>CM067574.1:1509918-2109918 GCA_034336665.1 Luscinia megarhynchos | reverse complement strand
GAGTAAGAGCAGCCACACAGCTCCAGAAAAATCTCTGAACAAGCAGTTTGTTACAATTTATTGCCTCTTATCTTGTATTCCCTCCTCTCCACTCTCCTTACAAGCAGCATCGCGTGCAGCTTATAATTTGCATTTTGTTTATACATAACCTCCATTTTTTTTCCATAAAGATTTAATTTTCCTAGACTTGCTAAGGATTAATTTAGCCCATATGTCTTGTCTGCCTGAGCTCATACTATCTGATCCCGTCGCACATCAAAGCAGTTCCAAATTGGCCTAGAAAAATCACAAAGCTCTGATTAGTTCCAAATGGAGCACTTTGTTAGGGAGCTGAATGGTGTTAGAACCACTGAATCCCACTGCTTAAAGCTTCCATTCCAAATTTTGAAATCATTTTTTCCACTGACTTAAACACCACGATACTGAAACAGTTTGGATTTGTTTAGGGAAAGTGAAATAATGAAAAGTGGTTTGCAAATCAAAGTTTCAGTTCCAAAATAGTAACAGCGTTTTTTTTTTTTATCCTTTTTTTTTTCTTTTAATTCAAACTTGAGGCCAAGCCAAACAGAGGAACAATAACCCATCAGCTCAGAACTGCAGGAGATAGTGTCCTGGGAGGGTTGAGAGAAACACAGGGAAAAGCTTTACAGGAAGGACCTGTCCAAATTCAGCTGCAGAAATTCAGCATCAAGTAAATTCAGGAAGGAGAGTTCTCCACATCTGAACACTCCTGAAATCCCTGGTTTGGGCTCAGCACAAACAGCTGCTCAGGAGCACCTGGATTTGGAATAAAGAACAAGGGAGATAAAGGTTCAGAGAAGCAGGGAGCAAATTGCTTTGGACCTTTTAGGAGCTGTAACATCTCTGAGAAAGACAAGATGCCATTAAGGAATAAACATCTGCAGCTCCAGAAGTGTTCAAGTCTTGTCTGCTGAGGCAGTAACAGGCCACAGTGAAGATGGATAAGTTGGCATCACAGGAACCAGCAATGCTCAGGCCATACATCATAACAAACCACAGGAGTGACATTTTATAAATGCAGGGGAAAAAACCCCATGAATCATTCAAGGTCTAAGAAAGAACAGCATTAGACCTTTGAATAAAATACTGGATTTTTCTACAGAAATTACTTGAGACCATCAGCAGAAACAGTCCATAAAGGGCAATGAAAACTAGCAGCAAGCCCAGAGTTAAATATTCTGCCTGATTTTACCCCAGCACAGCATTTTTAGGAGAGCCAGGGAGAAGGAAAACCCTCTGCTGCACCTCTCCATAGATTCAGGAATTCCTTCCACATCAGAGTGGCCTGAAAGATCCTTCAATGCCTCTAAAAGCTACAAGTGGATGCAGAACAGATCTTTCAAACTATTTTGACTCTACTTTAATGTTGCATCTTTGATTGAAGCAAGCTGGTCTAGAGGAAGGTGCTCCTGCCCAGGGCAGGGGCTTGGAGAGATGAGCTTTTTTGGAAGGTCTCTCCCAACCTTGATGATCCTGGGATCCTTTGATCTGCTCCCTCCAGAGCAAAGCATCTGGCTCACAGATGGACTTCTGATTTTCCAGATGCAATCCCTGCTGCCTCCTGCATTTCAAGTTAAAGCCACAACTGAAAATAACAGAGAAAATTGATCACTGCTTAGTGGCTGAGGCTCAGAGTGAATTCTTCTCTGCCTCATTCTCCATTGTAATGATGACAGGATCAAAACTGGTATCAGCTACTGAAAAGTGGATCCCTCCCAACCCAGATAATTCAGGAGGATCACTAAATGCTGCCCTCAAATCCTTCATCCCCAGGAATTACTAGGAAGAGAAACAATAGCTTTGACCCAGGGGTTGATAACAAACATGCCAAGGGGACAGAATTCACTGCTAGAATTTTGCCATTATCACATTTTTCCAATTTTCACCTGTCATCATCCAAATTCAACCATTTTTCCCCCAGGATGCAGTGATAGGTTGGCTTTGATGATCTCAAAGGACTTTTCCAACCTAGTTAATTCTGTGATTTCCTTCCCAGCACTAGAGAGCTCCTAACAGGCTCAGTTCTTCTTGGGACAGCAAAAGCAGCTCTGGAAAGTTCTCAAGCCATTAAAAAGCACACAGGAAACAAACCCAAAATAAAAAATAAACCCAAGTACTTCCCACAGATGGTGCTGCTCTTTCAGCCACTGCTGCCTCAAGTGGCTCTGTCCCAGCCAGGGAAAGTCACTCTGGAAAATGGGAGATCTGGGAAGCTGGGTAACTGTTAGTTTTGCTAACATTGAATACAGCAAAGTCTTTCATAAAAATAACAGGACTGATAGGAGTCAAACTTAATGTGGTCAGAGTTTTACCAAAACAGCAATTATCTGTTCCTTTGAAAAATAAACAGAGCACAGAAAATACATGGTTTAATAGCAAAGTATTTGCTGACTTAGTTTGAAGTAGAGCCAAAAATATTAAAAAAACCCTCACCACAGTCACTACCCAAAGCACTATGGACACATGGAACAATGATATAGGAGCTGAGAGAACAAAAAATGGATTTTTATACCTGGTTAGGTAAGAAATTTAGGTCATGTATTACACAGGAAAAGCAAACAAAACAACACATAGGAGCAATGAGTGAATTAAGTGAGGTCCTGGAGCTCCAAGCCACAGAAACACATTCTCCCACTGATCACACAGGAAAACTTTTCCATATTTTCAACAATGGCCAATTACAAATTGAGAGTCCCACAGAGAAATGCTTCTGTCCATACTGGCTTTTGAATCCTCCTATTAAAAAAGGTTTTTTAGTTATAAGCTGCCCTCCAGGAGCAGGTAACATGTGTAAGTGACTTCAGGAATTGGAGCAGCGACTCGAGGGGGTAAAAACCACTCAACTCCTGTCCTGCCAGGTTCATATTACTGAGTATTAACAGCAGCTTATTTGAGGTTAACACCGAGGTCTTTAACATGGTGCCATCCTGTTGGCAACAAGGCTCCAGGAGAAGTTTGATGGCAAGGACACGACCCCTGCAAGCTCAGGCTGACTCCCAAAGGGGCAAACTCAGGTTTTTAAATCATTTGAATAAAAACACATTGCTAACACTCAGCTGCCAGTCTGACACCATAGGACTGTTCATCAGGCTAAATCCAAGTCAGAGACAAGAGCAACTAATGCAGGGATCTGGAATTCCAAATCCACAGAGACAAGCCAGGAGGGGCAGGACTGAGCAAACACCTTCCACAAGCCAGTCGTGTGAAACCACTGCCTCAGGCAGCACTCCTGCATCTACTCACATATCCAAACACCTGACTGTTCTCCCACTAGAAGAAGAAAATTCCAAGCTTCTCCTTTGGAAGATTCAGGCTCTTCCATGAGGATGTTTAAGAGGTGCTCACAAACACCCCCCTCACTTTGCACATAGCCAGTATTAAATTTACACATATTTAGTTGCTTTGTTGGACTGGGATGGGGATGCAGCTGGAAGTGTTTGGTTTGTGTTAAAATTCAAGCAGTTCCAACAGTCCAAATAAGCTGGAAGAGCCAGGTGCCTCCATGTTTCAACAGCTACAAAATGCACCTTTTCTCCTAGAGGAGGAGGAGCACAAAGGGTGAAGAGGCAATTCACAGGGAAATGGGATAATGGATAATGGATCAGATGGTTCTGTCCTGGGAGACTCTCTGGAATGAAATGAGGCATGTGGTACTTAAACACCACGGGACAATCACACACCTGCTCCCAGGCTTCTTATGAATTCAGGAGAACAGATGGACCAAAATAAGTCTGGGCTGGATTTTATAGACTCACTTCCACTAAAAACTCCCTTTGCTGAAAGGATTGTGAACACTGTTAATAATAGGAACATAAATCTACCACAGAGGTACTGGACTTGTCAAATCTGAATTTTGCAAACCAATCACTCAAACCACCTCAAAATCAAAACAAATCCCTGACTCTGGAACAGACACTGCTGCTCTACATCCCAGCCCTGATCTACAAATGTGATCCTGTTTCTTCACCTGATGCCACCAAAAGCCAACCACCCCTGTCTCTTCTGCAACAACTCACAAAGAAATTATCTGCCAGGTCACAAATCCACTGAATTCTACTTCTCCCTCCTTCCCCTCCTCAATATTCACTTAAGTAATGGCTTGAGTGTAATAAAAGTGCTCAGAATCATGGAAGCACAGAGTCTTTAAGGCTGGAAAGGGCCTCTGAGACACCAAGCCCAGCCATGATCACCACTAAACCACGTCCCCAAGTACCACATTCACACGTTTTTGGAGCACTTCCTCAGATGGTGATTCCATCACTTCCCTGGGCAGCCCATTCCAATGCCTGAACACCCTTTCAATAAAGAATTTTACCTAATAGCCAGCCTAAACCTCCCAGGAGCAGTTTGAGGCTGTTCCCTCTGCTCCTGTCCCTGTTCCCTGGAGCAGAGCCCGACCTGGGGCTGTCCCCTCCTGGCAGGGAGTTGTGCAGAGCCACAAATTCCCCCGAGCCTCCTTTTCTCCCAGCTGAGCCCCTTTCCCAGCTCCCTCAGGATTCTGCAGACCCTTCCCAGCTCCATTCCCTTCTCTGGACACCCTCCACCGTCTCAACGTCCTTCTTTCTTCCACTTCTGGTGACAAAAGAAGACATTGGAGAAGAATTCATAATACACATGGAAAGTGTTCCCTTTCACTATTTATCATCAGGACTTGGCAGGTCTGTAATTAAAATTAAGATCTAGCTCTTAAGTAACTGATCTGATTATTTCTGGATCACTTCAGCTATTCACAAAACCCCAGAAAGTCTGTATTAGACTGAACACCTGGTAAAAGGTTTATCCCTCCCAATGGAATCAATGGAAAAATTCTGGTTCAGAATGAGACAAGAGCAAGGAATTGAGAAGTTTGCTCATTACAAACCCATGCAAAGAAACACAGATCTGAACCATATCAGCATCCTTGTGCTTGAATTAATACCCATTTCAAACCTCAGGAGGGAACAGCTTCAATTCAAATGGCTCCAAGACTGAAGTCAAATTCTGAGTGCAAGTGTGACAGTGGTTCTTGTTTCTACAAATTAGATCCAGCATTTCTATAATAAAATTCTGTGGGCTCTGAGAAATCTTATCTATGTTCTTGGGACTGTTTTTTTTTTTTTTTTTTTTTCAGGGATAAAAAGCACTCCAGAGCAAATAAGTAGAGAGTGGAGTATTTGAATATGGAAGATGACAGAGGAAGCCCTGCCAGGCAGAGGCAGGGCTGCACCTACTGTCACAGAAGGTGACAGGATCTCAGTTTTAGCAACTCAAACATTTAGAAACCCACTAAACCAAATGGTTAAACACTTCCAAACAAGGCTGCTGTTCAGCACCTTTGAAGTCAGCCCCTGGAATGCCTGTGAGGTGTGGTTAACTACAGCTGGCTCTGCTTCTCCACACAGATCTCAGCTCATGCCCTGATTCCATTAAAACAGTTCAGACCTGGTACACCCAACACCTTCCAACAGAAATCTTTATCCCACAAACAACTTCAGTGTTGTTTCACTGACAACTAACAGTTACAAGGTAATTAGCAGAAAAAAGAGTAAATTAAAAAAGGGAAGTGGAATGCACTCTTAAAACAAAAACCTCATTCAGCCTGTGCAAAAATAAATGGGAAAACAGATCATGGAAAAAACATCATCATTATTAGCTCAACACACATTTTTTGGCTGCTCTGTTCCTGATGTTTGGGTGCATGGTGCATTTCCCAAGTAAACTCCTTTAGGTTCCTAAATTCAAGTTCATCATGTAACATATGATTAGGGAGAGTGAATTTGGTGCTAATTAATATTGTTACTACCCAAGAGCATCATCTTCCAGGGATTCCTTTCTTTGTAAAGCTCATTTCTGAAAGTATTGAAGGTTTGAGACTGAACCATTTTATCACATTTCAAATGAAACCATGAGTAAGAAAAGAGCCTGAAGGGGAAGCCTCAGATTTTTAAAGTGCAATATCAAGAGGTGTGTGCAATCCACGTTGCCTGGAGTTCCCAAAAATTCTCAAAGGACTTGCAAAAGACACACAGGGCTGGGCAATGTCACCAGCTGGAAGCTACAAGACCTGTCCCTACAGCTCCTGAGGTTGGATTCATGTGGTTTGGAACGTGAGATCATTCTGAGATAGCAACTCCTGACACCAGTGAGTGAACACCTCTGATCCCAGCCAGCAACTGCTCTCAACATGGTCATCTGCTCAATCCATAAAATACCCTCAAAGAAACTAAAAATTAAGTTTGTCATGATTTATTCTATCCCTACAAATCTTAAAAAAAAAGAAGCCATAAAAGCAGCTGACATAGATCACCTAATAGCTGCATTGCTGTCTCTGGGAGGCTTGACTACCAACCCAGCAAGTAAGTGATGTTTTTTTATAACTCATCACTCCATTGGTGAAATAAAAATATCAGATTATTTCTCAATGGAGTTATGTCCATTCATGCTCCTGAGACAAACAGTGCAGAGAGGTGAAGGTGTTTGAAATGGATCCCTCAGAGCAACTCCATAGCTCCCAATATACAGCCTTGAGTTCTTTGGAAGTTTTAGAGGAGCCTATGGAATTAGCATGAGTGAAAAATAGCACCTTATGCTATAAACTTGAAATAGCCATTGGTGCAGTATTTGGAAGCTGACTGGGCAAGAACCCTCCTTCCCATTCACCAGCCCAAAACAGCCACATAACCACGGGGTCACTGCCCCTTATTTCACTTCAGCTGCAAACAAACTGCACCCAGGGTGGCTATTTCTGACCCTGGCTCTGCAGCTGAACCCACAGCCAGATCAGAATCAGCATCACAGAATCACTGAATGGTTTGGGTGGGAAGGGACCTTAAAGCTCATCTCATTCCAGCCCCTGCCATGAGTGCTCCAAGCCCTGTCCCACCTGGCCTTGGACACTGCCAGGGATCCAGGAGCAGCCACAGCTTCTCTGGGCACCCTGTGCCAGGGCCTCCCCACCTTCACAGCCAAAAATTCCTTCCTAATATCTGATCTAAACCTACAGTTCATCACCCTGACTGCACTGAAGAGCTCTAGTCACAGCAGAGCAGATGCTGAGTACCCAAAGCATTCCCTCATTTCTCTGGTTTTACAGCACAATCACAACGAGGAGATGAAACAACTCCAGGAAACAGAGTGACAGATTCATGAATAACTTCCCCAGCTCTGAAGTTCTGTCCTTACAGCTACTGACAGTTGAGTTCTTGAGAGGGAAAGTCCATGCAGAGACTCATGTGATGATGTCCAGCATCCATGTAGGTCACAGAGTCCAAGTTCAGATTTGTGTTTCCATCTGCCATGCACTCCAGCAGAGAATCACAGAATCACTGAGGGTGGAAAAGAGCTCCAAGGTCACCGAGTCCAACCTGTGCCCCATCCCCACCTTGTCCCCAGCCCAGAGCTCTGAGTGCCACCTCCAGGGAGGGGCACACAAACCAACCCCTGAGCCCCTTTCCATGGGGAAATTCCTGCTGATTCCAGCCTGAGGCCGTTCCCTCTGCTCCTGTCCCTGTGCCCTGGAGCAGAGCCCGACCTGGGCTGTCCCCTCCTGGCAGGGAGTTGTGCAGAGCCAGGAGGCCCAGGGGGGATTGCTGGGATGGCCTGGGCAGGACCAGGAGCTGGACTCAATGATTTTTGTGGGTCCATGATTCCATCCTCACAGAGTACCAGGCAATGTAGGCAGGGCAGCATTTTCCCTCCTGTCCATAAAATGTTCATTTTATACCATCAGGTAGAAACCATCAATCTAATAATTGCTGGCCTACTTAAGGCCAGCCACAGCCATCATTTCCTGCAAAGTTAAGATTCAGGTAAGGCAAGAAGCATCTGAAAAAGTCCAAAAAAAATATACGGGCAGCTGGTTTAAGTCTCCTCATAGTCAGTAACTGCAGGCAGTAAAAGGAAACAACAAAAAGCAGTTTGCATCACTGACCACCTTCAGCTGTGTTCACCTACCCCAAAGCAACTTGAGGAATCATGAAATATTTACAGTAAATTTGTATCAACTGTTCAGTATCTTCTCTCTGTTAAACACAATTTGAGTTTGAGATATTTCACTGTTAAGTGTGAAAGAGGAGATGGATTGCAAGGTCCAATCCTCTGGAAAAAGTTCTAGCTAATAGCAGGTTGGGGCAAACTTTAATAGGGCTGGCTAAGCAGAAGCAGCACATGCCCATTTGTTTCTGCAAGGAGAACAAAGAGCAGATTTCAGATTTCTGTTGCATCTCTCTGACTAAACAAGTTAACCATAAATCAGAAATTGTAACAGCAGGGCAGGTACAGTTACACAAGAGTTACTCCCTATTCCCACCCTCCCAAGGGGAAAGCTGGAGGATAACTCAGCCAGTTCACAAACAGCTCCCTCTTTGCAACCCATCTCACGTCCATGTCATCCCAGCTTCCCAAAGCTTTTCAGGACCTCAAACGGTGAGCATTTCTCCAGTTCCTAAAGGACAAGCTCGGAGAGGAGCAGAATTCCCCCGTTTAACACCCAGCTTCCAGCACCAGCTCAGCAACAGGAGCCATGAGAAAGTGCTGGCACCAGGGAAGGAATTCTCCTCCAACTCCAAGGAGGGAAAGCAGCAGTCCAGGGCACTCACTTTCCCTCCACATCTACTTTTTTTTCTAGGTGACGTTACACCACAAGGACTGTCACAACATCACTTGGTGACACCACAAGGACTCGGGGCTGGAATTTATTTGTGCGTTTTTAAACAGGGCTGAATGGAGAAAGACATTGCTTTTTCCACTTGCTTCATCCAACTCCTGGTTTAAGCCAACTGCCTACTCTAAAAGTAGCAGAATCACCCAGTAAAGAACAACAACAACAAAATTATCTTAAGGAAATCTGCATCACTTCAAACAAAATGCACATTCAGAGACTGTGAAGGCAAAGTCACCTCTGTGTTCCCTCTCACTACTCTGTACTTAGCAACCAAGATTCTTCAACACAGATTTCTATAAAAATGTGCTTTTTAAAGAGACAACCCTTCAGTGAGCACAGAAGAAAAGAAAAAGCAAATGATCCTGGCTGCCTTGTTCCTGGCAGGAAAAATGGCAGGATGGATTCTCCGTCCATCTTAGATTGACATAAATAGTGCCGGAGTTTTTCAGTTCATAAATCCTGCAGCTCAGAAAGAAGACTCTCAAAAACCTTCCTGCCTGCCTGATTTTATCTTTTTTTTTTTTTTTTTTTTGTTCTTATTCTGAGGGAACTTGGATATGATTTACAGCATTTCCTTTCCAAGCCAACCCAGGGTCGCTGCATCATTTGAATAAGGGAAGCTGAAAGTAGTTAAGTAGCTGAAAAGAAGCTTTTTTCTGGTTTTAATTACACCCTTCTACATCCTGTGTGAAATATCCTTTCCAGCTACATTTTATCCACATGGAGGTTTCAGCTGAATGAAGGGACTCTCCCATACCTTGCTCTTTTCCCTTACTACAGGAGGTTACAAACAGGCACAAGACAGAAAGGGAAGAATAAGAAAAATATCAAGTTGAACACATCTCAACTGCACAAAGCAGAGGTGTTTAAAGAAACATGAAATTGGAAGGGAATTTATATTCAGGGGAAGACTGCACAGATTTCTGTCTCAGTCTGGAATTCAATGCTCAACTTAGTGAAATCTCTACTGAGCCCTCAGAAACAGCTTTATTCAGGGTATTACTCCAATACACAGCTTTTAGGTATTCTCCACCTTTCCAAGGGCAGGGTAACACATCATCCACTCATCCTCAGAGGCTGCAGCCTGTTAACTTCTCACAAGCACCCTCTAAGCTGGTGCTTAGATTGAACTTTCAAGCAGGTTAAAATCAGGCAGAAAGACCCTTTGACTCCCTAATTTGTAGCGGGCTGAGGGCAATTAAGCAGTCACATATCTAATGACACACAGCACATCTTAAAACGCTCCTGTCTGGCCCAACTGCTGGCAACTGAATGAAAGAACATCAAGTTAATGACGGTGAACCCCGACACCAGGATCAATACCCGAGGGACGCCGAGTGACAGAAAACGACAACATTTCTTTTAGCTTAACACCAGCAACTCCAAATGTTTGCCATCACACCCGTCCAAACAAAACCCAGTCTCACTAAGATGCTTTGCCACTGGACAGCTACTCCTCCTTTCCAACTTCTTCCAGGGGGAGCTTTCAACCAGATGCTTTTATCTAGAGATGCATTTATCTCCCTTCCTAAATCACTGGTTTCCCATGCAGCTGGCAGGACAGTTCTCCCAGCAGATGCTTTGAGAAGCAATCAGGGATGGAAGGCTTATATTGCTGCTGTTGATCTGCTTGCGAGCCCTTTCTCATTGAAATGTCACAAGCTCGTAAAAACTCCATCCATCCTCTCCCTGTGCTCTCAGCTGACCATCCCCATCATCAACCAGCCTCTGAATTGCCATCTACCACTGTGCTAAAGCACGGTTTTAAAACGAGAGCCGAAGACACAGCCCGGTGCCATTCCAGCGTGCAAAAGGCCGGATACCCACCTTGTGGCAGCCAGGGTAGGTTGCCATGGTGTTGAGGGTAGAGGTGCTGGGATTCTTGCCGGTGCTGGCCATGAGACTCTGGATCTGGGTGAGCTCCTGCCTCAGCACCTGCTTCTGGTGGAAGCTGAACGCCGGGTGGTTGGATGCCATGGTGAAGAGCAACAGGAACTCATCCCCCGTGCGGCCCTCGTTGAGCTGCAGCCCGTAGTTGTTGATGACCGAGTCGATGTGGGTGAGGGTGCGGAACAGGACCCCGGCGGCCTCGCGGTGGGCAGAGCCCAGCAGGGCGAGGGACACCAGCAGCTTGCTGCGCACCACCTCGTCCGTCAGGTTGGTGAGGCTGCCCAGGTCGGCGGGGTTGTTCGCCTTGATCTCGGAGTCGCGCAGGGAGTGATAATCCTTGCGGGCCAGGTCCTCCAGGCAGGCGCCCAGGAAGCGCAGCTCCAGCGGGATGCACAGGTCCAGGAGGCCGCACAGGAACTCCACGCGCTGCGGGGAGGGCAGCTCGGAGAACCAGCGGTACACGCCGTCCCGCTGCAGCCGCGGGCACCGCTTCTCCACCATGGTGCCCCGCGCCGAGCACGCCCCGGCCGGGGCTCGCACACCCGGCCTGGGGCAGCCCCGGGCGGGCAGGGCCGGGCCGGGCCCCGCTGAGGGCGGCGCAGGCCCGAGCGCTGAGGCGCGGCCTGGCCGCGGGGTCCCCGCCCGCCGGCGGCCCCGAGGAGGCCGCTGCGCTCCCGTTCCTCCCTCACGGGGCGGCTCCTCCGTCCCTCCGGCGGGCGCCCGGTGCCTCCATCCCCCAGCCCCGCCGGAGCCGCCCCGCCGCCGCGACCGCGGGAAATAATCCCTCCCGGGCGGAGGGGCACGGAGCGGCGCGCACACCCCGCCGGCCGCCGCGCGCAGGCGGAGGGATCTCACGGTGAGCAGGCTCGGCCGCGAGCGGAGCGGGAGGAACAGGGAGCGACGGGCGCCTTCGCTCCCGGCCTGACCCCGCGCCGGGACACGCCCCCCGCGCCGCTGATTGGCCGAGCCGCCCGCCCGCGCGCGGCGATTGGCTGCGGCCGCGCCTGTCCCCGCCCCCTCTGCGCGCTCGGGAGCGGGGTCTCGAGGGCTTGTCAATCCTCCCGGTTTAGCCCCGCCCCTGGCGCTGATTGGTCGAGGAGCCGTTAAATAGGAGAGGGGCGGGAACGGGCTCCTTTTGTGTGCGGCCGCCCGCGGGTGCGGAGCGGTCTCGGCCGCGGCCGCCGCTGCCCCGGGGGTCTCTGAGGGGCGATAACCCCCGCTCACAGCACAGCTGTGCCTTGCCCCGCTCCCGCTGACCCCGCAGAGCTGCGGGGTTTGGGCCTGGGGCTCCTGTCCTCCCCCAGGCAGAGGAGCCTCGGGTTGCATCCTGGCATCCCAAATCGTGTGCGAGCACCTTCCTCCCTTCTGTCCTTCATGGCAGGTGCATTTTAAATCTGTCCCCCGGCTCCCAGTGCTGCCAGTGCTCTCTGCTGCTTCCAATATGAGCGTTAGATGCCTTTTCCCTGCTTTGTAAATTAAAACGCCTCATTCCAGCCACGAGGAGCCTTATGGAGTAGAGGAGGGAATGGCTGCGATGCTCGCCTTCCTCAGCTGTTGTTTTAGGATGACAAAGAGCCTCGGGGATGCAGCCCGAGCTGCTGCTGGGTGGCGATGCCAAAACCCCGATGGAGCTTTGGCAGCGGCGCTTGCCTGAGCCGCCACCAGCCCAACCCGCAGCCAGTTTGGCACCTGGCTCCAGATTGACTTTAAATACAGTGTGGAAACAAAAGAGACACCCAAGGCCTCTCAAAACGATCATTTTTTCGCCCCCCACATTCCCACTGTCCATTGTAAACCGTGATTCTGGCTGACAGCGATGCAGCAGTGCACATTTTCTAGCAGGGCTGTCGGCTGCGGATTTGCACGGGCGGCCAAGGGCAGACACACAATTTCTGTTTTTCGTGGTGTTTTTCCATGGAACTCGGCTGTTTGGCTGTGGTAGCCCAGTAGCCAGACTGCACATCAACTGGATGAATGACATGAGTGAAGATCTTCAACTGGGGCAAGCCAGGAATAACATTTTTAAATGCAGCCCCAGGCAGGCAGAAAATTAATCCAAGGCTTGGTTTTTGTACAATGGTAATCTTGGAAGATGGACTGTGTGTTTTATTTTCACTAGTGCAACGTTGCTGCACCACAGATAAATAAAAACCCAACATTAATGTTTTTAAAGACAAAATTGCATTTTGTCTCGAGCTGATCTTTATGGGATGTGCAGATGCCCAAATGGGGGCTCTCGCATGAGTTGTGTGACCACTTGTGCTGGTACCACAAAAGAGAAAAAGTCTCATTCCTCTGGCTGATGGTTTATTGGAAATCTCATTAAACACCTTGCTGAGACGAACTGCTGCACCACAAACATTCTGAACGCTGGTAGTTTTTCCTTTTTTATTTCCCCGTGGAATATGGCCGGCGTTTATTGGAGTCCCACTGAAATGCAGGAGTCAGCAGCAGAGGACACTGGCTGGGGCTGCATAATGCCAGGCATTGTAAAGAGACACAGCCCTGCTTCTGCTGCAGACTCCTGCTGTGAGAGGGTCCTTGACAGGCCCACAGCCTCTCTGTGTCCTTTCCCTGCAGAGATCCCTCACGGAGTGCAAACCATATGTGCTTCCTTTTCCTGCCGTGCCCGGCATTGTCCATGGGAGGAAGGGATGTGTGGAAAACAGAGGAAGTGCTCTCAGTCCCTTAGGAAAGGTTTGCATTGAGTTCTAGCCCTGGCCAGGCTGCTGGCATGGACGTGATGAGTTTTTTGGGGGCCTTTCTGCTTATACTGATGTCTTTATCCATCCTGAAAGCACGTCCTATATCCAATAATCCATCCTGAAAGCACCATGCTGTGCTCAAAGTCAGGTTTCTGTAGCAAGGTGAAGAAGATTGGAACTTTCTGCTTGGGAGCCAGGTCTAAGACTCAGTCTTAATAAATGTTTGAATGAGAATTTTGTTGCAAAAGAGTGATTTTGTGGTTTACAGCCAGAAATTTTTTGTCTTTGATGTCAGACAGCAAAACAAACGCTAACCTGAAGTGTAATAGATGGACTGGGAGCTTTTTCTCTGGTTAGAAGTGGCTTTGGGTGAAGCCTGAGGAAACCAAAAGGGGCATAAGATATAATTGTGTCACCAAGAATTCCTGGCTGTCCAGGGGCAGAGCCAGGAACCACTTTCAGGGAGAGAAATCAACTGAGAAAGAGCTCGTGTTACCACTTACCCAGGCAGTGGGCTGGGAGTGAAAGTCGTTCTGGGTGCCTGTGCAGCCCCTGTTCCTCCCACGAGCACAGGACACCAAACTGGCTCCTCATTTCATCCCCAGACCATCCCATCTCCTGCCTCTTCTCCCTGAAAATTCTCTTTGTGCACGCTTGACACGACTGGGGAAGATTCCTTGCTGGAGTAATCAGTAAGCAACAACTGATTTTCTTCTTTTTTGTATTTTCAGAGCATGCAGAGGCTGTTGGACTGAGGACTGAGAGAGGGTCCAGTCCTTCAACACCTCAGTTTTACCTGCTATTGTAATCCTGAATTCTCCTGTTTGGATTTCCTCTATCCTGTTAAATCAAGGAGCTTGCCTGAATTGCTTCTTTCCCTTCAAGCAGCACCTCAGAGCCAAATCCTTTATCACATAATTAATTGATTATATCCTAATTATCACAGAGAATTCCTTCCTGTGAGTTTGTGTCCATGCAACACGGAATGGCCAAAAGCCTGTAAAAATTAACTGAAATAATTCAGTGTGAGATGGGTGACTGAGTCCAGTGTGAAAGGAGATTATTCCCTTCTGTGTCCTTCCACAGAGGCAATAGAAATGAGAATCTCTGCTGTGGAAAAGGAGGAGATTTATTTGGGAGGCTGCTGGATAAAAGACCAGTTGAGTTACCCTGATCCATCAAGTGCCCAGTGCTCCCAGCCCACAGAACTCCTCCACAGGAACCTTCTCAGAGCATTTCCCCATCACAATTTGGATTCTTTAGGAGGCTTGCAAAATCTTCTGCCCATTTAATGACAGGTTTGACATTTTAAGCCTCCTAAATGTGGCTTAAATCTTAGCACTTCTGCCAGAAATCCAGCCAGGAAATCCCAAATCTTCCACGGAAATGGCTCACAGAGCCAGAGATGAGCCCACTGCTGCCTTGGGTATGAGTCAGCTGTGATGGGCACCTTCCCTCCGGTGGGCTTCTGTGCCAAAACAGCTTTTTGGGATGGAATGCTTCCCCAGGATGATCTGAAAGCCCACTCTGTACATGGATGAACATAAAACCTGACAGACCAACAGGGTGTTTGAAGTGGGATCTCTGTGCCTTTCACCCCAGAGCTGCTGCCTCCTTTGGAGATGCTCCTTGCTCTATCACACCTCTCCCAAATGTTGGATTTTTCCCTTTTCTGACCTAGAGATGGGGCAACTGAGAGGTGTTTTTAAAAGCTTTTATTCCATTTTCAGTCTCATATGAAAGGTGAGACAATACAGATGTTACAATCCACACCATCACACTCAGAAACCAACTATTTCTCAATTACAATACACTATAAGTGTTTATTGGCTTATGTCAAGAAAAAAAAATGCCATGGAATAGGACAGATATTGATGAGAGACAAATGGAGCTAGAAAAAAAGTTTCAAAGGATGGCCTTGCAAATAAGATTAGTACTTTGGAGAAATAGAACTATGAAAGATGCATTGTAATAGAACCCACAAGGGGTGATTTTAGATAATTGGCCTTAAGGCATTTTAAAGCATGATGTGACAAAAGCTGATAGACCAAGAAACGCTTATAGGGTATTGTAATTAGGAAACAGTTGGTTTCTGATTGTGATGGTGTGGATTGTAACATCTGTATTGTCTCACCTTTCATATGAGACTGAAAATGGAATAAAAGCTTTTAAAAACACCTCTCAGTTGCCCCATCTCTAGGTCAGAAAAGGGCAAAATCCAACATTTGGGAGAGGTGTGATAGAGCAAGGAGCATACTAAAGGAAGTATAGTTTTAGTATAGTATATAGTATATAGTATATAGTATATAGTATATACTATATAGTATATAGTATATAGTATACTTATATAGTGTAATAGTATACTATGACATCTGTATACTGAAGTAAGACTGAAAATGGAATAAAAGTTTTTATAAACACCTCTCTGGGTCAGAGAAGAGCAAATCCAAGACCAAATTTCCCAATTCTGGTCATCCCCTGCCTCTCTCCTCATCCCTTCCTGGCTGCTTTGTTCTGCACCGAAATCCTCTGATCCTGCGGCCCCACCCTGTCCTTTCCTGGATGCTCTGAGTGGCAGGAGCAGGAGTTTGCGTGTCTCCACTCCGACCCACGGAAGGGGAAGATAAATATTGCCCTTGCATGTTCTCTCAACTACTTCTGAGCACACGGGTTATTTCCTGCCGCCTTTCACGCAGATGCTGGAATTGGAGCTCTCGGGCTTGAAAAAACAAACAAACCCCGGCTTTGAAGAGCAGAAAAAAATATCACGTGGGCGTTGGGAAGAGGGAGAAGAAAAAAAAACAAAACCCCACAACCAAAAAGCGGGCAGATGTGGGGTCTGCAGCATCCTTTGGGGTTTGTTTTTCAAGGATTAGCGCGGGTTTGGTTTGGGCAGGGTGGGAGGGTGTCCCTGCAGCGGCAGCAGCAGGAGAGGGATGGACTGGAGGGCTGGAGGATGCCAGGGATGAGCGAGTGCCTGCGAGAGTCGCTGCCCTCTGCTGATCGGCTCCGGCACGCACACAGCTGCCTGCAAATACCGATTTTCCGAGTTTTTTTCCCAGCTGGAGGCATAAGAGAGAGGCTCGCCTCCCCTCAGCCACTCTCTGCTTCGTCTGTCACCCTTCAAAATTCAGAGTGAGCATCCCTTGCCACGTGTGTCCCCTGTGTCCCTTCCAGCAGTGCTGGCACGTCCCTCCCTGGCCCCAAAAGTCAGGATGCCCTTCTGGCTTTGTGTGGTTCCCTGTGGGACTCCTTTCAGAGAGAAAATCCACAGTGCCTGGCTGCCAGAAACGCTGCCCAGCTCCCTTCCCTCCATCCTTGCATCTGTCTGGGGACCTGCTGCACAAGAAACACTCCTGGGTTTCCCTGTCCCCTCCTGGCTGCAAGGACAGGGATGCCTCAGCTGCCCCCCTGCCCCATCACAGGCCAGCGATTTCCTTTGCATTCCTGCTTGGAATATTGCCTTACTGGAATCTTACCCCGCCAAAGTCACATTTGGGTGACTTCACCGAATTAGGGGCGGGCAGCAGCCCAGCCTGGAGCTGTCCTCTGTGATCCACAGGCTGGTTCCAACCCCCATCCATTACACAATGTTGATTTAGTCCTTGCTAAAGCCAAAACACTTCAGAGCTGGAAAGGAAAAATCTGGAAGTATTTACTTGATTATTCCAGTGACATTCCTTGGGCTGTTTTCACATCATATCCCTTCTTTCACTGCCTTGGTCAGTATTCCAATAAACAGCTAGATCTGTTTAAAGTGCTGGAGGAGAAAGGATGGGGAAGAAAAGGAAAGTGTGTGCTGAATGTGAGTGTAAAGTTCAGTGTTTCTTTACAACATTTGAAATTCTTGCTGCAGTTGGTTATGGAAAATCAGCTTGGGCAAATATGAAACAATGGTTTGGGTTGGAAAGGACCTTAAAATTTATCCCATTCTATCCCCTGCCATGGGCAGGGACACCTTCCTCTAGCCCAGGGTTCTCCAACCTGGTCTTGGGCACTTCCAGGGGTGCAGGGGCAGCCACAGCTGCTCTGGGCACCTGTGCCAGGGCCTCAGCACCATCACAGGGAACAATTCCTGCCCAATATCCCACCTCTGGCAGTGGGAAACCATTCCCTTTTCCATATCCCTGTCCAAAGTCCCTCCTGGGGCCCCTTTGGGCACTGGAAGGGGCTCTGAGCTCTCCCTGGATCCTCCTCCTCTCACCTTTAGAGAGCTGATGTCACCTGTCCCACCTGCAGCTCCCACGCTTCAACCCTTCTGTGCAAATTCCCAATATTTACACGCTGGGATGCGTGCTGGAATCACACACTGGGGATGATTTCCTGAAGAAACCCACAAATAGCCTCTGAAAGACGACCAAAATGAGAAAATTGGGATTGGTTCACGGGCAAGTCATGAATAGAAAAAGAGATGAAATTAGCTGAATGAACTGTTCATTATGCATTATTCAGCCAGCTGTACTAATTAGTGCCTTAAGGACTGTTCCTGTTCCCACTGCAGCCAACTCTAAAACTCCTTTTGATTTCAGTGGGAGCAGGACAGAGCCCTCAGAGAATGGGCCTGGTGCCTGCTCCCTCTGCAATGCCTCGTGTTTTCTTTTCCTTTTACTATTTCTTACTGATTCCAACCTTTTGTGTCTTCTATTAAAAAAGCTTCTGAAATGTCCTGCGTGGTGATCAGTCAATCACAGGGAGAGAAATGTTCCATCAGTCCCACGGCGTGTCCTGTGCCTGATGTGTTCTCTGAAGGGAAAGGTTTTTCATGTCTCCCCTTGCTTTGCTTTTATCCAGAGCAGGAGAGGAGCTTGAAAACCTTTTAGAAAACACAATCCATCCAGAAATGTCACTGAGGCAGGAGGTGTTGAATTAAATGTTTGCACTCTGAGCTCAGAAATTGCAGTTGGACATTTAATTTTCTTTTTTTTTTTTTCCTGTATATGGATAATGTTTGTGCTGGTTCTTTCCCACCAAAAATTCCTACAGCTCTGAGTGGGGCAATGTTAGAAAAAGATACCAAACCAGACCACTTGTTGGGGGCCAGAATAATGTGGTTTATGTCTCACTTTTCTCCCCATGGACAAACCAACACCTGATTTTGGTGTGGCTCATGGCAGACTCCAACGTTGTTCTGCTCCCTGCTTTTTCCTGGGTGGAAAAACCAATTCCTTTGGAGAGGCAGCACTGCAGATCATCATCCACAGAATTTTTCCATTGAGGACCTCAATGGATGCTCAGATCCCAGCTTGGACTTAATCACATTTAAATGAATTATTCCCCTCTTGCTGCAGAGTCCTCTGTCCTCCCAGCCCAAGGCAGAGGTGTCTCCACTCAGGGTCTGTGTAGGGAATGTCTGGCCAGAGAGCAGCTTCCCATTTCCATGTTTTGCTGCATTTTTCATGCCCATGTTGTACCAGCCACCTTTTTCCCCCCAGCTCTTTGGGTCCCTGGCAAAGAGCAGCAGTGCAGCTGCTGGTGGGTTCCTGCCCCAAACTGCAGCTGCTGTGGGATTCCCTTCCCAGCAATTCACTAAAATTCCCTCCTGGAGAGAGAGAGCAGAGGGTGCAGCAGCAGCTCAGCCTGGAGGAATCTCCACAACCCCACTCTTTGGGCTCCTCTCCACAGACTGCCTAAAATGGGTATAAAGGAGCCTCGGCGTGGAATTTATTTTCTTCCTAAGACCATCCTTAAAATAACAAACACCAGCAAACTGGTGACATGCAGTGCATCTGTTTGAAAAGCACAGACCTTCTGTTTGTGAGAGAGGAAACTCCAAATAACTCTTTGATTTGTGTTTCCTTTCTTCTCCTTCCTCATCTCCTCCTCCTCACTACTGTGTACAAATCTGTTCTGCCAGCTCCAAGCCTCCAGTCCCCCCTCCCTTGACGAGTTGGTTTTTTACACCTTGTGATGGTTATTTAATTTCCTCTTTTGCTTCCAATATTTATCTTCCCTCATGGGATTGTGCCTTTGTTTACAGGCTGATGTCAAGGGGCAAGGCCAGCCCTTGTCTCAGACTGAATTCCTGCCCTCTGACTGCATCCCAAGGAACAGCAGCTTCCCTCCCGGAGCAGAGGAGTGATTAGGATTTTAAAAAGTGTTTAAAGTTAGCACATGGAGCCATCCTTTTCCCAAAGAGGGATGGGGTGGCTGCTGTGGCTGTGTGCTGCTAAAACCTGGCTCAGTGTTGCCTTCTCATTGCCTCCCCACAACAAAGCTGGGAGCAAACAGCACCTAATTGTCATTTTTTTTCCTTCCTTTTTTAAGACAGCACAACGTTCTGACACAGGTAAAATGGAGATTGTAGAGCACCACTCCCAAAAATCCCATTGAAACCAATCTGATCTCAGAAAAGGCAGGATCTTACCAGGAGCAGCTTTCCTTTGTTCAAAGCTCTGCTCTAAACCGAGTTGGGAACCATCTTTTCCTCATTAAATTTGTTTCCTTTCAGCGCTGAGCCTTTCCCTTCATTACCACATGCAATTTTTTTTTTTTTAAAGTCCTCATGGCTAATATCACAACTATAGATCTTGGGGTTATTTATAGCCCCAAACTCTGCAGAGAGCTGTGTGTCTTGTTGCTGTGGAAACTGGGATTCTAAAAGTAAAAGGGTTTTGAAGGGATTTGAGAAGAGCCCTGCTGAATTTCGGGACTGACTTTCACTTCCAGAGGTCTGTGTTCAACCATGCCTTAAACTTACAGGTGACATTCCCCTGAGGGGCTCAGGTAACCCCTGGGGATACTGGGGAATACTGGTGCTCTGTTTATTATGGGCTGGCACATCACCAAAGCCTGGTTTTTGCTCTCTGCCTTCTTTCACTTTGAAACCATTTTATATGCTCTGCTGAGCAGTCCAGGGAGCAGTGTTTGCTGGAAATTGGATTTTCCTGTATTAAACAGTTAATGATTTAAACAGTTTAAGTGATTTTATTTCTCTCTGGGTGTAGAGTGTAAAGGATGAGGGTGAGGTTGATGGGCTGGGTCCTGCTTCCTACCCTGCTCCTCCTCTGGCTGCTCAGCAAGGGACAGACTCTCTCTTGGCAGAAATTCCAGGTTTTACCTGGGCAGGGATCTCACTGAGCCACCCATGGAAAAGCCAATTCTTTCCCCTGATCCCCAGACTGGATCCCAGCTCCTGACTGGAAGCCAAAATCCCTCTTTGCCTGGCCATGGGATGCTTGAGGCTGACAGGGGCCCTGTGTTTGCCACCACCCCAACTTTTCCTGTGCCTCTAAATGTCATTTTTCCCCCTAGCTGGGGACAAATCCTTGGAGATGTTCCCTGGCTATGGGTGTCACTTTCTAGCTTAAAAAATTTAAATCCAACCAGGAGTTCTGTTTACAAACAGCTCCAAAGCCAAGCCCAACCCGAGATTTGAGCTGCTTCCAGGATGCCAAACTTGGAAAAATATCCTAGAAAATTCCACCCTATCAATGCAGGTGAGGGAGAGAAGGGGGAAAAAAGGGAATGTAACATGAGCATGTGCCTTAAATTCACAAACAAGGCCCAAATGTCAGCGCTGATGAGCTCTCCCCTTGCATTTCCATAAGTAAAGCAGCAATCCCTGGGTGTGCTGGATCCCAGCTTGGGGGATGAGCCCCAGGCAGCCTCTCCTTCCCAGAAGCATCCCTGACATTTGCTCAGCACATTCTGCAGGTCCTTCCTGGCACGCCGTGTATCGTGCCTGGCTCAGAGTTATTCCTGTGATATTGGATTAAAAATAGAAAGGCAGGAGCCAGGAGGGGCAGCCCAAGACAGTGATTCAGTGACAGAGCTTTTCCATTAGAGGGTGCCAGGAACCTACTGTTGCTACAGAGCCCAGGAATGGTGGAAAACACAACTTTGTGCCCTGCATTTCGGGACTGGGCAAATCCATTTTTGGACCAAATTCTTGCCCTGCCCGTTCTGAAGTGGAGAACAGTGGAATGACAGAATGCTCTGAGTTGGGAGGGACACAAAAGGATCAAGTCCAACCCTTGGATTTGCACAGGGCATTTCCAAGAATCCCACCATGTGCCTGGAAGCTTTGCCCAAATTGCACTGGGGGTATTTTGTAGGCAGAGATGTGTTTTCAACAAGTGTATGTGGAGAGCAGGAGATCTCAGCATTCCCAGGGGGCTCTGGGCACTGGATGTGAATAGGAAATCTTCACTAAAAAAAAAACAAGTGTTATCCACAAAAAAGTGGTAGTTCTGGTGGAAAACAATAGTTTGGCTGTCACTGGCTGTGCTGGAGGTGAAGTGGTGAGGACAGACAGTAAAGGATGGGCCCCCATCTTTCAAGTCTGCCAAAAATCACCCAACATCAGGCACCAGCCCAGTTATGGAATGGATTTTCTTCTCCACCCCGGAGAAACCCCTTTGGAGGAGCAGAATATCCTCAGGTCTGGGCTGCTTGCAGCAGGCACAGCAGATTTAAAAGTGTCTTGGTTGTTTTTGAGGCTTTGGAAAAGGAAAGTTCTATAATTTTGTGGAAGGGTTGGTGAAACTGTTGGGATCAGTCCAGAATCACAGAATGGTTTGGGTGGGAAGGGACTTCAAAGCTCATCTCATTTCACCCCCTGCCAGGGCAGGGACTCCCTTCCACTGTCCCAGGGTGCCCCAAGCCTCATCCTTGGACACTTCCAGGGATCCAGGGGCAGCCACAGCTTCTCTGGGCACCTGTGCCAGGGTCTCACCACCTTCACAGTGAGCAATTCCTTCCCAGTATCCCCCCAACCCTGCTCCCTTTCAGTCTGAAGCCATTCCCTGTGTCCTGTCACCCCCAGCAGTGTGGAGAGCAGTCCCTCTGTGCTCAGCTGCAGGGGGACACTGCTGCTGACAGGTTAAAAATAAGATGCATCCTTGGATCATGAGGTGTCTTTATCCCTGCCCTGCCTCTGCAGATCCTGGGCACATCCATCCCCTTCCCCAGCTGCCTGTCCAGCAGGGGATCTTTTGGAGCACGTGGATTTCTGGTTAATGAGGGGACAGGAACCTGCCTGGGGTGAGGTGTGTGGGAAGCTACAGGTGACAGCAGTGAGGGAGGGGAAGGGAACGTGTCCAGATCCCAAATCCCAGCACTGCCTGACTCTGCAGCACACCCTGGCAGCTCTCCCTGTGGATTTCTGCTCCTGCCCAGGTCCCAGTGGGTGATCCAGAGCAGATGGGAGGAAGGGCTGACCCTGAGCACACCAGCAGGACTGATCCTCACTCTCCTGACTGGCAATTCAGCAGTGTGTGAGGGCTGTGTCAGCAGCCAGCACAGCCTCCTCTTCCCCTGGTTTTTGGAGGAATTTTGGGTGCTTCTGTACCCAAAAGTCAGGATTGTGCATTGGGAATTATTTCTGGCTGACAGACAGAAAACCAAGGGTGGTAAAGGAGCAGGAGACTCATCTGAGACAGCAGTTTTCCAATAAAACCACACTTGGCTGAGTGCTGGTGTTGGCTGTGGCCACCCTTGGTCCTGGTGCCTTCCTTGGTGTCAGGATGGATTTAATGGATCACATGTGGAGCTTGGACAGACCATGGGCTGTTCCTTGCTGCTGTGGCCAAGGGACAGAAGAAACCCTGTCCCCAGGCCTGTGGCCCCTGATCCCTGTGAGCAGCCTGATCTGCCAGGGTGGGAACTGCAGGATCCGGGGCTGCAGCCACATCCTCGTGGGAAGAGTCACTGATGGATGGTCTCACACTGCTGCAAAGTCTTCCTGAAATGATCCTGAAGCGTGCTGGGGAGTGAATATAAACCAGAGGAGGTTCTAAACCTGGGGAGGAGGGTGGGGAGGGATGCAGGGCTCGGAGTGGCACAGCTGAGCAGGGATGGGAAGGGAAGCCAGGACGTGTGAGGACACGGGAGGGAGCACAGGCCAGCAGAGTGCACAGAGCAGCAACTGGCAAAGCTGGGGCTGGGCCAAGAAAATAAACATAGGAAGTGCTTGAGACTGATGAGAGCCATGGGCAGCCTGCTCTTGTTTAAGGAGGTTTTTTTGGGACACTGGAGCAGGCAGAGCGAGACCTCAGCCCTGCTCAAACTTTCACCGACTTCAGCTGGGCCAGGCTTTCATTTCAGATGGTTCTGGTTTTCCCCAGGATGTGATTTCCCCATTTTGGGATGTATCCCTCTACCACCCACAGCCCCACAGGAATTTTGGAGGCTTGCACAGAGATGGTGTTGGGGCTGGGTGCTGCCAGCAGGTCAGGAGGAGCAGAGGCTGCTCTGCAGCACTCCAGAGCTGTGTGTGAGCACTCAGGATCAATAAATCCAGAGCTGAGGGCCAAATCTGAGTGCTCAGCACCTCTGCTAATCAGTTGGGTGCCTGCATGCAGATTGAAAGCCAGTTCCTTCCAAATTTTCTCTTCCAACAAATAACCTGGAAGCTTTTCTCTTCAAAGCTTGACTTGGGCCCCTTGCTTTAGTATTTCAGCCCCCTGTGTGTGCTCCTGATGAAGGTGGGGTATTCAAGGTAAGTGACAAATTGAAGCAGGTTTTCATCTGGCACCAGCTTTCACCCTGAGATCTCCAAAATTAACCATCCAAAATTCACAGGGTCTGGAAAATCCTGTCACTCATGAGGGAAGTTTGAAGGGGAGGCTCAAGCAATACTGGGAAATATGAGCAGAGGGTAAAAGAGGAGCTTGGAGTGGTTGTGAGAGGAGGAGGTGGGAGCCCAGGGTAAATTGTATTCCTGGCTGGAAAACAAGCTGGGTATGGAGTGGATGAGGACAGGGAATGCAGCTCTGCTCCTTTGGGGGACTCTGTTCATCCCAGCATGGCTGGGATGAGTTTCAGTCCAAATCCAAAAGTTCCCTCACTTCAGAACAGTTTCCTCTGGGATTATCAGCACGTGGGCTCCTTTGTTTCAGCAGGACCAAGGTGTGCATCTCATCCCAGGGAAAATCCAAATTTCCTCCTCTTCCCCATGCCTGCTGCTCCTGCCTCGTGCCCCTGGCAGTGACAGTGACAGCAGAGTTCATCTGGTTTAGAATTCTCCTGGCTTGATTTCTGAGGGTCTCACTGTTGTAGGGTGACATTCCTTTATCCCTCACCTTTTCTTTTCCTCCTGGATTATCCCATGTTAATAGTTCCATGTCATGGAATCTGTTATTAACTGCTCCTGAATCCTGCTTGCTGATTCCTTAAGCAGATCTCAAAACCCAGTGAATCTGCCTTGGAGTTTTTGGAGGGTTTGTTTTGTGCTTTGCTTTTTTTTTTTTTTTTTTAATTTTTCTCCTTTAAATCCAATGCATGAAATGTGTAGGATAACTTTCTGCTCTGGCTTTTGGGAAGCAAAGGAATTTCTCATATTTGGACAGCCCAGCCATGATATTCCAGATGAAGTGTGCATCTGTTTAAATCTGTTTAAATGCAAGAAGGAAACCTTGTTTGAAAACCTACATCAAATATGGAATAAATCCTTCCAAAGGTATTTTTCTGCCCAGAAAAAAGAACCTTGACTACCCTTGTGTGACAGCATTTCATAAGAAAAGAATATGAGAAACATCAACTTTTTTACATCACTGTGTCTTCTTGGTTCACTGAGAGACATTTCTTCTTTGTTATGAATTATAAATCCCTATTGCTACAGTCCAAACAATTCTGGGAACTTCTGCCACTGGCTTTCAGAGCCCAGGGAAATCACAGTGTCCTTTGCATTTGCAGTGCTCAAAGCATTTCCAAACATTCATTATTCACACAGGAATTGGTCCATCAGCAGCTCCATTAAACTGAGAGCAGGAGCCCTGCTTTCTCATCAGGTGCCAGAATACTTGGTTGAGGTTTATTTCTTCCTCTGAGAGCAGTTTCTAATCCCAAGGGTCAGAGCAGCACCTTTTGCAAAGGGTTAGAGCAGAGGAGTGAGTGTGTCCTTGGTGCTGCCTCAGTTTCCCCATCAGTGATGTCACATTTGAGGATTCAGCCCAATGGGAGCTTGAGAAAATAATAAAAAAAAATTAAAAAACAAAAATCAGTTTGGCCAATACTTGTAAATCCCATTTCCCACAGTCCAGGAGTTCTTAGGGATCACAGAATCCTGGAATGGTTTGGGTTGGGAGGGACCTTAAACATCCCATTCCACCCCTGCCATGGGCAGGGACACCTTCCACTAGCCCAGGTTGCTCCAGACCCTGTCCAACCTGGCCTTGGGCACTTCCAGGGATGAGGCAGCCACAACCTCAACTTCTCTGGATTATAACAATTCTCAGAATTTAAAAAAAAAAAAATATTAAAACCCAACTTCCTTTAAAAAACCCAAGATCCTGGCAAGAAATACCCCAAATACCCTCAAAGCAAAAAAAAACAAAAAAACAAAAAAACAAAAAAACAAAAAAACAAAAAAACAAAAAAACAAACAACCACCTCCAAGTTGTTTATTTTTTAACCCCATGCAACTCAAACTCTGTCTCAAGGCTGGGGAAGGACAGAGGGAACAGAAATGGCTTTTCCTCCAGGTTTGGCACAGATTTGGGATGTGTCCCCACCTGGGGGAGCAGGATGAGCCCCACAGCAGCTCCTCCAGGAGCAGGAGCAGCCTTTGCTGGAAGCCAGCATGCCAAACCTGCTCCAAAGCAGGTTTCTTCTCCTCACATTATGTCAGCATTTCCTGACAATCCCAGCAGGAGCAGGGGGTGACAGATGTCCCTTAATTATGGGCAGCATTCCTGCTCCTCGGGCTCAGACAGGAATTCTGAGCCTTGAAATGAAGGCCCTGCTTGGTCTGGGTAAGCCTGGCTCCCTCAGGTTTATGCACAGGCACCTCTCAGCTGTGGGAAATTGGTCACCTTGGGGTTTCTGCCCTGCCAAGGGGTATCCCAGAGCTCCAGAGAGGTGAGGAGGAGAAAATCCAGGGAGATAGAGATGGCTGGGGATGCCACATCCCTGGAAATAAGGGGATTTTCCAGCTGGGATGAGAAGGATTGAGAAGGGCCACTCGCTGTGGCAGGCTGTGTCCTGCTGGGGTTTATCACAGGCAAAAAACTCAAATACTCATTTTTGGTGGGGTGATCCAGTGAAGTAAAAGGACAAATGAAGCTTGTTGAGGGAAAATCCCATTGCTTTCCCTTGGTTTTATTTTTCACCTTGCAAGATCATGAAAAATCTACCTCTGTCCCTCAGCAAACACGGAAGAGGGATGGAGGGAAGGAGGATGGGATGCCAGCACCTGCAGAGCCATGCCCTGCTCCTCTTTTCCTTGGTTGATATCTCCTACTTGGGATAGCAGCTTGATTTTATTGAAGAGAGCTGCTGGGTGTGTTCCACAGCAACAGGAACTCAAATCCATCCATCCATCCATCCATCCATCCATCCATCATCCATCCATCCATCCATCCATCCATCCATCATCCATCCATCCATCCATCATCCATCATCCATCATCCATCCATCCATCCATCCATCCATCCATCCATCATCCATCATCCATCCATCCATCCATCATCCATCCATCATCCATCCATCATCCATCCATCATCCATCCATCCATCCATCCATCCATCCATCCATCCATCCATCATCCATCCGTCCATCATCCAACAGATCGAGTCGTCAGAGTCAATCGTCAGTCAGTCAGTCAGATCAGTCAGATCAAGTCGATCAGTCACGTCCGTCAGATCAGTCCAGATCCCGTCAAGTCCCGTCAGATCCGTCCGTCAGGTCAGTCAGTCAGATCCGTCAGGTCAAGTCAAGTCAGGTCAAGTCGTCAGGTCAAGTCAGATCCCGTCAGGTCAAGTCAGAATCCGTCAAATCGTCCGTCGTCAGTCAGTCAGAGTCCGTCAGTCAGAGTCAGTCCCGTCCAGATCAGATCCGTCAGATCAGATCAGGTCCGATCAGATCCGTCGTCCAGTCCGTCGTCACGTCACGTCAGATCCGTCAAATCGTCAGATCGTCAGATCGTCAGATCCCAGTCAGATCAGATCCGTTCAGTCAGAGTCAGATCGTCAGATCCGGTCCGATCAAGTCATCGTCCGTCAGATCCGTCCGTCCGTCAGATCGTCAGTCCAGTCAGGTCAAAGTCCCGTCAAATCGTCCGATCAGGTCAGATCCCAGATCAGTCCGTCCAGTCCGATCCGTCGAGTCCGTCGTCAGATCCGTCGTCAAAGTCCGTCAGGTCAGGTCAGGTCAGATCCGTCCGTCCGTCCGTCAGATCCGTCCGTCCGTCACGTCAAATCGTCCGTCAAGTCAGATCGTCCGATCCGTCCGTCAAAGTCAGTCGAGGTCCGTCCGTCAGATCGTCAGATCCGTCAAAGTCCGTCGTCAGTCCGTCCGTCCGTCAGATCCGTCACGTCCGTCCCGTCAGTCCGTCCGTCGATCCGTCGTCCAGTCAGATCCGTCCGTCCGTCGTCAGGTCAAATCGTCAAGTCCGTCAGGTCCAAGTCAGTCGTCAGTCCGTCAATCGATCGTCCGTCAAATCGATCCGTCCGTCAGATCCGTCCGATCAGATCGTCAGATCAGATCAGTCCGTCAGTCCGTCCGTCAGATCCGATCCGTCCGATCAGATCGTCAAATCGTCCGATCCCGTCGTCAAATCCGTCGTCAAATCATCGTCAAGTCGTCAAAGTCCGTCAAGTCCGTCAAATCCGTCAGATCCGTCAAATCCGTCCAATCGTCCATCCATCATCCATCCATCCATCCATCCATCCATCATCCATCCATCCATCATCCATCCATCCATCCATCCATCCATCCATCCATCCATCCATCCATCCATCATCCATCCATCCATCCATCCATCCATCCATCCATCATCCATCATCCATCCATCCATCCATCCATCCATCCATCATCCATCCATCCATCATCCATCCATCATCCATCCATCCATCATCCATCCATCCATCCATCCATCCATCATCCATCCATCATCCATCCATCATCCATCCATCCATCCATCCATCCATCCATCCATCCATCCATCCATCCATCCATCATCCATCCATCCATCCATCCATCCATCCATCCATCCATCCATCCATCCATCCATCCATCCATCCATCCATCATCCATCCATCATCCCTCCATCATCCATCCATCCATCCATCCATCCATCCATCCATCCATCCATCCATCCATCCATCCATCCATCCATCCATCCATCCATCCATCCATCATCCATCCATCCATCATCCATCCATCCATCCATCCATCCATCCATCCATCCATCCATCCATCCATCATCCATCCATCCATCCATCCATCCATCCATCATCCATCATCCATCATCATGGAATGGCTTTCAGCTGACAGACAGCAAGTTTAGATCAGATTTTAGGAAAGAATTCTGTGAGAGTAGTGAGACCAGAAATTTGCAGCTTTGGAAAACAGACTGATTTTGATTTTTGTATCCTGCTCCATCTCTCCCCCAGTGAATTGAATTCCAGGAGTGGAGCATCACCTGATGTTGCCCCTAAGTTTTCTTTTCTCCACTTGGTCTCTGGCTAAATTACCCCCCAAACCAATTAAAGCCCAGAATGATATTGCAGCAAGCAGAACTGCTGCTAATCTTCCAGAAGATTGGAACTTATGGAAGTGATTGAAATGGTGGGAAATTACATTACTGGGACGAGGTCAGCCTTGGAGTTGTAAGCAGCATTTTTCTTTTTTAATATGTGGCTGCTTCAATGCTAATAATCTCACAGGTCAAGAAAAGCCAAGACCTGGGTTAACCAGAAAGAAAAACTCCTGCCTGTCCTTGGGTTTTTCTGCGGGGTTGTGAAGAGCTGAGGAGAAAAGGATGAAACATTTGGCAACCTGCAGCAACCCTGCCAGGGGAAATGGGTTTGCAGGGAGAGGAAGGATGGGGCTGGATAATGGGCATGTTGCAGGCATGTGGACAATAAATTACCTGATTGTCCTCCCCGTGCTGGGCATGGGCTGAGTGCACTCCCTGGTCACTGCCTGTATGGCATTAACCTGCTGCACACAGGACGTGTCTGTTTATCCTGCCAATTACTGCCAATCTAATCAGCTTGAGCCGGGTAAAAATAGAGCCAGTTTCCGTGTGGAAATCAAGAGGCACGAAAACAGCAGCAAAGAAGCTGATCCTGATCAGCAGAGCACATGGGAGGGAAGGGTTGGCAGTGCCAACAGCAGGAAATGGGCTGGGATGGTTTTTCTTTGTGGGCAGGTGGATTTTTTTTTCCCCCTCCAGGGTTGGATTTTCACCAGCGTCCATCAGGCACCTGAAGGAAGGAGCTGTGTGGCAATCACTGGCAGGCTGAGAGTCCTCAGAGCATGGATGTTCCTTGTGCTTTCAGGGGAGAACAAATAGGGCTGGAACCAGCTGGAAGGGACACACGTGGAGAGGCTGATGCAGGGAATAGGATCCTGGAAGGGTTTGGGTTGGAAGTTAAAACTCATCCCATCCCAGTCCTGCCATGCAGGGACACTTTCCACCATCCCAGAGTGCTCCAAGCCCCATCCAGCCTGGCCTTGGGCACTTCCAGGGACCCAGGGGCAGCCACAGCTGCTCTGGGCACCTGTGCCCACCCCTCACAGGGAAGAATTTCCTCTTAATATCCCATCTCAACCTCTCCTCTTTGAGTTTAAACCACTGCCCCTTGTCCTGTCACTCCATCCCAGAGCTGCTCTGCTCCATGCCTCCCTCCGTTTACAGCTGAGCCTTGAGCCCTCTCACTTTTGCAGTTTAATTTATTTCATGCAGGCCCTGCTGGTTTGGGATTTTTCCCAATCAATCCATGGCAGGGACCAAGGCCAGGGCTGTGTGAAGGCTGAGAATTCCACTGCTGTGCTGATTTAAAACCACTGATGCTCCTGGGCACTCCTGGAAATATTTCCTTAGCATGTTGTCTTTTTTCCCACCAAATACCAGGATAAATCCCTCACTGAGCATTCCTGCCTTTTCTGTGCCGTTGAGAAACCTCCCATTTCCATGTAGCATCACCCCACTGCTCAAAACTCATGGAAAATATCCTTCTGCCTGTAATTTCCCCAGCTTCTGAGCTCTATTAATTACAACCAGTTTCCCTTTTCTTCCTTTTGTGTTTATATTTTGTGTATCAGTCTTGGCAGCTCTTCCCCTTGCTTTCCAAGTGGTGGTGGTTATTTTAACAAAGATTCCTGTCTGTGTTGCTGCTTTTTGGATAAAATATCCTTAAAGGTTTCTCCCTTTTCAACACATTTTTCATTTAAAGTCCTTCTCTGAATTGACCTGACTTGCAATTATTTTCTGATTTGGGAAGCAGGACTTTTTAAAGTGCCAAGTAAATAAATAGATTTTTATATATCACTGCTCTAAGCTTTATTTCACTTGCACATAACAAATATAATCAAACCATGAAGGCCCGTGCCTGTTACAGTGAGAAATCCACCCTCACCTGCTGGAGTGAGGATAAATGTGGAATTCCCTCATGCTGGAAACAACATTTTTTTCCACTAGGATTCTATCTTTCCCCCTCCCCCCAAAGTTCTAAGGATATTTTAATATTGGCAGCTCAGAACCTCCAGCATCCATTGCTCAGCCAGAATTCCCCAGGGACCCCAAGGTTTTTATTAGATATTACGGATGTGGCTGCTTAAAGAAGCAGAATGTGTGGAGTCCCTGCTGCAGACCCTTCTTGCCTCGTGCTTTATTTCCCAGGATATTGATCCAGAAACACTCTGGATCATTTCTTTCCTTCTTGTTAATGACTCAGAACCAGGCAGTGCTTGGGAGAGGGAGATCATCTGCTCCCAGCCAATCCCAGTGGATTCCAGGCAGGACTGGCAGGTCAAGACCTCCAAGCACGAGTGGAAATCAAATGGAGAGGGAGGTTAGAACACAGAATTCCAGGCAGGAACTATCCCTGGCACCCCGAGGCACTGGGAGCAGGGGTAGGGTGTGGATTTAATGGCTGGACTCAGTGATCTTGGAGGTGATGGAGAGGGAATTTATACAAGAGCATGGAGCAGTAGGGCAGGGGAGGAATGGCTCAGACTGACAGAGGGGAGGTTTGGATGGGATATGGGGAAGGAATTCCTGAGCTAGGATGGGACACTAAGAAGCTGAGGCCCTGGCACAGGTGCCCAGAGCAGCTGTGGCTGCCCCTGGATCCCTGGAAATGTCCAAGGCCAGGCTGGACAGGGCCTGGAGCAGCCTGGGACAGTGGAAGGTGTCCCTGCCCATGGCAGGGGAGGGAATGGGATGATTTTAACATCCCTTCCAACCCAAACCAGTCTGGGATTCCAGGATTCTATCCAGCAATTCCACCTTGTTCCACTGTTATGCTGCACTTAGTTTTTCTTTGCATCCTACCATTTCACAATTTTTTTTTTTTGGTGTGTGGTTGCATCATTCCTCCTCCTTTCCATCACCAACCTGATGTCCCCCTGGCTTGGCTGGCAAGGATACCCTCAGGAGCTTTTCCCTTTGTGTTCCCTTTGGAGTTCTGCATTTCCCCCAGACCCCATTGCTCCCAGTGCCCAATCCCACTTTTATTTCCCCCATCCACGCTCAGTGATTTATTGGAAGCTGATTTGCCTTTTTATTGCAATTTTTCATCATTATTTTTTCTATCCCAAACTTCATCTCACTCATCCCCTCATCCACAGATGCACCAGGTATTTAAAGAAAGAACCTGTCATCCCTATCTAACACCATCTGTATCCTGTAGTGGAAAAATCCCTGGAATTAGTCAAACCTCCTGGAGAAATCCTGCAGATCTGGCGTGGCAGGGGCACCTTCCAGAGGGAAAAGCCCTCTGGCATTCAGGGCTGGTGTGAAATCCAATCTGGAATTTCCTCTCCCTCAGCCTCCTGCACATCAGCAGCACTGAGGAAATATGAACTGGTCTGGAGAGGAGTCCCAAGGCAGTCACTGGAGGTTTTATTTGAAACCAAATCCTTTGGAGAAAGTCTGGGAACAGGGGATTTGTCTGGGGATAAGCTCAGGGCCAGCAGTGCCACCACACCACGATTGCCCTGACACTGCAGGAGCTCATCCAGCCCCTCAGCTGAGAACCATGGGATCATGGAATGCTCTGGGTTGGAAGGGCTCTTACAGCTCAGCTCATTCCACCCCTCAGGGACACCTTCCACTATCCCAGGCTGCTCCAGGCTCCGTCCAGCCTGGCTTTGGATTCTTCCAAACTGCTTTATTTGCCTTTTTTGGCAGTTTTTGGAACCCACCTTAAACCCTTTAACAACCAGAACGTCCCTTTCTGACCAAACCCTCTGCTCAGCCATGGGGCACCAGGACAGGCTGGGGACACCCCAGGAAACCTAAATCAGCTCATGACCAGAAGATTTGCTCATGGCTGCATTTTTAGGGTGGAACCTGCCCATTCCTCAGGTACAAAGGTGCTGTTCCCAAAACAACCCTCATTTTAAACACATACCATCCTAATAGATCCCATCCTCCTCTCTTCCTTCAGCAGATTGTTGGGAATTTCTTTCTCACCAGGTACCATTAAACTTGCTGTTATTTTAAACACTTGCTTTATGAGGAGCAGCATCCCACGTTGGTCAGAGGGATGTCACACCTTGGTGCCTGCCTCAGATCCCTACATCCCACCAAATCCCCACCAAAGGAATAGCTGGCCAATAATTAATTGGCCAATTAACATGTAAACCAATTATAACTGTCTAAAACTACTGAGAAAGCAACAGAGGGCACTGGAATTTCTTTTGTTCCCTGCCAAAATTTTTATATGCTTTTAAGCAACTTCAGTTTTGATGTTTTTCTTGGAAAATTTGGGGGTTTCCACCCAAATTCTCCCTCTGTGAAAAAAAAAGGGGAGTTTGAAGTTGCCAAAAAGTGCAGCACCTGGAGTGTGGGGTTTTTAGGGGAGGAAACAATAAAGACCCCCCTTAAAGTTCCTGCATTCACAAAGGACTCGGAGTAGTTTGAAAAGACATTTTCTACTGGAAAGAAATGCTTCAGTGGGAAAATTTCCACCCACTCCAGTTGCATCTCTTCCCTCCAGCTCTGAGAGGGAGGGAGAGAGAGAGAGAGAGAGGAAGGTTTTCTTCCAGAGGAGGGTGGTGATGTGTTTCCATGGATGGACAAGAAAAAGCATCGAGAGGGAAAAAAAACCCGGAAAAAAAAAAACAAAAAACAAAAACAAAAACAAAAAACAAAAAACAAAAAACAAAAAACAAAAAACAAAAAACTGAGTGGGAAGACACAGCCTGAAAGTTCCAGTGGGTGGGCAGTGAGCAGGCACCGAGCACAAGCCGCCTTTCCAGGGGGGATGCACAGCCCAAATCCCGCGGGTTTCCAGCAGCAGCAGTTACACTGTTTATTTTTTTTCCCTGGAGTCCTGACCAGCCTGGGTCTGTCTCAAAGCCACCACTCCAATAACGCTGGTGGCGATGGCAGGATGCAAATTCGGGCTGGGTGCGTGGAGATTTTTGGGGGGAAGAGCTGAGTTCTTCCTCCATCGCCCAGGTTTTGCTTCATAAGCACTTGTGAGCATCTTTTAAATAATTCTCCAGCAGAGCTCCCCCCTCTAACAGAGCTGCGTGAATCCCTTGGTGTGTGAACACAAACACATCGATATTTGCGGGCACACGGATCGCGGTGCCGCAAAGATCCGGGGGGATGCACCAGCGTGCTCCAGAGGCACAACCGCTGCCCGGGGAGGATTCCAGCATCTCCAGCAGCCCCAGGGAGAAAAAAACAAAACAGAACAAAACAAAACCAGCGGAGCAGAGCGCTGAGGGCCTCCCGATGGGTTGATCGGGAGGAGCGCGATGGGATGCGCGGTGGGATGCTGATGGGGACCCAGCCCGGAGCGCGGCCGGCGGTCCCGGAGCGGCCTTTCCGTGAATAAATAAATAATCGCTGTTGCAGTTGCGGTGTGCCGGAGCCGGCGCGGAGCGGAGTCTGCCCGGAGACTGGCACCGGGCGTTCGGGCCATTGCCGGTGTCCTCCCACCCCGTGGCCACCGGGACCCCCGGCCCCTCTCCGCCCTGCGGGGGAGAGCCGGAGAGGGATAAATAAAAACGCGGAACATCCCGGGAGGCTGCGGGGGGCTGCGGCCCTGCTGGGCTGCGAGAAGGCGACGCAGTTCCTGTCTCTTTAAATCCACCCTGAGCCCGGCGCCGGGAGCTGAGGCAGAGCAGAAAAGCCCAGGATCCTGCTCATTAACAAGCGGGATTCATCCCCGTAGGGAGCTAAGAGGAGGCGGGCGGGGGGAGCAGAAACAGAGCACCCCGCAAGGCGCGGGGCCGGCACCGGGCTCGCCGGAGCATCCTCGGGATGCGGGGCCGCGGGCGCTGAGGTTTGCGGCGGGAGCGCGGGCGGGGGCGCGGGGCGTGCGCGGTGCGCGGTGCGCGGTGCGGGAGCGGGAGCGGCCGGGGCCGTGCGGGAGGGCGGCGGAGGAGGCTCCGCATTGCTGCTGCTGAGCTGCTGTGCCAGCCCCGCCATGCCGCCGCGCCCGCCGCTGCCCCCGGCCCTGCGCCCCAGCCAGCCCGGCCGGAGGCGGGGGGCTGCGTGGGGGCTCTGAGCATCCTTCCCCCTCCCGGGGCTGCCCAACGCTCGCTTTTCTTTTTTCTTTATTTTTAATTAATTTTGAATTTTTTAAATTTTTTTTAATTTTTTTTTTTATTTTTTTTTAAAATTTTTGTTCCCTTCTCTTGGCATTTGGCCTCTTTTACTTCCTCCTCTTCCCCACCCCCGTTTCCCCTGCCTTGGATGGTTTTTAGGTGGAGTCGTTTGCACCAAAACCCAATAGCTGCTGCTGTTCTTGCTGCTATTTTTTTTTTTTTTTTTTTTTAATGATCCTGTTTCCACAGCAGGGGAAGAGAGAACTGATCCTCAACATACTCCCCAGAGAATGAATAATCACAAGAAACTGGCTTAAGCAGCTCTCTGGATCTGGTGCATGATTTTGATTGAGTTCGATTTGATTTAATTTTTTTTATTTTTATTTATTTCTTTTTCCCCAAGTCATCATTCGCGATTTTTATTTCCTGCATTTCTTCCTATTCTTTTTTTTTTTTTTTTTTTTTTTTTCACCTTTCGGAGATTTGCAAACCGAATTACATGCATGTCCAGTGGGGGAAGGTTTAATTTTGACGATGGAGGGTCGTACTGTGGAGGCTGGGAGGACGGAAAGGCTCATGGCCATGGAATCTGCACCGGCCCGAAGGGTCAAGGTGAATATTCGGGCTCCTGGAGTCACGGCTTTGAGGTGCTGGGGGTCTACACTTGGCCCAGTGGCAACACTTACCAGGGCACCTGGGCGCAGGGCAAGCGCCATGGCATTGGCATGGAGAGCAAAGGGAAGTGGGTGTACAAAGGAGAGTGGACCCACGGATTTAAGGGACGGTACGGGGTCCGGGAGTGCACTGGAAACGGGGCCAAGTACGAAGGCACCTGGAGCAATGGATTACAGGATGGCTACGGGACAGAGACCTACTCGGATGGAGGTAGGTGGTGCACTCATCCCTTCCTGCCTGGGGGAGAGGGGTGGGGGTGGTGGGTGGTGGGGAGAACCTCCCAGCGGGGTTTGGGTTGGAGTTTGCAACCTGCTGGCTTGGACCAAGGGATGCTCCCACCCTGCAGGGGAGAAGGAGCCAGCCCAGCGTGGCACCAGCCCAGCTCCTTGCCACAGGTAGCCCCATATGTTCTCTGGGGTCTCTGGGTGCTCCTTCTTCTCCCCAAGCAGGGTTTTGGGATGTGGAAAGGGCTGTGCTGGTGGGGGGACGCCCAGCTCTGGCCAAGAGGGGCGGAAGCTTGGAGTGGGCCAGGCCTTGGGGCCACAACCCAAGTTGCACATGGGATTGGCAGTTCTGGCTGCACCACTGGAACCTGTAGGATTTGCACGGGAACGACGCGGGGCAGGATGGAGGCGAGTGTGTGTGGGGGGGGATCTGTGGAGGATGGGGCAGCTCCAGTGCTGCCAGGACTGGGGGGCTCTGCACCTCCTCCAGCCCCTCCAAAGGCAGCCCCACACTCAATAATACCCCAGGGAAAAGACTTTAATTCAGACAAGAGTCTTACATTCCTAGTTTACGGCTTAATGCTTAGCGTAGGGGCTCAGAGGGATCACCAGAGCTCTTCTCTGCCGTCAACACGGCTTAACGAGATGCTGAGGGGAAACTGGGATTAGAGGAAAAACAAGAAAACCCAATTGGAGCGATCAAACCCAAAAAAATTGCTGGGCTAACAAGCTTTAGGGCTGAACTGGGAGAAACAGCTGGTGCTGTGCTGTAAGTGGCTGTATCATCCTCTCTCCTGGGTTGTGGCTGCTTCCACAATCGGAATTGCCACCATAATCCCAGGCAGGCCTACCTGCCAGCAGCCAGGGGCACTGGGCTCTGCTGGCCCCTTGTTTTCCTGGGAATTGTGGCCTCCTGGAGCAGCTCAGGGGTTATTTTTAGGACGTTATGGTTTTCCATACGGCTCCGGTGAGGAAATTGCAGCGTCGGGGAGCTCCGTCGCAGCCTTCCTGAAAGGTGCTGCAAGACCTTGCTCTGGAAAAGCCAGCTTGCTGCTTTGTGGTTGCACAGGGAGGGGAGGTTAAACCTCACCTGCAGCTGCTTTTTTTTTTGTGCTCTCGCAGGGAGAGGCAGAACCACCTCGGGATTTTTGATGATAATTTCGTGCTGGTGGTTTTCTCCCAGAGAAAAAAAGAGAGCTGCAACCTTTTGTCTGAGCTGTCTGGAAGGATGCTGGGGACTGAGCTGGGATGTGCTGGGTGTGTGTTTGGAAGCCATGGATAAATCCCAGCAGTCCTTCAGTGGAGAATACAGCTTGGGCAGGGAATCGTCACCGTCTCCCACGTCCAAGGCGGTCAGGAGGGGCTGTGGGGGGGTTTTGCTTGCTCCCAACGTGGGTGCTGTCTCCTGCTGGCACCCAGCCCCTGCCTGGGAGGTTTGAGGGAGGACAGACACAAGTCTGCTCTAACTACAGGTCTCTGAGGGCTGGGTGTTGCAGGGCTGGCCCTGTCCCCGGCCACGCACGTGCCCCCGCCCCGGCACGCTCCCCATCCTCTGCAGCACAGCGTTTTTTAGGGAAACCTGGGCAGCATCCTCACCCTGGGGTGGCTTAGCAGCAGTTTCAGCGTTTTCTCAGAAGCTGCCAGAAGCAAAGAGCTTTTCCTTCCATCTTGTCAGGCCAGCCCGGCTTCCCGGTGCTCAGGCACCCCAAAGCGATGGCGTGCGTTTGGATTTCGGGAGGAGGGAAGAGGAGCAGTGCTGGGAAAGGGCAGGGTCTGGGGCAAAATGGTCCCCCTGGGACTCTGCAAACCTTCCCAGGAGGAGGGAATGCCGTGCTGGGGAAATGCAGAGCGCTGGTAACTGTGGCTGCTCCTCCACACCAGCTTCCCCCAGCTCAGCTGGGCCAGAACCAAGGCCACTTTCACCAGCTCAGCTCCCAGCACCCAGAGGCCACGTCCCTTTCCCAGTTTCCTGGCTCCATTCTGGGTGGAAACCACCCAGCAGCCTTTTTGGACCCTGAGCCTTGTTTAACTTTGTGTGTTTGGGTCCCAGAGGCCGCTGCGTGCGGGAGCGGTGGCACCGGGGAGGCAACTGTTGGGAAGGATGTTTCTCATTAATCTATTCCAGTTATTACCTCCAGCAAACTGAAGTATCCAAGAATCCTCGCCCCAGCATCTGTCACTTGCCACCCACAGATAAATATTCATCCCTTGCACTTCTTTTTTTTTTTAGCTCCTCAGCCCATGGCTTGGAGATGGGGCTGGGGGAGCCCCAAAATCCACGGATTGGCTCTGGTTTTCTCATTCCCTCACACAACAGCGGGGAAGGGCATGGCTTGGGAGGGATGTTGGGGTGACTGCTGGGCTCTGGGGTGTGCTGGGGGTGGCACTTGGTGGCCCGGGGGTGGCACTTGGCGCAGCCTGCCGAGCTCGCACCTCCCACGCCGCACACGCCACGCGCCCCACGCCCGTCCCCCCACGCCAGCCAGCCCCCCACGCCCTGCCCACGCAATCCCTGACCCCCAGGCAGAGCAAATCCTGCTCCCCCAGCCCGGGGGATCCGTGCCCATCAGCACAGAGCCCAGACCAGCCAAGGGAGCAGGGCTGCTCTCCTGGTGTCCCTGGCACGGCTGGCACTGTCCTGCTGTCCCCGTGGCCTCCCTCCCTCAGACCTCCCCAGCACTGCTGCTGTATCCTCATCTTCCTGCCAAAAACCCCCTGCCCCCTCCAGAGCACCCTGATCTTACATAAACCAGGCTGCTGAGGATTGCTTCAGTGGGGTGCTGGAGTTGAAGCACTTGTCTGATTCAGCTCTGGAGTGGGAGCAGGAATTGATCCCTGGTAGAAAGGGCTGCACCCGCCTGGGGTGTGAGCCTGGGGCTGCTGGCAGTGGGGCTGGGGGGATCTGAGCCAGAAGAGGGTTGGAGACTCTCTTTTGATCAAATCTGGAGATCGGGAGACACCACAGCTGCCTCCTGCCTCGGATACTTGGGGGATGCTCACCCCGGGGACAGCTGGAGTTGTAGCTCCAGCCTTCCCATGGGAATCCTCTGGTTGGGTTTGGGTTGAGCTGCTGAAACCATGGCTGTGGGGGTGGATGAGGTGGGGTGGCTGAAGGAAGCCCCAAGTCTGTTTTTGCCCTTTCCATCCCCAGCAATGCTGTTTTCCTCCTCCTTCCTCCTCCTCCCAGCTGAACAATGGGATCCTAAAGCAGACAGGGGCTCTGGGATGTGACCAGCCCCATCCTGGGTGCCACTGCCCAGCATCCCTGAGGGGATGGGACAGGCTGGAGGTGTTTGCTGTGAACCAGGCTCACCCTGTTGCCAGTTCTCTCCACCCTGAATGCTCCATTCTCCCCAAATCCTCATTTCTCAGGAGGGCAACCCCAACAGGGCCGGGCGGTCGCACGGTGCCGTTCATCTTGTGTAATCTCCGTGCCCACTCACCTAAAATGAATCATCCTTTGATAGGTGAGGGAAATATAATTAGTGTTTGCATTGTTAGCACTGGCTGAGTAGGCAAGTGGGTTTTTCTTGGCCCTGGCTGGGAATATTCCTGCCATGGGGAGCGGGAAGGGAGCTGCTGGGGTGGGGCCCTGCCAGCCTGTCCTGCTCCATGTCCCACTTTCCCACCCCTGCAGTGGCACTGGTGACACCTCTCTGAGCAGGTGCACCAGGAGCTGCCAGCTTGGGAGTGGCTGAGGAGGGGGAAAAGCACGGGATGTTTCCCCAAAAACCAGGGGGAAGGGCTGCTCTGTGGGGCCAGAGCAGGGAATGGGAATGGGCTGCACCCCCTCGGCTGAGCAGGTGGTTTGGGATGAGCCAGCAGCAGGCAGGAGGCTTGGAATGACCAAAATAAATCAATAATAAAGACATCTCTAAGGTCCTTTCCCACCCAAACCATTCCCAGATCCCATTCCCAGAGAGGCCTAGGGCCTCTCCCCATCACAGCCTTCCCCCGAATTCCTGCACAGGCAAATTTCCATCAGGATCTATTCATAGCACGGATGTCAGAATTACCTTAAAAGTACCAGCTCTTCCCTTGTTTTGCTGCTGGGAAGGAATTGTTGATGCACTTTAAACAGTGGGTGGAAAGAAGCAAATACAAGAGCGCCCTGATCCTCGATCCTCCCGTTCCTGCAGCGCCCAGAGCTGGTCCTAGCAACCCCTCAGAACCTGAAAATTCATTTTAAAAAGTCAAGGTTTTGGTGGTGGAGCATCTCACTGTCTGGGCTGGGTTTAGGAGCTGCTTGCAGTGGTTCTAGGAGAGCCAAAGCACAGATGTCAGGAGCTGCCGAGCACAGAAAAATGAATCAAAATACTAAATGAAGATTCTGACCAGCCTCATTAAAAATAAATGCTATGAACTCATGGTAATTACTTCTCTCACTGGAACATGCTGCTTAGTTTCAGGTACAGCTCAGGACAGAGGAAAAAGGATTTTGACCTCAGAGCAAAGAACATGAGACAGAAATTGCCAGACAGGCCTCAGACCTTCCCTCCACCTTCCCAAATCTTTAATCCAGGCTGTGATTCTCCTGGGAGCTGTGCAGGACCCCAAGCCTGGGGAGCCCATGGACCCCCTCTCCCTGACCCACAGCAGAGGGTGACTCCAGCCCTGCAGACAGTGCTAATGTCATTTCACTGGGGTGGCTTTCTCATGGCTTTGAATGCAAATCTCAGGATATTTGCATGTGATTTGATATCCCATGGGGCTCCTCGTGGTTGGGTGACATCTGCTCCTGGAGCTGAACGGGTTTTTTTTTCCCTTTAGAAGCTCCAGCTTGTGGAATCATGTGATTTTGCAAGATTTTCAGCTTCAGTTTGGAAGCAAGGTTTCCACCCAGGCTATTGCAGAAAAGTCATTCTTCCAGGCTTGGGAAGCAGCAGACAAGAGCTAAAAATGCCTTCTGTTTAAAAATGCCTCGATTTTAAAATGAACCTGATGAATTTTGAATGCTTTGAGTCAGGTAACGCTGACGTAGATGAATGAGCTGGATTAATGTGGGCATGACTTGGAGATGGAGGAGCTGGGCAGGGTGAGCTCAGAGATGGTCTTGTAGGGGCTAAACTGGGGTCCAGCATCTGCCTCGTGAACTTTTTTGTCTCTTTGGGTCTGGTTTTGGCACTGATTGAACTCCTGAGCAAGAAAGGAATTTTTTGCAGGAGTTTGCAGTAGTTACAGGAGAGTTTTGGTGATCTTTTTCCCCTGGATTCAGCTGTTTCACTCACAAATAAAGTATTTTTTAACCAAAAAAAAAATTGGGAGCTTGAAAAAAACAAAACTTGAAAGGCAAAGGTTTATATTTTGGGGCTTGATATTGGCTTTTCAAAGACAGATTCTGGCCTTTGCATCAAAAATCCTGAAAAATTGCAATGGATACATGAGCATTCCCTAAGAACAGCCACTGCTTTCCCAATGTTATTTCCCTGAAGAGGTTCTACTCACTCTCAGCACACAGAAGAGCATCATGAATTTTCATGAATGAGAATGAGAGTAAGGCCCCTCATTTTGCTGATTTCCACAAGAAATGATCACTACAAAGGTATCATTTCTGCTCAGGGTGTCACTTGGGCTCTGCAAGGTGTTTGCCTGGAATGAATAAAGGTCTGGAAGTGTCCAAGGCCAGGCTGGAGGGGATTGGAGCAATCTGGGGTAGTGGGAAGTGTCCCTGTCCATGGCAGGGATGGAATGAGAAGAACTCTAAGGTCCCTTCCAACCCAAACCATGATCTGTGATTCCATGATTGATTTCACAGGGAATAAATAAACCTTGCTCTTGCCTCATCCCGCCCTGGAGCAGCCTCCTACCCCTGATCCATGGGGAGCTCAGCCTCATCCCACCCATCTGAGCACTCCCACACTTTGGGGGGATGCAGCCCCCCAAATCCAGCCCTGCCCTCGGTTTGGGAGAGGTTGGGAGTCACCCCTTGCTCCTGGATCTCCGCTGAGGAACGGGAGAGATCCCAGAGTTTGTGGCAGGATTAGAGCAGGGGGGGATTAAGGGAATCAGCATTAGCCTGATTTCACTCTGCTTTGTGAGAGGAGCACATTGGCCTTAATAAAGGTGCTGAGCAATATCCTGAAGTGCTTTGCATCCCTGCAGTTAAAACCTCATCCTGCTTTTGACCCCAGCTGATGGCTGAGTCTCAGGGATTCAGCTGCCCTGGGAAAACTGTGGCCCCATTTCACCAGGGGATGAGGCTTCCTCGACTTTCCCTGTGTCTGACAAACCCAGCCCTCCCCACTCCCGGGACAGACAGCAAGAAATGTCTTCCTTTGGTTGTTTCCTAATAAAAGTTGTGTTTTCCTCTGACTGTGGGACCTGGAGCTTTAAGAGGGAATCACAACTGGCCTGAGAGGCACCATGAGCCACATCAGAATCAGTGAAGACAAGATTTTATTGTCTTTATTGTGGTTGTTTGAAGCCTTTCTGTGAATTCTGGCTGAAAAAGGCACTTCCCAACAGGTTTGGGAAAGCAGGAGATGCAGAAGCAATGAGAAGAGGGACAGCATGCTCAGGACAGGCTTGGTTTTTCCTGAAGAACAGGAAGCAAATTGCTTGAAATACCTTGGAAAACATTAATTTCCATACAAGATTTTTTTTCATGTTTCCCAGTGAGGAAGGATCCTTCATCCTGCTGCTTGCAGAGCATCTTTGGGACAGGCAATGAGGACAGAAATGTGTCCCCATGTTTGGGATGGGGTTCATATCCCCCAGAGAAATATTCTTTCCACTTGTGATTTCCCAGTGATTTTCCCCAAGGAGAATGGCTCCATGGTATTTCAGCCAGAAATACTTTTGTTGTTATTTGCATCCAGAGGAGGAGGAGGAGGAGGAGGAGGAGGAGGAGGAGGAGGCAGATTCCCTGGCTGAAACTTGAGGCTGTAGAAATCCATCTCCTCCCTGCAGCCCCCAGCTCCTGCTCCTGCAGAGGTTCCAAACCCATCCCTGCTCCCATCCCTACTCCTTCCAAACCTCACCCAAACCTCGCCCAAACCTCACCCAAACCTCACCCAAACCTCACCCAAACCCAGCCCCTCCACTGCTGGATTCCTTTAGATGGAGGCTCCCTGTTTTTAGAAGTACAAGCTGACACGAGCTGTAATTCTTTATTGTTCATTGATCCCCAAACCAGATTTAATTCTGCACCCAGGCAGGAGCAGAGCTCTCATCCTCCTCATCCTCCTCATCCTCTCCTCCCCTCTGTGCCTCCCTGGCTGCCCAGCCCTGGCTGTGCCCACCGTGTCTGGATGCACCCAGCATTAGCACTATGACTAACACCCATCACGTGTTCGTGCCTGCAGATTAGATTTGCATACTCAAAAATCCATACTTTATTCCTTCCCCTGTGTAAGCAGTTACCACAGCATATTTTTGGCAAATTAGCAGCCACAGCAGAAGCATCTGACTGTGTTTTTAGCGTGGCTTGGTGATGGAAAACCTTGGCAGGGAGGGATAATTTGCTGTGGGTTCTATATCCATGAGGTGTTGGACACAGGCAGCATCACTGATTCCCACATTCCAAGGTGGGCAGGGCAGGTGGCATCTCCCAGCCACCCATGCCATGCCTGGGTGGGATTTTGGGGAGGGTTTGGGGGATCAGACAGCAGCTGGGCACAGGGCAGGGTGTGGAAGTCACCCAGCTGGACACGGTGCCAGGAGGGACAGTGCAGGAGGGGTGTCCTGGCAGAAAATGTGTCCCCACCTCCATGCAGTGACCAGCGGGTTGAGGGAGGGGATTCTGCCCCTCTGAAACCCCCTCTGAGTGCTTTTCCCAATGTGAGCAGGATGTGGAGCTGCTGGAGCAGTTCCAGGGGAGGCCACGAAGCTGCTCCAGGCTGGCAGAGCTGGGGGTGCTCACCTGGAGAGGAGAAGGATCCAGGGAGAGCTCAGAGCCTAAAGGGGCTCCAGGAGAGCTGGAGAGGGACTGGGGACAGGAGATGGAAGGGACAGGACACAGGGAATGGCTCCCACTGCCTTAGATGGGATATTGGGCAGGAATTGTTCCCTGTGGTGATGGGCAGGCCCTGGCACAGGTGCCCAGAGCAGCTGTGGCTGCTCCTGCATCCCTGGAATGTCCAAGGCCAGGCTGGGCAGGGATTGGAGCACCCTGGGACAGTGGGACACCTCCCTGCTCACAGGGAGTGGGAACAACACAAACTTTAAGGTCCCTTCCCACCCAACCCATTCTGGGATTCTGTGATCCTGTGCTCAGGAGCCCCCACAGAGTCAGGCAGGACATTTGGGGCACATTTTTCCTGGTGATTCCCTGGGATGGCCAGCGAGGATGTCCCCAGTGTCACACACATCAGCCTGAGCACCCTCCAGCCCCCTCTTTTCTCCCAGATTCTTCCCTTTGGGATGGGTGTTCCTGAGATGATTTGTGTGTGAATCCCCCTGGGATCTGTGATATGGAGCAGCTGGAAAAGGATATCTGTAAAACTCCCTCCTCCAGGCAGAATCCAAGAGCCCAGCCTAATTATTGCCATCGGACATCTTTAATTAATATGCTGCAGAGGCCAGAGATAAGAGGGGGGCTGAGCACACCAGGAAGGATCCTTTGTGAGATAAATCAGCAATTTGTAAAACCTAATTACTTTGGCTTGGAGAAGTGGAGGGGCACTTCAGACCACTTCCCCCTCCTTCCTGGGATTTTCTGAGTGGGGAAAGAAGAGCTGGGAGTTTGGGAATGCTGGACCAGGAGGATCTGGCTGTGCCTCAGGGATGGGACAGAGCTCCTGCCCTTTGGAGCCTGCTGCTCCCATTTTCCAGGCAAACCTGGGAAGCTGCATCCTTGTTGTTTATTTTATCTAACCTGGGAATATTGACCCAGCATGGTGGGTGTGCTCGGGTTTTATCTCAGTGTTAAGGATGGAGAAGGAATTTTTTCCAAACTTTTATCTTTTTCTGAGGTCAGGTTGTGATAATGACATGTGTGTGTCCAAAGTGCTTCACAACATCCCAAATTCCTGCTTGGATGTCTCCATATGAGGAGCTGGAAGAAGGCAGGTCTGTGCACAGCTCCCACGGGCTTTATCCATGTGTTTGCCAAAGGATTCATCCTGCAGGACACAGAACCAGCTGTGGGAAAAGCCTGGGAGCAGCCATAAAGCTTCTCCTTAATGGTGTTCCTGGAGTGGGGCCAGAGGGCTCAGCAACTACAAAATGCCAAATCTTGGGGGTGGGCAGAGGGGGAAAGAAAACTCAGTCATTCCAACCCCAAAAATCCTTATTTTTATCTCCTTCCAACATCATGGACCAGGTTTATATCCAAGTGCATGATCCCAGCTTGAGCCAGAGGAAGCCCCACATGCCTGAGCAGCTCAACCTCCTCCCTTTGGGCTTTGTTCAAACTCCAGCTATTCCTGAGGGAGCTACTTGGGATGTTTATCTGTTATAAAGCTGAATTTCCCTGAGCATCACTGTGAGGTTTCACCATCTCCCCATAAGCAGGAAAAGAATCCATGTCCAGGAAATTCCTTAGTTTGGGACAGCAGGCTTAGCTTGGTTACCCTTTCCCAGCCATGGAGAAGGAAAACCTTGTGAGTGAGAGGGAGCAGCCCTGCATCCCACATTGCTGTATCCCAGAGGGATGAGCCAGAGCTGGAGACTGCTGGAGACAGCAAAATGCCCAAAATCTCTTTGGCAAAGGAATAGAAATGCATGGAAAGACATTGACTGGCTCCAGTTCTCCATGAGGATAGGAGGCATTGCAGGAAGAACAGAGTTCCCAAACCCAGCTGAAGTGCTGGATGCTGCTGCCTTGTCCCTGTTTCCAGCAGGGAATGAGGAGGTGCAGGGTTTTGCTCACCCCCTCCTTTGCTGCAAGGTGCAAACCCAGGCCAGCCCTGATTTGGGGGATTTGGGCATTGTGGGGCCACCAGGAGCTGCCCTGCAGACTCTCAGCTCTCTTCCAGGATGGATTTGAGCCAAATGCTGAGGGAGAGCTGCTCCCTGTCACTGCTGGAGGATCAGGAGTGATCCCCAAATTCAGGATTAGGAACCCCAGTGAATGTGTCCATCAGCACTGCCCTCTTCTCTCCATCAATCCCTGTCTTTTCCACGAGCCACTTCCCTTCCTTACACCTCACCAGTTATTTCTGAAATAACTGGTGAAATAAATATTCTCTCCAATCCATCTTTTTGGGATGACTTCAGTTGTTTTCTCCCAGCCTCAGGCTGTGCCCTCTCCTTAGCTCTGCTTGGCATGGACGTGGCCACTTCCTCACCCTTCATCACCTTTCTCTTGACTTTCCATATCCAAGACTTTCTTCTCTCTTTTTGTCCTTTTTACCCGGTGCAGAAGGGGCACCCAGAAGTGGGAGGGGTATTTGTGACATCTCAGAGGCATCCACAGGAGTGCCCTGCATGGCTGAGGGAAGAGGTTGGGACATTATCCTCCCCAGGGACTCTCCTCCATCACTTTGGCTCTTCTCTGCCTTGGGCAATACAATCAGTTTGATTGCCTTGGATTGCTCCCTGCTTCCCATGCTGTATCCTGATCCTGTGAGGGGCTCAGAACCAAAATCCTTGGAATTCTCCACTCTGTTCCATCAGAAGTGCTCACTGCACCACTCAAACCCCATCCTGCTGTCCCCACCGTGCCAATTCCTGCTGCACATTCCCTCCCCATCTCCCAAGCTCTTGGGCAGCTGCATCCTGGGGAATATCCTGAAATGGGGAAATATCTTTTCTCTGCAGGGAGAAGGATTCTCCAGGCTCTTTGTGAGCTCAGTCTCCGTGCACATATCTGCAGATGTTGGGGCAGAGGTTAAGCTGAGCAGGGCTGGGGAGGAGGTGGCTCAGCAATGCAGATCAGATGGCTCCATGGCCAAATCCTGGGATATCCAGGGCTTTAAATCATAATGAAGTCAGGGCAAGGAAGGAGTGCTGCTGGCTGGGGAAGGACTGAGCTCCCTGACAGGAAGCTCTTTGATCTGCTGGTGCCTCTGAAGCTGCCCAGCTGTCTTGGTGGCCTCTGAGGCGATCCCTGGGGATAATCCACGCTGCTGCCATGCAGGGAAACAAGGACACCCAGGAAAGCAGAGCTGGGGGCTGGGAGAGGACAAGCAGGAAAATCCCCCTTGCTGAGGGGATGCCCAGAGTGCTCCTGGCAGCTGTGCCACCCCAGGAGTGGGTTAGAAGGCCAGGTGTGATGGTTTGATGGCTGGGGACAGCACAGGCTGCAGCTGGGACCTGCTGGGACCAATTTGCCACCAGTGCTCCAGCCTGCAGTGCTTTGTTCTGCTCCCTGCCAGCCCCTCAGGCTCTCAGCACAGTGATTCTTCTTAACTCAGGGAGTTTTTTCAGTTTGCCAGGAGATGAGGAGGCCAAGGGACCTGTGTGGGGTCAGGGATTGAGTCAAGGGATTCAGCCAAGGGAAAGGAAGACTAGGACTTGGGCAGGGTGGGATCTGGTGGATCTCATGTTCTCCCTGTGCCCTTGCCCACACTGGCATCTTTCCCTGCAATCCATCCAGGGAAGCAGAATCAGTGTGAGGACATCCCAGGCCACCCTGGGGGCTCCCTGATGGAGGAACTCGGGGTGCTGGGGGAGATCTGACCCCCAGTTGCTCCATTGTCCTGCTGAGACACTCTGGGATGGAGCCAGAAAGGGAAGAGAGGTGCTGCCAGGCCCCCAGGGAGTGCAGGGACACCTTGGCAGTGCAGAGCCACCACGCCAGGCACGGGGAGAGCTGTGGGTGCAGGGCACTGGCTGCTCCCTGCTCTTGGGGACCCCACAGGGGACAAGGCAGCCTCACAGCCCAAACCCCCCCGGACATGCCTGCTGTGTGCCCTGAGCTGCATGTCACAGGTTGTCCCCCATCCTTCTCCCTGTCACCACCTCCTCTCCCTGCCCTGCCAGTGCCTGCCCTAATGCCACTGCTAATCCTATAAACCCCATAAATCCTGCCTGCCCCTGCCTCCCCACTCCCTCCTCCAGCCCAGGCTCTGTGGGGTCCCCAGCTTGGCCCTGTTGGTTTTTTGGGGTGCACAAAGCTGCCACCCCAATAATGTGGCACGTGGAAGGAGGCCCAAATCCGGGGGTTTTTTGCAAAGCACTGGCAGCTAAAAGACAGCTGAAGCATCCCAAAATACACCCCAAAATGTGGCCAGGTGCTGGTTTTGCTCTCAGGGAGCAGTTCCTGTGCTCAGCATGAGCTGCTCCAGCCCAGATCCCTTCTCCAGAGCCACTGCTGAGCCCCAGAACCAGGCAGGGAAATTCCTGGGGTAGGGCTGGCCCCGTCCAGGCAGGGTTCACTATTTCAGCACATCTATTTTCAGACTCCCTGGGTGCTTGGGAGCAGGGAGGGAGGTCCCAGTGCTGTGAGGTGCTGCCTGTGCCCATCCCAGCTCTTCACATCCCAGGGCTGGGACTGCTCACAGCATTCCAGCAGCTCCAGAGCCTGGCCAGGAGCCACCCTCAGGCTGGATCTGCCCCAGGAGGGTTTAGGTGAGCAGGGCATCACTGCATCTCGAGCTGCTCTGGAGGTTAAGCCAACCTGAGAATAAAAAACAAGCCCTGCAGTTCAACCAGCTGGGATAAAGCCTGGAATTGTGCCAACCTCCAGGAGGGGATGGCATTAGGAAACCACCCACCCCAAATTTCAGTGCACAGATCCAGCTGTGGGTTCCTTGTCCCCCCAGTCCCTGCGTGTCTCATGCCACCAACAACCAGTTGAGAAACTCCAGGAGGTGCCCACACAAACATAGGAGCTCCAAGAAGGGCACAATTCCAAGGGGAATATCCAAATGGATCTCTCCCTGTGAGGCCTTTCTTTCCATGGAGCTGCTTCCCCCCAGCACAGGATGGAGGCACTGTGTGCATAAATCAATGTATTGTTTTACATTCTCCATCCCCTGTGAGATGCCATCAGCAGCATGGACGGGATGGGAGTGTGCTCCTGAACCATTCCCCATTTCCACACCCCTGCTCACATTAGGGCTTGATCCAAGGGGCAGTTCCTTGATGCCTGGGCTAGTTTCTAACACTCCCATGCTGCAGCAAACCTGCAATCCAACCAATTTTCCCTCCACACCCTGACACTGCAATCCTCATCCCAGAGATGGGACTGGGATTCCAGATGAGAGAAATGTTGATTTCTCTTTACAGAGTGAATCTGCTGGTAGATAAGACCAGATAAAAGGAAACAATGGGATGGATTCCACTGATTGATAAATGAAAAAAAATATTTGCCTTTACAAACAAACTGCAGGTTTGCTGACAAATGAAATTGGATATTGAAAGGCGAAAGAAAGCAATGGGAGAAAACCATGAATTCTGTAAGAATGAAAAACTTAAAAGGGAGGGTTGTACATTAGAGGGGAATCTTAGGAAAAACTATGAATTCTGTAAGAATGAAAAATTAAAAGGGAGGGTTATACATTAGAGGGGAATCTTAGGAAAAACTATGAATTCTGTAAGAATTAAAAATTAAAAGGGAGGCTTGTACATCAGAGGGGAATCTCAGGTATCAGGTGTTCTGGGAAATCTGTACCTCTCAAGTTCCTCAGCCACGGGGAATGAGAGAGAGAAATTGGGATAAAAAGGAGGCTGTGTCCTCCAAAAACTGGAGACATCTGAGGGGAATGCCCCATGACCTCTCACTTTATTCCAACAAAGTCTCCTTTTTGGACATAAACCTCTGGTGTTCGTGGATTAATTTTCCTGACTCAGGGCTGACAGAGGAGTTTGACACCATCACCCCCGTGTGAAAAACACGGTTCACTGTTTTGGGAGAATTAAAAGGTTTAATAAAAAGACAATAGGAGACATACATAAAGCAAAGGGTTAAAGCAGCTGGGTGCTCGGCATGCTGCCGCTGCTTCGGGGACACCCCTTTAAATACGATTCACAATCCATCCATTTGTTACATATTCACAGACCTTCAGTGTATCAACTGTTTCTGGGAACTGTTTAGCATGGCCACTCCTTGGGTCCGCCTTTTTAGAGCATGTCTGTTTCTTGGTTTGTGGTTTTATTCTTCCCCTTATCCCTTTTAATTTGGGTGGTGGTCCAGCGGGTGAGTGTTGATAATTGTCTTGTCAGCTGCAGGGGTCCCCATCACAAGTTATCTGTTATCTTTGACTAAGCAGGTAGTTTAAACATACTATCTCTAAAAAAAACTTATGTCTAACTTTTACTATTACCCATGACTATATCCACATAGAAATGCTATTTTAACATGATACATAGAGCATTTATCCAATACTTGCAAGAGACAACAACATTTCATGCATTCATAACAATTAATTTTCCTGGCACAGAGCTGCTAGAGGAGTTTGACACCATCACCCCTGTGTGTTCTCAAACCTTTGGTGTTCATGGGTTAATTTTCCGGACACAGATCTCCCAGAGGAGTTTGACACCATCACCCCCCATGTGTTCTCAAACCTTTGGTGTTCTTGGATTAATTTTCCTGGCACAGATCTCCCAGAGGAGTTTGACACCATCACCCCTGTGTGTTCTCAAACCTCTGGTGTTCGTGGGTTAATTTTCCGGGCACAGATCTCCCAGAGGAGTTTGGCACCATCACCCCTGTGTGTTCTCAAACCTCTGGTGTTCGTGGGTTAATTTTCCGGGCACAGATCTCCCAGAGGAGTTTGGCACCATCACCCCTGTGTGTTCTCAAACCTCTGGTGTTCGTGGGTTAATTTTCCGGGCACAGATCTCCCAGAGGAGTTTGGCACCATCACCCCTATGTGTTCTCAAACCTCTGGTGTTCTTGGATTAATTTTCTGGACACAGCTCCAGAGGAGTTTGACACCATCACTCCCCGCGTGTTCTCAAACCTCTGGTGTTCGTGGGTTAATTTTCCGGACACAGAGCTCCAGAAGAGTTTGACACCATCACCCCCCATGGGTTCTCAAACCTCTGGTGTTCGTGGATTGATTTTCTGGACACAGAGCTCCAGAGGAGTTTGACACCATCACCCTTGTGTGTTCTCAAACCTCTGGTGTTCATGGGTTAATTTTCCTGGCACAGAGCTCCAGAGGAGTTTGACACCATCACCCCCCATGGGTTCTCAAACCTCTGGTGTTCGTGGATTAATTTTCTGGACACAGCTCCAGAGTAGTTTGACACCATCACTCCCCACGTGTTCTCAAACCTCTGGTGTTTGTGGATTAATTTTCCTGGCACAGATCTCCCAGAGGAGTTTGACACCATCACCCCCGTGTGTTCTCAAACCTCTGGTGTTCGTGGGTTAGTTTTCCTGATATAGAGCTCCAGAGGAGTTTGACACCATCACTCCCCATGTGTTCTCAAACCTCTGGTGTTCATGGATTGATTTTCTGGACACAGAGCTCCAGAGGAGTTTGGCACCATCACCCCTATGTGTTCTCAAACCTCTGGTGTTCGTGGATTAATTTTCTGGACACAGCTCCAGAGGAGTTTGACACCATCACTCCCCACGTGTTCTCAAACCTCTGGTGTTCGTGGGTTAATTTTCTGGACACAGAGCTCCAGAGGAGTTTGACACCATCACCCCCGTGTGTTCTCTGTCTCCTCTCCTCAGGCACGTACCAGGGCCAGTGGGTCGGCGGGATGCGCCAGGGCTACGGCGTGCGGCAGAGCGTTCCCTACGGCATGGCAGCGGTCATCAGGTCACCCCTGAGGACATCCATCAACTCCCTGCGCAGCGAGCACACCAACGGCACGGCGCTGCACCCCGAGGCCTCGCCCGCCGTGGCCGGCAGCCCGGCCGTGTCCCGCGGCGGCTTCGTGCTCATGGCGCACAGCGACGCCGAGATCCTCAAGAGCAAGAAGAAGGGCATCTTCCGGCGCTCGCTGCTGAGCGGGCTGAAGCTCCGCAAGTCCGAGTCCAAGAGCTCCCTGGCCAGCCAGCGCAGCAAGCAGAGCTCGTTCCGCAGCGAGGCCGGCATGAGCACGGTCAGCTCCACCGCCAGCGACATCAACTCCACCATCAGCCTGGGCGAGGGCGAGGCCGAGCTCTCGGTCATCGAGGACGACATCGACGCCACCACCACCGAGATCTACGTGGGCGAGTGGAAGAACGACAAGCGCTCGGGCTCGGGCGTGAGCCAGCGCTCCGACGGGCTCAAGTACGAGGGCGAGTGGGCCAACAACAAGCGGCACGGCTACGGCTGCATGACCTTCCCTGACGGCACCAAGGAGGAGGGCAAGTACAAGCAGAACATCCTGGTCAGCGGCAAGAGGAAGAACCTGATCCCGCTGCGCGCCAGCAAGATCCGGGAGAAGGTGGATCGGGCCGTGGAGGCGGCCGAGAGGGCGGCCACCATCGCCAAGCAGAAGGCGGAGATCGCGGCCTCCAGGTGAGGGAGACCTGCCCTTCCTGCTGGGGGTGATGGGAGAAGGGTTTTGGTTGGTTTTGGGGTGCTGCTCCTGGTGGGCATCTGCAGGTTGGACCTCGCTGCTCGCCCAAGCCTTGGGGTGCTGTGAAAAGCAGGGTGGATCCAAGCCCAGCTGGATCCCTCTGGTGATTCCCAGTGGGCTGGGGATGTACAACCTCCCCAGGTGAGGTAGGAAAGCCACATAGGTCACCAGAGCAGGACAACCTGGGCAGGATTGAAGGGATTTGGGATGTACAACCTCCCCAGGTGAGGTAGGGAGGCCATACAGGTCACCAGAGCAGGGATACCTGGGCAGGGTTAATGGTTGTCACACCTTGGTGGCTGTCACAGACTGAGAGCTGTCACTTAGGGGGTGCTGGGTTATTTATCCCACTTTCCCTCTCCTTTGGGATAAGCAGAAGAGGTGCTGTTTGCCCAAATCCTCTGCCTGGCTCATAGCCAAGGGCAACCATCCCAGGGCTAGCCTGTGCTGGGAGGATTCCCAGCTAATTCCCAGCTATCTCCATTCCCAAAAGGGTTTTTGAGTGGAAAACCAGTCAAATATGTGGCTTCAGCCCTGGGGAGGGTTTGCCCTGGGTGAGGCTCTGCTGGAAAACAGCAGATGTGGGTGCCCAATAATGCCCCTTCTCCCTGTGCAGCCCTCATGGAGCTGCTCAGAGATCCAGAGCTGGGATCTGAAAACCAGCAGGAGGGAAGAGCAAAATGAGCCAGGTCTAATTGAAGTTGAAATAAGGTCCTGGCTCAAAGCAGGGCCAGCTCAAGCACCCTTAGCTGACTCCCAAAAGGCACCTGCAGCTCTGTGCCTCACAGGAATCTCCCAGACCAGCAGTGAGGGGAGGAGGAAAAGCTCCTCTGGAGAATTCAGGCCTCTGTATATCACATTTTGGGGTGGTTTATTAGAGCATGTCATTCCTTTCTGTTTCCTGAGCAAGAGCTATATTTAGCAGCCAGGCTGGGAAAAAGGGCTGGGGTTAGGGGAAAAACCCAGGTACCTCCACAGCCTCCTGTGCTGGATTAATTGCTGGCTCTGGAATATTTGTATGCAGAGTCACACTTGAAATCTTTATCAGCGTGTCTGCCAAGGGCTTATCTGCAATATGAATGAGCCTCCCAGGCCTGCTTTGGGAGCACATTTGGGCTTGATGATGTTTTTGAGCTGATGGCTGGAAAAAAAATAAAAATCCCACTAGAATGCCAGGTAGGGAACAGACTGCAGAGGAGTGGGAAGAGCAGATCTTTCCCTGTGATCTGGGGATGGATGGATGGGAATGCCTCGAAAGGCTGGAATCCTGGAAATGTGGAGCTCTAGAGCACTGTGGGATGGATCCTGGAAACGTGGAGCTCTAGAGCACTGTGGGATAGATCCTGGAAATGTGGAGCTCTAGAGCACTGTGGGATGGATCCTGGAAATGTGGAGCTCTAGAGCACTGTGGGATAGATCCTGGAAATGTGGAGCTCCACTCTGCCGTGGGATGCTGGGTCAGAGAAGCTGAGCATCCTCTATCCCAAGTGCTGATGATCCTGGAACGCCATGGAAGCCATCCTGGAATCCCCATGGAGAGTGGGGTTGGAAGAGATGCTTAATGAGCTCTTGATGTGTAATATTCCCCCTCTAATTATGGGAGAGAAGGGAAAGAATCAAACCAGGAATGCCAGGTGTGAACACCTCCCTGCCCTGGGTGGTCCAGGAGGGTGGGGAGCTGGAGATGGATGGGATTAGGTGGGTCCAGGGAAGGATTCCTTCCCAAAATCCCATGTAAATCTCTGCTCTTTTACCTTAAACCGCTTTGTCTGAAACCTCCAATCCCTCAGCTCGAGCTCTGCCCCCCCGCCAGGGTTTTGGCAGAGTCCCTGAGCCTGCAGAACCAGAGCAGAGTGAGGTTTTACATACTGAGATCCAGCTAGAAAAGCTTGCTTATTAATCTTAGTCCGATTAATTTTAAAGCTTCCTAATGAAGGAACCCTCCCCTGCAGTGCCCACACCAAACTGCATCCAACAGAGCTGGGGGAGGATCCTGCTGCTCATTCCTGAGCTTTTGGGGCTCAGGGGTGGAATATCCCCCCTTTAACACCAACAAAACCTCCCAATTTCCCATCACCTGGCATGGCTCTGTGTGTTTGTGTGTTCTTTTCTGTCTGATCTGAGTTCACTCTGCAGCCTTTCCCTTGGTGGGGGAAAAAAAAAAATCTGTGCCCACCCACGGCTTTCATTAAATTTGTAAGAATTCAGTATTTTTGAAAACTCTGCTGCTCTGTCAGATTTGGTTGGAATTGGCCAACACGTTCAAAAGTTATTAGTGTGGGAGTGATGGCATATAGATATATAAACAGCACAATCACAGGAGTGAGCCCCGTTTCCTGAGGAAAGTAGGCTAAAAACACAGTGTTCTGGAGACAAGTAAATGGCTTCCTAAAGTTGTTGGAGTCTGAGTAGAGCACAGTGATACCTGCACGTTGAAGGGATTTCTTTTAGGGTCGAGAGGAGATCCTCCTGAACTTTCTTTGCTGGGATTAAAATGGGAGAATGCATCACTCCCTCTGATTCACTGGGATTGTTCAGGTGAAGTGAACGTGGGAGAAGGGATGTGAATGAGGCTGAGGAACTCCTGCACATCCCTGGCAGTGTGCAAGGAGAAAGTTTGGAGCACCCTGGGATAGGGAAGGTGGAGCTGGATGAACTCTGAGGTCCCTGCCATGATTCCATGACCAATTTTCAGAGGGAGACAAGGAGGGAGCTCCTTTCCAGCCTGTCTCAAAAGGAATGTTCAGGGTGTTCTCTGAGTGCTCTGGGAGTTCTTCATTCCCTCTCAGAGCAGCCAAGAGCCAGCACTCCTGCTGCTGCCACCCTGCAAGGATGGAGGGTGCACTGGGCACCCTGAGCCCCTCATTAGTGCTAATTGACACCTCAGGTGAATTAGCTGTAGGCACTGGTGTGACACCATCCACTAAAATAAAATAAAATAAAATAAAATAAAATAAAATAAAATAAAATAAAATAAAATAAAATAAAATAAAATAAAATAAAATAAAATATCCAGGCAGCAAAGGTGGGCCAGGGAGCTCATCCCAGCCCCTGTTTTTGGCACAGCCATGTGTGGAGGATGGATGCTCAGGGAATGTCAGGGGAGATCAGGGCTCACTCCAGCTCTCCAGGATGGATTATTGCTCTTCTGAAGCAAAGCAGACAGACCCTGCAACTCTCCAGGATTTCCTCCTGCTTCCACAGTCCAGGGGTTTGTAATTAGTGGCTGGGCTGGCTATGGGAGCATCACTGGTGTCATGGGTGGCACTTTGCTCCTCTCCAGCATGGAGGATCTGCTGTCCAGCATTTTAAATCAGAATTCCTGGGAGCAGCCAGTGCCCTGGCTCCCAGAGGGAATGCTGCTCCCAGGTCAGTCCTAAGTAATGCTCTTCCTGGCATAATTATAGCCCAGCCTTGCACCAACCAGGAGAAAAAATATAATTAAAGCTCCACAGTCTCAGGAGGAGCTGGGCCACAAATTAGCACAGTGTCATTCAACTTCAGAAAGGGAAACTGGAGGAAAATAGGAAAAGGAAGGAAATGAAGGCAAAACTGGCAGTGAGGAGGGGAGAAGGGGAATGTTTGGATGCTCCCTCAGGATGCTGCAGAGAGGGCAAAGCATCGTGCACAGCTGACAGGAAAAGCCCCTGAGAGCTGAGCAAAGTGCAGGGGGTTCTTAGAGCCAAACAGGGATTTTCTTGAGAGAAATGGAAACACAGCCCGGGCAAAACTCAGAGAAAAACAAAGCTGCTGTGAGAAAAGCCGTGCTCTGTGAGTGGAGGTAATGTCCCCACCGGCTCTCCCTGGTCCCAGTAATGTCCCCACTGGCCCTCCCTGGTCTCTTTAATGTCCCCACTGGCTGTCCCCAGCCCTGGTAATGCTGCTGCTTAATGCTCTGCCTGAGCCTGCAGCTCTGCCATTGTCTGAGCTGCCTTTGATTTCAGGTTGCTGCTTTTTGGGTGCCTGGGGGTCTGACCCTAATCCTGCCTCGTGCTGCCCGAGGGGCTCCTGCTGATGGAGAGGGAGGAGGAGGAGGAGGAGGGGTGGGGGTTAAGGGCCCCAAAAGGGTTTTGTGTCCCCTTGCTTGGGTCAGGACAGCAGGGACAAACAAACCAGGATGGGGCAGAGCTGAACTGGCTGCAGGGATGGGGCTGAGCTGATGCCCAGGTGGGGCAGGGTGTCCCACCAGCCCCTCTCTGGGTAACTTTGAGCCCAGGGAGGATTTCTCTGCTTATGGCCCTTTGGAGAGGTGCTGCTGCTCCCAGCTGGAGCTCAGGATTTGCAGGAGTCACCTCAGCCCGTGAGTTGGGCACTGCTGGGGTCACTGAGGGCATCACCTGGACCCCACAGGTCTGGTGTGGGGTGAGTGTGCTCCCCCCATCCTTCCTGGGCTCTCGTCCTTTCCTTGAGGGATTCAGAGAGTCAGGGGGGAACACAGAGGGGATGGATGGAGGTGACTGGAAGGCTGAGGGCAGCTGGGGCAGGAGGTGATTTTCTTCACAGCCCCTTTCCCTTGTTCCTCCCAGTTTCCCTAAGCCCCAAAATTTCTCTGTCCAATTTCTCTGTTCTCAATCCAAGAGGGGCAAAGCTGAGGCTGGCAGCCTCCAACAGGCTCTGCTGCTGATGGAGCTGAGCATTCCCTCCTTCCCTGCCACCTCCCTCCCTGCTCCTGCCCCTGCTGCCAGGGGTCAGAGTATAGGATTAGGATCAGCTCTTATTCCTGCTGCTGTGGCCCCATCAGACAGGAACAGCTCTGACTCAGGGCAGGCACATTCCCAACTCCAGCCCAGGCTCAGCCATCCATCCATCGTTCCATCCATCATCCATCCATCCATCCATCCATCCATCCATCCATCCATCCATCCATCCATCATCCATCCATCCATCCATCCATCCATCCATCATCATCCATCCATCCAACCATCCATCATCCATCCATCCATCCATCCATCCATCCATCCATCCATCCATCCATCCATCCATCCATCATCCATCATCCATCATCCATCCATCCATCATCCATCCATCCACCATCCATCCATCCATCCATCCATCCATCCATCCATCCATCCATCCATCCATCCATCATCCATCCATCCATCATCCATCCATCCATCATCCATCCATCCATCCATCCATCCATCCATCCATCCATCATCCATCCATCCATCATCCATCATCCATCATCCATCCATCCATCATCCATCCATCCATCCATCCATCCATCCATCCATCCATCATCCATCCATCCATCATCCATCCATCATCCATCATCCATCCATCCATCCATCATCCATCATCCATCCATCTTCCATCCATCCATCCATCCATCATCCATCATCCATCCATCCATCCATCCATCCATCATCCATCATCCATCCATCCATCCATCCATCCATCCATCCATCCATCCATCCATCCATCATCCATCCATCATCCATCATCCATCCATCATCCATCATCCATCCATCCCTCCATCCATCATCCATCATCCATGCATCTATCCATCCATCATCCATCCATCATCCATCATCCATCCATCATCCATCCATCATCCATCCATCCATCCATCCATCCGTCATCCATCATCCATCCATCATCCATCCAACATCCATCATCCATCCATCCTCCATCCATCATCGATCCATCCATCATCCATCATCCATCCATCCATCCATCCATCATCCATCATCCATCCATCCATCATCCATCATCCATCATCCATCATCCATCCATCCATCATCCATCCATCCATCCATCCATCCATCATCCATCCATCCATCATCCATCATCCATCCATCCATCATCCATCATCCATCCATCCATCCATCCATCCATCCATCCATCCATCCATCCATCCATCCATCCATCCATCATCCATCCATCCATCCATCCATCATCCATCCATCCATCATCCATCCATCCATCATCCATCCATCCATCCATCCATCCATCCATCCATCATCCATCATCCATCCATCCATCATCCATCCATCCATCCATCCATCCATCCATCCATCATCCATCCATCCATCCATCCATCATCCATCATCCATCCATCATCCATCCATCATCCATCCATCCATCCATCCATCCATCCATCCATCCATCCATCCATCCATCCATCATCCATCCATCCATCATCCATCATCCATCCATCCATCATCCATCCATCCATCCATCCATCCATCCATCCATCCATCCATCCATCCATCCATCCATCCATCATCCCTCCATCCATCATCCATCCATCCATCCATCATCCATCCATCACATCCATCACATCCATCCATCCATCATCCCTCCATCCATCCATCCATCCATCCATCCATCCATCATCCATCATCCATCCATCCATCCATCATCCATCCATCCATCATCCATCCATCCATCCATCCATCCATCCATCCATCCATCCATCCATCCATCCATCCATCATCCATCATCCATCCATCATCCATCCATCCATCCATCCATCATCCATCATCCATCCATCCATCCATCCATCCATCCATCCATCCATCCATCCATCCATCCATCATCCATCCATCCATCCATCATCCATCATCCATCATCCATCATCCATCCATCCATCCATCCATCCCATCATCCCTCCATCCATCCCTCCATCCCTCCATCCATCCATCCATCCATCCCTCCATCCCTCCATGCCTCCCTCCCCTGGCTCCTGCAGCCTGTGCTGTGGCCACTGTGAGTGTTTCTGTGCTCCTGCCACTCCAATTTAATAACTTCCTGCTCAGACAGGATTTGCAGCCTTAAATCCTTTTGTGGCCGTGTCAAAAGTCAGGAGCAGCCTCTGGGCTGGCTCAAGGCTGGCTCAGAGTGTCCCCATCCACGGGCAGGGATGTGTCCCCCATGCTCCAGGGACCAGCTGGACAGTGAAGTGCCTTTTGTAGGAATGACACTTTGTGAGATAATCCAGCTGGAAAAACCTCAGCAGGGTCATTTTTGTCTTTTAGCAGAGCAGCTCAGTGGGGTTTTGGTTTTCATTGCCCTCCCACCCCTCACCCACCACCACTGATCCCAACTTGCCCATTCCCAGCTTCCCTCTCCAGTGAGATAAATATGAGCCAAAACATCCCCTATCCATGGCCCAGCTGTGTGACAAACATTCCTGAAACCTTTCCCACCTTTGCTGGGCTGTGCTGAAATGGAGCAGAGATTCCAGTGCCTGCCAGGAAAGATCTCCCAAATGCACATGGTTTGTGTCAGATCACAAATCCTGCCCTTCCCAGGAGGGGAGTGGGACCATTCCAGCCCTGGACATCCCCAGGAGCCTCCTGCCTGCCCAGCACAAAGTGCTGAATCCTCTTCCTGGTAAATTTTGGGTGGAGCAGCCCTTCATCACACATGCGGGGGGAAAGCAAAATAAAACAAAAACAAGATCACAAACCCAACCCCTGCTTTTCCTTTCTGCTGCTTTTCCCAGGGATTTTGGGCAGGGAAGGAGAGATCCCTCCCCTGGATGCTGCAGCCCCTCCCTGCCCTGCCCCAGCTCCCCAAACCCCCCAGCCCTGTCCCAGGGATGCTGCATCCCAAAGTTGGAGGGTGCAGAAGAACCCAGGGGAAGGGTTGGGTCATTTGAGAAGTCCCTGTGCTCTTTTCTTCTCCCAGCTCCCATTTTGGGTTTCCTGCTTGTTCCCACCCTCTTCCCTTCAGCAGCATTCCCAACACCTCATCTTTGTCCCTCCCCAAACCCTTTCCTCCCCAGGGAGAGGCAAAATTAATATCAGGAGCACAACCAAGAGGAAAACACAGAGCTGAGCCAAATTACTGAGTATTTTCCTTGCTGGTTTTCCTTCTCCCCTGAGTTTGGGATGCTGGGGGAGCACAGGGAATGGGCTGGGCTGTTCCAGGCTCTCCACATTCTTGCAGTTGGTTTGAAAAGCCCCAGGCAATGAGGTTTCTGTCACCTCCTCCCCACAGGACAAATGACAAGCTGTCCTGACTTTCTAATCCAGGAAATTAAAGGATTTGACCATAGACCCTGCTAAGCAAATTTCCCCCCTGAAAATCCCATGGGGATTTAACCCATGGATCCGACCAATTATCCCCTTAAAGCTGCACTGAGAAATTCCCAATTCTTCAGGGTGCTGAGCACCCTAAAATGCCCACAGTGGCCGTGCCCAGTGCTCAGCCCAGCACCCAGTGGGACTTGTTTTCAATTTTAGCTCGTCTCCAACCCCCTTTTTCCATGGTGGGCAGTTCCCTTTGCTTCCAACTGATCCCAAATCCACCCATCCTGTCCCATCTCTGTGTGTCACTCTCTGGGGTCACAGGCTGTGTTTTTTAGTAAAAGCAGGATAAAATAATGAAATCCTTTTCTGAGACTGATGATCCTGGCATTTGATGCTCTCATCTTTCTCCACTGGGAATGACCCAGCTCAGGAGAAAAGTCAGGAGAGGAAAAAAGACTTTTCTTTGTGGTTCTGGTGTGGTTTGCTTTGGAATTTGGTTTAACTCCTTCTTTTTAGGCATCCAAATTAAAACTGAAATCCAGCAGCCAGCTCAGCTTTGCTTTTCTGTCAGCACCTCCCTCACCTGGAGGTTTTTTGCCTGAACTCCCCAAATTCTCTTATTCTTCTTTTCCCTTGGCTATAGACAAAAAAAAAAGACAAAAATAAAATTTAAAAAAAGCCTCTAGTGATTCCCAAGGGACAGATGGCCAGGGATGAGGCTCCCTCTGCAGATGTTGATTTTCTGGCCAGCTGTGAATAACACCCAGGGCATCATCTCCCTGCAAAGCCCATCAGCTCTGTCCTTGCTGGGGGGCACTGAGTTCAAAGGAGGGGAAGTTCCTGGGAGGGAAATGCAGGAATCTGCCTGGCCCTGCTTATTCCATGTGTTCCTTGGCCTGGCAGCTGCTGGGAGCATCCCAGATGTGCCTCTGGGTACCAGCCCCACCTGGCCCAGCCTTTTAAAGTCCATGCAGTTGGATTTTCTTGGCATTTTTTGTTCAGTAAAAACAGGGATAAAACAAAGAAATCCTTTTTTTGGGATTGATGATCCTGGCATCTGATGCTCTCATCTTTTTCCACTGGGAATGACCCAGCTCAGGGATGTGGTTTGAGCTGTTTGTCCCAGAATTTTGGGGACATGGCCCATCCCTGTCCCCTGAGTCATTGACACTTTCCACTTTTGCATCTTGTGAATTCAGTTCTCCAGCAAAACTCCTTTTGGCCACCCCAAGGCACGGCACAGGACACAAGGACACAGCCTGAGATACTTTTTTTCAATTTACTCAGATTTACAAATGGAGTTTTGGTGTAAAATGGTGAAAGATTCCTCAGTGAATTCACTCCCCATTTGTACCTCCCAAATACAAAGGTAGGGAAGGCTCTGGCACAGGTGCCTGGAGCAATGAGCTAAGCAGGAACTGCTCCAGCCCCATCTCTGTGAATTTGGGAGACCTGGGGCATTCCATGGCCCAGCTGCCTTGAGAATCATTTCCCCCTAATGTGACATTTCCCACTGTAAAACTACAGGGAAATACGGATTTGGCCTTTTGACCACAACATTTCCTCTGCAATTTGCTTTCTTGGGCAGCAACAAACACATCAAGGTGATTTTTTTTTCCCCCGGGATTAAAGGGTTTGAGCATTTCTTTTGAAATGTGACTTCCAGACCCATTTTTTTGATCACCATCCCATCCTTTCCCAACTGGTGGGAGCTTTCCTGCTCCTTGCCTCCCTGCTCCCATCCCAGATTCTCCATCTGGAGCTGGCAGGTCTGGCTCTCTCTTTGCTATGCACAGCACCTGCTCCGTGTCTGGCTGCTCAGAGCTGCATTACGTCATGTCAGAGGTCACATCAAGCAGCTTTTCCCCCCTAATTAAAAATTCCAGCGAGAATAGGGAGTGGAGAGAGGTGGGGGGGAAAATCAGACAGAGGGATGGGGCTGGGAAAATGCCTGAGCTGAGCAGGTGAATGGGAATTTATCCCCAGCCAGCTAATTGGTGTGTCTAATATCGCACCCCCCGAGGAGCAGCGGTGCTGCTGCCCGCACAAATCACTCTCGGCGAGCCTGCTGCAATAACAGCAAGAGCCAGGCTGCGATTCGGAGCGGCTTTTATCGGGGCAGTAAACGCCTGATAGGGAAAATAACAAACAGGTTGTTAATTGCTGCCATCTCGCCATCCCCTCGGGGCCGCGTCTAGACAAAGCCTGGCTCCGGGCTTTGCTCATCCCTCCGGAGAGGGAGGGATGCGGGCTGTGGAGACACCCCTGGAATGGCAGAGGGATGCAGGATGGGCACTGCAGCTGTGCCCTAAATCACAGAGGCTCCCGCAGAGGTGGAAACCAGACAGTCTGCAGTGGTTATTAATAATTCAGTCCCAATTTGTCCCATCTAGGAGAGCAGGAAGCCCAGCCAAGCCTCCCCTCCTGGCTGCCCGGAGCAGGCAGAGCCTCCCGGGGCTGCTGATCGATCCTGCTCTGGCAGGGATGTGGGAGCTGGCATCGCCTCTCCTGCCCCATCCCATCCCAGAGCCGTCCCATATCCTTGGGAGGGCTGTGGGATCCTGGCATCCATCACTGGGTGGTGCTTTGTGCTCCTCGCCGGATGCTGCTGTGCCAGAGGGATTGGAAAAGAGCCCCCGTGCCAAGGGATTCCTGCTGGGGAGGCTGGAAATCTCCTTTTCCTCACCTCCATCCCAACCTCATGGGGAGGCTGCACTGAAATTCTCCTTTTCCTCACCTCCTTCCCAGCCTCATGGGGAGGCTGCACTGAAATTCTCCTTTTCCTCCTTTATCCATCCATCCCTTCCCAGCCTCATGAGTTTTCCACATGGAAAGCCTGGAAATCTCCTTTTCCTCCTTTATCCAGCCATCCCTTCCCAAGCCTCATGGGTTTTCCACGTGGGGAGCCTGGAAATCTCCTTTTCCTCACCTCCTTCCCAACCTCATGGGGAGGCTGCACTGAAATTCTCCTTTTCCTCCTTTATCCAGCCATCCCTTCCCAGCCTCATGGGTTTTCCACATGGAGAGCCTGGAAATCTCCTTTTCGTCCTTTATCCATCCATCCCTTCCCAGCCTCATGGGTTTTCCACATGGGGAGCCTGGAAATCTCCTTTTCCTCACCTTTTCCAGCCATCCCTTCCCAAGCCTCATGGGTTTTCCACGTGGGGAGGCTGGAAATCCTCCTTTATCCATCCATCCCTTCCCAGCCTCATGGGGAGGTTTTCCAAGCATGGAAAGCCTGAATCCTTTTCCTCACCTTTATCCAGCCATTCCTTCCCAAGCCTCATGGGTTTTCCACATGGAAAGCCTGGAAATCTCCTTTTCCTCACCTTTTATCCAGCCATCCCTTCCCAGCCTCATGGGTTTTCCACATGGGAAAGCCTGGAAATCTCCTTTTCCTCACCTCCTTCCCAGCCTCATGGGGAGGCTGCACTGGAAATCTCCTTTTCCCCCTTCATCCAGCCATCCCTTGCCAGGACAAGGTGCATCCCAAGGCTTTCCTGACCCCGGGGTTTGCATGAGAGAGTGTAAAACGCCCTGCAGATGCTCTCTCTGAATTTTTCCTGAAGTATTTCCTTGCAGCTGGCTGTGTGTTTTAATTGAATTTTGCCATTTGAAAAATACATGAAGCTCTGTAATGGAGGGAGAGAAAACATCCCCTCCTATAGGAAGATAAAGATGCATTTAAGGAGGAAAAAAACCAGCCCCAAAGCTGCCTGGTGAAGTATTGACCTGGAGACAAAGTGGATCAGATGGAGCCAACCTGGCCCCTCAGGAAAACTTGAGGCTGTTCATTAGGGATGAGCTCACTGCCAGTTTAACTCCATCCTCACCACTCCCAGTGAAGCCTGTGGGAAACGAGCCAATTTCCAGCTTTTCCATGAAAAAAGGGGTTTTTTATGGGTGGGAAGGGTTTGGGACTTGTTGCAGCCTCGTGGTGCTCCTGTGTGAGTTGGGATTGGGGGAGAGATCTGCACGGGATCCCAACAATAAATCAGGAATTTTATATTCCCTCAGCCAGGCTCTGGGTTCAGGGAAGAGAGAAGTTTGCTTGGGAAAGAGCAGCCAGAGCTGCCATGTGAATTTGGGGACAGAGACCTTCCTTCCCAGAAATCTTACCCATAAAATGCATTTTAACATTCCCAATAATGTGGATTTCTCCCTGTGCTCAGCACAGGGCTCCCTTTGACCCCAAGCATGAGTTTGCTCAGTGTCTGGTTTTTATTGGAATTTATTTTCTGTACAAAAACGCTGGAAAAAGAGGAGTAAGGGCAGCAAATCCCTCCCCTGGATGGACCCAAACAATGAATGGAGAAGGACTCACCAGTGACCCAGGGTTCTCGTGGCTCCAGGTGCCATCCTGGCAATTCCAGGTGTCACATTTACAGCTCAGAAACCTTTCTGGGCTTCTGTAAACTTGCTCTAATTTCCAGCCTAATTTTAAAGCACTTTGTCCCACTTGTTCTCCTGCCAAAGCATTCCTGGAACCCAAACACCTCTCAAGCCTCACCTGGTTTGAATTTTGCTTCCTTCCTCCCTGAATCCCTGAGGATTTTGCTGGAGTTCACCTTTTTTTGGCTAAACCAGCCCCCAGCACTGGGTTTGCAGCAAACCCTTGGATCCATTTTTTGCTCACTCCAGCCCAGCCCAGCCCAGAGTCAGTGCTGGAATTCCTAAAAAGCCAAGTTCTTCCTTGCAAATCAGTTGATTCCAGCTTCTTATAGATTAGCTGGAGCTGATAAACTTGGCATTAGGAAGCAGGCCCAGGTATTATCCCTTCCCCTGTCAGCTCTGGCCAAATCACAGGAGATCTGCAAAGATTTGGGGGAATCTGGTTGGTTGGGATTTTTCCCTGCCTCCTGCCAGCTCCCCTTGCCAGTTTGACCACTTGCCCGCTCGTCCTCCGAGAAGAGTGAGTCAGCTTGGCAAAAAAATTAATAAATGAAATATTGCAGGCTGGCCCCAGCAGGGATCTCTGCCCTGAGACCCAAAACAGGGGCTCAAAATTCACAAAGCATCCCAGCCTTCCCAATCCCAGCCTTTGCCTAAACACCCTCCCCCAGCTCAGCCTTAGTGAAATGCACTAAAATCCTGGAATCAGGGAATGGTCTGGTTGGAAGGACCTTAAATCCCATCCCATTCCACCCCTGCCACAGGCAGGGACACCTTCCACTGTCCCAGGCTCCTGGATTCATCCCAGCTGGAGGAGGAGGCTGGGGATGCTCAGAGTGGGAGGAATTAAACAGCTCCTCTTGCATCACTCTTCCCTCCATGCCATCCTGAGCCCACAGGAACAGGATGATCTCTAAGGTCCCTTCCAAACCCAAACCATCCCATAATTCTATTTTATCAGGGAGGCCCCAGCCTTATTTTCACTGTGGTCTCCAGTTTGGTGTCTCCATCCTGGAAAAAAAATTTATGGCAGCACTTAGGGGAGGAGGAGCAGAGTGATGAGATCAGGCCCTGTCCATGTGTCAGGGAGAAAAAAAAAAAACACTTTTCCAGGGAAATAAACTCCAGGCAATTAAGTGGGAATTAAGATTTAGAGTACACCACGAGCAGCAGGCGTGGAGAAAGGAGCCAGCTGGTAAATTTAGGATGTGACAAAGTCATGCAAGCACTAACTGGATTACTGGCATTTATTTGGGAATACTTATGGATTTTATTATGCAACGTATGGATCTCCATAATTCTGCTTTTCACTCCTCCCAGCGTCTCAGGGAGCTTTACAAACAATTAATGTGTGTTCTGTGTGCTGGGGGGATCCAGTGCATCCCATCTGCTCCAGGCAGCCCAGTGCATCCCACCCCTCCTGGGTGTGTTTTGGAGCAGAGGAGGCTCCACTGATCTGATTGATTTTTAACCTTTTCTGAGCCAAAGCCCCAGGTTTCCATTTTTTAAATTCCCTGCAGCTGGGCTGATCCTGGGATGTCTGTGGGGATGAGCAGATCCTCAATCTCAGGAGTGAGTTTCCCAGGGATGGAGGTACATCCATCCCCCAGGGATGCTGATTTTAATCTGTTTAGTTGGATATCAGGAGAATTTCTTCCTGGGAAGGCACTGGAGGTTTGTGTGCCCATCCCTGGAGGTGTCCCAGGAACTCCTGGAGGTGGCACTCAGAGCTGGGGACAAGGTGGGGATTGGGGCACAGGATGGATTTGGTGATCCTGGATCATTTCCCACCCTCGATGATCCCATGATTCCAGCAAGGCTGTGCTGAATGCTGCAGAGAGAGGCAGAATTTGGGTGGTCCCAGAGCCCCAGGCTGGGGTGGTGGCTCTGTGTGGCTCCTCCAGTGTCACCTCCCTCCCTGCCACCACCCCGTGTGGCCCAGCCCCTGGCACGGCTCAGGCTGCTGCTCCAGCCTCCTTCCCTGGCAGGCAGGGAGGGATGAGTGCCTCCAGCCTCTCCAGGGAGGGGTTTGGGGAGCACAGTGTAATCCTGGCTGCTGAGCTCGGGCCAGGCACTCACAGACTGTGCTAATCCTCAGCAGGGACCTGGGGAAGTGCAGCAGGGCCAGCCCCAGCCCTGGGCACAGCACAGGGATAGAGGGATGGGGGATCTTCCAATCCACATCCCTCAGAAGCTCCCCTGGAAGATGCCAGAGGTTTAAGGAGCTCAGAGAGGCAGAATCTGAATTTTAACCTCCTGCTGGCTCTATGGTTTGATGCCCCAGCCTTTCCCACACACCATGATGGTGCCAAAAATGTGGCTGAAAAAAGACCTGGAGAGGGACTTTGACAGGGAATGGAGGGACAGGACAGGAGAATGGATTTAAGATGAAAAATAGTGGATTTAGATGGGAGATTGGGAATTTCTTCCTGTGAGGAAGGGGAGGTCCTGGCACAGGGGGCCAGAGCAGCTGTCCCTGGATCCCTGGAATAACCTGGACTAGTGGAAGCTGTCCCTGCCCTGGCAGGGGTTGGAATGAGATGGATTTTAAGGCATTTTCCAACCAAACCATTCCATGATTCCATGAAAAATGGGAGCAGCCAGCAGTTTGCTGCAGCTGCTCCTTGGGGCATCCCTGCTCCTCCAAAACCAGCAGGGCTGGATACCTGACAGGGAATGGGCTGTGACACCTCTGTCCCCACCTGAGTGCTGCACTCCAGGTGGGTAAAACCCATTCAAACCCAATTTTGGGGTGCATCAATCACAGAGAACCCTCAGGATCTGCACCAGCATCACCAAAAGCTCTGGAAAACAGCTTGGGTTTGCTTCCAGAGCTACTCCAAGGCTGGGAATAAAGCATTTATTAGAGCAAGGAGACCTGAGAAGTGTCAGGAGCAGAGCACAGGTGACAGCACAGCCACACTCACACCCTGTTCCCCAGCCCTGGCAATGCTTCCAACCAAAGCAGGCACATCCCTGGCCCTGTTTTCCATTTTTAGGAGCCTGTCAGAAATGGCACTCCCTCTCCACGCAGATGTCGAGAAATTAGAGGGAATTCAGAGAGAGGCAGAAAAAAAATGATTAAAGGAGATGGAGGGCCTGATTTTGGAGGGAAAAGAAATCAGCAGAGTTATAAATAACCCTGCCTGCACCGGGGTGGGAGCAGGAATTTTTGAAAGTGCCTGGATAGGGGAAAAAAGGGGCAGAGCAGCCTCCGGAGATGCTCTCAGAGAAGCTGCAAACCCTGAGTGATGGCATGAAATGCCATCCAAAAAAATAAAAACTTTGGGGAACCATCAGCGAGTGCAGGGGACAGTTGTTGATCCAGAGGGGAAAAAGTGCCCATTTCCAAATGTGTGAAGGGATGGTGGAGGTGGCACCAGAGCCAAGCCCCCGCTCCTGCCTCTGCTCCCAGTATTTATTTACATCCAGCATTTTACGCAAAACGTGGGGGTGGGATTGGAAATGTTCTTTTTTTTTTTTTCCTCTTCATCCCTAAAGCAAAAACCCACCAAACCAGCTTTAAATTCAACCCTGGGGGATGGGGTGGGAAACGGGATGAAGGGAACAAATCCCAATTTCCTGCGTGATTTCCAGGCTGAGGAGCGGCTGGTGGAGGTGTTGGAAAAATCCCCCCCATTCCCCAGGCAGCTCCTGCCTCACGGCCAAAGGGTTTTGGGGGAGCCTGTGGGGGGCTGTGGGGTTTTCCAGGAGCTGCCTGACGGGGGCTGTGTGTGTGTGCTGCCTTGCAGGACCTCCCACTCCCGGGCCAAGGCGGAGGCGGCCGTGACGGCGGCGCAGAAGGCGCAGGAGGAGGCGAGGATCGCCAGGATCACTGCCAAAGAGTTCTCACCTTCCTTCCAGCACAGGGAGAACGGTCAGTCCCGCACCCCCGAACCCCCAAAACCCCCTGGCTGCAGGCCCAGCCTGTGCACACAGCTGCCCATCCCCACCAGGCTGGGAAAGCTCCATGGAGCAGCAGGTTTTGGGAGACTCACTATCCAACAACTCTGCCTGGTTCAGTGCTTTTTAAATGGGATTTCCTCTTTCCCCCCAATTTTTTAGTCCATAGCCCTTGATGGTTGCACAGAAAGAGCTCAGCAAGGGCCCTGGATGCAAACACAGATGATCCCAGAGTGACTTCACACCCGTGGTTTGTTCAATTCCTGATTTTTCTGGAAAGTTTGGACCCAGCGGGACGTGACCCTTCCCTTGGCCATGCACTGGGAAAATCCACATTTGAGGTTTGCCTGGTGGCAAAATTCCTTTTTTCCCTTCCCTTCCCTTCCCTTCCCTTCCCTTCCCTTCCCTTCCCTTCCCTTCCCTTCCCTTCCCTTCCCTTCCCTTCCCTTCCCTTCCCTTCCCTTCCCTTCCCTTCCCTTCCCTTCCCTTCCCTTCCCTTCCCTTCCCTTCCCTTCCCTTCCCTTCCCTTCCCTTCCCTTCCCTTTTTCTCATTTTCACGTTCCTTGTCGCTGTGTCACATTTTTCTCAGTAAATCCTCGGGCAGGACGGAGCCGAGCCCAAGCCGGGGTGGGGCCGGGGTCTGCAGCCGAGCGGGACTGGGGAGCTCCAGGCCCCCCCAGCAGTAATTAACACCATAATTAGTGCGTGCTGGGTTTCCTGAGAACTTTTCCAGCCCCGAGCCCTCCTCAGGGGGCGGCTGTCACTTGTCCCCTCGCAGCTCGGAGCCAGGATTACTCACTCGCTGTCACTGCTCCAGGGGATGCTGCCGGTGACTCAGGGCTGCTCCCGAGCTCGGGGACAGGCTCAGGGGCTCTGCTGGCCCAGCCGGGGGCTGCGGGGCTCAGCACCTCAAACCAGCCGGGTTTGGGGGCTGCTGCAGCCTGAGCCGGGGCACATCCCACTCTGAGCATGCCCTGCATCCCCTGCAGCTCCTGCATCCCTGCATCTCTTCATCCCCTGCATCCCCTGCAGCTCCTGCATCCCCTGCATCTCTACAGCTCCTGCATCTCTTCATCCCCTGCATCCCTGCATCTCTGCATCTCTGCTTTCCCTGCATCCCCTGCTTTCCCTGCATCTCTTCATCCCCTGCATCTCCTGCATCCCTCAGCATTTCCTGCATCCCCTGCATCCCTCAGCATTCCTGCATCCCCTGCATCCCCCTGCATCTCTTCATCCCCTGCATCTCCTGCATCCCTCAGCATTTCCTGCATCCCCTGCATCTCCTGCAGCTCCTGCATCCCTGCATCCCCTGCATCTCTTCATCCCCTGCATCTCCTGCATTCCTTGCATCCCCTGCATCCCTGCATCTCTGCATCTCTTCATCCCCTGCATCCCTGCATCTCTGCATCTCTTCATCCCCTGCATCCCCTGCATGCTCTGCATCCCTGCATCCCCTGCCTCTCCTGCATCCCTGCATGCCCTGCCTCTCCTGCATCTCCCGCCTGCTGAGGAGGCTCAGCCTCTCTCCAAATCTCCCTCATCCCTCCTCCTGCCCACTCCCACCGTGTCCATGGCAGATCTGAGCTTTCTCCGTGCTCCCAGGGGCTTCTCCAGCCCTGAGATGTTCCTCATCTCCATTTCCTCCTGCCAGCAGACTTTGCTGGTTTAAAGCACCTCTTGCAAAGATATTTTTAGGTAATACATTTTTTACTACCTCCTGGACGGGGCTCTTCACTCGTGCTGGGGTTTGTGTGGTTGGAGCTCTGTCTGGGGGGTTGTGTGAGCCACGAGAGGGGAAGGGAGGGAAGGTGGTTCCACTTAGAGCACATTAACAAAACAAACGCAGAGCCCCAGAGGTGCCCGGGAAGCGGCAGCGCCCGTGGAGCCGCTCGGATCGTGGGTGCTGGGTGTGCCCACCTTGTTCAGAATTGTGGGTGCTGGGTGTGCCCACCTTGCACAGGATCGTGGGTGCTGGGTGTGCCCACCTTGTTCAGAATTGTGGGTGCTGGGTGTGCCCACCCTGCACAGGATCGTGGGTGCTGGGTGTGCCCACCTTGTTCAGAATTGTGGATGTTGGATGTGCCCACCTTGCACAGGATCGTGGGTGCTGGGTGTGCCCACCTTGCACAGGATCGTGGGTGCTGGGTGTGCCCTCCTTGTTCAGAATTGTGGGTGCTGGGTGTGCCCACCCTGCACAGGATCGTGGGTGTGCTGGGTGTGCCCCCTTTATTCAGAATTGTGGGTGTTGGATGAACTCCCCATATTCAGAATTGTGGGTGCTGGATTTGTCTCCCTTATACAGAATTGTGGGTGCTGGATGAACTCCCCATATTCAGAATTGTGGGTGTTAGATGTGCCCCTCATTTCAAGATTGTGGGTGCTGGATTTGTCTCCCTTTCTCAGGATGTGCCTCCCATATTCAGAATTGTGGGTGCTGGATGTGCATCCTTTGTTGAGGATTGTGGGTGCTGGCTGAGCCCCCTCTTTCAGGATTGTGGGTGCTGAATTTGTCACCCTTGTACAGAATGGTGGCTTCTGGATGCTCCCTCCTTATTCAGGATTGTGGGTGCTGGATGTGCACCCTTTGTTCAGGATTGTGGGTGCTGGATGTGCATCCTTTGTTCAGGATTGGGGTGCTAGGTTTGTCACCCTGTACAGGATTGTGGGTGCTGGACAAGCCCCTCATATTCAGGATTGTGGGTGCTGGATTGGTCAGCCATGTACAGAATTGTGGCTTCTGGATGCTCCCTCCTTATTCAGACTTGTGGGTGCTGGATGTGCATCCTTTCACAGGATATGGGTGCTGGATGTGCCCCCCATATTCAGAATTGTGGGTGCTGGATGTGCATCCTTGTACAGGATTGTGGGTGCTGGATGTGCCCCCCATATTCAGAATTGTGGGTGCTGGATGTGCATCCTTTCACAGGATTGTGGGTGCTGGATGTGCATATCAGAAATTGTGGGTGCTGGATGTGCATCCTTTGTTCAGGATTGGGGTGCTAGGTTTTGTCACCCTGTACAGGATAGTGGGTGCTGGATGTGCCCCCATTTCAGGATTGTGGGTGCTGGATGTGCACCCTTTGTTCAGGATTGTGGGTGCTGGATGTGCCCCCCATATTCAGGATTGTGGGTGCTGGATGTGCACCCTTTGTTCAGGATTGTGGGTGCTGGATGTGCATCCTTTGTTCAGGATTGTGGGTGCTAGGTTTGTCACCCTGTACAGGATAGTGGGTGCTGGATGTGCCCCCCATTTCAGGACTGTGGGTGCTGGATTTGTCTCCTTCCTTCCTTCAGGACTGTGGGTGCTGGCTGTGCCCCTTGCAGGTGCTGCAGTCCCCAGTGCCACCCACGGCGTGCTGCAGTGGGTGCTGAGTGCCACCCACCCCTGGGTGCTGGCTCTGCTCCCTTTCCTGGGCATCCTTTGGGATCCTGGCTGCTGGATGTGTTCCTGGCAGGGTGCTGGGTGTGGGTGCCACCCACCTGGCACAGCCAGTGTGGGGGTGTGGGTGGCCCCTCAGAGGGGTCTGTGGGTGCTGTGGGGCATCCCTGGGCAGCTGCAGCTGCTGGAAGGTAAAGGTTTCCACCTGGGAAAAACAAAATCATCCCTGTTTTGTGTCCCATGGTTCCATCCCTCATCACCAGGTGCCCATCCTGGGTGCTCATCCCAATTCCTGCACCCAGCAGGATCTGCCCATGGGTGGGCACTGAGCCCCCCTGTGACAGCAGCACCAGGGCAGAGCCCAGAGCTTGGCACTGCTCCCAAATCCCAAAAGTGGCTCCTCAGGGCACCAGGTTTGGCTTTGAAGCCTCCCTGCTGCTGGAAATCCAGGATTGGTGCTCTGCATACTCCTTCGGCTCTCACTACCGATCTTCCAGGAACATCACGTGCTCCAGCACTAATTTTAGCTCTGGGTAATTGTTGCACATCCTCGGGTGCCCAAAGCCAGCCCCAGTGTGTATCTGTGGAGTGGGAACACCTCCATCCCTGCGGGCTGCAGGGCTGGGGGCAGCCAGCCCCAAAATCCCCCCACACCTGCAGTCCTGCTCCTCCAGAGCCCAGGAATTCACCCATGGGGGGCAGATTGGTGCAGGGGAGGATTTGGGATGAAAGGGATTCGATAACATCTCCCCTGGGGTGGCTGTGGGAGCATCACTGGCATTTCTTGTCCCCTCTGTGGGCTCTGGCAGCCAGGAGCAGTGCTGGGGCTGGCTGTGGGGCTGAGATCAGCTCTGGAGCTGGTGGGAAACTTGCTCATCCCTGAACTCCTGCAAAATCCCTGAACTGGGGAAGATAAAGCCCAAAAACCAGGGATGCACCAAACCTTGGCTGAGCCTGTTCCCACAGGAATTCCAGCTCTCTCACATGGAATCATTTATTCCCTCTGTGCCTCAGCTCCCATCTGGGATCTTGCAAGGTGGCTGGGAAACAGCCCCCCAAAAATGTGTGTTTTATCCCAGAGGCAGATACTCTGCAGGAGAACAAAGGGGTGAACTCCACCTTTCTCCTTCTCAGGGTATTTCCCACCAATACCAGGATTGCTCAGGGGCCCTGGGTAAACCCCAGGAGATTCAGTCTCCCACATACAAACAGGGAAAAAATGAAGGCTGGACAATGTGAGTATTGTCCCAAAAACTCGAGTCATTAGGAGACCATTTCCCATTAATTGCCTGGGTAGATTTCCAAGCAGCTTTTTTACAATTTCCCTCCCTGTCAGGGCTCCAGTGGGGACTCCAGCATTCCCTGTGTGAATCCCGACCCTGGCAGGGGTGGAGGCACATCCCAGCAGCTCCCCAAGAAGCTTCAAGAGAGAAAATTACTCAGCAGAAGTGGAGGGATCCAAGCAGGCACTGATGTTTGTTTTTAATTGATGCCATGAAAATCGAGCTCTGCCTTTTCAAGACTCGTTTCTTGTCTCACCATAGCAATCACAATTAGATGCATTTCAGGGGCATTAGGCACTTAATATATTTATCAAATTATTCACCTAATTTAGCATGGCTTTAGCTGGGAATGACTGGAGAGGGGGAAGAGAATGAACCACTATCAGCTCGCTTGAAATCATTTGGTGTTTCATCAGCAACCAACACGTTGGAGGTTTTTGGAGACATTCAGCCCTTCCTGGAGTGCCCATCCCCAGGGTGCCACTGTCTGGGGAGCTCTGGAGTTGAAGGAATTTGGAGGCTGCAGTGGGGTGAGGAGGATGAGGGTGCTGAGCAGGTCCACAGGCAGCCCTGTCCGTGCAGGGACAGGTCCGTGTCCTGCTGGCTCTGTGGGCAGCAGAGCTCCTGGATCTAACTCCTGGATGTCAGGTTGGTGGGGTCTTCCTTGCACACCTGCCCAGATGTGGCTGTTTCCCTCCTGCACCTGGCAGATGAAAAGTGAGGTGGTTCCCCATCCAGGAGGGGTGTGAGGGCTGTTGTGGGGTGATCCCAGTGACACCCAGCACAGCCAGGGTCATCCTAGTGACACTCAGGGTGATCCTGGTGACACCCAGAGTGATCCCAGTGACACCAGGGTGATCCCAGTGTCATTCAGGGTGGTCCTGGTGACACCAGGGTGATCCCAGTGTCATCCAGGATGATCCCAGTGACACCCAGCATACTCAGAGTGATCCCAGTGACACTCAGGGTGATCCCGGTGACACCCAGCACAGCCAGGGTGATCCCAGTGTCACTCAAGGTGGTCCTAGTGTCACCCATCATAACCAGAGTGATCTCAGTGACACTCAGGATGATCCCAGTGACACCCAGAGTGATCCCAGTGACACTCAGGGTGATCCCAGTGACATCCAGCACACTCAGGGTGATCCCAGTGTCACCCGTCATACTCAGAGTGATCCCAGTGACACTCAGGGTGGTCCTGGTGACACCAGGGTGATCCCAGTGACACTCAGGATGATCCCAGTGACACCCAGTGACACTCAGGGTGATCCCAGTGTCACCCAGCACACACACAGAGCACAGGGTGTGCCACCGATTTCCCTTCCCGTGCTTGCAGACTGGGAACTGATAGAAAAATGTGGTCAGGTGGATCCCAAAACCCATCAGACCTCCTCCCTCCCAGCAGCTCTGCATCGTTGGTGGCTTCTCCACCTCTGTGGGGCTGGAAAACCATTCCTGGGCTGTGGCTCGGGGCAGGGCGGGTGTCACACCCAGCGGTGTCCCAGCGTCCCTGGGCTCCCCACCCCCCGCTCCCTCTTCTGCCCCACCAAAACCCCACGGGGGGCATCCAGCGCCCAGAAATAACCCTCCGCTTCTCTCTCTCCCTTCTCCCCTCCCCACGGCCGCCCCCCAAGGGCTGGAATGCCAGCGGCCCAAGCGGCAGAACTCGAGCGACGACATCGAGGTGCTGTCCACGGGCACGCCGCTGCAGCAGGAGAGCCCCGAGCTGTACCGCAAGGGCACCACGCCGTCCGAGCTGAGCCCCGAGGACAGCCCGCTGCAGAGCTTCCCCGCCAGCCCCTGCCCCACGCCGCCCCTCGGGCCGCCCGCCTGCCGCAACAAGAGCGCCCACTTCTCCCGGCAGCTGTCGGTGGATGAAGAGCGCGGCGGCGAGATCCAGATGTTGCTGGAGGGGCGCGGCGGGGATTACCTGCGGCCCAACAGCTGGAGCGAGGAGAAGGGCGGCGGGGGCCGCGCCGGGAGGGTGCGCGGCGGGCCGGGCTCCGGCGCCGCGCCCGAAGAGCACCGAGCCCGCAGCGCGGCGCACAGACACTCGGCCCCCAACCACAAGCCCAGAGAGAGGTGGACAGATCCCCCAGCCGCGGTCTCATGGACTTCCCACCACAGGTCTCACAACCACAGCTCAGGGAGCTCCAAGCTGCTTGAGCTGGATGAGGAGAAGATGAGTAATTACGAGATGGAGATGAAGCCCCTCATGAGGATGGATTCTTATATGCAAGAGATTCACACCCAAAAAAGACACTACAGCAAAGGGGGAGGCTGCAGGAGCGCGGCTGACGAGCACCGTGGGGAAGAGCGGGGCTTCGGGGTTCAGAGACTGAGGTCTAAGTCCCAGAACAAAGAGAATTTCAGGCCAGCTTCCTCTGCCGAGCCCACGGTGCAGAAACTGGAAAACCTGAGATTCGGGGACAAAGCTGAACCTCGGCTACTGAGGTGGGACTTAACCTTCTCCCCGCCACAGAAATCTTTACCTGTTGCACTAGAATCTGAAGAGGACAGTGGGGATGCGCTCAAATCCAGTACGGTGAGTGAGGGGATGGCTGCGGGGTCCTGCCCTGGAGCAGGGCGGGAGGGACATTTGGAAAATGTGAATTATTATCGGTTTGTGCCTTGGATCCCTTCTCCTCCCTTCTCCCATCCTGCCGGGTGCTGGTGTGGGGTGTTCCCTGCAGGCTGCGGTGGGAGCAGCTGGATTTTCCCTGCAGGATGTGAGCAGCAGGCTGGGGTTTTGCAGCCCCTGGGTCAGCAATAAAAAGCCATTATTGCTGGGAATTTGGTGGGAAAGCTGCAGGAGCAGGCGAGGCACTGGTGATGCTTCTTTGGGTTATGGTTATGTGAGACATCCCACCCTGGGCTCCTCGTTTTGGGGGAGACAAAAACGCTCTGGGCAGTGCTGGGAAGGGCTGGAGGTGTCCAGGAGAGAAGACAGAGTGAACTTAGAAGCTGCTGCAAAGTGGAAGGGAAGAATCTGTTCTCCACAAACAGAATTAATGGGCTTAAAGTCAAGGAGGGTGAGCCATTAGCCATCCCTAATGAGGAATTAATTGCCTGGGGAGGCTGTGGGGGCTGGGGAGGAGAGGGTCTGAGGTTGGACATCACCAGCTCGGGCAGGAGCTGGACAGAGCTGAACCTGCTCAGGAGATGGCTGAGCTGGGTGGGGTTAGGTTTTTGCAGTCTTGTTTTTGGAGGATTCCTGGATTTGCCATTAGAAGCTTCCTCCCTTGTCCGTGTTGGTTTGGCATTGCCAGCAGAGGTGATGGGTCTGCTGGGAGCACTGGGAAAGCCACCACTGCCCCCAGGTGCCCCTTGCTGAGTCAGTGCCAGGCACAACAGGGCTGGAGGTGTCCCACGAGGATGGCCCGGACCCACCCAGGAGAAAAGGAAAACCTGTCACGCTCAGGAGCTGACATTTCAACAGAAAGGAGCTAAAGCTCCCTGGCAGGGGAGCACAGGATGGTGCCTGGTCACGAAACTGAAATGAATTTGTCAGTCAGGCCGAAAATTCGGGCGAGAGGCATCGAGGTGGGTGAGGTGTGGTGACATTTGCCACGGCTGCAGCATCCCTGCTCCCTCCAGCATCTGCCAGCAAAGCCGAGGGGGGAGAGGAGGGAGCAGCCTGGGGTGCAGAAGGATGGATCTGCCCCATGATCCCTGCTGATAAATCCCCCCAGGGCAGCCTGGGGTGCAGAAGGATGGATCTGCCCCATCTCTTTTGCTGATAAATCCCCCCAGAGCAGCCTGGGGTGCAGAAGGATGGATCTGCCCCATGATCCCTGCTGATACATCCCCCAGGGCAGCCTGGGGTGCAGAAGGATGGATCTGCCCCATCCTCCTGCTGATAAATCCCCCCAGAGCAGCCTGGGGTGCAGAAGGATGGATCTGCCCCATGATCCCTGCTGATACATCCCCCAGGGCAGCCTGGGGTGCAGAAGGATGGATCTGCCCCATGATCCCTGCTGATACATCCCCCAGAGCAGCCTGGGGTGCAGAAGGATGGATCTGCCCCATGATCCCTGCTGATAAATCCCCCCAGGGCAGCCTGGGGTGCAGAAGGATGGATCTGCCCCATGATCCCTGCTGATAAATCCCCCCAGGGCAGCCTGGGGTGCAGAAGGATGGATCTGCCCCATGATCCCTGCTGATAAATCCCCCCAGGGCAGCCTGGGGTGCAGAAGGATGGATCTGCCCCATCCTCCTGCTGATAAATCCCCCCAGGGCAGCCTGGGGTGCAGAAGGATGGATCTGCCCTATCCTCCTGCTGATAAATCCCCCAGAGCAGCCTGGGGTGCAGAAGGATGGATCTGCCCCATTTTCCTGCTGATAAATCCCCCCAGGGCAGCCTGGGGTGCAGAAGGATGGACCTGCCCCATCTCTTTTGCTGATAAATCCCCCAGCAGCCCTGCAGCTCTCTGCCTCCCTATCCCTGGGCTCAGGCTCAGCAGCTCCCACCCAGCCCCGAGGGTGAGCTGAGCACGGGGGCTCCACAGGACACGTCCTGCAGCCCTGGAAAAGCAGAGCCGTGCAGGCTGGCCCTGCCTGGATGCCTGGGAAGCACTGGAGACATGGCAGGCAGCATGAGGAGCCTGACAGGCTCCCAGAGGGGAAGAGCAGCGGCAGTAATTGCACAGACAGCCAGCCTGGGAAGGCTGTGGCACACGCAGATGTTCCAGCACCTTTGACAACACAACCTGGGAGACTCAGGGCCCACAGGAGGGGTGGAAGCACTGCTTCTCCTCGCTAAAATCCACGTGGTTTTGGGGAGATCACTGGCACAGGCAGCCCTGGGCTGTGTCCCCCCAGCCCATCAGGAGCTGTCACAAGAAACCTCCCCCCACATCGCTGGGGGCAAAGAGCCACCAACACCTTCCTGACCATTCCCAGCGAGTCCTGGGCACCAAGAAGGGCCCAGGCTGCGTGGAGAGGAGCATGGAAAAGCCATTGGGATGCACATCCCACTCTGGAATGCTGGAGCTGTGGAGCAGCATGTTCAGTTTTCTCACATTCATAACCGAGGGTGGAACAGATGGCGAAGGTTTGGGAGGAAGCAAATGTAATACAGAGGAAGAGATAATATGTGGATTTAAATAACCCACAATGCCAGCAACAATTTGTTCTAGCAGGAATTGCACGGGGCTAGCAGGGTTTTGTTCCAGTGGCCTGGCAGGGAGGGGGTGCTTGGACAGAGCAGGGGAAGGTGTGGAGGGGGAATGGGAGCTGCAGGGATTTGTGCTCCAGCCCCCTGCCCAAATCTGTGACCTCACCTGCACCTGCCACCAGGAGCATTTCAGACTTCAGGGGGTGTGGTGAACCCCTGAGGAAGAGGAGGGGAAGGCTGGAGGGGAAAGGATTTATCCCACAGACCCCACATCCATCTCATCCCCCCACAACAAACCAAGGCTCCCCAATCCCCCCAAAACCCCAATTTCCTAATGCTGGCCTGAAATCCTCCTTCCCTTGGCCTGGCAGGGTGTGAGCTCCAGTGCAAAGCAGCCGTGGGCAGATGTGTGGGAGCCCTGGGGCTGCTGGTGCCTCTTCCCTGGATCCCAGCAGTGCCAGCTGGGAGCTGCTCCCTCAAAAGGAGGGGCTCACAGGGCAGCTCCACCTCCCCCCAGCTGGGCTCCCTCACCAAGGTGCTGCCGAGGAGCAGGAAGGATGCTCCGAGCTGAGCAGGGCTATTTTTGCCCTGCTGAGGTATCCCTGAGCAGGAGCGAGGTCACCCTCCCAGCTTAGCTTGTTTTAAAAATAATCTGCCCTAAAGCAGCTCTGCACAAGCCAGCCAGGAGCCCAGGGCTTGGCTGTGTGCTGGAGTGCCAGCTCCAGCCTCCAGGGCCAGCACACCTCTGGCACTGCTGGAACGGGCTGGGGGTGCAAAAACACACTCCAAAAAAAAAAATCACTGCTGTCCCTTCCTGTCTGAAAATCAAACTGGGAGCCACAGGGCCTTGAATCCAAGCTTTTCCAAATGTGCAGCCTGCAGGGAGTCAGATGTACAGGTTGCTGTAGGAATTTTTCTGTCCCTTTTCCCCAGTCCTTTAAAAGAATCTCCCAGAACCAGCCCTTTTGTTGGGGCTGCACATCAGGAATTGAAAAACCCTCTCACAAAGGTCATTTCTTGAGGCCACAGCTCAATGACATCGATGAAATTCAGCTCTGCTTGGTGTTGGCTCTCGGGGAATTGGGGGGTTTTGGGGTCACTGAGCCAACAAATGCTTCCAAATGACATTTCAGGCCAGCTGATCTCTCTGTGCCCCTGAGGGCACCGACCCCAGCAGCCACAGGACAAACTGCAGCAACTGTCAGCCTTGGGGCACAGGAACACGGGAGCCACGTGCCAGGAGTGGTGGTGGTGGTGTGGGATTAAGGGATTTACAGGAACTTCACCATCCTGCCCAGCCTTAAAGGCCCATGAGGCACAAAACCTGTGCCTGGAGGCTTCACAGCTTCCTGGAGCCTTTGAGGAGAACTAAAACAGGAATTGAAATCAAGGAATTTGTGGAGAGACTGGAAAGGGAAAGAAGTTTTGTAAAATACCAGAGACCCTTTTAGCCCATCACAGGGCGAGGGAGGAAAAAGGGAATGGCTGGGGAGAAAATAAGGGAATGGCTGGGGAGAAAAGAAGGGGATGGCTGGGGGAGAAAAATAAGGGAATGGCTGGGGAGGAAAAAAGGGAATGGCTGGGGAGAAAAGAAGGGGAATGGCTGAGGAAAAAAAAGGGGAATGGCTGGGGAGAAAAGAAGGGAATGGCTGGGGAGAAAAAAGGGGATAGCTGAGGAGGAAAAAAGGGAATGGCTGGGGAGAAAAGAAGGGGAATGGCTGGGGGAGAAAAAAGAGGGGGAATGGCTGGGGAGGAAAAAAAAGGGGAATGGCTGGGGGAGAAAAGAAGGGGAATGGCTGAGGAAAAAAGAGGGGAATGGCTGGGAAGGAAAAAAGGGGAATGGCTGGGGAGAAAAGAAGGGAATGGCTGGGGAGAAAAGAAGGGATGGCTGGGGAGAAAAGAAGGGAATGGCTGGGGAGGAAAAAGAAAGGGAATGGCTGGGGGAGAAAAAGAAGGGATGGCTGGGGGAGAAAAAGAAGGGAATGGCTGGGGAGAAAAGAAGGGAATGGCTGGGGAGAAAAGAAGGGATGGCTGGGGAGAAAAGAAGGGATGGCTGGGGAGAAAAGAAGGGCTTGGCTCTCCTTTCCTGCAGGTGCTGGACATCGGCGCTGCTGGCAGGGAGGAGAAGCGCTTTGGGCACGGAGCAGGACAGGGCTGGGGCTCAGGCACCACCGGAGCCTGACTCACCGTTTGGGACAATTTGGTGTCTCATTTAGCAGCGGTGGGCACCGACACTCAGGGAGCCCTCCAGGGACCCTCGTGGCGCCCCGGGGATGGGAGGAGGCTCCAGCTCCGGCCCTTCAAGGTGCTCCGTGTCCCAGCGCATCCCCAGGGATGCCGGAACAAATCCCAACCTAAAGGCAAAAAATTCCCAGGGAAAGAGCAACAAGAGAGGCTTGAAAAGCATCTCCCGGCTGCGGGATCTCCGAGAGCCCCCGCGGGGGTGGCGGGGAGGGATCCCGGCAGCGCAGCCTCTCCCTCCCTCCCTCCCCGCATCCCTCCCTCCGCGCTCGGGATTTGGCAGCAGCGTTTGCCGGCGGGTTGGGCTGTCGCTGGGGAGAGGCAGGAGCAGGCAGCCAATCTGCAGGCGGAGCAGGGCTGGGTGTGCCGAGCTGCCAGCGGGGATGGAGCCGGGATGGAGCCGGGATGGAACAGGGATGGAGCAGGGATGGAGCTGGGATGGAACAGGGATGGAGCAGGGATGGAGCTGGGATGGAATGGGATGGAGCTGGGATGGAGCTGGGATGGAGCTGGGATGGAGCTGGGATGGAGCTGGGATGGAGCAGGGATGGAGCTGAGATGGAATGGGATGGAGCTGGGATGGAGCTGGGATGGAGCTGGGATGGAATGGGATGGAGCAGGGATGGAGCTGAGATGGAGCTGGGATGGAGCTGGGATGGAGCTGGGATGGAGCAGGGATGGAGCTGGATGGAGCATGGGATGGAGCTGGGATGGAGCTGGGATGGAGCCGGGGATGGAGCAGGGATGGAGCTGGGATGGAGCTGGGATGGAGCAGGGATGGGCTGGGATGGAGCTGGGATGGAGCTGGGGATGGAGCAGGATGGAGCTGGGATGGAGCTGGGATGGAGCTGGGGATGGAGCTGGGGATGGAGCTGGGATGGAGGAGGGGATGGAGCTGGGATGGAGGAGGGATGGAGCCGGGATGGAGCTGGGATGGAGGAGGGGATGGAGCTGGGATGGAGCTGGGATGGAGCTGGGATGGGCTAGGGATGGAATGGGATGGAGCTGGGATGGAGCTGGGGATGGAGCACGGGATGGAGAATGGGATGGAGCTGGGGATGGAGCTGGGATGGAGCTGGGATGGGCAGGGATGGAGCTGGGATGAATGGGATGGAGCTGGGGATGGAGCTGGGATGGAGCTGGGATGGAGCTGGGGATGGAGCTGGGATGGAGCTGGGATGGAGCAGGGATGGAGCTGGGATGGAGCTGGGGATGGAGCTGGGATGGAATGGGGATGGAGCTGGGATGGAGCTTCCAGGGATGGAGCTGGGATGGAGCTGGGATGGAGCTGGGATGGAGGAGGGGATGGAGCTGGGATGGAGCTGGGATGGAGCTGGGATGGAGCTGGGATGGAGCTGGGATGGAGCTGGGATGGAGCTGGGATGGAGCTGGGATGGAATGGGATGGAGCTGGGATGGAGCTGGGATGGAGTTGGGATGGAGCTGGGATGGAGCTGGGATGGAGCTGGGATGGAGCAGGGATGGAGCTGGGATGGAGCTGGGATGGAGCTGGGATGGAGCTGGGATGGAGCTGGGATGGGGCGGGGATGGAGCTGGGATGGAGCTGGGATGGAGCTGGGATGGAGCTGGGATGGAGCTGGGATGGAGCTGGGATGGGGATGGAGCTGGGATGGAGCTGGGATGGAGCGGGGATGGAGCTGGGATGGGAATGGGATGGAGCTGGGATGGAGCTGGGATGGAGCAGGGATGGGAGCTGGATGGGATGGAGAGCTGGGATGGAGCTGGGGATGGAGCTGGGGATGGAGCTGGGGATGGAGCTGGGATGGGATGGAGCTGGGATGGAGCTGGGATGGAGCTGGGATGGAGCTGGGATGGAGCTGGGATGGAGCTGGGATGGAGCTGGGGATGGAGCTGGGATGGAGCTGGGATGGAGCTGGGATGGGCAGGATGGAGCTGGGATGGAGCTGGGATGGAGCAGGGATGGAGCTGGGATGGAGCAGGGATGGAGCTGGGGATGGAGCTGGGATGGAGCTGGGATGGAGCAGGGATGGAGCTGGGATGGAGCTGGGATGGAGCTGGGATGGGCTGGGATGGAGCTGGGATGGAGCAGGGATGGAGCTGGGATGGAGCTGGGGATGGAGCTGGGGATGGAGCTGGGATGGGCAGGGATGGAGCTGGGATGGAGCTGGGGATGGAGCTGGGATGGGCAGGGATGGAGCTGGGATGGAGCTGGGATGGAGCTGGGATGGAGCTGGGGATGGGCTGGGGATGGAGCTGGGATGGAGCTGGGATGGAGCTGGGATGGAGCAGGGATGGAGCTGGGATGGAGCAGGGATGGGCTGGGATGGAGCTGGGATGGAATGGGATGGGCTGGGGATGGAGCAGGGATGGAGCTGGGATGGAGCTGGGATGGAGCAGGGATGGAGCTGGGATGGAGCAGGGATGGAGCTGGGATGGAGCTGGGATGGAGCTGGGATGGAGCTGGGATGGAGGAGGGGATGGAGCTGGGATGGAGCAGGGATGGAGCTGGGATGGAGCTGGGGATGGAGCAGGGATGGAGCTGGGATGGAGCAGGGATGGAGCTGGGGATGGAGCAGGGATGGAGCTGGGATGGAGCAGGGATGGAGCTGGGATGGAGCTGGGATGGAGCTGGGATGGAGCAGGGATGGAGCTGGGATGGAGCAGGGATGGAGCAGGGGATGGAGCTGGGATGGAGCAGGGATGGAGCTGGGGATGGAGTGGGGATGGAGCTGGGGATGGAGCTGGGATGGGCTGGGATGGAGCGGGGATGGAGCTGGGATGGAGCGGGGATGGAGCTGGGATGGAGCTGGGATGGAGCTGGGATGGAGCTGGGATGGAGCAGGGATGGAGCTGGGATGGAGCTGGGATGGAGCTGGGATGGAGCTGGGATGGAGCTGGGGATGGAGGTGGGGATGGAGCTGGGATGGAGCTGGGATGGAGCTGGGATGGAGCTGGGATGGAGCTGGGATGGAGCTGGGATGGAGCTGGGATGGAGCTGGGATGGAGCAGGGATGGAGCTGGGATGGAGCTGGGATGGAGCTGGGGTGGAGCTGGGGATGGAGCTGGGATGGAGCTGGGGATGGAGCTGGGATGGAGCTGAGGGATGGAGCTGGGATGGGCTGGGATGGGCTGAGGATGGAGCTGAGATGGAGCTGGGGATGGGCAGGGATGGAGCTGGGATGGGCTGCACAGGGATGGAGCTGGGATGGAGCTGGGATGGAGCCAGGGATGGAATGGGGATGGAGCTGGGGATGGAGCTGGGATGGAGCTGGGGTGGAGCTGGGATGGAGCTGGGATGGGCTGAGATGGAGCTGGGGTGGAGCTGGGGTGGAGCTGGGATGGAGCTAGGTGGAGCTGGGATGGAGCTGGGATGGAGCTGGGATGGAGCTGGGATGGAATGGGATGGAGCTGGGATGGAGCTGAGGATGGAGCTGGGATGGAGCTGGGATGGAGCTGGGATGGAGCTGAGGGATGGAGCTGGGATGGAGCTGGGATGGAGCTGGGATGGAGCTGGGATGGAGCTGGGATGGAGCTGAGATGGAGCTGGGATGGAATGGGATGGAGCTGGGATGGAGCTGGGATGGAGCTGGGATGGAATGGGATGGAGCTGGGATGGAGCTGGGATGGAATGGGATGGAGCTGGGATGGAGCAGGGATGGAGCTGGGATGGAATGGAGCTGGGATGGAGCTGGGATGGAGATGGGATGGAGCAGGGATGGAGCCAGGCACTGGCACTGCTGGCTGCTCCCTTTGAGGTTTATTTATTCCTGATAACATCTCCAGGTGGAGAAGAATTTCCCTTCCATTTAAAAGGAAGTTCAGCTCCTTAAATGTTGTAAAATTAGTCAAAAGTAAACCCGGGGTGCTTTCTCCCCCCAGGGTGTGAAGCTTCCCTGTGCATGGCATTCCCTGTTCCCATCTGGGGATTTGTTGGGTTTTAACCTCCCTGGCATTAAACCCTGTGATTTATCCCTGTGGTATTCCAGCTTCAGGTTTTCCCATTAATTTTTTTTTCTTTTTGCCCATGGGGAGCCATCCCCAGGTGTCCCAACACAATCATCCCTGGGTTTTCCTCATTCCCCTCATCTCACCCAGAGAGATTCACCTCGATCCCAGGTGGCAGCTGCATGTCCAGACAAACAGAACCATCATTTCCTGGGAATGAGGAGGAAGAGTCCTGCTGCCATCACCCTCTGGAATGGGGCAGGCCTGAGCATCCCTGCAGGGGTTGTCTCTTCTCAAGACAAATAATAATCACAAACTCTTCCTCCTCTAATCCCTTTCGTGTTCAGACAAACTGAGGTAAATAATCTTCAGAGAGAAATGGGATGTTCCACCTGACAGGGTCCTTTCCAAAGCCTTTTCATCTCCAGGGCCTTTGATGTACCTGGGCACCTTCCTGGCTCTGCACATGGGGGTGAGCCCAATTCCAGCTCTTAGCTTGGAAAATCTGGGGCCAAACACCAGCTTTGGACTGCATTAGAACCAAATTTTGTTGGTTTTAGAAGAAAAATCTTAAAATTAGAGCTCAAAGATACCTAAAAAACCCACACAGAGCTCAGCACCTGGAAGGTGAGGGTTGAACCAGGGGTGTCAAACCAGTTCTTTAGGAGGCTAAAGGATCTCTGAGAGGATAAATCCTCATTTTTTAGCCTTTTTTCCCCCAGCAGCAGGTTTTTCCATCCCACCCAACTCACTTTCACTCACACAAGCACTTTTAGCATCTCCTGGGCCCCTTCCTGGAGCCACAGGAGCTGCTGCAATCCGCTGGAGAAAGCCAAGTGAGTCCCTGATGTTTCCTTTGCTAAATGCTCCTTAACCATTTCACAGAGCCTGTTCCTGGCAATGATGTGACAATTCAGCACAAATGTCACCGAGCTGCTAAGTTTGCAGCCCTTTCTGCAGTGCTGAGGCTGGAAAATGGTGCATATCTATTTTTTTTTTTTTTGCTGATCCAAGTCCTTAGTAATTACACTTAATAGATCCCAGAGGGATTCCTAGGTAACCTGCACTCTGGTTTCCATGGCAGAGAGGCAGAGCTTGTACCCTGTGATAACAGATAATAATGGATTGCTAATGCTTAAATTAATTATGCCACAATTGCATTTGTAAACCAGCTGTCCCTCGTATTCCCAGGAAAACTCTGGAGTTGCTACACAACAGTTCCAGGATAAAAACAAACAAGGCAGAGGGGCAGGAATTACTCTGCAGCTACAATTACTGTTATTACTCCTGTGCCATAACCATGGATTATCCCTTTTTTGTGTTCCCATGGGTTTAGGTCTAAGTTTCTGTCCTTTAAGCTTGGAAGCAAAGCTTAAAAATCCTTGGAGATCCAACCTGTTGGTAGAGAAGGATCCTTTTGGTGTAGATTCCCATCCCTGGCAGATGTTTTCCTTCTCCTGTGAAGGACTCCAGGGATATTATTGTAAAAAAATTAAAATAAGTCTCCAGGAGGTTGGAATGAGAGGATCCTTAAGGTCCCTTCCAATCCAAACCATTCCTGGATTCCACAGGAATGGAAAAAGATGAGCTAAGGCCCCAGGCAAAGCTGCAAACCAGGGGCTGTGCCTCCCTCTTTCCAAAGGAGGAGAAAGGTTGGAAGCCAGGGTTTAAAAGCCACTGGGTTTACAGCACAGCAGGAGGGAGTTCAGTGCCCTGCAGCCAGGCTGGGCTCAGCAAAGCCTCTCTCCAGCGCTGATCCATCTCCTGCCCAGGCATGGAGCAGGAATGGTGCAGCCATAAACTCTGACAAGTGCAGCAGGAAATGTAATTGGAGCTGAAACAGAAGTTTAGGAGGGGCAAAGCTGCTTATCCAGCAGCAGCTGCCATTCCCACCTGGACAGGGAGGGGAGGGTTAAAAACAGGGAGCTGTAAAAAGGAGGCAGAATTTGTGAGGTGCCAGCTGGATTTGAGCTGTTTGGTTTGAAGAGCCCCCACCCCTCCCTGGTGATCCTATTCCTGGGATGCTCTGGCTGGGAAATGTGAAGATCCTGTGCCTGCAGTGGCAAATCAGGATTTTCTCCTGCCCCTGCCCTGCTCAGGGGATGCAAACAGGTCCAGCCTGAGCTGGGGGCTGAGCAGAACAGGAATGCAGGAGCTGGGGTTGGATCCCCCATTTTCCAGCTGAGGGCCCAGCTTTGATGCCCTGTGTGTAAATCACAGAAACACAGGATTGCTCAGGCTGGGAAATCCTCTGGAATTGAGTCCAGCCATCCCCAGCTCTGCAGACACCTCTGCTCCACGTCCCCAAGTGCCACACCCACACAGCTCCAGGGGTGGGGACTCCACCACTGCCCTGGGTGAAGAATTATTCCCAAATATCCAATCTGAACCTCTCTGGTACAACTTGAGGCTGATTCCTCTTGTCCTGTTGCTTTTTCTTGGGAGAGCTGACCAGTGAAGGCTGTGCTCCCTCCCTGCACACATCCACCTCAGCTGCACCCCAAAATGAGGGAACAGGGAATTTGGGGGGATCAGCAGTGCAGGGCTGTGCTGTTTGAGCAGGGAATTCCTCCATGGAAGGTTGGAATTACAGCCGAGCCCTCCCTGGCTGCAGGGCTGGGGGCAGGAGCTCGTTCCGTGCCCCGGTGGGGCCGTGCCAAGGCAAACAATGACACTGATAATCGCCTGCAATCTGTTATTATATTACCAGCAGCTCAAAAACCCTAAAACCCAATAATCTTCTGAAATGCAGCTAATCCCTCCCAGCAGCAGCGAGGCCGGGCTTGGCAGGGCCGGGCTGGGGAGGGCAGGAGCAGCGAGCAGGGGGTGCTGCTGCCTCTGGGAGCTTTTCCAGGGCACAGGAGGAGAGGTTTGCCAGCCCTGGATGGTACCTGGCTGCTCTCTGCAATCCCTGCCTTGCCTTGGCTGCCTTTGACCCTGTTGCTAAGCTACAAATCTGCCTTTCCAGCAGGCTCCAGCATCCTCCCACCCACTCCCGAAGCGAGCTGAATCAGGCTGCTGGGACAGAACCCACCCCAGCAGCCAGGAGCTGGTTTTCCCCGTTCTGTTCTCCATCAGCTCGGCAGAACAGCCCAGGAAAAACTCCCAGGGGGTGCCCAGCCCTGTCCCCACTCCATCCCAGCGATGTGGAGGGGAACAAGAACCTGGGGGGACCATGGCAGGGTTTGGATGCAGCAGGAATAGCTGAGGATCCCAGCGACTGAGAAATAGCAACCACCCACGTGCTGCCAGCAGGGCTGCCCTGGTGCCAGCCACTGCCAGGGCTGGGCTGAGGGATGGGCTGAGGGATGGGCTGAGGGATGGATGGGCTGAGGGAGGGATGGGCTGAGGGATGAGATGCCAGGATGGATGGGCTGCAGGGATGAGGTGCCAGGGGTGGGGTGCTAGGATGGATGAGGTGCCAGGGATGGGGTGCAGGGATGGATGGGGTGTAGGGATGGACTGCAGGCATGGATGGGGTGCAGGGATGGGGTGCCAGGATGGATGAGATGCCAGGGATGGGGTGTCAGTAGATGTTTCCCTGACCAGTGTCCCACAGAAGGATGGTTGGAGGGGTGGCTGCACCCCCTGATGTTTCTGGGGTCCCACAGAAGGATGTTTTGGATTTATGGCTGCATCCCCTGATGTTCCTGGGGTCCCACAGAAGGATGTTTTGGATGTTTGGCTGCATCCCCTGATGTTCCTGGGGTCCCACAGAAGGATGTTTTGGATGTGCACCCCTGATGTTCCTGGGGTCCCACAGAAGGGGGTGTTGATTTTGGCTGCATCCCCTGATGTTCCTGGGGGTCCCACAGAAGGGTGTTTTGGATGTTTGGCTGCATCCCTGATGTTCCTGGGGTCCCACAGAAGGATGGTTGGAGGTGTGGCTGCACCCCCTGACGTTCCTGGGGTCCCACAGAAGGGTGTTTTGGATTTATGGCTGCATCCCCTGATGTTCCTGGGTCCCACAGAAGGATGTTTTGGGGGGTTGGCTGCATCCCTGATGTTCCTGGGGTCCCACAGAAGGATGTTTTGGATGTTTGGCTGCATCCCCTGATGTTCCTGGAGCCCCAGGGGTTCTCCAAGTGAAGCAATGATGCTCCCAGAGGGACTGAACCATTCCTGGGATGGTTCACAGCTGGGTGGGTGTGTGCATGGGGCAGCTGCAGTGGGGTTCCTGCAAAGCTTCCAGGTAAAATCACAGAGTTCTGGGATGGTCTGGGTGGGAAGGATCTTAAAGTTCATCCCATCCCCCCCTGCCATGGCAGGAACAGCCCCCACTGCCCCAGGGTGCTCCAAGCTCCATCCAGCCTGGCCTTGGGCACTGCCAGGTAGTTCCCAGGAGTTTCACTGAGTCCATATAAACTCAGGAAAGGTTATTAGAGCACTCCCAGAATTCTGTCTGAACATGGACCCCTGTGTGCTGGCCTGAATCCAGGATAGCTGGGAAATAATTGTGTTTATTGGGAAATGTCCTGTGGACCCTTCAAACCATCCCCAAACCACTCTAAGATCCCATATAATCTGCTTTTTCTGGGTTTTTCTTCCTTTTCATTGACCACCTGATAACCAACCAATTTTAGTTCTGTTTTTAAGGCCAGAATTCCAATGGGATGATCCATGATCCAGCAGGGGGTGCAGCCAAGTGTTTGTTTGGCAGCTTCAAAATCCCTCCAAGGGTTCCTGGGCACTTTGGGAGGTGTAAATTTTTCTGGGTTTTTCTTCCTTTTCATTGACCACCTGATAAACAACCCCAGAGCTGCCTGCAGAATTCCAAGGATCCATCTGACTCCTTTCCTTCTCTTTCTCTTGCAGGGTTCAGCTCCCATCCTGGTAGTCATGGTGATCTTACTAAATATTGGAGTCGCCATTTTGTTTATTAACTTTTTCATCTAATTCAAGACTGTCTTGTTTGCAAAAATAACAGTTACATGTATGAATGGGGGAAAAAAAAACAAACAAAACAAAACAAAAAAAAACAACCAGAACCAAACAACAACAACAAAAAAAAAAATCAAAGGGAAAAATCATAACTCGAACTGTCCTCTGACAATTTCCAAGTCTTTTCACAGAAGAACAACAAATGATCGAGTCTCACTCACAGTTTGCCTTTTTTCCTGGGTAATGTTTTTTGGATTTTAGCCAAAATTCTTTGCTTGTATAACACTATGCTGTGTGGCATGGCAAAATGCTATCAACACTCTGCCCCCCCAACACTGGGAAGGATGAGAAGGAATCCCAACAAAAGGGAAAAAAAACCTCGTTTCCCTTCCCCTCACCCCACCCCTCAAAAAAAAATTGTCTTTGTAACAACAGCAATGAACCCCAAAATGGAGATGAGACAAGGGGAGCATGGGGAGAGTTTGGGTGGAGTGGGGATGGGTTCTGGGATGCTCCAGGCTGAGTTTCCCAGGGAAATCCACAACAGCTTTAATGATAAATGGGAGAGAAAAGCAAAAGCAGGCTTTTCACCCTTTGGACATGGAGGAAAGCTGCTGTGGGAAGGAGGAGAGAAAGAGCACAGGGAAGGGATGAACCCTGTCTGGATGGGAAAATGGGAGAACAGGCCCTGTTCTGATCCTTGTTTTAAAATAAAAATTGGCTTTTTGCAGAATTCCTGGGGGCAGGGGGGAACAGGGAACACGAGGTGTGAGCAGCAGCCCCAGCACCCTCCTGCCTTCCCTCCTCCTCCCCAGGCTGCTCCTCACCCATGGCAAGGCTGGAAAACCACCCTGAGCTGCTTTAAATTCCCAGCCAATTTCTCCTGGCTAAAAATTTCCCCCCCTCCTCAAAAAAAAACAACCCTTGGAGGCACCTCCAGCAGCACGGATGGGGCAGCTGATGGTGATGTGCATCCCAAAAAATGTGCAGAGGGAGAGAGGGAGCAGGGTGGGGAGGGACAGGGGACAAGAGGGCTCAATTCCAATCCACTGAGGATGACAATAAAACAAAACCAAGCAAAAATCCAACTGTTTTCTCAAAGGCACCCGGGGAGGAGCACCTGGAGCATGTCCCAGAGAGGAGGGAGAGGGTGGTGGGTTTGTCTCTTACATCTTGCTGTGGACTGTTTCAGACATCATGCTTGGGCTCTGAGCATGTAGTATTTTGCACTTTGTAATGCAGGATGTATATTCCAGCTTCCAACATGTCCCTGTATTAAAAAAAAAAAAAAAAAAGGAAAAAAAAAGGAAAAAAAAGGAAAAAAAAGGAAGAAAAAAAAAAAAAGAAAATCAAACCAAACATCATTGGCAATGGCAGCCTCTAAGGATGTATTTTCTTTCTTTTTTTTTTTTTCTATGTCACTTAATTTGTTTGTTTCTACCATCTTTGTACTATGCCTGCCTTGATTTCTGTCCCCTCCCTGTCCCCACGGATAACCTGCATACTCATTAAAGATGTTCTGAGCTGTCCTGGTCCCCATCACACTGCGTGCTCTCAGCTCCCCCGGCTGCCATTCCCTCCCCACCAGCTCCACCACCAGCAGCTCCTCTGGGATTCGGCAGGGCCAGGGACCAAATCCCACCCTCGGTCCCTCCCTGCAGCGGCAGGAGGAGGGGGCAGGAGGGTGGCAGCTCCCGCGGGGGGTGAGCCCCTCCCAGGAGATTTTGGGTGGGAAGGAGGGACGAGCCCTCCTCGACATTCACGTCCAGAGTTGTTGGATCCAGCCCGGACTCGTGGACTCAGCTTTGCTTTGCTTCTGTTTTAGCTGTTTCTCTGCTACCTTTTCAGCAGATTTCTTATTACACTGCACTGGATTGCTATATTTTTAACCAGAAATAAACTAAGGATTAGAGCATGTGCCAGTTAAATTCAGTTCTTTTCCTTACATGGTCTGATTCCCTCCTGTCGCAGTTCTGCTTCCTCTTCTCCTTCCTCTCCCTTCCCAGGCACAGGGCTATGGGTGGACAGGGGAAAGGATAATTTTGAAATTCCATTTTCCACAGTAACTGTCCATCATCTTCCCACCTCTTCCTTTTTTTGTGTTGTTTTGGATTTTCCTTTTGGGTCCTTAGTCATAATTTTTTTTCTCTCTCTCTTCAACGCTTGCTGCACACTCGAAATGAACCAAAAAACCATTTTGGGATTGCAGCCTTGGGAATTCACCCCTGGGGTTTGGAATTCTGCTTTTATTCTTTGGAAAGACTCTCGAGGATTTTTTTTTTTTTTTTTTGTGCATTCAAGTGCAGAACACAAAGGTCCTGTCAGGAGCAGCTTAAACAGAGCAGACACAGATATTTAGATATCTGTAAAACAGCACCAAAATGCCTCTTGTTATCCAGCAAATAAAAGCACTGGTGGTTTCTTGACTGGATTTTTCCCACTGGTCCCTGCCTAATTATTCCTGCTCTTGCCTCTGGACCAGCACAAATCCAGCTTGGATTTTTCAGCTCTCTGCTCCACTCAGTCAAGCTGAGTTTTGCTCAGTAGGAAAGACAGCCACAGACTGATATTAATTGGCTCCCAACCCACATGGTCCAAAATAATGATTCCTTTCTTAATCCCGAGGAGTTGAGCAATTTGTCTCAGTCCTGGGCTTTTCACATTTGCCCAAGGCCAAAAATATTCCTGAGAAGCAGCCCAGAGAGAGAGGTAATTCAGAGTATTTCCCTGTCTTATGAGCCTGGCTCCTGCAGATCTACCTAAGGCCCATTAAAATGCCCATCAAGGTGGGCCATAAATCCATGGGAATTATCCAGCCCTGCTGCTTTATGTCCAGGCTGGCAGCTGCACTTGGTCAGTTGAAGGTTTGGATCATTTTTTTTTTAGGTTGCACTGGAATTTGTCTGTTCTGACAGCACGAGGAGAGGCTGGCACAGCAGGAGGGGGAATTTGGGAAGGGAGATTTGGATCCCACCTGTGTGAGAGGGGCTGGTGCAGCACTGCATCCTTGAGAGAAAAGGAGACAAACCAAACCCCTGAGGCACTCAGCTGCTCCCCAGCCCATCTGGTGTCTGGGTTTTGTACCTGAGACCCAGATTCCAGCACTCTCCAGAGCCTGAGATTCCACAGATCCCTGCCAGGAAAACATCCACACTGCATCAGAGGGGGAGGAGCACCAGGAGCACCAGCAGGAACAGGGTGGGATCCTCGCTGAAGGGCTTAAGTGAGACCTAAGGACTAATTACACCCAGCAGTTTGGCAAGTCCAGGCAGGAGGGAAAGCAGGGATTTTTGGAAGCTGTCACACAGGCAGGGCTGTGCTAAGGCAGAGGGAGCAGGGGTGGGATGGGATGGGATCTCCTGAGCTGGGTGAGGGGTTTGCACAGAACAGAATCCTGACAGTGGCAGCTTTTCCTGGGTTAGGAACAGCTCAGCTCCTGAATGACTGCAGCAGTTGTAGGATCATGGAATGGGTTGGGCTGGATCTTAAAGCTCATCCTATCCCAGTCCTGCCCTGGGAACCTTCCAGGCTGCTCCAAACCCCACCCAGCCTGGCCTTGGGCACTGCCAGGGATCCAGGAGCAGCCACAGCTGCTCTGGGAACCTGTGCCAGGGCCTGCCACCCTCACAGGGAGTGTAAATCCCCCAAAACTGCACAGGAAGATGTGAACTTCCCCAAGGGAGAGGACAACAGGGGAGTGAGAGCAAGAGAGGGATTCCCTCCTGGGTTAACAACAGGAAATGCTTTGTTTTCACCTTTCCCAGACCATCAATAAATGCTTTGTTTTCTCCTCTCCCAGGTTATCAATAAATGGTTTGTTTCCACCTCTCAGCTGTTATTTCGTGGGGAAGGTCCCTCCCTGTCAGACATGTTTTTATCTCACCAATTCAAGCTCCCTGTCAGCTCTATTTAATCTTCCTTCTGTCCTAATTAGCCCTGCTCTCTGGAGAGCTGCATCCCTGGGGATGGCCCTGCCACAGCAACACCCAGGGCACCTGGAATTCCCTGCACAAGGACAGCCAGCCCTGGTGGCACCTCCAGGCATCACTTGGAGCCCATCTGTTGTCCCCAAGGACACAGCACTGCTCTGCTGGCAAGGGATGCCTTGAGGAGAGGGGCTGAAAAACAAACCCTTGGATCAGCCCTGGCCTCAGTGGGGTCTGCAGGTGGACATTTCACTGGTCAGGAAGAGATCACCTGCAGGACAGTTGGGTCAACAGGGAGAAAAACCCAACTGGGAGATTCCACAAAGGCAAAACTACAGTGAACATGGAAAAGGAAGAGGATTCTGTGAGTGCATCCCACAGGTAGGGCAGGAAAGGATTCCCAGGTTTTTTCCTGGCACTTCACACTGCCTGCAGAGCTCACAGCAGAACTGCAATCCCTCTGCCACAGCAGCAGGAAAACAAGAACAGAAGTTGGGATGGGATTTACTGAGCAAAACAAGATGATATAACCAAATTTATTGTAGGAAGCCCTGGAAGATCCTGGCCCCAGTCAGGAATCTGGGACCAGTGAACCACTGTCTGGACAAGCAACTTTGGAACAGCAAAGCCAGTGCTGTACAGCCCAGCCTCAGCAGAACAAGTGCTGGGACAGCACTCCTGTTCCTCAGGAGCCTCCCACAGCACTCCCAGGAGTAAGAGCAGATCCAGAATCCAGGCAGGATGGTCAGCCCAGAGCTGGGGGCCAGGATGGACACCTGAGCTCAGCAGGGCTCACCACTGCCCCCAGCACTTCCTTCACTCCTGCAGCAGCCTCAGGATGTCTGGATGGCATCTTCATAGAAAGTCCTGGCCATGGCATGAGCCACCTTGAGCACCTTCTTGTCCTTGGCCTGGGGGCCCATGTGGCTGCGGGCCAGCCCGAGCCAGTGCTGCTCCGTCCTGGCCACGTACCGGGGCTGGGCCTCCCCTGGCTGCACTGCTGGGTGCTGCTGCTGCCCTGGCACAGAAGGGACACACACAGGTCACACACAGCTCAGAGACATCAGTGGGGCTGGATGTAACCAGCAACCAGGAAAATGTCTCTTTTATTCCAAGAGCAATGGATTAGGAAAGCTGATTCTGCTGGAAAACTCTCCTGGATGCTCACAGCAGAACCAGGAATTCCACTAAACCCCACTGCAGATGAATAAGGAGACAGCACTTATCAATAATTACCTTCCTCATCTTCACTCTCCTCTTCAGAGCTTTCCTCTTCTTCCTCCCCTCCCTCTGCACCTTCCACATCATCATCATCATCCTCTTCTTCATCTGACTCTGACTCCTCCAGCCATTCCTGGGTTTCTTTAATGAGAAGAGAAAGAGGAAGAGGAGAATTAAGGTACAAAGATAACCCCAGGAAATGCCCACAAGCCCTTCACTGGCCTGAGACAGTGAGGACAGAGCAGCCCTGCTCCTGGGAGGGGTGGACAAGGTGGCACAGCAGGATTCCCAGGATGGCTCATGCCACCACAGCTCCACAGCTCTTGGATTTCCAAGTCACAGCAGATCTGACTGCAGTGACCCCAAAGCTCTGGGCCCAGCATTATCCCCCACCCCCAAGCTTTACCCCATCCAGGGCAATCCTGCACTCAAAGGCTCACCACCCCCACCCCTGAGGAAGCCCCCAGTTCTTCTCTCCCCCCAGTGCTGCTCCCCTGAAGGCTCAGGTGGAGCTGCCAGCAGCAGAGCTCACTTGGGTCCATCTCCAGCAGCACCTTCCACTGCTCCATCCTGTGCAGGTCGAGGCAGTGCAGGTCACTGAGGGTCACCTGCCTGTCTCCCAGCTCGAACATGCCCCCATAGACATAGAGCAGCCCGTGCTTCACTGCCACCATGGCACTGCAGCGTGGGCACGGCTCCAGGGGCTGGCCCCGGCCTCCTTCCTCCTCCTCCTCCTCCTCCTCCTCCTCTGAGCCAGGCCTCTCCTTGTCCTCTGCAGCTCCAGGGATCAGCTGCTTGATGGCCATGACGGTGCCATCTTCTGCCACCAGCTCCTTGACGATCTCCAGGGGGCCCTGGGGGGGTGGCAGCAGCTCCTCCCCCCCAGCAGCCCCTGCCTCAGCCTGTCTGCCTCGCCGGCGCCTCCTCTGCTCCGGCCTGGGGCCCTGGAACAGCAGTTCAGGAGATGCAAGAGATTCAAGTTCAAGAGATTCGGTAGGGACTGCACAGCAATTAAAGGAGATTTGGTGGGAATTGCACCCAGCAGCAATTAAAGAGATTTGGGGGGAATTGCACCCAGCAGCAATTAAAGGAGATTCGGTGGGAATTGCACCCAGCAGCAATTAAAGGAGATTTGGTGGGAATTGCACCCAGCAGCAATTCAAGAGATTCGGTGGAGATTGTACCCAGCAGCAATTAAAGAGATTTGGTGGGAATTGCACCTAACAGCAGCAATTAAAGAGATTTGGTGGGAATTGCACCCAACAGCAGCAATTAAAGAGATTTGGTGGGAATTGCACCCAACAGCAATTAAAAGAAATTTGGTGGGAATTGCACCCAACAGCAATTAAAGAGATTCGGTGGGAATTGCACCTAACAGCAGCAATTAAAGAGATTTGGTGGGAATTGCACCCAACAGCAGTTAAAGGAAATTTGGTGGGAATTGCACCTAACAGCAGCAATTAAAGAGATTTGGGGGGAATTGCACCCAACAGCAGTTTGTACAAACAGCATGGATGCTGCTGGAGGGAAGGAACAATTCCTATTTAACAATTCCTATTTAACAATCCCTATTTAACAATCCCTATTTTTCATCACAATTTCAAGTCTCAAGTGATCAGTGCAATTCCTCCTACAGCTTCTCCCAGCCTAAAACAAGGAGCAGTGCAGATCGTGCAGAATCCAGGGGTGGAACTGCTCCCTCTGTTAAGGGAGGAGCAGCTCTCCTGCTCCCAGGTGCCACAAACACACAGGAGGCCACTGCTCAGGGACAAGGGAAAGTAACCCACGATTTCCTGAAATCACAACAATTGCTGGGTGCTAAATCACAGCCCATTACCAGGCAGCACTCCAGGGCTTGGAAGAACTCTATGAAAGGGCTGGAAAACAATCGGTTTGGGAAGGATGGAACAACCAGCTGAGTGGCTGTTTGCCTGTTATTATGGGATTGACTTCTCCATTTGGAAACAAAGCCAGGAAGGGGCAGAGGGAAGGAGAAGTTTGTACCTCCCTTGGCCTGTGAGTGGCTCAAACACAATCAAAGAGCTGAGCTCTTGGAGCCAAGGTTAACATTTCATCTCTTCTGGCAGCTCATCAGCACTGGGGAGAAGAGGGAGGGGTTTGATCCCAAAATCTTTTCACAGCAGCACTCCCCTCATGGCAGGCTTATCTGGCCAGGAGAGGACTTTCAGCAAAACTCCAGAAATATGTTTGCAAGCTGCTTTGCTTCATTTTGCATTCCACAACAATGGGGCAGCCTGATTGCTGGAGGAGAGGGATTGCTCAGGTGCACCCTGAGCTACCAGAAATCCAGGATTCCTTCAAAGAGAGAAAACTGCTCCATCCCTGCAAGTGTCCAAGGCCAGCTTGGAGCAACCTGGGCTCTTGGAAGGTGAAATGAGAGAATCTTTAGGGTCATTCCCACCCAAACAATCAGTGAAATCTCAAAGAGGCTAAAGCAGGGTGTGGCAGGTAATGACATCACTGAAGCCCAGACCTTGAGCTGTGCAGGGAACCAGCGGTTCTTCCCCAAGTCATAGAAATAAATGTCATTGAAGAAGTCCCCCTGGATGCTCTCCTCCTCCTCCTCATCGTGCACCCCCCCAAAGAGGAGGCAGCGGTTGTTGGGAGCAGCAGCCACAGAGAAGCCAGACCTGGGAGGGGGTTTCACCCCCGAGGGGCTGAGCCGACTCCAGCTCCACCTGTCTGGGGTGGAGAGAGCAAATGTCAGCAGTAGCAGAGGAAAATCCTGCCTTGTGTATCCCAAGGCCTCTCAGAATTCCTGCCCTGGTTTGGGTATCTCCATTAAAAATATTTTTTTTGGGTATTTGGATATTCTCATGGCATCTCCAGGGTATTTTCAGAGCTTGCTGGAGCAAGGAGACTCTTGGAAGTGTCTGCACCTTTACTGGAGGGTGGAGTTCAGACAAGGCCTCATCAGAAGCACCAAGAAATGTCCCTCAGTTATCTCTGGAGCCCTCCCACCTTCGATCAGCTCTCTCCACCTCTTCTGCTACCCTGCACTGCTGCCTTACCCCCAAAAATAAACACGAATCATCCCAAAAAGCCCCAAGCAGGCTTTAAAAGAGGGCTCAGCAGCAGGACAAGACCTGTGCTCTATCCCTCTGCTTTTCTCCAATCCTTTCTACTCTGACTTCAGAGCAAGTCCCTGAAATGCAGGCTGGGAGAAGAGCCAGGCCCCCTGTTCCAAAGGAACTGCAACTCCAACAAGATAAAAACTATAAATAGGAATAATGCCAAACAGGGCCTGGAATCCAGACAGTGCTGGTGACCAACCCTCCTCCCCAAATCCCATCCCAGACAGTCAGGTTTGGAGAAATCAATCACAGTTTTAACATTTTACAAATTCAGCTCCAAGAAAACTGTCCCATTGCCTGAGTCAAGAAAATCTCCTAAGGAAGTGATGGAATTCCAATTCCAATCAGAGATAACCAATGACCCCCAGTGGATCAATCTGTTCCACAAGGATTGTACCCCATGGAATGGGCACAACCTGCAAAGAGCTGAGTGATCTCTCCCTGTCCTCATCCCAATCCATGAGTCTCCCACTGGATTTTCTCTCCCTTCTCCAGCTGAGGAGGGAGGGATGGAGCAGCTTTAGCAGGGACCTGGCACTACCCAGGAATAGCCCACCACAGGAGAATTCTGCAATCCCAAAGATTTTTCTGTTGTGGAACAGGAAAACACTGATCAAATATGTCCCAGAAACAGGAATTTGGAAATGTTTTAATTCCCTCCCACATACAAACCAAAAAAAACAAACAAAAAAAATCACTAACATTTCTTTTCCTGGATTTCTTCCTGAGCCAACACTGGGGCACAGAGGTTATCACTGAGAGGGGAATTTGGCTCCAGTTTTTTGTTGTGTTATTCCAAGGAAAGGAGAGGATTTGCATTCCTTGCAGTGCTCACCTTCCTCCTTGCCTGCCCCTTCAGCCTTCAGCAGGAACATATCTGTGTGCAGGGTGCCTTTGTCCACATCCTTCTTGATCCTCTGCAGGGGAAGGAAACACAGGGATGCTCAGGGAAACAGCTTCAGTGGCCACATCACAGAGAGAATCCAGCTGAAAATGCAAACACTGGGCAAGGAGCACCAGGCAGCTCCAAAGCATGGGATGCAAAGCAGAGATACTCCTGTGATATGCCACAATTCCTGCCTGTGGAGCAGGAAGGGCTCTCCAGCTGCAGCACGGATTTCTGGGGATTTGTGGCTGTGTGGAGACAGGATGAAGGAATTTTGGCACCCAGAGCAAAAATAAATTGTCACAGGGGATTAAAACCAACTGGTTTGCAAACAAAGGTAGGATGAGGAAACAGATCCAAGGTCCTGCCCCAGACAGGACCAGGTCTCTTAAGATTTAACTCCTAAAAGAGGAGCAGATTCCCATTCCCAAAGTGGGACATGACAACTGTGCAGGGCTTGCAGGGCCCTCTGGAATTCTGCCTGGATGTTGACAGCTCTGATCTGCAGTGACCTCAGGGCCACCCCCTGAGCCAGCACAGGACAGGCAGGGGTGACAGCTCTGTCCCCCTGGCAGCTTTGCCATTTGGGGTCCCACACAGCCCTGAGCACAGCTTCACCCTCCTGAACAGAAACCCCAGTCCCATCCCCACAAACAGCAGCAGCAAGGACAAGGTGAAAGCTCAAGAAGCAATTAAATGTCTGAATTTCAGTGGGATTTCCCTGCTCCTCTCCCATTGCAGTGCTCATGGCAACAGCAGCATTCCAAGGCAGCTCTGTGCCACACCACTGCAGGAGGGGTGTTAATAATGTCATTATCCACCCATCCTTCATGCACAGCTCCTGTTTCCTTGTAATTCCCTTCCCCTGGGGCCATGGCACTGCTGGGATGAAGAACTCTGCTCCCAGGATGCCAGCAGTGCATCCTCAGGAAGATGAGCTGTGTGCGGAGACTACAGGATGCAGGAATTCTGGCACCCAGAGGAGAGAAATAAATTGTCACAGGGGATTAAAACCAAGAGGGTGCACCCCTCAGGGTGAGAGTCCTGCTGCACACCTGTACCTGCTGCAGGGCCTGGTATCAACTCCTGGGAATGGTGTTCAGTTCTTTGGGAGAAAAGAGGGAAGTGTGTTCCAGGCACTGCACAGCTGCACACAGGTGAAGTGTGAGAAGCACAGCACTGCATGAGAGGCAAGAAAGCAAACACAGAGAGCAGCAGGCTCCACAACCATCCAAGCTGGGTGGAAAAACCAATTTTTTCCTCCTGAAAAGCTCTCTGTAGTAAATAGGCTGTGTGTGCAACATGACAAAGCTGCCTGTGCTCAGGAAACCCCGATGAGGTGGAGTGGGAGTCAGTTTTTGTTGTCACAGACACTTCCAGCTGCTGGAGAGATCCATCCCCTCCCAGCCCTGAACAAATCCTTCCACCACTCACAAGAGGCTCCTGCTCCCTAAAAACTCAGTGCTTTAAAGTGGCAGGTGTTTGTTTTCCAGCACAAAGCTGGCTGGGATGTGCACTGTGGATAGCCTGGGCTTTGCACATGCAGGCACAGGGGGAGTTACAGGAGTTTTGCAGGTATCAGCTGAAAATTCCAGCTCTGCTGACAGGCTGCAGAGAAACTGAGGCATGGAGAGCTTGAGAAGCTGAATCAGGATTCTCCATGTGTTAAAATTGTCTGATAGGAGACCAACAGTATTCAAAAACATTCAAACAGCAAAAGTGTCCAGCAGGCAGAGCTACAGAGGGAACCAGTCCCACCACAGCTTCCAATTCTGGCACTTCCACATCTCCCAGCAGAATCCACTTCAGCTTTGTAATGACTGCCACTAAAAAACCCCAAAACAACAAGATCCCCCCAGCCCAGCCATCCCTGGCATCCCAAAGCCCTGCCCACGTGTAACTCCAGCCCTCCCCTCCCTGTGGGCTGCACCTGTGAGGAGCAGCAGCAGCAGCTCCAGCCCCTCTGTTGCTTAGCAATGGAGAGGCCTCGGTGCCTCACACAGCCCAAAATGCAGCTGCTGCAGCAAACCCCATCCCCAGCACAGCAAAGGGCTGAGCACATCTTTAGGATCAGCAGAGCAGCTCTGAGCTCCTGTGGGCACTGGGAGGTCTGTCCTTGGCAGAGCTGGCAGCACCCACAACATCCCCCTCCTTAGGAGGTGACAGAAATTCTCTTTATCACCTCCAGGCTGCTGTGAAACAGGAGCAGAGACACCATTGTGCTGAGAATCCTGGTTTTGAAAATATCAGGCATCTCAAGGCAGTCACACCCAGGCTGGAAAGCTCCTTTTTCACCATTTCTGCAGCCTGGCTTGCTCAGGAAAACCCACAGCAAAGGTGTGTGGGGACCAAGGTGCTCTGCAAGTCCTGCAGGGACTCAGGGAAGTCACTTCATCCATTCTGCCTCTATTCCCAGGAAAAAGACTTTTTAATCCAGGTCCCACAAAGGGAATCCAGCTCTGGACTGACATGGTATTGAGACTCATCACTTCTGCAAGTTCAGGAAATGAGAGCAGGCACCAGAACTGTGTCCCTGCCTTCCCAGCTCCCTGCCCATCACAGGACAGCAGCCCTGCCATGTCACCAGCCCCTCCAGCAGTGTGACAGCCAAATTATGTTCCTATTCAAAAAGAAGAGCTATTATGATTTTCCTCTGTTCTTCCCTTCAAAATTTCCCATCACATGTGTGACGTAGTCCTTAGAACACTCTGCATTTGATGAATGGTGCTTTGCTTGGATATTTGCCTGCTTACAGATGTACAAATGTCTTCATACTCCCCAAAATGTCTTCACAGCACCCCTGACTGGAGTTATCTGTTCAGGAGACAAGGAGTAAGTCCTGTCCTGTAGCTGCCCAGCTCCAATTAAATATTGTTTTCTCCTTGTCTACCTTCTCCCACGAGAATCCTGGGCAAACACATTTCCTTCACTTCAAAGTAAACCCAGACACTCAGCTCTAAGTGAAGACACAATGAGAATTAAATAGCCACACATTAGCAGAATTGGGTCTCTCCTAGAGGGGCCATATCCTGCTGAATTTAATTTTCAGGAGTGTGCTGAAGGCTGCAGAGAAAATCCTGTGCAGAGCTTTGGTCAGTTTGTGCCACAAAAGCAGAGCCTGGCAGGAATGGCCCATCAGAGAGAAGCACACAGAGCTCTCCACATGACAAAGGAAGGGGATTTTAAACATCTATTAAAAATGTCTTGTTTTAATGGAATGACTGTTTTGCTAATGGAAAAGATGTTTTCCAAGCTGCAGAGAACTTCCCCCAGCTCTCATCCTTGCCCAGTGCTCTGCTGAAATCTGAGAGCAGCTTTACATTCTCCCCATTTCCTCTCCTTGACTTTTATGAGCTCACACCAAGAGTGGAACAGAACCAAGTGCAAACACAGAACCACCTGCAAACACTGTGACTTCTCCATTTCCATGGGGCCCCTGGAGCCCAGCTGCTGCAGAGTGCACACCCAGCAGAGCAAGCAGGCTCTGCTCCCTCCCCAGCCAGCAGTGAGGACACAGAGAGGAGAGGACAAAGCACTTTCAGGTGGAAAAGGCTCTGTGTGTTGAATCCAACCCACATCTGATGAGGCAGAGCCCACAGCTCCTCCCTGAGGAGGCACAAATGCTTCTAAATATACAGAGAGACCAAGTCCCTTCTCCCCCCTCTCCCTCTCCCCCTCCTTTGTTCATTTATTCCCCTCAGAAGAACAAGGTGTCCTCCTCCCCTGCTGCCTTTCCACGGGAGCAGCAGGATCTGGGGCCTCTGCCTGCATTCCCAACATGAAAAGCTTTTGCAGGAACCTTCTGCTCAATGAAACCCTTCCTTCCTGCAGCCCAGCATGGACACAGGGATACCTGCTCCATGAGCAATGTGCTCCCTGGTATCGAACTCCCAGGAGGAGATGGGGGAGCTTGGTGCTTGTCCAAAGTCTTTTTTGGCTTACTGAGTTTGCTCCCTCACCTCTGCCACTGATGGCACAAAATAAAAGTCTCCTGGCAACTGCTGCTTTGAACCTGCAAGTGCTGAAGCACAAAGGAATACCTGAGATTGCTTTCAGCTGCCAAAAAAATGTCATTTCTCCCAGTTGCTTATTCCTCCCTCAGTGATACCAATTCTTTCTGTTGGATTAGAACAGCAGGGAAAATAGAGAAATCATCTGACCCAAGATTAGCTCCTCAATCAGCAGAAATGCATGAAAAAAAAGGCAGAATTAGAAAATTCTAATGCCTGTTTTGGTTCCCACCTGACTTGGCACAAAGTGTCCCCTACCTGTTTGGAGTAGCCTCCATAGATGATGATGTTGCCCTCGGGGGTGGGAGTCATTTGACAGCCAGACCTTGGAGCAGGCCCCACCCCTGCAGGAGCCAGCTTGCTCCAGGTGAAGGAGTCCAGGTTGAAGGTGTACACATCATTGTAGTAGATGAAATCTCTGCAGAGAGCAGGTGGTGATGGGGACACTCAGGACAGGGTAAACCAGCCCTTCAGAGCCCCCACTGGAGGTGCTTGTCCAAGACATGGATCTGAGGCCAAAAGTGCTGAACTGAGCTCTGCCTGCAAGGATGGGCAGCTGCTTCAGTGCTACAATTTCTCCCACACAGGAAGACTTTAAATCAAGATCCTTTGTCTTTCTAACACAAAAATCTAATTCAGTCCCAGTCCTGCTGAGGATAATCCTTCCATTAACATCCAGATTTGTTACTGCTGAAATGTTGTTGCCTTTTTTAAGGACTCCCAGCAATCCCACAGACTCACCTTGCACTCTCATGGAAACCTCCAAAAACGACCAGCTGCCTTTTGCACGCAACCATCCGATGTCCACTTCGTCCTGAGGGCCCTCCTGGTGCCCTGAAACACAAAGAAATCCCTTTTCTCAGCAAAATCCCCTGTCCTGGTAGTAAATCAGGCCATTTTTACTGAAGGTATTGGCAGCTGAGCTGGCTGAGCTCAGCCCCTCCTGGAATTGGAACCACTGGGAATGTGGCTGCCTCAATCCCTGCCTGCTTTTCCCAGAACACAAAGGGGGCTCTTCACTCCTGGGACTGCAGCACAGGCAGTTTTATTCCTAGAGATAAACCACCCTAACAGCACCCAAAGTCTTCTCAGTGATGACTCAGGAGCTGATTCCTCAGGAGAGTTTAATGAACAGCACTTCACAATTGCAGGGAACACACTCCAAACTGAGCTGTGCTCTCCAAGCACCAAGAGACAAAGGCTGGCTCTGCCACCCCCCCTCCCTCAGGGCTCAGGAAATCACAACACCTTCACTCATCCACCTGCAGTCTGGGTGTGACACCAAACCAGTGAAAACAGCTCAGGAATTACCCAGATTTCCTCAAGAACAAAGGCACTGCAGCAAAACAAGTCGTTATCATCATTATTATCATTATCCTCCTGAAGGAGGGCAGGGACAGATGGGATGTTGGGAAGGAACTCTTCCTGGCACAGGGAAGCTGTGGCTGCCCCTGGATCCCTGAAGTGTCCAAGGCCAGGCTGGATGGGGCTTGGAGCAGCTTGGGATGCTGGGAGGTGTCCCTGTCCATGGAGGGGGAGGAATGGGATGGGATTTAAGATCCATCCAACCCAAACCATTCCATGATTCTGTGACTCACTCCATGATCCTACACACTCAAAAGCAGCCACACATTCCTGTTCTGTTCTTCCAAGCTTTCCTGACCTTTCAGTTAAATGTGCTGCTTCCATTTCCAGAAACAAGCAACACCCCCTCCATCTGTCCCATCCAAAAAGCTCCTCAGGAGCAGGGCAGCTGGACTCCATTCCAACATGGATTCTCTTCCTTTTTCCTTTTCCTTTTCCTTTTCCTTTCTCCTTTCCTTTCTCCTTTCCTTTCTCCTTTCCTTTCCTTTCCTTTCCTTTCCTTTCCTTTCCTTTCCTTTCCTTTCCTTTCCTTTCCTTTCCTTTCCTTTCCTTTCCTTTCCTTTCCTTTCCTTTCCTTTCCTTTCCTTTCCTTTCCTTTCCTTTCCTTTTTCCTTTCCTTTTTCCTTTCCTTTCCTTTCCTTTTCCTTTTTTCCTTTCCTTTCCTTTCCTTTCCTTTTCCTTTCCTTTCCTTTCCTTTCCTTTCCTTTCCTTTCCTTTCCTTTCCTTTCCTTTCCTTTCCTTTCCTTTCCTTTCCTTTCCTTTCCTTTCCTTTCCTTTCCTTTCCTTTCCTTTCCTTTTTTCCTTCCCTTCCCTTCCCTTCCCTTCCTTTCCTTTTTCCCTTTCCCTTTTTCCCTTTCCCTTTTTTCCCTTTCCCTTTTTTCCCTTTCCCTTTCCATGTTCACCCACAGCATCACACAAGAGAGAAGAAAAACAACCCCAACAACTTTCCAACAAACCAACCTCAGACCAAAGAAGGTTTGCTGTGTGTGCTGTCTGCCCCTATGGATTAATCCATCCCATTTTCCCTCACTGAGGACTCTCCCAAAATTCCCAGCTGGCACCACTGAGCCCAGCAAGACTCCTCCAACAGGCAGCCTCAAGGTGTGGAAGTGATTGCACAATCAGGGCCTAAATAAATCAAGTTGAAAACAGCAGCAAAACCTAAAGCCACAACCTCCCCTTGGCCCCACTTGGAGTGGCAGCAGGGAGCTGGGAAAGTGGAGATGGATTTCTGTGGAGAGAGAAAATGAGGGCCCTTATTCACCATGGAAAATGACAACCTCACCCCAGTGATAATGAGAAACTCCACCAGAACAGCAGTGTCTGGGGAAGACTGAATTAATATTGATTGCTGGGACTCTTTATTCTAGCAGAGAGGAGGTTTTTCCAAGCATTTACTGGATCTTTAAGTATCACCCTGCAGAACAGCACCTCTGGTATTAATTTCATCAAGACCTGAAATCATTATTTTCTCTTGTTGTAACAAAGCTTCCCATGTCATTATACCAAAAATCATCTTTGAAAATCATCTTTTTATTTTTTTAAGAAGAGGATGAATTAAAACCCAACATGAGCACTGAAATCCTGTTCTCAGATAATATCTTCTGCCTTGTTTCTCAACCAGGTTTCCTCCAAGTTCAAAACCAATTCTGAGCAATAAAAGGTTTATTCATTGATGTGCTTTAATCAAACTCTCACCAATGCAGACTTAACTCCAAGGCACAAATGGCACAGTCAGGCAGGACTGGCAGTGATGCAGAACCTCATTCCCACTCCAGGAGGATTTTCCTGCAACTTGTTTCCCAGACACAAACTTTTCCCTTTTACCTGTTTCAGTGCTCCTGGTCCCAAAGAAACATTTTGGAAATGGTTTCCCAGACTTTGTGATTAATGCTCTATTTCATGGGGTTGACACCAAAAGGCAGACATGTGGGAGGGAGCTGTAAATTCTCCAGACTTTTTTAAAAAGAGATGAAAAACTCTGCCTAAGGACTGGCTCTACACTTGTACAGCATGAGGCTGATCTGAGCTGCTCCACAAGGAATTTTCTTTTGCCTGTGGAGTTACTCTGGGACTTGTAGTAACAAACCAGAGCTGAATTCAGCCCCCAGATTCATGAATTACTTGTCCCAGTGGCTACAGGCTGCAGGATGTTCAAGTGAAGCTTGGGAATGCTCAATAATAAAAAAAGTGGGGATAAAAGAACATTCCATCACAGGGCACTTGAGGACAGAGCACTTTCATCCTGCTGAGGAAGCTGAACTCAGGATTTTTGTTGTAATGTCCCAGCCCTGGGGTCAGTGGCAAACACAGATCCTGGCCCCTCATGTCTGGACACTCAGGTGGAAGAGAAGGGAAAACACAACTGGCACAAAATCCTCAATTCCAATCCATGGCTGTATACCTGGATCCAGATGTACCAAACTCATTTCTGGGCTGACAATCTACTTGATTTACACCAAACACCCTTTCCTTTAAGCACCTTCTACCTGAATCAGAACCTGATTTTTCTGGTGAGTAAGGAGAGGCATCCATCAGACCCAACCCTGTGCTGGGCCATCCTCCATGTTCCAGTTAAAGGGACACTGGTGAAACTGGGAAATTTGCAGCATCACGTGCCACCAAATCCTCCAGAAGCATCAGCAGCATTGCAGGATTTCAGTGAGCTCCAGAGGAGGGCTGTGGCAATTCCCCAGCACAATTCCCAGGGATGCTCCTGTCTGTCCCTGAGGGAGTGCACTGGGCCACAGGGAGCTGAGTGGGAATGTTCTCTCCAGGAAGGAATGAGGCAATCAGGTTAAACTCTTGCTGCTCCAAGGCAGGGTAACAAACAGTTCATGGACTGAGGAAACCTCGTGCATCACACACAAGATAAGGTGGCTGCACTAAGTCAAAGTCAGCTGCTGGCACAACTTCTAACAGGCTGGGATTTGCTGTGTTTGGATCATCTTTGTGCATGCAAAATGCAAGGAAACTCAGCTAAATTTAGCAGCTTTCACCTCTGTCAGGCAGCCTGGCATCACTGTGCTCTGTGCTAGGAGAAAATGGAGCTGCACTGCCCAGCACAGGGAAGTTTTTCACTGTTAATCAAGGTTTTCCCTTCTCAAGTGTTTCACAATCAAGCCCCTCATGGCTCCAGCGTGGTTTGTGGAAGGAATTGTAGGCCAATTGTTTATCCCAAGGAATCTCAAATTACCAGGAGTGAAGTTGGGTAGATACAAACTGGCTCCTCCAGTTGTGTTAAAACTGGGAGATCCTTGCACTGGTCTTGTGCAGCCCCAGGAAAACAGAGCACCAGTTTTGGATATCTGGACATGCCAGGGTTGGGAATAGAGAACTGTTCATGATATTCTTCCCTTTAGTTAAGCAACACCAAGGCACACCCACACCCCAAAAAAATCAGCTTTGGTCTCAACAGACTTGGAACACATCTCTCATTCCCACTTCTTTCTGGAGGTGTCTTCTCCACCCCTGTGAGCATGGACACCTCTGGATTTAAGGGAGAGCTGGGAAATCACAGCACTGCAGCAGGAATCAAACTTGGATCACACTGGCACAGCTCCTGAGGCCAACACCAAAGAGCCACTGAAGATCCAAATTTATGGTCCAGCACTTACTTGATTTGCTCCCAGGTCTTGGTGGCCAAATGCAGGACCCAGAGATCTTTGTAGTGGTAGAACTGCTCCCCGTTGGGAGAGGCAAACTCCCCCCCAAAGATCCAGAGCTGCCCCCCAGCTGTGGGCACCACAGCTGCCTGCAGGACAAGGAAGAGCTGGATCAGAGCAGCATTCCAAAGCAGGCACACAACTTCCCCAGCCTCCAAACCCCAGGAACAGCAGCAGCTCTCTGGGGCTGAAGGGAGAATTTGGATTAAAAGGTGCTCATGGCTTAGCTCACCTTCCCTAGAGCAAGGGAAAGCTGGCCAAGGAGATGGGATCCTCCCACCTCCTGTGGGAAGCTCAAAGATTCCCAGGAAACATCCTGGGATTAATGTAACAAAAATGTTCAACTCTCTCTGTTCAAAACAAAAGAAAATTAAAAAAAACCCACATAACTAAATACAGAAGGAAATGTGCAGCATTTGGACAAGAGGACAGACTGTCACTGCTTTGTGTCATAGCAAAGAGGTTTTTTGTGTATTTTGCACAGAGCAGCACCAAAACACCTCTGACATGCAAGATGCCAGTTAAAAGCAGGGAGAAGAGCAAGACTCCACTTCACCAAAATTATCTGTGTTAGGACCAAGGAAGAAGGAAGGAGTCCCAAGAAGGAAATGCTGTGGCTGTGCAATTTCAATTTGTGTTTGCCCATCACAGCTCAACACTGGGATAATGATCTTTCCTCACAAGGCTTCATTCTGTGTCTCTCCCACCAAAAAAAAAGATATTTTTAGCCCTACACAGGATCATGTCCTGCCATAAACCAGCCCAAACATGAAATGATTAAATAAGAAAATCCAGGGTGTGCTTTCAGGCAGGATGTGTGAGAACATGAAGTTACCTAAACAAAGGGGACATGTGCCTGAATTCCATGGGCATCCAGTGCTTAAAAGCTTAAAGGGAAGGTTTATGCAACAGCCTGCTCATACTTGTGGGTGACCTTTCCAAGAGCTGGCTTGAAATTCGTGATAAAAATGAACCTTTTCCTTGAACAACTGCTAACACCTGCCCATAGCTCCTCTCACCTCAACTCCAGCAGTGGATTGTGTGTCAGAGACCAGGGATGACAAATAAACTGAAAACATGCACCTGGCACCCACAAACACTTCTGAGGTTTAACTCTGTTTAACTCTGAGCTATGCGATTCAATATAAAGCCCCAGAGAAGACAAACCAGTCAGCTCATGAGCTGAACTGTCCCCAGTGAAACCATCAAGAATGCTGAAGCAGGACTCCTCAGTTTATTGTTGTCATCCAGCTGCAGCTCCTGAGCTGCTCCCTTTGGACTGAGCTGCTCGACAGCCACCTGCTGGCTACTGGAATTTGGCTTCTGAAACCAAGTTCTACTCTGAACAACACAAAGTAGCCCAAAAATCAAGTCAGAATCTTTCAATTCAAGGGCAGAAAGCTCAGAGCAAGGCTGGCACTCTGTAACATAAGGGGATATGAACCTAATTGGGGTGTTGGGTCTTACCAGGGAGCTTTGGGATGGGGAGGAAAAGGACATTCACATCCTGAATGGCAGCTTTGGGAAGGCACCAGTCACCCACTGGCTGCAGCAGGTAAGAAAATCTATCAGCTGGTGAGGGCCAAAGACCTGCAAAAAATACAAGTCTGTGGTCCAGGTTCTACTGTGCAGGTGTTCACATAAAGTAAACAAACCCAAATCCTTCATCCTCCCAAGCAGCCAGTGACCTGGATTTGCAGAGAGGTGGAGAAGAGCCCAAGTGCTCCCTGCTGGCAGCACTGGCAGTGTCTGGGATGTTCATGGATGTAGGGCTGTGGCCATGAAGGGAACAATGGACTTGGGTGAAATCCCAGTTTGAAAACTCAGGGATTATGGATTTGAGCTGGTCCTTGTATAATGCAGCAAATATAACTGATTTCTAAAGAAGAATCTCCCACCTAGCTCTGCTTGAGCCCTGCCAAATCAACAGGTACAACCCCAAATCTTCATTGCACACTGAACACTTCAGAGGACACCCAGAGCACCTTGCACAGAAAAGCTGAAGTGACACCACTGGCAGCCCATTATGAGGAGAACAAAGAGAGGCAAGACACCCTCAGGAGGTGAAAAAAATTCAAACCCTCCTCCCAAATGGTCTTTAGAAGAACCCCAGCTGCTGCTCTGGCAGCCAGAGCTTTACCTGGTGAGCACAACGCCTCGGGGGGGGGTTGGGGATGTCCAGCTTGGCCCAGCTGTTCTTCCTGATGTGGTAAATGTACAGGTCATTGTACAGGTAGGTCTGTGACACAGGAGAGGAAACAGCAGCTCAGCTCAGCTCTGCACAGGGGATTTGGGGTGAACACTGCAAAGCAAACCTCCTTACATGCCAGGGAAGGAGGACAAGGAGCTCCTGCACTGCACTGGGCTGGACTTCCCAAACCACTGGTGACAGCTTGAGATACAAGGATTTAAAGAGCTGGAGTTTAACACAGATGTTCAGGCTAAAGCTGCTCAACTCCAGAGCAAAGAACAGCTCCAGGTGGTAAAAAAAAGCAGAACTAGCTCAGCTCATCACACTGGGTAACTCTGAGCTGGCCAAATATCACTGCCAGGCTGGAGTTTTCCAGAGCAGTTTGTCTCAGGAGCACAATTACCACCAGCAACCTGCAGAAATTCAGGAAAAATAGTGTTTGTTCCCATCTCCAAGGCAGCCAGCAGCAAAGGTGCAGAAATATCTTGTTTTGAGAAGTGCAAGAGATTCTTCATTAGTTATCCCAAATGAGGGGCAGATATGGCTACAATTAAGTCTGGAGAAATTATGAAGCCCTGAAATATTGATGCTGAGACAATCACTCTGACTCCTTAATGGGTTCCAGCGTGTCTCCTTCCTGCCAACTGCTCAGCCATGAGACAGAGCCACGGCAGAATTAAAAGGCTATTTTGCTCTCATTCAGGGACAAATACATATTTTATGATTCTGCCTTGAATTTCCCTTCAAATGAGACCCGTGCAAATTACAGGAAAAGGAGGGAGGGGGGAGATAAAGAAGAAGAAAATGAAGTATATATTACTTTTTGGCCATTGAAATATTCACCTCCAAAAAGGATCAGCTCGTCTCTCTCAGGGTGAGCACAAAAGGAGCAGTTCAGCCTGAAAGAAAAGAGGATTTAAAAAAAAAGATGTAACCTTAAAACCTTAAAAATCTGAACTTTGGAGCCTTTAGGTCAGGCACCAGCACCTCTGCCCTCCAGCCCCAAAGGTCTCTCCATCATCTGCCAAATTACCCTGCTGTGATATTCACCCCAGGGCTAAAACTTCTCCAAAGAAATTAATTTCTTCCAAAACTTCCAGCAAGATGAATTGGGCACTGTCTGAGAGGCTCTCCTATTTCAGGAGCACACGTTACTCTGTCATTTAACTCCCCCCTTTGACGTGAGCTCCTGAATTTTAATGCTGGGGTGGCAGGAACAAAAATGACTTTTATGAGGGCACAGAACTCTGGGCTGTCTCCTCTCCATTTATCTGTGTCATTATTCTGCCCTTGCTGCTGGTCACTGCTCTCCTGAACACCCCAAATTTGTGAACCCCACTTAACAAAGTGGTTTTTACCTCATGACACATCCTTTTACTTCTGAGTTCCCTTCAGCTCTCTAGTCCAAACCCAGAACTTCCTCCTCACTTTCATTTTCCCTCAAAGCCTTGAAATCTAGCCCTGCTTTGCCTCTTTTGTGCTGATGGGATGGTTAAAAAGTGGATTTTGATGCCCAAAAAAAGACTTTTGGTCTCTTTTTAACCATGAATTCAGTATTCCAGGTGTTTCAGAACTCCAGATATCAGCTATAACTTCCACTCTTGGGAAATAATTTTACATCACTAAATGCCACTAAAAGCACCTCCAGCTGCTCTACAGTGGCAGCCAAAGTTCACACAAACTCTCTCACCTGGGTGAGGGGGGTGGGCAGGATGACTCAATTACTTGGGTCTTTTTAGCATCCAAACTCTGGAATTCTGCTATCAGGGCTTCAAGATCCTCCTGGAAAGCAAAAAACCAGACATGAGCAGCTTGACATGCACAGAAGCACACATGAAACCAGCACTCACTCCCACAATTCCCCTTTTTTAAAAACAAAAAAAACCTAGAAACTCTTTTATATCCAGAGAAACCTCGTGCATCTTTATTCCCTTTCAACTTCACTCAATTAAAACCAAAATCTGCTCCCCCAAAACTGACCAAGGGCAGGAGCAGGATTGCAGCAATGGGAGGTTCTGAGCCAGGGTCTCTCCTACAAATCCACTGCTCATCTCCTCCCTTCAGGTCACTTTTCTGAAGCAGGGATTTCCAAAGCCTGGGAATTTTGCTTCCAGATGTCTACATGGGCATTTCCATGCCTTTAAGCTTTCAATTAGGTCATTAACACCATGTTTTCACCAGGGAAAAGTCACATTTTGAGGTTTAAACACAGTCTAGGAGTGCGAGAAACAAAGATTCTCATTTGCTTTTAAGAGCTGAAGAAAAGGATGAAGGGGATGGAAAGCAAAGAGGAGCCCTAAAGTGCGTTTTTCTGTCCTTTTTTTACACCTGCTGCCACACACAAGGGATCGGAGGGGATTTAAGCAATATTCTGATAGAAGCAGAGAATGAAGGACTTTAAATCTCATCCTCTCCCATGGGCAGGGACACCTTCCACTATCCCAGCTTGCTCCAAGCGCTGCCCAAGCTGGTCTGGAACATCCCTGGAGTACAAGTTCAAGGAGCTCTGCACAACGCTGTGTTTTCGCCGGGATGATCCATGTGGGTCCCTTCCAAGCCACGACATCCTAAGGCTCCCTGATCCCTCGGGATTCGCTCCTTTGCTCCTCAGCCTCCCCCCTGCCCTCAGAGGCCCCGCTCCCGTCACCTCCTCCTTCTTGGCTCTGCGGGACACCTTCTTCTCCAGCTTGGCCAGCGTCTTCTCCGCGCCCTTCCCCTTCTTGTCGCGCTTCCCCTTCTTCCCCATGGCGGCGGGGCCGGGACAGACACCGGGATGGGGCCGGGATCGCAGCGGGATCTCACCGGGATGGGGCCGGGATCGCAGCGGGATCTCACTGGGATCACAGCGGGATTCCAGAGGGATCGCAGCGGGACAGGGTCGGGATCACACCGGGCCGGGATATCCTGGAATTCCAGCGGGATCACACCGGGATTCCAGCGGGATGGGACCAGGATAGCCCGGGATTCCTGCGGGATCACGCCGGGCTGGGACACCCCGGTATCACACCGGGACACCCCGGAATTCCAGCGGGTCAACGCCGGGATTCCAGCGGGATCACGCCGGGCTGGGACACCCCGGGATCACACCGGGACACCCCGGAATTCCAGAGGGCTCACCCCGGAGTTCCAGCGGGATCACGCCGGGCCGAGACGCCCCGGAAAGCCCCGGGACGGATCCGCTCCTTGTGCGGGTAGAGCGCCCCCTGCCGGCCCGGAGGACTGATGGCTGCCGCTGAGGGAGCGCTGCCGGAGCTCCGCGGGTCGCGCCGCTCCGAGCCGGCGGCAGGAGCCCCCCATGGCCGGGGTGAGGGGATAATGCAGCTCCCGCACAGCCCTGACACGGTTTGGACGCGTTTAGGGGGTGATGCCCGCCCTGAGCAGAACGTGGAGCCCACAAAATGGCCCCCTCCCCTCACACAAAATGGCCCCCCCTCAGGGGAGGGGAGGCCGGGCACGGCGCCAGGGGAGGGTCAGGCTCTGCTCGGTGGGGACAGGGACGGGACAAACAGCAATGACCAGAAATAAACCCACAATTTCCACCTCAGCGTGAGGGTGGCAGAGCCCTGGAGCTGCCCAGGTAGGTTATGGAGTCTCCCCCTCACGAGCCATTCCAAACCCACCTGGATGTGTTCCTGTGCCACTGCTCCAGGTGACCTTGCCTTGAGCTGGATGATTTCCCTTCCAACCCTAAAAATTCCATGATTCTGTGATTAGGAGGAATTTCTCCACAGGAAAGGTGGTTAAACATTGGAAGGGGTGGTTTGGAGTTCCCATCCCTGGGGTGTCCAAGGAAGGTCTGGATGTGCTCTGGGCTGGTGACAAAATGGGGATCAGCCAAAAGTTGGATTTGATGATCTTGGAGTTCTTCTCCAACCTCACTGATCCAGGGATTCTGCAATTCTATCACCTGAGACATGAGCCAGGCTTGGGGGAGGCCCTGTGTGGAAATAGAATAAAATGGAACCACAGGCACAATTCCCCAGGGATTGGGGCACTGTGCAAGTGGTTTCATTTCCAGCTTTGGGAATGGGGTTTATCCAGGCCACTCTCCAAATCCTGAGGTGTTGGAGAGCCAAAAGAAATACAGGCACTGTACAGGCAGCTGTTTTTTCTCTCAGTGGTGGAGAAGGAATAATGATTATTTACATGGTATTTCACACAGATGCTGAGCCCAGGGAAAAATTCCTGTGAAAACACTTACTTTGGACACCTAAGGGTGTAAATAGGGGTTGGAATGCACCTTTTAGCTGTGAGTTCATCCCACTGCACATCAAAAATGCCACCATGGTTGTTTCTTACAGAGCAGAAGGAATAAAATAATTATATTTATCACTGAATTCGCACAAAACCCCTCATTTCCTGGAAGCAGGGGGGTTTTCACCACCCCAAACCAGCAAGGGATCTCCACTAAGGTACAGTTCAACACCCACTGAGTTATCCCAAACATCCAGCACGTTCCATGGGATTGCAGGATGGATCCTTTGCTGTGAGCATCCACCTACTGTTGAACCTGGGATCAGGGAAAAACACAGCCTGGAGCACGGAGAGGAGAGCTGGGAAAGTTATTTTGAGGCTGCAGACACTGCACACCAGGAGCAGCACTTTGTTTTTCTGTTTGTTCTGAAAACATTGTGGTTCCAGCTCAAGCTCAGCCTGTTTATGTGCAGGAAGGGGAACAGAAATGGCAGAGGCACCAGGAATGGGACAATTGCAATTCCCAAGTTCCCTGGCTCGGAAGTTTCCCTGCTGCTCCTTGGGCTCCAACCTCAAAAAGACACCAGTGTGTGAAAACACGTCCCCTCCTGGTGTCTAAAGGTCAGCAATTCCTCTGGGTCCAGATCTTCCAGCACTTTTTAGGGAAGCTTTGAAATGAAAAAGCTGCATTTTTAGGAAATTAACCCTCAAAGTCTTCACCTGCTGAGGGAGTGAGAAGTTTTTCACTTCCTGCACACTCAGCCCTTTTTGGTGCTTCATCATTAATGGTTATTTCCATAAATTCAGAGATTCTCCAAGCTCACATTGCTTTCTCACCCCTTTGTTTCCCATGTTCCTGGTGCAGTTTGGGATGTGTGGGGCAGGACATTGCTGCTGTGAGTTCTCTGATCTCTTGAACTCCCCAGTCCGGTTTCTCACGGGGGATGTGAGAAAGGAGGATGGGGGGATAATCAAAGCTCTGCACTGCTCTTGGAAAATGCAAAGTACGACAGGAGCATGAAACAGGGCAGGAATTCCTCAGGGAATTCAGCCCTGCTCCACCACTGAGGAGTTGCTGTGTCCACAGAGGTGACTGCAGGGATGAGTCTTCCTCAGAAGGATGAGGGCAAAGATGAGATTAAAGACCTGAGAGCACCAACATGCCCTAAACCATCAATTTAAAACTCCAGCACTGACTTAGGTGAGCTCTTTCCACGAGCTTCCCACCATCCATGATGGGAAAGGCCACTCCACATTCCCACAGTCTCACCAACATCTGCACACAGCTGGGGCACACACACACAGAGCTCCCACCCCCACGTGTCCCACACTCGTTTCTGTTGTGTCTCAGGTTTGGTCCCTGCTTTGTTTGGAGGAACATAAGCTGCACTTTGGCTGTGTTTGCACATTTTGTGCTCTGAAGTTGTCCTGTGCTGTTGTCTCTGGCAGCCCCTCTCCAGTTCTGACCTATACAAAGCCCACGTGGTTCGACTTTGTTATTTTTTTATAGTCTGGAATATGCTCATTCAACAGGATGGTAAATCCAGCTGTATCAGCAAAGTAAAGAATAACAGGCATGAAAGCCTCAGAAAAGGCTCAAAAGCTTTTTCCCACAAGTCTTCTTTGTGCTCTAACACTTGATTTATTTTTCCCTTGTTAATGCTTTCTGAAGCCAGTAGCAAGGAAGGAATTACTGCCACAGATTAAATGGGAGGACATGCTGACAGCACAGGAACTAAATCAACCAAAAAGGCATTGCAATGGTTTGGAATTGCTGCTGTTGGAGAGTTCTGCCTCTGTCTGCATGGAAAGAGGATAAAGATAAGCCCTGCAAACAGAGAGAGCTGTGGGGCTGCTGATGGGGAGGGTTTTATAGAATCATAGAATGGTTTTGTTGGAAGAGATCTTAAAAACCATCCCATCCCACATGGATGGCCAGGGACACCTTCCACTGTCCCAGGGTGCTCCAGGCCCTGTCCAGCCTGGCCTGGGACACTTCAGGGATGAGGAGTCCAGTGATGCTGGTGCTGGTGGATGCACCACAGAAGGAATCTGCAGCAGCCAGGGAACACAAACCCACAGCAGTGACACCTGGGAACATGAAGGTTCAGAGAAGATCAGCAGAGCCAGGGCTCCAAGTGCTCTGGGACATGCCAGGATGTCCAGGAAAAATTATTTTCTTTAACTCTTTTGTGGTGAAAAACCCAAAACGTCATGGAATCATTAAGGTTGGAGCAGACCTTTAAGATCATCATATTCACTACCAACCATGTCCCCAAGTGCCACATCTAGAGGTTTTTACACAGTTCCAGGTATAAGGACTCCATCCAGGGTTTGACAACCCTTTCTATAAAAAAATGTCCCCAATATCCAATCTAAACCTCCCCTGGCAAATCCTGAGGTCATTTCCTCTCATCCTGTGGCTGGAAGCAGCTTCATGCAGGAAAACTTAACAAAATGAGTCAAAATAACCTTTGTTCTCCAGGCTCAGGCTGCAATTTTCCTCCTCCACACAGATAAAAGTGAGAGAACTCCACCCAAAACGTGCCCTCCAGGCTCTGGTGATCTAGAATTGGTCATCTCCAATGGCAAATCCAGGTATGTCCATAACCAGGGCTCACTTTGAAAAAAGTTGGGAATTGTTGGTTTTCCTGCTGGCTGTGCTGATAGTCCAGCAGGGGCCCCTCATTCCCTGCTTATGCTGAGAAAACTCAGAGCTGGCAGGTGCCTGCTGCTCCATTCAAGGCTCATTTATAACCAGCAGCTGATAAAATCTCCCAGCCATTGAATTGGCTTCCTGGATTTTCTGTTTGGAAATCGGTGCTTTAATATCTGGAGAGCAGAGGAAGCCAAGGAAGGCAGAGGCTTCCCTTGAGGGAAGTACAAAGTGTGGCTCTATCCAGATACAGATCCCAAGGGACATCCATCTAAATCCATCAGCACAGTGCCAGGCTCGAGGCCAAAAATTCCCTGTGAAGCTGTGAAAGCCCTTACTTCTGCCATCCCAGCAGGATTTCCTTGGGATTTCTGCACTTTTTGAGAGGAAAGTTGCAGCAAATAAATAAAAATGTCAGAGCAAAGGAGCCTGAGACTCTCTCTATCTCTGGTTTTAGTTGTTTGTGGATTGGGGGAAATACAGAATTTCTGATTTGTGTGAAGCTGACCCTGTCTCTGAGGGTGCTGAGGGAATGCTGGCAGTGCTGGGATCCTTCATGGAGCACCTTCCATGCCAGAGCAGAGAGATTGTGGGATTATTTCAGCTGCCACATGAGTGGGCTCTGCTCCTACTTTTCACTGCCTTATCCCTGCCTTCAAAAGGACCCAAATCCCAAAATTCCCTTCAGGGAAAGGCTCTGGTGACTCAATCCATCCCAGCACAGTGTGTGCTCACATCTGACAGGAATGGCTCTTTCCTTTCCAGGCTATTCCAGGCACACTTCCTCGTGGAGCAGCCAAATTTCTGTCACTGTCCTCTTTGCTTATCCTTTATCAGACACCTCGGATTGCAGCAGGGCTTTGCTTTGCTCCATCAGAGCAGCTTCGCTGGGGGTGTTTTGGGTGTGTCCCTGGTGTCACCGAGCTGTGACAGGGTTCACCAGCCCAGAACCGAAGCTGAAATGCTCCAGCAGCTGCTCCCAAAGGCTCTGTCCAACTCCTGGCACATTTTCTGGGACACTGACCCCATCAATCAGCACCACAACAGCCATGAGAAAGCAGAAATCTTAGCCTGTCTTTATGTCTGTCCTGCAGCTTCATTAATTAGGCTGGTGAACCATTAATTAGGCTACCTAAGCTTCTTTACAGATGTTTAATCTTCCTAGGCAAGCAGGGCTCACAATATCAGGGATGGATCCAGCTGACACCAGCTGAAACTGCTTTTCCTTACCTGTTACCAGCCTTGTTTTGCTTTATTCCCAATTTGCTGATGAGCAAGTTTTGATATTTTTCCACTCATTTATGTCCCAAGCTGACCCAGAACCACTTCAGTGCCAAGTCCCTGGCTCGCCTGGGGTCAGGGGTTTGTAGGTCCAGGGGCACAGTTTGGAGCTCGACCCCCTGTCTCTGAACTCACTTTGAGATTTCTAAAGAAATAATTGGGTGAACCTGAGAGAAATGAAGTGAGTAAAAGGAAACCCCGGAAAATCAGGGGTGAGATGTGAGAAGCGAGTCCTGGCCAGTGAGCTCATATTGCTCAGAGAGCAAAGCAGCCAAAAATACCTTAAAATCCCCTGCCCTTGTGCAAGGGAACATTTTTTTCTCGCTAATCTTCAAAATCGGAGTCTGATGCAACCCGGGCTGGAGTGGAGTCAGGCTGCAGTGGCTGCGGAGCCCCACGAGGTGTCAGCGCCAGTGCAGCCCCGCTGCTGCTGCTGCTGCAACACCCGCCCCAGCCTTGCATCAGCCCCGAGCGCGGCGGGGCATCCAGGATGTGGATATCCCAGCCTAGAGCACAGCTCTGCATCCAGGGTATGGATATCCCAGCTCCAGAGCACAGCCCTGCATCCAGAGTATGGATATCCCAGCCCAGAGCACAGCCCTGCATCCAGGGTATGGATATCCCAGCCCAGAGCACAGCCCTGCATCCAGGGTATGGATATCCCAGCCCAGAGCACAGCCCTGCATCCAGGGTATGGATATCCCAGCCCAGAGCACAGCCCTGCATCCAGGGTATGGATATCCCAGCCCAGAGCACAGCCCTGCATCCAGGGTATGGATATCCCAGCCTAGAGCACAGCCCTGCATCCAGGGGTATGGATATCCCAGCCCAGAGCACAGCCCTGCATCCAGGGTATGGATATCCCAGCCCAGAGCACAGCCCTGCATCCAGGGTATGGATATCCCAGCTCCAGAGCACAGCACTGCATCCAGGGTATGGATATCCCAGCTCCAGAGCACAGCCCTGCATCCAGGGGTATGGATATCCCAGCTCCAGGCACAGCCCTGCATCCAGGGGTATGGATATCCCAGCTCCAGGCACAGCCCTGCATCCAGGGTATGGATATCCCAGCTCCAGGCACAGCCCTGCATCCAGGGTATGGATATCCCAGCTCAGAGCACAGCCCTGCATCCAGGGGTATGGATATCCCAGCCCAGAGCACAGCCCTGCATCCAGGGGTATGGATATCCCAGCTCCAGAGCACAGCTCCCTGCATCCAGAGTATGGATATCCCAGCCTAGAGCACAGCCCTGCATCCAGGGTATGGATATCCCAGCCCAGAGCACAGCCCTGCATCCAGGGTATGGATATCCCAGCCCAGAGCACAGCTCCTGCATCCAGGGTATGGATATCCCAGCTCCAGAGCACAGCCCTGCATCCAGGAGTATGGATATCCCAGCCTAGAGCACAGCCCTGCATCCAGGGTATGGATATCCCAGCCCAGAGCACAGCCCTGCATCCAGGGTATGGATATCCCAGCTCCAGGCACAGCTCTGCATCCAGGGGTATGGATATCCCAGCCCAGAGCACAGCCCTGCATCCAGGGTATGGATATCCCAGCCCAGAGCACAGCCCTGCATCCAGGGTATGGATATCCCAGCCCAGAGCACAGCTCCTGCATCCAGGGTATGGATATCCCAGCCTAGAGCACAGCCCTGCATCCAGGGTATGGATATCCCAGCCTAGAGCACAGCCCTGCATCCAGGGTATGGATATCCCAGCCCAGAGCACAGCCCTGCATCCAGGGGTATGGATATCCCAGCCCAGAGCACAGCCCTGCATCCAGGGGGTATGGATATCCCAGCTCCAGAGCACAGCCCTGCATCCAGGGGTATGGATATCCCAGCCCAGAGCACAGCCCTGCATCCAGGGTATGGATATCCCAGCCCAGAGCACAGCTCTGCATCCAGGGTATGGATATCCCAGCCCAGAGCACAGCCCTGCATCCAGGGTATGGATATCCCAGCTCAGAGCACAGCCCTGCATCCAGGGTATGGATATCCCAGCCCAGAGCACAGCCCTGCATCCAGGGTATGGATATCCCAGCCCAGAGCACAGCCCTGCATCCAGGGTATGGATATCCCAGCTCCAGAGCACAGCCCTGCATCCAGGGTATGGATATCCCAGCCCAGAGCACAGCCCTGCATCCAGGGTATGGATATCCCAGCTCCAGAGCACAGCCCTGCATCCAGGGGTATGGATATCCCAGCTCCAGGCACAGCACTGCATCCAGGGTATGGATATCCCAGCCTAGAGCACAGCCCTGCATCCAGGGTATGGATATCCCAGCTCAGAGCACAGCCCTGCATCCAGGGTATGGATATCCCAGCTCAGAGCACAGCCCTGCATCCAGGGTATGGATATCCCAGCCCAGAGCACAGCCCTGCATCCAGGGTATGGATATCCCAGCCTAGAGCACAGCTCTGCATCCAGGGGTATGGATATCCCAGCCCAGAGCACAGCCCTGCATCCAGGGTATGGATATCCCAGCCCAGAGCACAGCCCTGCATCCAGGGGTATGGATATCCCAGCCTAGAGCACAGCCCTGCATCCAGGGTATGGATATCCCAGCCCAGAGCACAGCCCTGCATCCAGGGTATGGATATCCCAGCCCAGAGCACAGCCCTGCATCCAGGGTATGGATATCCCAGCTCCAGGCACAGCCCTGCATCCAGGGTATGGATATCCCAGCCTAGAGCACAGCTCTGCATCCAGAGTATGGATATCCCAGCCTAGAGCACAGCTCTGCATCCAGGGTATGGATATCCCAGCCCAGAGCACAGCCCTGCATCCAGGGTATGGATATCCCAGCCCAGAGCACAGCCCTGCATCCAGGGGTATGGATATCCCAGCTCCAGGCACAGCCCTGCATCCAGGGTATGGATATCCCAGCCTAGAGCACAGCCCTGCATCCAGGGTATGGATATCCCAGCCCAGAGCACAGCCCTGCATCCAGGGTATGGATATCCCAGCTGCAGGAGGCAGGGTGGTTTTCTCCAGTGGGCAGAGCATGTTCTGATGGAGAAATCCTGTGTATTTCAGTTTCTGCTGTTTCAGGATATCCTCAGGAATTCAACAGTGGACAAAGTATTTCCATTATTAATGCCGTGTTTTTGCTGAGATGTGACCAAGCAAATTCAGGGACACCTCTGGTATGAGATGCATGCACAGCCCACAGTTCTTTTTTTGGATACAGAACCTCCAAAGAGCCATTGGGGGATGCACCATCTCCACAGAGCTCAGGGCTGGTTTTGGGGTACAGCACCTCCAGAGAGCCCAGGGCTGTTTTTGGGGTACAGCATCTCCAGAGAGCCCTGGGCTGGTTTTGGGGATACAGCATCTCCAGAGCAGAGCTTGCAGTGGGTGCTGCAGAGGACTGGCCACAGTTCTCAGCACTGTTCACCCTCAGAAATCCGATATAAATTCACTTAAAAATAACTTTAAATGCTGTTTTGACATCCATTTATCTTACAGCCAGCACTCAATTCCCAGCACAAACCCTTCCTCACAGGGCTGAGAACGTTTTAGAGATGTTTCCCTTAGATGGGGAAGGAAGTGCTGGGGCAGATGAAATCAGCAGTGAGAACAGCCAGGCTGGGGCAGGGCAGGGTTGAGTGTCCTGCTGCCTTTTGTTGCAGTCCAGGAGACAATTCCCTCATTCAGGGCACCTCCAGCAGCAATTTTCCTGACACTTCCTGAGGGAGTTTAGGAACCTGGGCTCAGTGGCTCACCTGTGTTCAGGGGGAGCAATCTCATGGCAAGGAGGGTGAGGAGGATTCCTTATATATTACCAGAGAAAGGTCTAATTTAAACATCACAGAAAAATCACTGAGCTCCAGCACAGTGAGACATGAGAAGAGACTGACTGTGGAATTTTCAGAGCTGTGTCTAAGCTCAAAGAGGGTTTTCACCTGTTCTGTGTAAAGAGTGGATCTGGGTCATTTCTCCCTGTCCTGCCATGCCCAGCTGCCACAGCTGAGGAGTAAAGGACAGGGCCTGACCCTCAGTGATTGATTTTTACCTCCCTCAGCCCTGACAACAATGCCATTGATGACATTAATTCTGGTTTATCTCCACAAAAACCCACTGACCCTGGCCTGACAGGTGAGTAGGTTTTTCCACAGCTGATTGGCATTGCTTTTCCTGGCAGTGCTGGGCCAGCCTTTGGGATCAGACTGTGGATTTCCTGCCTTACCTGCTGCTCTCAGGGCACTTGACAAGGCTTTACCAGTCAGAGCAAGGCACTGGGGAGGATTTGGTGAGTTCTGCTCCAGTTCAGTCTGGTTCCCTGAGCCCCTCACTGGAGATAACTCCTTACATCTCTTATCTCAGCCTTTACCCTCAGGAAATGATGACCCTGGCAAGATTCCTTGTGGTTTTGCAAAAGGAAAGAAAATATTTGTTCTTTCTCAGTGGCTTTGAAAGGTACAAGTGGGTGTGTTAACCACTTTCTTGGACAGGAATGTTCTCCTGAAGCATTAACCTGCAGGAGGAGGAGCTGCTGTGCTGGGGTCAGTGCAGGAGGCATGGGAGAGCTCTTCCCCATGGTTAAAATTATATTAAATTTCCCCTTTCTCACATTTCTCTGTGAACCCCCAAAGTCTCAGCAGAACCTGTAGGGATGGGTGACAATTTAGGGACTGTGAAATGTAAATAAAACTTTGCTTTTCTTTCCAGCAGAATATGGAGTGTCATACAGAGCCCCCATCTCCTCCCAACACTGCTCCTGCATGACTGCCCAGATGGATTCAAACTCCAGCAATTTAGACTTTAAAAGATGACATCACATCCAGTCCTGACCAGTCTCAGGGTGTTTGTACAGACATGATGTAACAGGTGATTGTCCCATATCTCTCTGTCACTGACTCAGTTTTTAAAGAAAAGGTCTGATTTTAACCTGCAACCTCAGTTAAGTGTTTCCATCCTGTTCTCTCTGAAAATTAACCACCTTGGTTTCCTGAGCTGAGATGTCATTTCTGTTCTAAAAAAGACAGAGGCACACAGGAAGGCCACCCCCAGGTGCCAGGAACACATCACAGCTGGGGTTTTCTCTGCTGCCTGCACAGAAAGCAGGAGTTTCATGATGAGCACGTGAACAACACCCCACCCCATCCATGCTGCTGATCAGGCAGGTGGGAATTAGATCCCATTGGAAAACCAATATTTACTCAGCTCCCTGCTGGGCAGCTCTGCCTGGCATTGCTTGGAGTGCAAATGGGGTTTCTATGGTGGCTCCTGGCACCTGGCACAGCCTCACTCTTCCCATGGGTAATCCAGCACATTTTGGGGAGAAGCAGCCTGGGAGGGATTTGGGGTTGGGATGGGGCTGCAGGGTGCCCGTGAGGGATTATTGCTCCCTTCCAGGCTGTGCCCACTGCAGCCAGCAGGAGTGGTGGGTTATACTCCCATGGAAGGGAGTCCCAGAATATCCTGAGTTGGAGGGGATCCAGCAGGATCACTGAAATCCTACCCCTGGATTTTTTACAATTGCTTTTCCCTGCAATTTCCCTGAGAGCCCAGGACAGGCCCCTGGAAATGTTTTCCATCCAGTCCATGAATATTTGGATGTTTCAGGACACCATGGAATCAAGGAGCTGCACAGCCCACACAGGGCAGTGAGTCCTTCCTTGTGGCACTGCTGCCATGGGACATCCACTGGAGAATCTCCAGGGAGGTTGAATCAGTGGGAATTGGTGAAGAGCACACAAATCCATGAAGCAGTGATGCTCTGAATGCAGAGCAGCTGTGAGGAGAGGCTGCAGCTCTGCCCAGGCACAGACTTGCCTGCAGAAGGCTCAGCTGGAGGCAGGCATGGGCTGGTGCTGGGCTCATTCCTCCCAAATCTCTCACCTTTATCCCCTGCAGCCAGAGGGCTTTGAACAGGCTGCTGGATCTTTACTGGGGAGAGGCTGTGAGTCAGGCACAGCCAAAGCTCTGCCTGCAGCCTCACAAATCCCTTCAGCCCCAGGTAAGAACATGGGAACTTCACCCAGGTGCTGCAGGCAGTCTGGGCTGGCTTTGGGCAGCTGCATGCAGAGCCTGGCACTTCCCAAACACTGCAGTCCAAAGGTTGTGGCCAGTGCTTCCCATCACCCCTCTGGGGTTCTGTCTGCTGGGATTTCTTCCTCCTGCCCACCACCAAACCCTGCACCAGCAGGGAATCTGCCCTGACCTTCCTTCTCCTGTTTGTAGGATCAAATCCCTTCTTCAATCCAGCTCAGTTTGTCTCTTTGTCTCCAATTCCACATCTCCACCCAAGCCCTGTTTCTGTCACACCTGGCTGGAGCCAAGCACCCCTGAGCTCCATTTTATCCTTGTTGTGTTCTCAGAGTCTCCCCCATATCCAGCAGGGGGATGGATCCCCATCCCAACAGGATTCTGGGGATGAGGATGGAGCAGGGTCATGCCTGGCCCCTCCAAGGCTGTGGCACACAAAGCAGAGGGTGCAGCTCTACAGAAAAGCTGGAATTCATTTAATAAAGCCAAGGAAAATCAAATGAAAGCATCCCTCCCTGCCTAATCCCTGCATGAATCAAGGCTCCAGGCTGGAGCCTTTTTCCCAGTGGAGAGCAGGCCACAACAGGCAGCTGGGAAAACCCAGCAGTTGCCATAAATTCTGTTCCTGAGGGAATCTTCTTCTGCAGCACAACTTCCCATTCCTGAGACAGCTCTGCCCTCAGCAGCCTCGTGGCTGGAAGTCACTTCCCTCCCCCTAAAAAAAAGGAAGGAAGAAGAATCTGCAGTTTTGGGGGGAAACAGAGCAGAGCCAACTGATTCCTGCTGGTTTTTTCTGATGCAAGAGCCCTTGGCAGGATCTTGCATCAGTCCCTGAGGAGTCTGCAAGCTCATGGCCACAATGAGGAGGGTGTCAAAGTGCTTTTCCAGGCTGATTTTTCTGTGTGGAGGGCAGGAGAGAAATCCAGATGGTATTTGGCCCACACAGCGAGAAGTAAATCCCAGGGAGAATATTTTTCAGGATTTGTGGGTTTATCTTGTTTGCCTTGGGTACAGGAGCTTCTCTCAGATTTGGTTTCATGACTCAGACAGACAAAAACCTGTTTAACCTTTGCTCAGCAGTGATAACACCTGCTCAGAAATTCCATGGGGTTCTAGGAAAAAGGCTAATTTTGCTTCAATTTCTGTTAATTTTAATTAAATGTGGAAGATAGAGAACAGTTTGAGGCTTGCAGGATTTCTAACTAGGTAATACCAGGCTTCTGGTTTTTCTAGAAAATATTAGAGGTACATCCAGAAAACAAACATAAACAAGGGGATTTTTCCATCCCCAGATGTTCCTCCTCAGTAAAAAATTGTGACCAGCAAGGGTAATTTTTGATTATTCAGAGGGTCTGGCATACACTGGGATTATCGTGGCTTTAAGTGACTTTCTTCTGGGAGCTGGGATTTTTGTTTTGGAGCCATTGTTTATTTTTGAAGCCACCATTTACCTGTGGAAGGAGTCCCCAGTTCCCAGCCCAGCCTTTCCATGCATCTGCTCCCAGGTTCCTGCTCTCCCCTGGGGTTGGGCTGTCCAGAGCTGATTCCTGCACAGCCTGAGCCATCATGTGAGAGCTTAAACTCTTTACATTGTGGGGAGCCAGTGCCTCTTTGGAAAGCTAATTTCAGGCAACTTTGGCACTGTGGATTGTGATTTTTTTTCCCCTAATGCAAACCCAGTGCTGGCACAGGGATAAATCCCATTGAGCAGGAGCAAGGCTGTGGGCAGACAGACAGACAGACAGACAGCAGGGAGCTCAGCCCAGCATTCCCAACAATTCCTGCAATTCACCAGGAATATCATTTAAAGATCCAGCTGCCTCCAAACATGCAGGAAAAGCTGGGACAACCCCAAAACCTTCAGCTGTATCTTCTCCCAGGAAAGATTTCACAGGCTGCTGGTTTTAGAGCCATTAGGTAATACCAGGCATCTGGTTCTTCTAGAAAATATTAGACTACATGAAGAGCACAAACAAGGGGCAAAAGGATTTTTCCATCTTCTAATGTTCCTCCTCAAGGAAAAAATTGTGACCAGCAGGGGTAATTTTTGCCCTGGTGCCTTCTGGCTGCTGGAAGCTGGGGCCAGCAGGAATCTCCTTCAGGTCCTCACAGGCCCCAGGTGTGTTTGGAATATTCTGCAGCACTCAGAGCCTGGCAGGGCTGAAATCCCAGAGTCTGAGCAGGAGCTTCACCCCTGCTCCTGGCACAGGCACCACGGCCCCTGCAGACATTTGCTTTGTCTTTTAGCTGAGCTGGTGCCTTTTTGCTCCCAGATCCAACATGCAGCACGAATTCCTGAGGTGCCCAGACCTGATTTTGGAGCCCAAGGGACGAGGCTCCCACCCTGCTGTTACACAAGGGCAGGAGCTGCATGTGGAGAGGGGCAGCCCCTGCTTTTCCAGGCAAGTCAGAGCAGAAAGGAGCTCACTGAAATGCAGAGCCAGGCTCCTGATGTTGGCCAAGGAAACAGCTCCAGAGTGGAGCTCACCACACTCCTGGAACATTGCAACATCCCAAGGCTCTGTGCCTTTGGCTCCTGTCACTCATTTTGGGATAACTGTGAGCTGCTCTGGAGGCTGCAGATTTGTCACCTGGTGCTGTGACAGTCCCTGGAGTGCTGGTGGTGCTGGGAGCTGCCATGGAACTGGGGGAGCTTTAACCTCCAGCCCCAAGCTCTTGCAGAAAAACTGGCACAGCAGGGTGGGATCCACTGGATACTCCAGTGCTATTGTCCTGGCTGCAGAGGGAGGCAGGGAATCACTTCCAAAATGAGGTGTTGGAAAGAGCACTTCATTACAAAAAAAAAAAAAAATTTCCTACATAAAGTGTCATCCTGCCTATTCCCATGTCTGCCCAGCAAACCTTGACTGCAAACTGGTTTTTGGACCTGCATGGCCCCCCAGGACACATTAATGGCTGAAGGACACATTAATTAAATCAGGCAAGAGGCTCAGGCAGCAGGAATTGCCATTTCTTGCTTCCCTGGTCTCTATTTGATGGAGGGATCCCAATGTGGATTCATCTTTCCTGTTGTGCAGCTTGGATGAAGAGCAGGGGAATTTCCAGCATTTATTGATCCAAGTGATTGAGACAGAGCTTTCAGTCTGTTCTGGGAAGATGAGCAAGGCCTTGCTCAGCGGGGGAAACTGAGGCACAGCCAGGAACAGCAGTGGTTTCCATGGATTTCCAGGTGCCTCCTGCCCACCCTGCTGTTTCCTGAGCCATCCATTCCCAGCTGGGAGAACTGCAGTCCAAGACAGGCAGGGAAATTGCATCTCCAGGGGGAAAAAACCTTAGAGAGATCTGTAAAAAAATCCCTCTGTTACATTTCAAAGTCTGGAATAAGGAGGTTGGAGACATCCTTTTGTTAAAGATCTCCACCACTCATTTTTCCAAAAATCCTGTGCTGCTGAATTCTGACACCTAAAAAATAAATTAATTCAATAAAAATAAATCTCCAGCAAAATCAGCTGGAGAGACACCTTTATTCCATGGCTTTGCAGGTTAAAATCAGCAACTCTTTTTAAAAAATGGTAAAAAACCCCTTCAGGCAGTTCATTGCCTCAATATTAAAGGAACAATTTTGTTGCTGGGTGTTACTTTGCTGCAAGGAAGTTTGTCAACACCAATTCTCCTTTTCTCCAATTTCCCTCATACCTGGAGCTCATTTTCAGTGTATGAATTTATTATTTCCCTCCGAGGGTCCTTTTATTAGTTGCAGCTACAATTCCCTGTCAGCTCCTTGTTTTGATTTATCTGTGCACCCTTGAAGCTGTTCCCAGCCCCACCCCACCCTTCAGTGGCTTCTTCCCAAGCCAAACACATCCAGGGCCTTTCATCTTCCACACTAATCTTCAAAGGAACAACAGTTTTATGGTTTTTGCAACTGCCTCCAGTCCTGGGACATTCCCACCTGCTGCTCCAAGGGCTCACCCTTCCTTGGTGGCATTCCTTGTTTCTCCACAGCCCTCCCACACAGGAGCTCCTGGCTTTGGGGAGAAAAATTATCCTGGCTGTGGTGTGAGGGTGGGAAATGTCAGCCCTGCTCCCTGAGTGTTTTCCAGAGGGATGTGTTCCCATGCCTGCCCCCAGGACAAAGCCCAGCAGCCACAAAAGTGCAGCTGGGGATGTGTCTGGGCAGTGGCTCCCATTCCAGGAGTTCTTCCCAGGAAATCCCTCCAGGAGGTTTCATCTGCACGGTGGCACCACTGAGGAATCCATGGCCCTCCTCTGGAGCAGCTGCCCAGGGGAGCTGGGGCTGCTCCATCCCTGGGAGTGTCCAGGCTTGGAAGGGACTTGGAGCAGCCTGGGATAGGGGGAACAAGGTGAGATTTAAGGTCATTTCCTACCCAGAGCATTCCATGATTCTGTGAGGGCACCAAGGAAAGGCCAGGGCTGGGGGGAGCCAAGAGCCAAAGGGCCCCTGCAGCAGCCAAAACTTCTGAATTTTAGGGAATGGAGCAGAGCTGGGATCCCACAATGCTGATCTTTAGGGAATGTACAGAGCTGGGATCCCACAATGCTGATCTTTGGGAATGGAGCAGAGCTGGGATCCCACAATGCTGATCTTTGGGGGATGGAGCAGAGCTGGGATCCCACAATGCTGATCTTTGGGAATGCACAGAGCTGGGATCCCACAATGCTGATCTTTGGGGATGGAGCAGAGCTGGGATCCCACAATGCTGATCTTTGGGGAATGCACAGAGCTGGGATCCCACAATGCTGATCTTTGGGGAATGCACAGAGCTGGGATCCCACAATGCTGATCTTTGGGGATGGAGCAGAGCTGGGATCCCACAATGCTGATCTTTGGGGATGCACAGAGCTGGGATCCAACAATGCTGATCTTTGGGGAATGCACAGAGCTGGGATCCCACAATGCTGATCTTTGGGAATGCACAGAGCTGGGATCCCACAATGCTGATCTTTGGGGAATGCACAGAGCTGGGATCCCACAATGCTGATCTTTGGGGATGGAGCAGAGCTGGGATCCCACAATGCTGATCTTTGGGGATGGAGCAGAGCTGGGATCCCACAATGCTGATCTTTGGGGAATGCACAGAGCTGGGATCCCACAATGCTGATCTTTGGGGAATGCACAGAGCTGGGATCCCCAACAATGCTGATCTTTGGGGATGGAGCAGAGCTGGGATCCCACAATGCTGATCTTTGGGAATGCACAGAGCTGGGATCCCACAATGCTGATCTTTGGGAATGCAGAGAGCTGGGATCCCACAATGCTGATCTTTGGGAATGCAGAGAGCTGGGATCCCACAATGCTGATCTTTGGGAATGCAGAGCTGGGATCCCACAATGCTGATCTTTGGGAATGCAGAGAGCTGGGATCCCACAATGCTGATCTTTGGGGAATGCACAGAGCTGGGATCCCACAATGCTGATCTCTGGGGAATGCACAGAGCTGGGATCCCACAATGCTGATCTCTGGGGAATGCACAGAGCTGGGATCCCACCCCAGTCTCACTCTCAGTGTCCCCCCAGGCTGCTGCAGTCCATAACAAACCCTTTTGTCTGGGCTCTTTGAACTGGAATGCACGAAGTGGTCTGAGCCCCGGGCTGGGCAGACACTTCCTGCCTTTGGTTGGGTGTCCAGCTCCCCTCCTGCTCCCACCCAGAGCCCAGCCCTGGAGGGGTCATGGCTGGGCTGGGGCAGGGACACAGCATCCCACAGATCCCTGGGGACTGCACTCCTGGCTTTGCATTTCCTTGTTCTCCAGGTTTTCCAGCCTGTCCATCTCCTTTTCCAGCTGTGTGCTCCAGTGGGGACCTGGGTGAGCTCTGCAGACCTCCCTCTGCTTCCATCAGTGCTCCCTCTCTCCCAAACAATCATTCCCTTTTCCCAACCCCACGGCAAGCTCAGGGAGTCCCAAACCTGCTGCACCCCACGGATGGAGGTACTGGAAGCTCGTGCATAAAACTATGGACACACCCTGGGAATTGGGATTTTCCTCCTCTGCTCCCTCCTCCTGCCCAAAGCTCCCCCACTTTCTCATTCCCTTGGTTTTAACCCCAGGAAAATGAATTAGAATTTAAAGAGGATGGAGATGGAGCCATGGATGCTGTCACTGCTCCTAAACCCAGCTGCAAGAGGAATATTTGGAAACCCAGGTGCTGATGGATGTGGGAGAACCATGAAAGAAGAAAAATTTTCCAGGCACAGACCAGCAACGAGAGTGTTGTAATTTAGCTTTCTTTGTTAAAAAAAACAAAACAAAACAACCCAAAACATAGAACAACCCAAACATTGAACAGATTTGTTAAACCACAGACATAAAAGAATCAAGAAATACTAAAAAAAAACAAAACAAAAAACCAAAACATTGCAAGAGACATCTTGTTGTCCAAGGCCATTGGATGCAGGAGCTGCTGGCTGCCCAGCCTCAGTCAGTGGAATTTGTGCTGCAGGAACACAAATATTGGGAATACACAGCGCTTACTGGAAAAGAATTAAGACTAAAAGATATTTACCCCTTTCAAATAAATAGAGTGTCATCTATAGCAATATTTAAATTAGTAAAACAGGTTTTTAAAGCAACCAAATGTAACAAAATCGTAAATCAGGTCTAAGTTTTCTGGTGTGTGTTAAGAGCATTTTTTTTCCTGTGTTAAAAAAACAACAACAAAAATACAAAGCAAAGTGTCTTTGAAAAATCAGATTCTTCACCAGGAGTGAAGGTCACCCTCTCTTTGCTCTGAGGGTGGGAGTGAGGTCTGGGAACCACTCAAGATCCTCCCTCTCCCAGGATTCTGGTGGGACACAGAGCTCTCCCTGCCCTCTGAACAAACCAGGAATGTTTCCCTGTGAGTGAGGCTGATCCCAGCACAGGCAGACCCTGCATGGGGGAGAGCCTGTGCTGGGCTCAGCCTCAGCCCTGGGGAAGAACTCAGCTGTAGCTACAAAGTCTCTTTTAGGCAGTTTAGAAATTAATTCAGTGTTTAAAAAAATACTTTTTATTTTTACTCATTACCTCTTCCACAGCTGGAGGAAGCAACACCCTTTTCTCAGGTAAGGAATTGGGAATAATCCTCTGGACATGGGATCCTTGGGGATCACTGACCCCAAGCCACATTTCCTACCACTGGATCCTCAGACTGGGAGTTCCTGGTGCATCCCCCACACATTCCCAACCTTGCTCCAGTTCCAGATCCAGTTCCAACTGGGAAGAACTGCAGCCCAGGCAAACCCAGCACAATCCTGGGTGGAACTCCCCAGGGAGCAGCCAGCAATGAGGAGCCCCTGGAGCTTCCCTGAGCCAAGGGAATGTCCTGGGAATGGCAGAACTGGGATGTCTGGCAGGGATCAGGGAGAGATTCCAATTCTTACAGAGATCAAGGGGCAGATTCTCACCCCTGCAGGGATCAGGGAGAGATTCCAATTCTTACAGGGATCAAGGAGCAGATTCTCACCCCTGCAGGGATCAGGGAGCAGATTCTCACCCCTGCAGGGATCAAGGAGCAGATTCCTGTCCCTGCAGGGATCAAGGAGCAGATTCTCACCCCTGCAGGGATCAGGGAGCAGATTCCTGTCCCTGCAGGGATCAAGGAGCAGATTCTCACCCCTGCAGGGATCAGGGAGCAGATTCCTGTCCCTGCAGGGATCAAGGAGCAGATTCTCACCCCTGCAGGGATCAAGGGGCAGATTCTCACCCCTGCAGGGATCAGGGAGCAGATTCTCACCCCTGCAGGGATCAGGGAGCAGATTCCTGTCCCTGCAGGGATCAAGGAGCAGATTCTCACCCCTGCAGGGATCAGGGAGCAGATTCCTGTCCCTGCAGGGATCAAGGGGCAGATTCTCACCCCTGCAGGGATCAAGGAGCAGATTCTCACCCCTGCAGGGATCAGGGAGCAGATTCCCATTCCTGCAGGGATCAGGGAGCAGATTCTCACCCCTGCAGGGATCAGGGAGCAGATTCTCACCCCTGCAGGGATCAGGGAGCAGATTCTCACCCCTGAAGGGATCAAGGAGCAGATTCCTGTCCCTGCAGGGATCAAGGGGCAGATTCCCATTCCTGCAGGGGATCAAGGAGCAGATTCTCACCCCTGCAGGGATCAAGGAGCAGATTCTCACCCCTGCAGGGATCAGGGAGCAGATTCTCACCCCTGCAGGGATCAAGGGAGCAGATTCTCACCCCTGCAGGGATCAAGGAGCAGATTCTCACCCCTGCAGGGATCAGGGAGCAGATTCTCACCCCTGCAGGGATCAGGGAGCAGATTCTCACCCCTGCAGGGATCAAGGAGCAGATTCTCACCCCTGAAGGGATGAGGGAGCAGATTCTCACCCCTGCAGGGATCAGGGAGCAGATTCCTGTCCCTGCAGGGATCAGGGGCAGATTCCCATTCCTGCAGGGATCAAGGAGCAGATTCTCACCCCTGAAGGGATCAAGGAGCAGATTCCTGTCCCTGCAGGGATCAAGGGGCAGATTCCCATTCCTGCAGGGATCAAGGGAGCAGATTCTCACCCCCTGCAGGGATCAAGGAGCAGATTCTCACCCCTGCAGGGATCAGGGAGCAGATTCCCATTCCTGCAGGGATCAGGGAGCAGATTCCTGTCCCTGCAGGGATCAGGGAGCAGATTCTCACCCCTGCAGGGATCAGGGAGCAGATTCTCACCCCTGCAGGGATGAGGGAGCAGATTCTCACCCCTGAAGGGATCAAGGAGCAGATTCCTGTCCCTGCAGGGATCAAGGGGCAGATTCCCATTCCTGCAGGGATCAAGGAGCAGATTCTCACCCCTGCAGGGATGAGGGAGCAGATTCTCACCCCTGCAGGGATCAAGGAGCAGATTCTCACCCCTGCAGGGATCAAGGAGCAGATTCTGACCCCTGCAGGGATCAGGGAGCAGATTTTCACCCCTGCAGGGATGATGGAGCAGATTTTCACCCCTGCAGGGATGATGGAGCAGATTTTCACCCCTGCAGGGATCAGGGAGCAGATTCTCACCCCTGCAGGGATCAAGGGAGCAGATTCTCACCCCTGCAGGGATCAGGGAGCAGATTCTCACCCCTGCAGGGGTCTCCCTGCTTGGCAGCCAAGCATGGCTGTCTCTGGCTCATCCCAGAGCTCAGGATGCTCCCAGGGCTGGCCCAAGGCTGGCACTGCTGGGATTCAATCCCTGGGCTCACAGCCAGAGTCCAGCACCAGCCTGGAGCCTCCTCAGCCTGGGGCTGCCCTTTCCCAGCTGCAGGAGCTGCTCTGCTCCAGCCCTTGCCCCATTTCAGGTCATGGGGCTGCAGAGTGGCTGCAGGGAAGGCTGCCATCCCACAGGGACAGCTGGACTTGTGCAAGGACAATGTCTGGCAGTTTCCTCGTGGATTTGGTTTGTAATTTGATTTTTCTATTAAAAAAATAATAGAAGACACAGGTACCTTCCCAGACTGAGTGGAGACATTCCCTGCAGCCAGAGCAGGACTCTGCCTCCGGGAAGATCTGTCCAGGCTTGGGAAGTCCCAGCCCCACTGCCCCTGCCCAGACCCACCATGAGCAGCCCCTGGAGGAGCCTGATTGATTTCCCTGCCTGAGCCACCCACTGGGAGAGGACTTGGTCAACAACAAAGCCACTTCCCAGGAGTTTCAGTCCAGCTGAAGGGACTTTAAAGCTTGTTCCACTGTGCCAGAGTTCCCTTTGAACTCTGTGGCCACCAAGGGGGCTGTTCCAAACAAAAGCCTGTTTACCAGAACATGGTGTCTGAGATGGGAAACACTAAAAATTCTGCAGGAAGTTTAAAAAATAAATCATTAGAAATCTGCCAGGATAACATAAATCCACCAGGAGACAAAAATCCGCCTGGTTTGAGCAGCAAGGTCGTTCCCAGGGATGAATTCTCCCTTTTCCTCACCCAAATCCATTGAACAGTGCAAGCCAAGGGCAGATGTTGCTGATCCAAGGGAAAAGCAGAGGCTGTGGCAGCCATTTCCATGATTGGAAAAACTACTTCTTGTCTTCTTTTTCTAAAATTAAATTCAGTTTTACCCCTTCCCTCATTATCTCCAGGGAAAACCAACCCAAGCTCTTCCAGCCCTGTCACCAGGGGGATCAATGACTCCAGGGTGAAAGAAATCAACTTTTTGGCAGATGAACTTTGAGATGTGAGCTGTGGCTGACCAAATTCAGCCTTTCTGTGGCTCTGTGCTGGTACCTGGTTCAGTTTCTTCCTAAACCTCTATTGCCAAGGAGATGCTGATGAGATCCTCACAAATGTGGGATCAGTGCCAGGTTAGTACAAGAGACAGATCTTCAGCAGCAAGTGAAAAATCATGGAATTCCACAAAAAGCAAAGCAAGCAAGTTAAGGATTTAATTAAAATCCGTTAATTGCTTAAAAATATTTCTTTAGTGTGACATCTCCTCTTTCAAACAGTGTGAGGGGACACCAGGAGGACACTGATGGCCATCACCTGCTGGACAGTGAGTCCAAGCCACCCTCTGGAGTGTGGCCCCAGCCCTGAGCTCTCTGAGGGCCCTTGGTGCCAGCTGACTTTGGGGCTCAGGGGCTGAGACTCAAAGCCTTTGCTCTGCATCCCAAGGAATTCTGCTGGTGGGGTTTGGCACTGAGACCTCACAGCCAAAACAACCTCTCCATGATTTCCCACCACTGCTCCAAACATCTCAGCTGCAGCTGGGAGAAGCCAAAACTCCAGCTCAGATTTTGTGATTCCTGACCTTATTTATGCCAGAGCCTCTCCACAGGCATCAGATCTGAGATGTTCCAATTCATGGCACTGGCTTAGAACCTTGGGTTCTGCCCTCTGGATATTCCCAAACCAGCTGCAAATCCTCATGGATGAACTCAGCTCCCAGAGAGCTCATTTGGGAATCTCCACTCTGTCACTGAGCTGGACTGGGGATCTCCACCCAGCTGCCATGGAATAAATGAAGAGCTGATTGTCTCCCCTCTTCCTGTCAGAGCAGGACACAGGGCTGGCAGTGGAATGTGGAGCTGCCCCAACACAACCTGGAGTGCTGCAGGATCCCAGGACCAAGCCTGAGTGAGTACCATGGTGTCCTTAATGCCCCTTCACCCCAAGGAACTCTGTTCAAGGGGAATCCAGAGGGAAGCCTCAGCTCCTGGAGCATCCTGGCTTCCCAATGGCCAAGTTTACAAAAAAAATGGGAATAGTTCACCAAGCCACCTGCACAAAGCACGAGCACAGAGATCTGCAACAGAGACAGCAAAGCAGCTCCAGGGGGAAAGGATCAGGATTCCAAGTGATGGAGCACAGAGGCACAAGGAGCAATGGTGCAGGAACTGCAGCTTTCCAAAAGCTGACACCTGGGACAAGGAAAGCAAGGTGTCCCCAAGGGGACAGTGCTGACTGCCTGGGAATACAGAACTGTGGTGTGCCCAGGGATGGGATGGCAGCAGCCAGCACAGCAAACCAGGATTGCACATGCAGACATGGATTGTGCTCAGGATCACTCCTGGTGGGGCTGGGTCTCACACACCTGATGGAGGATCAGGCCCAGCCCTGCTCCTTAGAGCTGAACTCGTTTTCATGGCTCAGAGGTGGCAGGGCTGGCACAGGTGCCCAGAGCAGCTGTGGCTGCCCCTGCATCCCTGGCAGTGCCCAGGCCAGGCTGGGTGGGGCTGGAGCAGCCTGGGGTGGGGGGAGGTGTCCCTGCCATGCAGGGCTGGCACTGGGTGGGCTCTGAGCTCCCTTCCAGCCCAACCACAGCCCAAGGTGGCTCCAGCCAGGACATCTCCACAGCCCTGAGCCAGGTGGTGGCAGCTCCGTGGCACATTCCAGAGGAAACACAGCAGGACAGAGGGAACAGCACACAGAGACCCCAGGGAATGTGCCAGGGCAATCCCCACCCTTTGCTTCTCTCTGCAGATGGTTTGGGGCCAGCATGGCTCCCTGAGCAGGGCCACGAGGAGAGGGCAGAGCTGCTCTGCCGTGCTGGGTGAAGGCTGGCACAGAACAGCATGGAGTGAGCAAGCCCAGGAGTGACTGACTCCTGGCTCCCTGCAGGAGCTCCCCCAGTGCTCTCTGCCAGGGATGGGCACTGTGGGGAGCAGCATCCTGGGCCTGGCTCAGCAGCAGGCAGCTGCCTTGGGTCTGAGAGTGCTGGTCCAAACCCAGAGGGTGGCAGGGGACAGAGGGACAGTGACACTGAGCTGAGGGCTCCCTACATCACTGACCCTGCCCCACTGCCAGGGCCAGCAGCACATGGGTGTGAGTTAGGGGCAGTGAGCAGCATCAGCCAACCCCTGCCTCCCACCCCCCACCTGGGCCAGGTGAGGCAGCTCAGGACCCCCCAGGAACCCTGCACACTCAAACCAGGCTCCAGCAGATCCCAGAGCCAAAGCAAAGGAGCCCCCAGAGCCCAGCCCAGCCCTCACACACACACCAGGGCACAGCAGCACCCTCTGCAATTGCCCTTTGGAATTCTCCTCCTGGCTCCTGCTCGTACCAAGGGCTTCTCCTGGCTGGGCTGAGGGGCTGCAGGAGCTGCCAGGGCCTGGGGCTGTGCTGGCAGCCAGAGGCAGCTCAGTGCTGGGACTGGGAGTGGGGGTGGGATCCTTGTGTCATCTCAGCAGAACCTTGTGCGTTTCCTCGAGCTCAGCGTCCCTGCTGCTCCTGCCTAGGACTCCTGAGGAACCACCTCCATCAGCTTCTGGCACAGCACGGTGGCAGAGACTGCAGGGAAAGCAGAGGAGAGGTCAGGGGGCACCCCAGCAGGAACCTGGGCCCAGGAGGGAAGGGCTGAGCCTCCCACCTGAGCCCAAGCACAACTGAAGGATGAAATATCCCATAGAGTCTCCCTGTCCCATTCCATGGGTGCTCCCTGTTCCATTCCAGATTCTCCCTACCCCATTTCCATGGGTGCTCCCTTATTCCATTCCAAATTATCCTTATCCCATTCCATGGGTGCTCCCTATTCCATTCCAGATTCTCCCTATCCCATTCCATGGGTGCTCCCTGTTCCATCCCAGATTCTCCCTGTCCCATTCCATGGGTGCTCCCTATTCCATTCCAAATTATCCCTACCCCATTCCATGGCTACTCCCTGTTCCATCCCAGATTCTCCCTATCCCCATTCCATGGGTACTCCTTATTCCATTCCAAATTCTCCTTATCCCATTCCATGGCTACTCCCTATTCCATTCCAGATTCTCCCTATTCCATTCCATTCCATTCCAGATTCTCCCTACCCCATTCCATGGGTGCTCCCTACCCCATTCCAAATTCTCCTTATCCCATTCCATGGGTGCTCCCTATTCCATTCCAGATTCTCCCTACCCCATTCCAGATTCCCCCCACCCCATTGCCACAATTCCAACCCCACACAGGAGCTCTGCTCCTGCAGCAAGGACCCTGCACTGCTCCAGGACTCCTGGAGCTTCCCCTCCTCCTGCTGATACAGGACCTAACTGTGGATGCTCTGAGCGTGAGCAGCCAAAACTGAGTCAGGGATGGGCATGGAACATCCAAGGTGAAGCTTCTGCTCCCAATTCTGAAAGCCATGAGAGCCCCCAGCCTCTTCTGAAGGACAAACCCACCCCAAGCTGCCTGGCCAGGGCAGGTGGGAGCAAAGGGACATTCCAGGTGCAGATTTCCCAGGAAAAGCTGCTCAGCTGAAGGAATTTTATTATCCCACCCATCCAAAGACTCCTCTGCTCCCTGCTGCTCCACTCTGTGCTTGGACACCTCAAAATATTCCTGCATGGCAAAACTAATTCTAAGCACAACCAAGTGAGGCTCAGATCAGCTGCAGGTGATCAGATTATCTGCAAAGTATCAATAAATCACTTTTAAAGTTCCTGTGTTTCTCACTGGACGTTTGAGGGATCATCACTGTCTGTTCCCAGAATATTTTCAATATTCTCCTTACAATGAATATGGTAATTTACCACCCAGGCATTGCAAAAACTGCAAAAATGGCTTTTCCAGGAACTGAGCCCAATACCCAGGATAAAAAAAGTGAGTGTGGGACAGAGGAAGAGATGGGGGGGAAAGAAGAATAACAAGTGCTGCTGAAAGCTTTTTTCTTCCTCATGCAGCAGCCAGCTAAGGCTGGGCACTTCTCCTTGCCTGCTTTTCTAGGTCAGCCCCTCACAGGAGACAGGGAGGCAGCAGGGATTGACCTTCTGGGCTCAGCTGTTGAGGCAGAGGTTCTGTGTGCCAAGCACAGCCTGGCCCTGTGGCAGCTCTTGGACAAGCTTGGAGCAGGCACCTCAAAAATCAACCTGAGAGGAAACATCCAGGGGAGCTTCCCCTCCCTCTGCTCCTGCTGCCACTGGGGATGGCAAGGAAAGCTCTGCCTGGATCCCAAATGTCAGCACTGCCTAAGCCATGGACTGGGACTAACTGTGCATCTTCAGCAGCCAAACTGAGGCCAGCTGTGCTCAATCCTTCCTGCACCACTGGGAAGGGATTCTTTGCTGAGCAAAGCCTTGGCCTTTTCCAGGAGCAGGAATTCTGCTGTGCTGCTAACAACCTCTCTGCCAGGATTAAAAACCCCCAAAACCATGGTATTGGTCCCAAACTCTGCCATTACTGCAAATTATGATGAATTCTGGATGCTTGGCACACATGAGGATAAACTTGTTCCCATGAAAGAAGAATGGAGCAGAGCCAGGATTTTGGAAGTTGCTCCAGAGGGAGGAGAGCCAGCAGTGCCAGCTGCAGCACAGCTCTGGGAAACTTCTTGGGAGCCAAAGCTGCTCTTCCCTGGAGATACTCACAGATGCCTTGCAGGACCCACTTGGGCTTGTTCTGCCACCAGACCCCGAAGAAGTAAATGGGGATGCCACTGAGGATGATGGCAAAGCCAATCCCACACTCCTTGGGTGTCATCCAGAAGGAAACAGCAATGAGGAACAGGCAGGCCAGGATGAAGAAGATGGGCAGGCAGATGTTCACCTGGGCAGGGAGCAAGGGACAGCTTAGGAGATGTGCCAGGGGAGGCTCTCCAGGAGTTACCAGCCTGGGGAGGGACAGAATTCCTGCTCCCCCATGGCCAGGAGCCTTTCTCAGCCCCTTCTTGGACCTCAGTTCCATAATTCCATATCCCAGTCATCAGCACCAAACCCCAAACCCAGCAGAGGCACAGCACAAGCTGGGGCTGTTTCCCAGGGGACTCCAAGCAGAGCAGCCCAGCTTGGAGAAGAAAACCCCAAGAGTTAAGGGAACAGCCAGCCAAGATTCCCTTGGCAAGGCACCAGTCCAGGCCCGTGGATTTGTCTCCCTGTGGGTGCTGCTGCCTGGCACAGCCCCCAGTGTGCTGTGGGATGAGGGAAAACAGCTTTTGGGGCAGAGGCAGCACTGGGGGCTGACAGGATCTTGGCTCACCCCAGATGGGACACGGGGCTGCCAAGGACAGCAGGGACAGAGCTGCTTCAGCACAGAACCATTCCTGGGGAATTCCAGGGGGGTACAGAGAGCCCAGCTGGGACCTGTCCTGGTGCTCATGGACAGCAATCCCACCACAACACCCTGGTCCCATCACCCAGAGCTCCCTCACTGTGCTGGCCCCAAGGCAGCTCTTTGGGTTCAGCAGCAGGGACAACCTCCCCTGCAATCCCAGCCCCTTTCCCAAGCAGGAGCAGCAGCTGGAACCTCCCCCTGCAATCCCAGCCCCTTCTCCAAGCAGGAGCAGCAGCTGGAACCTCCCCCTGCAATCCCAGCTCTTTTCCAAGCAGGAGCAGCAGCTGGAACCTCCCCCTGCAATCCCAGCCTCTTTCCCAAGCAGGAGCAGCAGCTGGAACCTCCCCCTGCAATCCCAGCTCTTTTTCCAAGCAGGAGCAGCAGCTGGAACCTCCCCCTGCAATCCCAGCCCCTTTCCCAAGCAGGAGCAGCAGCTGGAACCTCCCCCTGCAATCCCAGCTCTTTTTTCCAAGCAGGAGCAGCAGCTGGAACCTCTCCCTGCAATCCCAACTCTTTTTCCCAAGCAGGAGCAGCAGCTGGAACCTCTCCCTGCAATCCCAACTCTTTTCCCAAGCAGGAGCAGCAGCTGGAACCTCTCCCTGCAATCCCAACTCTTTTTCCCAAGCAGGAGCAGCACTGGAACCTCCCCCCTGCAATCCCAGCCCCTTTTCCAAGCAGGAGCAGCACTGGAACCCTCTCCCTGCAATCCCAGCCCCTTTCCCAAGCAGGAGCAGCAGCTGGAACCTCTCCCTGCAATCCCAGCCCCTTTTCCAAGCAGGAGCAGCACTGGAACCTCTCCCTACAATCCCAGCCCCTTTCCCAAGCAGGAGCAGCAGCTGGAACCTCCCCCTGCAATCCCAGCTCTTTTTCCAAGCAGGAGCAGCAGCTGGAACCTCTCCCTGCAATCCCAGCCCCCTTTCCCAAGCAGGAGCAGCAGCTGGAACCTCCCCCCTGCAATCCCAGCTCTTTTCCAAGCAGGAGCAGCAGCTGGAACCTCCCCCTGCAATCCCAGCCCCTTTTCCAAGCAGGAGCAGCACTGGAACCTCTCCCTACAATCCCAGCTCTTTTTCCAAGCAGGAGCAGCAGCTGGAACCTCTCCCTGCAATCCCAGCCCCTTTTCCAAGCAGGAGCAGCACTGGAACCTCTCCCTACAATCCCAGCCCCTTTTCCAAGCAGGAGCAGCAGCTGGAACCTCCCCCTGCAATCCCAGCTCTTTTTTCCAAGCAGGAGCAGCAGCTGGAACCTCTCCCTGCAATCCCAACTCTTTTCCAAGCAGGAGCAGCAGCTGGAACCTCCCCCTGCAATCCCAGCCCCCTTTCCAAGCAGGAGCAGCAGCTGGAACCTCTCCCTGCAATCCCAGCTCTTTTCCAAGCAGGAGCAGCAGCTGGAACCTCCCCTGCAATCCCAGCTCTTTTTCCAAGCAGGAGCAGCAGCTGGAACCTCCCCCTGCAATCCCAGCCCCCTTTCCAAGCAGGAGCAGCACTGGAACCTCTCCCTGCAATCCCAGCCCCTTTTCCCAAGCAGGAGCAGCAGCTGGAACCTCCCCCTGCAATCCCAGCTCTTTTTCCAAGCAGGAGCAGCAGCTGGAACCTCCCCCTGCAATCCCAGCCCCTTTTCCAAGCAGGAGCAGCAGCTGGAACCTCTCCCTGCAATCCCAGCTCTTTTCCAAGCAGGAGCAGCAGCTGGAACCTCTCCCTACAATCCCAGCTCTTTTTCCAAGCAGGAGCAGCACTGGAACCTCCCCTGCAATCCCAGCTCTTCTCCAAGCAGGAGCAGCACTGGAACCTCTCCCTGCAATCCCAGCCCCTTTCCCAAGCAGGGAGCAGCAGCTGGAACCTCTCCCTGCAATCCCAGCTCTTTTCCAAGCAGGAGCAGCAGCTGGAACCTCCCCCTGCAATCCCAGCCCCCTTTCCCAAGCAGGAGCAGCAGCTGGAACCTCCCCCTGCAATCCCAGCCCCTTTTCCAAGCAGGAGCAGCACTGGAACCTCTCCCTACAATCCCAGCTCTTTTTCCAAGCAGGAGCAGCAGCTGGAACCTCTCCCTACAATCCCAGCCCCTTTTCCAAGCAGGAGCAGCACTGGAACCTCTCCCTACAATCCCAGCTCTTTTCCAAGCAGGAGCAGCAGCTGGAACCTCTCCCTGGAGCTGGGGAGGGGCTCCCTGGCACTGCCCACCCCCTTCTCACCTTGATGGGCCTCTCCAGCTCTGGCTTCTTGTAGCGCAGCCACATCATCCCAATGATGGCCAGGGCCACACACAGCCAGTTGAAGAAGCTGAAGAAGTTGATGACTGAGAAGATGTTGTTGGAGAAGGCATAGAGCAGGGTCATGACACACTGGATGCAGGGAAAAGGCCGTTAGGAAAGGGAGCAGGCAAAACCAGCAAGTTACAACACTAAACTGCCAGGAAAGGCATCACATTGACTACTTTTTATTTATTTAAGCTATTTCTTATTGGTGCCTGGAACAATTTCATTGGCTCATGGAATGGTTTGGGTTGGAAGGACCTCAAAGGTTAAAGCACCTCTAGTTCCAACCTGCCATGGGCAGGAACACCTTCCCCTGCCCCAGGCTCCTCCAAGCCCTGCCCAGCCTGGCCTTGGACACTTCCAGGGCAGAAGTGGGCCATGAGGAATGAAGGGCAGGTGCAGGGATGGCTGTGGCTCCAGGGCAGTGGGAGCCAGCCCTGCCCCAGCCCAGCTCACCGTGAACACCAGGGACGGGACGGGCGTGAGCAGCCGGGGGTGGATCATGGACAGGATGGAGGGAAGGTGTCCCTCTCGGGATCCCACGAAGAACAGCCTGGGGGGACAGGGGACACAGAGAGGGGTCAGAGAGAGGGGACAGAGAGAGGGGACACAGTCAGTCACAGCCCTGCAGGGCTCTGTGCTCAGCACACAGCATGTGGGGCCAGCCTGAGCTCAACCCCGAGGCAGGGCTGCAAAACCAGAATGCAGCAGCAGAAAGGAGGCAGCAGCAGCAGGAAGGAGGCAGCAGCAGCAGGAAGGAGGCAGCAGCAGAAAGGAGGCAGCAGCAGCAGGAAGGAGGCAGCAGCAGCAGAAAGGAGGCAGCAGCAGCAGGAAGGAGGCAGCAGCAGCAGCAAGGAGGCAGCAGCAGCAGCAAGGAGGCAGCAGCAGCAGCAGGAAGGAGGCAGCAGCAGCAGAAAGGAGGCAGCAGCAGTCCCTGACTGGCCAGGGAGGCTGGGGATGGCCCAGGGTTGCAGGAAGGATGGATTTCTATCCTGCTCCCCAGGGACAGCAATGAAGTGACTCCTCAGGCAAGCCAGGGATGTGTCAGAGCTGGAACCATCTCAGTGCTGCCCCTGCCCAGCCCTTCTCCCCTTCCCAAGGGATTCCCATCCCTGAAGTTTCCCAACTTCCTGCTTCTCATTAGAGCCACTTTCTCAGCAGCCCCAAGCCCCGAGCCTGTGTCTGCTTCTGGTTTACTGACCTCCCCAGGACTCTGCCTGAGGAACAGAAGATTGAGACACTGAAAGGTTGCCTTTAATCTGGTTTGAAAGTCTGACTTTGTCTTCCTGCACTCCCCACGTGGCCTCCAGCCCTCCAGACTTTGTGTCTGCCCACAGCCACTCTCTGGAGGAGAACTGCAAAGGAAGGGGAACTGAGCAGAGCTTGTCAACAAAAGCCACAGGATTGAGCAAGGAACCTACCGGGAAGAAGTGAAGAGGGATCCATTGACAGAGCCAAAGCACGAGAGCCCAACAAAGACAGGGATGATCCAGGACATGACACCCAGGTGGTAGTTCCCAAAATCCTACATGGGAGACAAAGAGATATTTCACACTCACAATGTCCCAAAAACCTCAGAGCTGCCTACAAGGAATATCTGGAGAAATCTCAACAAATGCCACAGCTCAGAGCTGAAGCTGTGATGGAGTTTCCCATGTTCCCTTTCCCAAAAAAGCAGATTGTGGAATTGCTGAATGCACCAGCAGCCAGCCCTTCCCTCGGGGCCAGCACAGGACTTTTATCCACCAGCTATGGGAGAGTTGAGGAGCAAAAGGAAACTGTGAGGGAACTCAGAGAGCAGCTCTGCCAAGTGCTGAGTCAGGAGCTGGGACACGGCCTGGGGACAGGCAGGGCCTGGGGACAGGCAGGGCCTGGGCTGGAGCTCTGGCACAGCCTGAGCCTGTGCTGCTCCTCTGAGGGCTTGCACCAACTGCACAGCATGGACTGCAGCCTCTGCTGCTGCAGGCTGGGCTGGGCTGGGAGAGCCTGGGATAGTGGGGGATGGACGGGATAGTGGGGATGGGATAGTGGGGATGGGTGGGATCAGTGGGGATGGGTGGGATCAGTGGGGATGGGTGGGATCAGTGGGGATGGGTGGGATCAGTGGGGATGGGATCAGTGGGGATGGGGATCAGTGGGGATGGGATCAGTGGGGATGGGATGGGGATGGGATCAGTGGGGATGGGATCAGTGGGGATGGGATCAGTAGGGATGGGATCAGTGGGGATGGGATCGGATCAGTGGGGATGGGATAGTGGGGATGGGATCAGTGGGGATGGATGGGATCAGTGGGGATGGATGGGGATGGGATCAGTGGGGATGGATGGGATCAGTGGGGATGGATGGGATGGGATCAGTGGGGAGGGATGGGATGGGATCAGTGGGGATGGGTGGGATCAGTGGGGATGGGTGGGATCATGGGGATGGGATAGTGGGGATGGGATGGGATCAGTGGGGAGGGATGGGATGGGATCAGTGGGGAGGGATGGGATGGGATCAGTGGGAGGGATGGGATGGGATGGGATCAGGGATGGGGATGGATGGGATGGGATCAGTGGGGGTGGGATCATGGGATGAGCTTTCAGCTCCCTTCCCACCCAAAGCACTGCAGGGTTCCCTGCAGGGTTCCCTGCAGCACAGGCTGTGGCTCTCAGTCCCAACCCAAAGGATGCAGCAGTGTCACCTGAGGGGCTCAGCTCACCCTGGCCTGGGACATCCCCCCTGAGCCCTGAACAATCCTGGTCAGGCTCAGCCTGCAAGGTCTGCTCCTCTCTGGAGCCACCAGGGCTCCTGACCACACTGACATTTTAATTAACAGAAGTATTATTTTTCTCTCTTAATTAGAAACAAGGGAGACACAGAGAAAGAACAATCCAGTTCAGTGTTGACTGAGTGACCTTTCCCCACAAATACCAAGCTCTGTAACTGATGGGCAGTCACGGGGCAGCAGCAACCTTCCCCAGCTCAGGACGAAGAGCAGCACTGAGTGCCACCCTCGCTGCTGCCCAGGCCAGTCCCCACTGCTCTGTATCTCCTGCCCCCAGCAGAGCTGCTGCAGGCAGCCCTGGGCAGGCTGGCACAGGAGTGTGCAGGGACCCAGGGCTGCCTCAGGGTCTCACCACAGCCACGGCCTCGGAGGTCAGCATCTGCTCGGTGCTCAGCGTGGTGAAGTAAGCCAGGTTGGTCAGCACGTACACCAGAGTGACCACAGGCAGGGAGATGATGATAGCCAGGGGCAGGTTTCTAGGGAAGAAACAAAAACCCATTGTCCTGGAGCAGCTCAGGAGGAGCTGCTGATGCCAGGGATGAGCTGAGCTCGCTCTGCTCTCTGCCTCTGCTGGGCCCAGAGTCCCAGGCACACACTGCACAGGGATGTCCCCAAGGGAACAGCTGCCCAAGGACTGGGGGAGTCCCAGCCCCCAAAAACCACGTGCATGTGGCACTTGAGGCACAGTTAGTGGTGAGCACGGTGCTGGTTCACTTTAGAAAAGTCTTTTCCAGCCTGAAGGACTCTGGGGCTCCCTGAACAGCCTGGAGGCTGCAGATGGGGAGGGAAGGATGATGGAAAAGGGATTTTTTGCACGGAGCTGGCTGCCTGGGCAAGCAGGAATCCAAGATTCAAAGGCAAATTAATTAAAAATACTCAGCAGCACCAGCATGAGGATTCTCTCTGGGCATAGGAGCTCCCTTGTGCTGGGGGATGGGAACCTCAGGGAGGCACTGGGCAGTTTTAGGCTGTACCTAAACTCAGCTTTGAGGGAACCCAAAGGAGAGGAGTTCAGGACAGCCTGAGTGGCTCTGGGAACAGCCTGTGCTGGTACAAACTTGCCTTTCCCAACAGTTTAACTTCATTTGTGGACAGAAAGTGCAAAAGGAAACCCTGCTTGGTGCCACTCTAATTGCTCCAGCAGAGCTCCAAGCTGCAGGAGCAGAGTCAAATCCCATGACTGCATCCAGCAGACATGAAAATAATTGCAAAATGCAGCTCCCCCCTTTTGCTGTTTGTCTGGGAAGGGGTGGATCCAGCCCTGTGCTTCCCAGCAGGCTCAGAGCACCCAGGGTCAGCCAGGATGGGCTCTTGCACAAGTTCCCCCCAGCCTCAGCTCCCAGCAGCTCCCAGCAGCAGAAGGGATTTCTCAGCTCTGTCCTGCTCTGCTCAGGGCCCCAAATAACCCCCCGAGGCAGGGGCAGAGCAGGAAGCAGCTCTTGCTCAACAGGATGGGAAGAGCACGGGACAAACACAGGCAGAGCAGCACAAATGCTCAGAGGGAGCTGAACCAAGGCTGCAGTGAAGCCCTGAGTGCTCCTTGCTGGCCCATAACTCACAGAGGTGTCAGGCCAAGGGAAGCAGAGATTGCTCCCAGCCCTGATAACAACAGGGAGAGCAGGGAGAACAACAGCCCTGCTCCTGCAGGGGTTAGTGCTCCCTTTCCCTGCTCCAGGGAGGTGCAGGGCCATTAATTCAGCCTGTTTTCTCTTTTTCCAGATAAAGACCTTGGCTTCCTCCTCTGTCAAACACATGAGGAAGAGGCTTCCCCAAAAAGCAGCTTTCCCCCAGGGAAGTCATGCCAGGACTCACACCTACCTGTAGGGATTTATCATCTCTTCTGTCACAAAATTCAAGTAATTCCTGTAATTTCAAAAGGACAGGGGTTAATTCTGGTTAGCCCACGGCATGAATGAGCCCCTTCAGTGTAACTCATCTGCACAGGAGGGGCACAGGCTCTGATCCTGTGGGAAAACTGAGGATGGGTCATGTCCCAGGCAGGACAGGGCTTGGAGCAGCCTGGGACAGTGGCAGGTCCCTGGCCATGGGGTGATCTCAGGTCCCTCCCAACCCAAACCTACAAGTGGGTGCTCACAGCAGGTGCTCAGAGCTCTGCCAAAGGAGCTGCAGCAGCTTCAGCTGGGAGCTGGAGCTGCCAGTGAGGGCACTGTGGGAGGCAGGGAGGGCTGGCTGTGCCTTACCATCCTCCATAGGCAAAGAGGCCACTGTACAGAGCCAGCACGATGTTCCCAACGCCCACCTTGGTGCCCTCGAAGGATTTCTCAGGGGTCAGGTTCTCCACATCACCTGCAGGACACAAACCCTGCTCAGGGCACAGGCTCTGAACCCCCCAAAGCCTCCAGAGAAACTCCTCTTAGATTAAATTCTCTTAATTGCTGATTTTGGGTTATGCTGAGCATTTCTCCCTCCAGTTTCCCAGGGATCAATCGAGCTGGGTTCACTTTGGGCTTCATGACCCCAAAAACTCATCTCAGTTGAGGACTGGCTCCTCCAAACTTTCTCAGGCTGCAACGTGCTGTCACCAAGGTGATGTCCCAGAGCCATCCTGGGGACCTTCCTGCTGGGAGATGCTTTGCAAACAGAGATTGTCACATTGTGCTCTCAAGCCCAGGCTGCTGGCCCCCGATAAAGCCCCAGGATTTCCTGCACTTCCACCCAAACCCCCAGAAACCCAGGATTTCCTCCAGTCCCACCAGCCACCTGATAAAGCAGAGGCCTGTGGCAATCCCTTTGATTGAGGGAAGTCAGGTTCTGGGGGTTTGGATATCAGAAGTCACCTTCCTTAGGGCCTGATGATCAAAAGTTCCTGTTGTGGATCTGCTTTTGAAAGAAAAGGCCAGAAATAGAAGATTTGATTGTGCCTCTGCTCCCAGCTCTCCCCAAGGAGCCCCAGGTTTATTTACTTTGCTTTCAAATGCTCTGCAGTTGTTTGTTCCCTGGCTTTGATGCTGGGCTGGCTGTGGGACAGGGGTGCAGTGGGACCAGAGGGGCAGCCCTGCTCCAGGGGGAGCCCATGTGATTCTCTTAGGGCACAGCTCTGCTCCTCACCCCAGCAACTGCATCACAAGGCAGTCAGCAGGGCTGCAGCCTAACCCCCCTCAGCACAGGGCACCAGGAGTGCTGCTGCCAGAGCTCAGGATGCTCCAGGAGCAGCAGTTTTCCCTCTGGATGGCCCCTCTTCCCTGTGCCACTGCTGCAGAGGCAGGTGGCAAATGTGGCTGCACTGCACAGCTCCCACTCACCTTCCCAGGGCTGGGAAGGAAGGGAAGAAATTCATTTTTCCTGGGAAAAAATTCTTCCCTGAGCCTCCTGGAGCATCTGTCACTCATGGGGCTGCTGCAAACCTCTGCCAGTGACCTGGAGCTGCCCTGGCTGGGGGAGAGCTCCATCTCCTCTTTCCTCCTCCTCCTCCCCTGACCCTCCAGCTCTATCCTGATCCTTCCACCTGGGCATTGCTCCCTTCTCATTCCTGCTGCTGGATCCTGGCCAGGGGAGGAAGATATTCCCTATCCCAATGGGAAATGCTGAGGGAACCAGCATCCCTCTGCCTTTCCCAGCTCATGGGCAGGGGGATGCTGTGGCTGTGAGCTGGGAACCCACCCAGAGTGCAAACCCCAGGCGTGCAAGGCTCAGGTCCCAACCCCAGCTGTTCCCAGCAGCTCCTGGAAAACCAGGAAGGTTTTCTGTCATGTCCCTTGGGATGTGTTTGATGCCCTGGAGCCTGTGATGCTCCTCAGCAAAATGCACCAAATCCATTTCAAAAACACACGAGTGCAACAGGAGTCAGGAAATGCAGGGACTGATGAAAGGCTGAGTCTAACCTCGATTCCTGCCTTGCAGGCTCTGCACAGAGTCCCAGTTTAGCCCAGGTGAATCAAAGGGGTGAGCAGGGGATCACATTGCAGGGGCTCAGCTTTCCCCACCTCATTTTCTGCCCTTCCTGAACAATTACCAGTCTGGTTCTTTCCAGGCCTTTTGTCATGGCAATGAGGGACACATTTTGTTCACAGTGCCTGTAACCAGCCCCTGCAGCAGCACACGGATGGGCTGGGAGAGCAGGGGGCTCTCCAGCATCCCAAACAGCCCTCAGGAGATCTCTTCTCCAGGGTTTCAGGCTCTCCACGTCCCCACCCTGATCCATGGATCATCACCTTCACCACCAGGAGGATGATCCCATCTGGGGGCTCCCACTCCATTTCTCGTGCACAGAAAATCCTCCTCCTGTCTGCCACAGGCAAAACCCTCTCAGGCCAAATGTTCCCTCTCCTGAGGCAGCCAGTGCCCTTCCCTCCTCACCTCTGGAGAGCTGGAGCTCCCCAAAACCTCCCAGTGAGTTGTTAAATTTCCCATTTCTGTGCCCCAGGGTAAAATGGATTTAGCAACGTGTCAGGACACAAATAATCAAAGGAGTGCCCATATCTCACCACCCTCAGCATTAAAAAATTCTTCCTTGTATCTAATCTAAACCTGCCCTCCTCCAGTTTAAAACCATTTACCCCTCATCTCCTCAACAAGCCCTGCTAAAAAATCCCGGAATTATTTAGGTTTGATCCTAATTTGAACCTTTGATCCAGCCCCACCTTGCCAAGCAGACTGGGCGTGCTGGGGGAGGAGGGAGAGCTGTGCTGGACCATCTGCAAAGCTCCATCTGCAAACCTCGACCCAACACTCCACCCTTCAAGCCCGGACAACTGCAGCCCCCAGGCTCCTGGAGGGAGCCAAGGTTCCAAACGTGCCCTGGGGCATCCCCAGCCCATCCCAGCACTACCCTGCACCCTGGGGAGCCCAGCCCGGTCTGAACCGGCTGCTCTGCCAGCCCTCTGCTCCACAATTAACCCAATTAGGGTAACGAGCTGTGACACAAAGCCCGTTTGCTGCTGCTGGGCTGCCAGCACTGTGCTCATGGTGCTGGGTCAGCCCTGCTCAGGGAGGGAGGGAGGCACCAGCCTGTTCAGACCCTTCCTCCAAAAATGTTCATTTGCTCCCCAGTCGTGTCTAGTCTGGTTTTAATAGCACAGCAATCTTCTCAGGATAATTAAATATTTTCAACCTGCCCCAACAGCGAGCAGAGGGAGCAGAGCCATGGACAGGGGAGCTCTCAGCATTTCACTGCTTGTAAAAATTGAGAGCTGATGATGTGGCTGGAAATCCTGAATTCTGCTGGGAGGATCCTGAAAGTACCAGAAGGACGATTCAGACCTTCAGTGAGCAGAGTTTGCCTCTTGAAATGCCATTTTTAGTGCTCCAGGTGCAAGAAAATGTCTGGCACTGTGGGGTTGAGACATCTGGCTGCTGCTTTCACTCAGCAAATCCTTTTGCTAGAAAATGTCTCTTTGGCCTCTGTCTTTCTCCCTGGGGGTTATTTTTGTAGTTCTCAGTCCATATTTTTTCCCTTTTTGCCTTTTTTTTGGTGAAGAATCCCATGATTGAGAGAGAGAAGGAGAACTGACTTTCTCTTCCTTTCCTCCCAGGTTTGGAGTGCCCTGGGATAGTGGAAGGTGTCCCTGCCCAGGGCAGAGGAAAAAAAAAAACCAAAAAACCCCCAAAGCTCCAGGCTAAGCCCTGCTCTGGAGTTAAACCTGCCTGCTCTGTCCTCAGCTGACCCCAGGCTGCTCTGGCAGATGCTGCTCTGCATCCCTGGCAGCCCAGGGAAGGGAGAAAAATGCTGCAGCCACCCAGGAGCTCCTGGAGGCACCACACACCAGGAATTTTACAGCCAGGAGAAAGAAAAGGGACAATAAATCAAGGGACAATAAATCCAATAAAAGCAATTCAATAAAATCAGTGTTAAATTCTATTTCTCCAAGTCCCAAAGGCCCAATTCCAGGTTTTTAAGCAGAGCTGCTGGTGAGAGATCACAGCAAGGGGTGGAGAAAAATTCCACAAACCCTGAGGCACCATCCACAGCAAAAAATAGATGTCAAACATGGTGTGATATGGTTTTTTTTCTTGTTTTTTGACCTCAAAACCTTTCCTGAACTTCCTCACCCATAACAAGCACGAGGGTGTCCTTAAGAAAAATCCAGATTTTTTCACACCTCAGCCAGTTTTTAAGGATGGAGGCATGGAGGGGATATAACCACAGATCTCTGTGTCACACCCAGGGCAAAAACATCCCTCAAACCATGACCCAGTCCCACTCCCCAGCTGAGGAATATGCCCAAAAAATACCCAGCTGGGACACAAAGCAAATTGAGAGAGCTGGTAAAATAACAGAATGAAAATAAATCTTGTTTTCATAATACTGCAGCTGAAAAAATTCTGATCTTCTCTATGTTTTAAGTTATTTCTATTATTTAAGTAAGTTATTTTTATAAGTTATTTAAATGTTATTTCAGTTTAATTAATTTATTTCTACTATTTCCTGGCTGTAATCTGAGGGCCATACACAAGGTTTTACACACCAATATCCAAATCCAGGACTTTTCAAACTACACATCTCCAACTTCACAAAGGCTTTTTAAAGATTCATTTTTGGATAAATAAAATAATTTCATCCCAAGCAGCTCAGTTCCACTGAGTCAATGTCCAAGGGCTGAGTAGGAAACCAACTTCAACCTCCTTCTTTGGGAAGGGCAGGGAAACAACAGCTGAATGATGAAAAAATGCTCAATGCTGAAAACATATTCTTTTCTGTGGGGCAAAATTGGCACAGAGTCCTTTGTCCTTGAGAGATTCCTGCTCTTCTGCAAATCAGGAAAAGAGCCAAGGAGAGGATAAAAAGAGAAAAAGCCAAAAGCTGAAGGTGGGAGGTCAATGCAGAGAGATTTCTGTGAAATCACAGAAATTTCCACATTTGGGAAAAAAAATGTGGTGTTGCTCCTCTGGTCTGTTTATGGATACTGGGAACCAAAGCAGCAGTGGGACAGGAACCAGTAAAACCAGTTCAGTGTCCAGAACACCCTGGGCATTCCCATTCCCCCTGAAACTGCAGCCCCAGACAAACCTGCTGGGGGCTAGATCTCATCCCAAACCTGCTGGGGGCAGATCTCACCCCAAAGGTGCTGGGGGCAGATCCCACTCCAAAGCTGCTCTTTTCCAAAAAAAAAAAAAAACAAACCAACATTGGAATGGGCACAGGGTGTGGAAATGTGTGGGACAGGGCAGTGCTCTCCCATTGACACTGAAAATGGGAATTTTTGTGCTTTCCTTTAATAAATAAATGAAGAAAAAAAAGCCATTTTCTTGCTGTGTCCCTGCTAAAAGCAGAGAGTCACCTGGAATGACTGAAAGGAAAGTGGAGCAAGGTGCAAACTGCAGGTGGGAGCTGAGAGGGACAGGAAAGGAGCTTGCACATTCTTCAGGATTTAGCAGAGAGCCTGGAAATTCCCTAAGCAGATTAATACAATCCATGCTGGAGGGCAGGCAGAATCCCAGCCGTGGGGCTCTGGGCAAGCAGGAATTTGTCACTTGGGCCAAGGTGAGAAGCTGAGGATCCCACTCTGATCCAGCCTGGTTTGAGAGCTGGGTGCTCAGACAGGAAAAGTCTGCTTTGCTCTGACAGGTGTCACTGTCCAGGAATTGCTTTTGATCTCCCTGCCAGGTGCTTCAGCAGGCAAATAAACCAAAATAAATCACAGGGAATTCTCTGCCCTGCAAGGTCTGCACAGCCACAAACACCTGAAAGTGCAACCAGCTTCAAAGGAAGTGAAAACAGCTCCTGGGACACAGGAGGGGAAGGGGGTTTATTGAGACAAGGCAGAAATCCCTTCTTGCTCACAGACAGAAATCTGGATTTCCACCTGAGGGAGCAGGGCAGAAAGTGGCTCAGCCTCCCCAAAAAGAACAACACATTCTGAAGATGGAAATCAAGATTCTATCTGCAAACAAAGCCCAGTTGTAAAGATCTTCATGGTAAAATGTTAACCAACTAAAAGAGATTTATCATGACTTATCCTTTTCCTCCTGGGAGAGAATCAAAAGGTTGAGCAGAGCAGGCTGGGGAGCTGGGCAGAGGGAGGAGGTGTATTTTGTGATAAGCCACAAACAATGTCCCTGTTGAGTGTCTGCACTGAGCTGGAAGAAAATAAAACCTCTGACAAAGCAAGAAATTCTGCAAAGACAGCACTGGCTCCCAGGGCTGAGACAGGAATTAGAGACCCACGAGCACACACAGACACACCCCTGTGCAGGGACAGGATTCCCCTTTAGCAAATAAGGGTGGGATTGTTCCCCAGGAAATGTTTATTCCCACAAAACTTGCCCAAAAGAAGCCACACTTTGGTTTAACAGTGAGTTAATCAGGTTTGGAACAGACTCAGAGGGGTTTGGAACAAACCATCTCCCTGCTTTGAGAGGATTTTATGGGTGCATGAAGCAAACCAGCAGAAGCACCAGAAAATTTGCTTTTTATGCTCATTTTTATCTCCTTTTCCAGGAGCCAGTGCCAGCTGGGAGCTCCAATCTCTCTGCTCCTCGTGGGCTCTGTGTCCCTGGGTGACCCAGGGCTGGCCTGAGCCCCTGCACACCTGGAACAGGATGAAGGGAAATGTGCAGGGGCAGTTTGTGCAAGGATTAGGATGACTGGCAGTGCTTTGCACATGCAGATATTCTCTGTGAGCAAAAAGCCAGGCAATACAGAGATTCCCCAGCAACATCTTCACACCCTGCAATCCCAAGGGGAGAAGCCACACTCTCTTTAAGTGGTTCCAGGAGGGTGAAACCCCACAAATAAAATACAAACCCTCCCATCTGGCAAAGCTGGAAACACCCCCGAGCACCTGAGAGAACGGGGAGCTCTGCCAAGCTCTGAACACCCAGGGCTGGACTCTGGGGCTGTGCCCCTCGCCCTGCTCGACCTGCAGAGCCCCAGGAGGAGAGGAGGGAGCAGGACTCACCCCTTGCCAGCTGCACGAAGCCCAGGATGATGATGAGGGCCAGGGCCAGCAGCTTGGCGGCGGCGAAGGCGTCCTGCACGCGCGTGGCAGCTCTGACGCTGTAGCAGTTGACAGCCGTGAGCAGCACTGAGGGGACACACAGGGACAAGGTCAGCCAGGGACACACAGCAAGGGCTCCAGAAATCACCAGCGATCCTCAGGGGGGATACAGGGAAGGAATTCCACCCTGGAACAGGTGGTCAGTGAAGCTGAGGCTGCCCTGGATCTCTGGAAGTGCCCAAGGACAGCTTGGTTGGGATTTGGGGCAATCTGGGACAGGGGGAGGTGGCCCTGCCCTCCAAGATGTTCTCCAAGGTCCCTCCCAACCCAAACCATTCAGTGATTCCTTTTTGCTAAAACAACCAGGCAGAGCCTCTTCCCAGAAGAGAAACTCATTGAGAGCTCTGCAGCCTCACACTTCACAATTCCCCCCTTTATTCTGGCTTCAGTAATGCCTGTGGTCCTTGGGACATGGAATGGCACTGCTCCCTTGGAAAACACTCCTGAGGGCTGGAAAACAAATAAATAAAAAAATAAAGGAGTGACTGCATCCCTCAGCAACAAATGCCTGGCCCCAGTCCCTGTCCCACCAACCCAATTTAGTGCTGCTGCTGTCTGGAAACCCTTCAGGGGTGTCAGGACTGATGTGTGGAGATTTTATAACAGCAGCACCCTGAAGGCTCTGAGCAACTCCTGGGGTCTAATTCCTGGGGTTTTTGCCATATTCTCCCCCATTCTCCTCTGTATCCTGCTCCTGTCCTGATATTTTTTTGCCATATTCCTCCCCATTCTCCTCTGTATCCTGCTCCTGTCCTGGGGTTTTTTGCCATATTCTTCCCCCATTCTCCTCTGTATCCTGCTCCTGTCCTGGGATTTTTTTGCCATATTCTTCCCCCATTCTCCTCTGTATCCTGCTCCTGCCAGGCAGGGCACAGCCTGAACCAGGCCTTGATTAAAGCCTCTGCTCCTGGGCTGAGCTTCACCTGCTGCAGAGCAGATCATGGCAAAGCTCTGCTGCCCCCACAAATCGTTGGCTATTTTGGTGTCCTGCTGCCTGTAATGGACACAGGCAGATGTCACACTGAGGGTGACAGTGCCCACGTGCTGGATGCCCTCCCTCCAGCCCAGTGACCCCAGCTGTCCCAGCCCTGAGTGCCCACCAGCAGCTCAGGGAGCAGCAGATCCCAAACCTGCTCCTGCAGCTGGAGGATTTTCCCTGCAGGATCATCCCCAGCTCCCTCTGCCCTCATGCCAAAGCTCCTTCCCAGAGCCTGCAGCTCCTTTTCACAGGGGCTCCTGCTCAGAGCCAGCCCAAAATGCCAGTCCCTCTCCTGAGGCTTGAGCTGCACCTGCACACCCAGAGCTCTGATCCCTGAGTGGGTGGGGTTGGCAGGATCTCACACAGCCAGTCCCAGCCCTGCCATGGCAGGGACACCTTCCACCACCCCAGGCTGCTCCATAGGAATGGCCAAGAATCCCCCATCAGGAAGAATCCTACAGACAACAGGAAAAAGCTTTTCCTTAAAACTGCAGGACAAATTGCAGTGGCAGCTGAGCCTCTCAGGAGGCTGGGATTCCTTTAGGGCAGCCAGTTTGATTGCTCTGATCACCTTGGACACTGCCAGGGATCCAGCCTGTGCCACTGTCCAGGAATCTGATGGCTTTTAGGATCTTGGCTCCTTCCCCAGCCTCCCATCTCCAGTCCATTCCAACACAAGAGTGGAGAAGTGAGAGCTGCATGTGTCAGGAAGGAAAGCACATGGCCCAATCCACCCCACAGGAGTGACAGCCAGCAGTAAACAAGGATGGGAGATGGATTTTGTGCCCTTGGAGCCCCTCTGGGAGTGTGGGTGAGACTGAAATGTGCCCAGAGCTGTTTTTGGGGAAGCAGAGCCGTGCTGGGGTCACAGGACAGCACGAGCTGGGCTGAGTGATGTGGTGACAGATGTGCCACAGCACTGTCCCTGTGCCAGGAGATGCAGGACAGGGACAGCAGGGCCCCTGGAGCAGCCCTGTGCCTGTGGGGTCACAGCTCTGTCCCCAGAGGGACACTGGGACAGGCAAAGGGACACGCTCAGACCAAACACAGCCTGACCAAGGGACCCTGCAGTGCTGCAGGGGCCAAGGAAACACAGCAAATGGCCCCAGCAGAACTCCCAACTCAGCCTCTGACAGCACCTCCAGTGACTCCTCAGGGGCACTCAGCTCCAGAGCCAGGACTCCCTTTGACCAGTGATTATGCTAAAAATAAATCTGCCCTTGTTTACAGAGGGATATTTAAAAGATGAGCTCACCCATCTAAAACCATGCTGTGCTGAGGACAGCCCTGAGAGGTGTGACAGTGACATTCCCTGCCCCATTTAGGCATTCTGTGTGTGGGACAATAACTGCTTCACCCCCACCTCAATACTGATTTTTAGGGGATGTTTTCCCTCTCTGGTTCTGTACAGAGTCTCCTGGAGGGGGATGGTGAAAATAAAAGGCAAAAGTTTCCTACAAGGTCCAAGTGTCTGTGATCAGCCCCAAAACCCCATCAGTGCAAGATAAACAGACTCCCTAAAAAAGAGAAAACACTTTGGGATCAGAGAGTAAACAGGGCTGGAAGTTTCTGCTGTGCTCACCAGTCAGAGCCCTGCCAGTCCCATTCCCTCTGCTTTGCTTTTCCCACTTGACAATAATATTTGTCTTTCCTAAAGGAGCACAGTGGAGTTACTCCAACACAGGACTGGCCAAGAATCCCATCAGGAAGAATCCTACAGCCAACAAACAGGATGAAAGCTTTTCCATAAAACTGCAGGACAAGTTGCAGTGGCTGCTGAGCCTCAGGAGGCTGGGATTCCTTCAGGGCAGCCAGTTTGATGGCTCTGCTCAGGCTGGGCTGCGGGATCCTCCTGGCAGCGCTCCCTCACCCCGGCTGAATCCCTGCAGGCAAAACACAGCAAAGCTGCACAGCAAAGCAGGGCAGTGAGACAGAGATCAGCCTGTGCTGCCCTAATTCCTGCACTGTTTTCCTAAGGCTCCAGCCCCTGTCAGAGTTCTGGAGTGACCCACCAGGGCTGTGCTCAGGAATCCTTCGAGGAACGGGGATTTCAGCACGACCTGACGTGCCACAGCCTGCCCGAGCCAGCTCCCCTCTCCAAAGCTTCACATAATTGGGATAATAGCTGCTAGAAAGCTGAGGGGATGGCAGATGGACTTCTCAGAGAATCCCAGACTGGTTTGGGTTGGAAGGAACATTAAAGCTGATCTTGTTCCAATCCCATGGCAGGGACACCTTCCCTGTCCCAGGCTGCTCCAGGTCCCACCCAGCCTGGCCTGGGACACTGCCAGGGATCCAGGGGCAGCCACAGCTGCTCTGGGCACCTGCCAGGGCCTCCCCACATTCACAATAACAAAAGTTTCTCCTACATCTAATCTAGCTTGAGTTATTTCTTACTCATCACTCTGGCAGGAGAGATCCTGGTGTTTGCTCTCCAGGTGCTGCTCATCCCTTCAGGCCTGCAGGGTCTGCTCCAGCCCAGCTTCATTCCAAGGCAACTCAAACCACAAAGGGAAATGTGAATTTTTAAATACACCAGCAGGTCTGGCTTCAGTATTTCCTCTGTCCTGCAGTCCCTGCTGGCTTCAGGCATCTCACAGAACCTGCTCCACTGGCACTCACCTGCACAGCCAGGGAATTCCCCATTCCTGACAGGAACAAGCACAAACCAATTAATCCAACACCAGACCCAGGACTTTACCCTCACAATTCTCATTTTATGGCTGTACCCCTTTGAAGTCGCCTCCCAACTCCTTCCCAGACAAAATTCCTAAAGGACAACAGGGAAAAACGCCTGCACAGCAGACAGATCAATGGATCAATCCCACCTAGAACACATCCCCAACAAATGGAACAGCCCCTGAGTGTCTGGGGAGAGCTGGGGCTGTGCCCAGAGCAAACAGGGAATGGAGCTGGACACAGCCAAACCTGGGCTGCCTTCTGATGCAGCAGCCCAACAGCAGGGCTGCAGCTTTCCCAGGAGAACACAGGGCAGGTGGGTGAGGATCCAGTTCCAGCCCCACCTGGGGCACAGGAGCTGGCTCAGCCCACGACCCTCAGCAGCTCTGCAGGTGAAATTGCTGGAATGAGAATTCCACAGCTGCCTGTGGGGTCACACACTTGCACAATGTCCCTTTTGTCCCTAATTTCAGCTCCTGTAGCATTCCCTGGGTCTGTGGTGTGATTCCCTGCACACCTGATTCCCTGTGCTGCCAGTGGGATCCCATGCACACCTCCTGGACATGGATAAATGTGTGGGAGCAGCTGCCTTTAGGGGTCTGAACTCATTAACTTGCTCTTAATTCCCATGGGATTCCTGTTTGTGGTACCAGTGAAAACACACAGCAGGTTGGGAAGCTGTGGAAAATCAGCTTCCATCAGCTCCCCTGGCAGGAAAACAAGGCCTGTGAACAGCTCTGTCATGCATGACTCTGTAACTCACATTTCCAAAGTGCCTGACCCTTGTAAGATGATGCTCCCATTTACCATCTGCCACTGGGTGATGTTGATTTTCCTTCACAATCACTCCCAGAGCAGCTCCAGCTCCTTTCCCTCCCCATGAAGTGCAGGTGACTGTACAGCAGTTTTCTCTCCTACCAGCCCTGCTGAAAGGAGGTTTCAGGCAGAGACAGGACAAGCTGAGCCTGTGGGACCAAGAACAAATCCCAGGGATGGCACAGAACACTCCATGGCCTTTAGGGAATTGCTGCCTGAGCCCACCAGAGGCTGGAAAACACAGTTAATTCACAGGACAAAGAAAAAATTAAGTTATGCTGACTAGAGTGGATGAAACCCATAGGAAAATCTGAGGTAAAAACACCCCACCAATTTTATATTCCAGTGGTTGGATGGCACAGTGCCTCCCAAAAATCTGTGGTGACTCTTTCCAACTGCACATTCCAACAAGAGACAAGCAAGGTCACAGGCAGAAAACACTTTGGGATTTTTCAACTTGACAGGTATTGACTGAAGATTTTTGTGCCTTGCAAAGTGGGGAAGGGAAAAAGAAGAGGGGAAAACTCTGCAGATATTTCTGCAAGGACAAATCCCTGGAGAAACTTAACACCCAGGACAATCAGTCCTGGAAAGGGAAAGGCCTGGGGGCACATGAGGCTCTTGGCCCTAGAGCAAAAAAAAAGTGTCTATATTAAAATCTACTTATAATAGCCAACATCTCTGGCAACACTTCCTAATTCCCTTTTTATTCCCTTCCCAAAACAGCAATCAGGGAATGGGTGCATCAACAAAGGAGAAAACAAACTTGCCCCACCAAGGAGTTTAAAATAGGGATCATCTCCAAATCTGCCCTGAGGCCAGGAGCTCTGGATGTCCCAGCAAACAACCCCAGACACCCTGAGCAGGTCAACACTCCCATCCCATGATGACAGTGGGATAAAAACCTCCACAGAGCTCCTCAGGGCTGGGAGAGTGCTCCCTCCTAGCTAGAGGCAGTTGTTATTTTGGCTCTTTAGGAAGGAGGCTGTGATTTAGTGCCAAGGTTTCCAGAGGACATGACACAGCAATTCCACCAACAGGACATTTTACCTCGGGAAGACAAACAAAATGTAGAGAGAGGAGATGTGGAAAAGCTCTTTGTCCTCTGTTTCTCCCATTCCCAGCAAATGAACCATCCCCAAGTAACTCCATGCTCCCCTCACAGCAGCATCTTCCCAGCAGGGAGCAGCACTTGCTGCTGTTTGATGTGCACAGAATTCAGCTCTGCATCCTGGCTGGAAAAACTGCATTTCCCACCCCTTGGACTGGACCTCCTGGCCACACCTGACTCCTGGAATACTCAAAACAAGTGATGTCCTTTGAATGATGCTGACCCTGGAGGGCTTTTCCACAAAAACCTTCCCAATTTGCTCATGCTGGAGGAGAAATGACCTGAAGGATCTCAGGGGTGACATGAATCATTCAAACACAGAAACATTTAATGGGATAATTGCTGTGGGAGCCAGGAGATGGGTGCTGGAATTGCAGTGGCTGCTCCCTCTGTGTTTCAAGAGCCCTCCAAGCCTCCTTTGATTTCTGGAGAGTCCTGAGAGTGTCAGAGCCTGTTTTCATTAATGCTGCTCTAATTAAACACAGATTAAAAAAGCAACCCCAGCCATGCAGCAGGGACTCCACAGATCCCTTCCTTCCACTCCACTCCAACAAGGGCAATTTGCTGATGGAGCTTTAGTCCCTTAATCCACCTTTCTGGAGGAGGAAAAATAAACCTTCCAAGCTTCCCAGCCAGCTTGTGGTGGCTGATTAATTAGCAGCAGCAATGCTGCAGAATGAACCCATCTCAGACAGGCCCTGTGGGTGCCCTGTGTTTGCTTTTCACCATTAATACCTGATCAGGTGAAAATCCACACACCTGGGAAAAGAGCTGAGCTTGGCAGCTTGGAAGCAAAACCTTGATGACAAATAAAGCCATTCCTGCTTCCCACAGGATCTGTGATTTCTGGAGTGCTGACACTGGATATTCCCTTCTGGACAACTTGATGGGATTCCTTCTCCTGCCCTGATCCCAGGTTCCTCCCAGGAGTGTCAGGCACTTCCCCAGCATCTCTCAGACCTGCCTCAGCTCTGCCCCTCATCCTCTCCCTCTCTGGCTGCTCAAAACAAAAGAGACAAATGAGGGATTCATCAGCATTCCCTGGAATTCCACCCCCGCAGCAGGAGTGCCCAACAGCAGGGTCCAGAAGCAGTGAAGGAAGTTTAGACAAATTATGAGGAAAATTAAAATTCCCTGGCTTTGATATTGCTGTGCTGGGGTTATTAGTGCCAGATTTGCATATCCAATTAACAAGTGAGACACAAATTCAGAAGCAAACTGTCAAACTGCTGATCTGACACTGAAGAGCAAGAACAAAATGGTAACAACAGAATTTTCTGAGCTGGAAAGGATCCACAAGGATTACTGAGTCCAATCCCAGCTTTCCACTGTGGAGCAGATTTTACTGGCATACAGAAATGAGGGAATTCTGGAAGAAGCTGTGTGTGGCTCTCAGGGTGTGAGGATGTGTGGGATGAACAGCTCAGGCACTTGTGCAACACCAAGAACCAGCTCAGGGATGGCAGCAGCTTCACTCCCTGATCCACAGGGAATTAATTCACTGCACCACAGCCCAAACCTGGGAAGGTGCCTCTGTGCAAGCAGGAAATCTGCAAATTGACAGTGGGAAATGAGGAATACCCACAGCATCTTTAATAAATCAGTTTAACACCTTCCATCCCTGAGCCCTCTCTGGAACACACAGGATGTATTGATGATTTTTGTTAGGGTTTACCAGCTTGAATTGAAGAAATGTTCACACAAGGAGCAGCAGGATGGAAAGAAACCTGAGCCCCTCACACCTGAGACAGAGCACAGGATCCAAGGTTTAGTTCTGTGCCATGTCCAATATTGACATTGTAATGTAGATCATTAAATATGCAAATTCAGGACCTAATAACTGTCCCTCCACCCACTACAGAAGGTGTAAAATTGGTTTAGATGAGCTCAGAAGTGAGAGAATTCAAATTATTCCTGGGTTTTCACACAAATACACGAACTCTGTTTCCTGAACTTCCAATTTTTGTGTACCAAACACTGGGATGGATTTTGTGTTATCAGTTTTAAAGTATCAACCACCCAATCTCACAGATAAAGGAGATGCCCAAGTTTCTGAATCACCCAGGTAACCTGCAGCCTGGAAAGTGCTCAGCCAAATTTTTGGGGACCGTGAAATGAGCCAGGCTAAGGATGAGCAGCCTGACCCCTCCTGCTCCAGGAAGATTTCCCTGAGTGGATTCCCAGCTTTTCTTTGGCAAACACCACAGGCACTCCCATGACAGAAGCCCTGCATACCAACTCTGTGTAGATTACAATCTTCAGGGCAGAAAATACCTATTTGTAGGGAAATTCTCCTTACCACCCACCTTGTTTACCTTTGCACCTTCCAGGGGAAGGAAATTCCCTCTTCCAACCATTTTTTCCTTCCACTCAAGCCTGTGATTTCGATTCCCTTGATGCATTAATTGACTCTCTGAAGTTCATGGTGGCAAATACTGAGCAACACATGATTTATTCAACTGTTCAACAGCACTGAAGTGGAAACAAATAACTTCAGTTATTCCTCCTCTTACTACAAACTGTGCAGCCAAGTGCATTTTGTGAGGAGATACAAACTTTGCAAGGAATAGAGCTGGGACTGTTCTGCAAGGCTGGATTTTGGCTACTGTGCTCCAGCCCGGGTCCCAAACCCCTCTGCTGCTTCCCAAGCTGCTCTCCCCCATTTTGAGGAAACTCATTCATGTATGTGCCACAGCCCATGCACAAATAGGTCATTTTTTTTCTAGCCTAGAGCTTTTGAAAAGAGTAAAAAAGTCTCTATCTGGGTAGATTCTGTTTGAACAAAGCTGTTTGTGAGGCCTCACGAGGGTTGTGTGGCTCCCTGAGCCCTTGGAGCAGATTTATTTCATTTATTGTCCCTGGGTCACAGTGTGGTTTTGGCACTGGGGGAGACGAAAAGCTGATTCCAAAAATCAAAGTTCCAGAAATCAAAGTTCCCAAAAGCTGCCTTGCTGAAGGCACTGCAGGATGAACAAACCTCTTGGAGCAAAGGAGACAGCCCCACATTTAACCCAAAGCATAAACAAAGCAAGAGCCAGCAGAGCAGAGTTTAAAGGAGAAACACATGGGGATGATGGAGAATTCCAAACTCTCCCCTGGGCACTTCAGGATAAAGGTTCAAGAACAAATTCTGCCTCAGGGAAATCCTAATTGCTACCAAAGGAAGGCTGGAGACTTTTCTTGGAGCAGCATAAAGGGGAATGAGAGCTGGCTCCAAGGAGTTTCATGCTGCAAATCCCCCACCAGAGAACAGATCCCAGCATGGGCAGGTCTGATTAACCCTGCCCTGGGCTTTGATCAATAAAAAGGGAACAGAGACCCGTTCTGGGGATGATCCTGAAGATGAAAAGTCACTTATGGTTACAAACACACTCTCAAAGGCTTTGGCAGCTCCAATCTGTGCTTGCACAGCAAAACTTTGCCACAAGGCAGCAAGAAAACCTTAAATTATACCCCAATTCCTTGGTTTTCCTGCAAGGAACACAAATTCCACGTGCATCATGCCCCTCTCCTGTGTGTCCCTGAGGAAACCACAGTGCAGACTTGCAGGAAAGCTCAAAAATCAGATTTCCAAAAGGCAACAGACCCATCAACAGGACTACTCCCTGACCACGTTACAGCTTTCTTACTTAAATTATTAAATTTCCCTAATAAACACTCCCTAATAAGCCCTAAAGAAACACACTAAATAAACACTCCCTCATAAGCCCTTCACACTGTAAAAAAACTGGATGGAAATTCACATGGCCAGGTATTTTTATATTCCTAAAAATTCACCTGGGGGCTAAGAGGTTTCAGTCTTGCCTGAAGAAAGCACAACTTGCCCTGCTTGTTATCAATCCTGTAATTAGCCATAATTTACCTCCCAAAGCCCGGCTCAGGTTGGCTGTGAGACATTTCCAGCCAATATATCTTCCCATAACAACCATGTGCTGCAGCTTTGGGATGCCTGAGATCCTCGGAGGGGGAAGGAATCTCACACAGTCCCCTGGGAAAGGGCAGCAGCTTCCTCCTCATCACTCAAAATGCAAAAATACCGAAATCACCTGGCTGTGATTTTGTACAGTGGATAAATGATTTAGAAAGCCCTCAGCAATATGGTATCTCCTACCAATAAACAGCTTTTAAAAGGGATAAAATTCCAGTGGAGCTGAACAGACTGAATGGGAAATGAGGAGGGAAGAGGCAGGTCACGGTCCTGCATTTAAAGGATTGGGAATTTGGATGGGGTGAGTCGCCAGAGGGACAGAAAATAGGATTTGAAGGGCAAAACTGCAGACCCCCAGACAGCAAAGGAGTGATAAAAAGCGCATCGGGAGGGATGTGCGTGCCCTGGCAGGGCTCTGTGTGCCAGGCTGGCAACCAAGCCCCACACACGCAGGTTTTGAGCGCGGCGTCAGCGCGCACACGGCCGGGGAATATCTCCTCTCACAACTGGTGCTGAAAGCAGCTCGGGGGTGTGTTTTCAGCACCAGTTGCTGGTGACAGATAATTGTTATCCTCACCCAAACCCAGAGCACAGCAACGTCCATCCCGGCCCTACAGAGCCTGGGGAAAAAGGAGATTTTAATTTTATCCTGCCCGAGCGCGGTCCTGTGGGAGAGCACAAGGAATCCTGTTCCAACTCCCAGGGAAAATGCACACTGCATTTCTGACACGCTGCTCGGGAATCAGAGAGGCTCACTAACCCACAGCGGCCATTTGGGGGATTTTGTGTTTAATTTATTCCGGGTGGGGCCACATTTTCTGCTGTGGTTATTCAAAGTAGGCAAAAAACCCTCCCAGCGTGCAGGCAGCATAGCACAGGGAGAGATGATGCAGATCTTTTGGGGAAGGAGAGGGTGAGAGAAACCACGTGGAGCAGGACAACGGGGACCTGCAGAGGGTCAGCGAGCCATGGAATGACTTGGGCAGGAAGGGATTTTAGATTTTAGAGCTCATCCCCTGCCATGGGCAGGGACACTTCCACTCAGAGCAGGATGCTCCAAGCTGGGCACTTCCAGAGATCCAGGAGCTTCACTGAGCACCCAGGGCCTCCCCGGACTCCTAGGCAGGAAAACCTCCCAAAAACCCCACCTAACCCTCCTGCCCGCCAGCTAAAAGCCACGAGGGGCTACTTACACACACACAAACACGCCACCAGCTTAGCGGCATCATCGGGCACGGGGCAGGTGGGGAAGATGGGCTTGAGCAGGTAGGTGGCGAACACCAGCGCCACGATGTACTGCGAGGAGGGCCGGATGATGAGCAGCTCTATCCAGAGCTTGAGGAAGGCGGGCAGCGAGCCGTACACCTCCAGCATGTAGGCGTAGTCCCCGCCGGATTTGGTGATGGTGGTGCCGAGCTCGGCGTAGCACAGCGCGCCCACGATGGAGAAGGCACCGCACACGGCCCACACGACGAGCGACAGCCCCGGCGAGCCCGCCTCCCGCAGCACGCCCGTGGGGGTGACGAAGATGCCGGAGCCGATGATGGTGCCCACGATGATGGCCACGCCGTTGAGCAGCGTGATGTTCCGCTTCAGGGCCACCCCCTCGGCCGAGCCGCAGGGCGACGGCGAGCGGGCACAGCCGTTCTCCTGCGCGCCTTCCAGCATCTTCTCCATGGCTTGTTTCTCATCCTCCTGCGCCAGCGAGGCGGCGGAGCCGGCGGCGGAGCTCCGCTTCTTCACGGCGTGGCCCGGGGAGCTGCCCCCGCTGGCGGACATGGTGGCACAGCGAGAGCGGCCACCTTCGGCGCCGCTTTTGTTCCGGCGGCGGTGGGCCGGGCTGCTTTCCGGGGGGAGGAGGATGAGGAGGAGGAGGAGGAGAGAGGCAGGAGGAGGAGGGCAGGAGCGCCGGGGGATGCGGCAGCGCCCCCGGGTGCGCGCCGGGCTCGGCACCGCTCGGCGGCTCCTTGCGAGCGTCCCCAGAAGGGGCAAAGGGAGATAAAGTGCCAGCTGTTCTGCCCTGGGTGTTCTGAGCGTCCCCAGAAGGGGCAAAAGGAGATAAAGTGCCAGCTGTTCTGCCCTGGGTGTTCTGAGCGTCCCCAAAAGGAGACAAAGTGCCATCTATTCTGCCGTGGGTGTTCTGAGCGTCCCCAAAAGGAGACAAAGTGCCAGCTGTTCTGCCCTGGGTGTTCTGAGCGTCCCCAAAAGGAGATAAAGTGCCATCTATTCTGCCCTGGGTGTTCTGGGCGTCCCCAGAAGGGGCAAAAGGAGCAAAGTGCCACCAGCTCTGCCCTGGGTGTTCTGAGCGTCCCCAAAAGGGGGCACAAAGGGATAGAGTGCCATCTATTCTGCCCTGGGTGTTCTGGGCGTCCCCAGAAGGAGATAAAGTGCCATCTATTCTGCCCTAGGTGTTCTGAGTGTCCCCAAAAGGAGATAAAGTGCCATCTATTCTGCCCTAGGTGTTCTGAGTGTCCCCAAAAGGAGACAAAGTGCCACCAGCTCTGCCCTGGGTGTTCTGGGCGTCCCCAAAAGGAGACAAAGTGCCATCTATTCTGCCCTGGGTATTCCAAACGCCCCCAAAAGGGACACAAAGAGACAAGTGCCACCAGCTCTGCCCTGGATGTTCCAAACGTCCCCAAAAGGGGGAAAAGAGACAAAGTGCCATCTGTTCTGCCCTGGGTGTTCTGAGCATCCCCAAAATGGGGACACAAGGAGCCAAGTGCCACCAGCTCTGCCCTGGGTGCTCTGAGCATCACCAAAAGGGGACACAAGGAGCCAAATGCCACCACCCCACAGCTCTGTCCTGGGAGTTCTGAGTGTCCCCAAAAGGTGAGAAAAGGAGACAAGTGCCAGCAGCTCTGCCCTGGGTGCTCCCAGTGTCCCCAAAAGGAGCCAAGTGTCACCTACTCTGCCCCAGGAGTAGGGTGCTGCTGGCTGCCTGCAGGGGAGGGGTGTTAGCAGCTCTTCTCTGTTCCTGTGTGTTCTGTGCATTCCTACAAATGAGAACAGATCCCTGTGTACATCCAAACCTGCAGAGCTGCCTCTCCCAGCCCCATCCTGCTCATGGCTCTGCAGAGGCAATGTGGGAATCAGCCCCTCCTGTCAGACACCAAAATCACCAAAAGGGCTTGCCTGAAAAACAAATGATTCACTGATCTCAAATCTGGCAGATGGCAAAGCTGCCAAAAATGCTTGTGTGCAAAATGAAAATGTAAAATAATTCACCCATCTGGCAGTCGTGCAGGAAGAAAAGGCCTCACTGAAGGCTGAGGTTCTGCATCCAAGGAGAATCACTTGGATACTACAATAACCCAAGGAACCAATCCTTCAGCAAATTCAGATTCCCTCTTGCCCTGGTGGAGGAGAGGAGCTCAGAGGCTGCAGGCTGGAAGCTCTGATCCCAAACATCCCTGTGAGGGGGCAGTGGTACCTGTGAGGAGCTGCTTCCCAGTGGTGCCCAAGCTCCAAACCCCAAGGCTGGCTCCTGCTCCTCAGCACCCTCTGTGCACATTCACACAGGCAGGACGGGGGATGGAAGGTTTTCTCCAGGAGAGCTCCAGGGAAATGTGAGATCCACGTTCTGGGGGAAAAGAGCACATTTCAGTTACATTTCATTTCCATCAGACCACTTCCACTCCAGAATCCCAACCAGCCCAAGCCTTGGAGCACTAATCCAAACCTGACATCTAGTGGCTGCTCAGGGGCTCAAAAATCTGCTGCTGACTTTAGGTAAACATCCAAGTTCTGGAAGAGAGCAAACACAGAAGTTACCTTGGCACTAAGCACATTCCTCCAGTTTTCAAGGAGAAATGGGATCCTAAAGAGACTGAAAAGACTCTGACAATTAATTAGAAATAAACAGCAAAGCATTTATCACAGGTTTTCTGTAACCCCAAAGCCTTTTTTTACTTAACTAGTTTACCATGACAGGCCATTTTTGTTACTGCATTTCATGATTTATCCCAGGAAATTATGAAATCAGGAGAAGAAGCCAATACTTACAACATATGGGATTATCCCTGTGTCAGCTTTGTTACATCAGGATCCAGAGCCAGGATTGGGATTGAAATTAAGTATTTGCTACAGGTGTTTTCAGAAGAATACTCAAACTCAGTTTTATATATGAGGGAATAAAATCATTTATCGAGGGATTTACTTCTCCAGTGCTCCAGGCCAAGTTCCTCAAGGCCAATAAATGACCTAGAACCAAAATCTGCTGAGCTGGGAAGGACTCAGAGGGATCAAGTCCAAATCCTGGCCCCAAGAATCCCCCCATGGGCATTTTACACCTGAAATGAACCCACACAGACATTTCCATGAACTCTCACAAGGATGGGACAGAGTTATCCTGTTCTAATTCTTCCAGAATGGAATTTTTTCCTGGACTCACAGCTCAGAACCCGGAAATTCCAGGCTCCAGAGGCCGTGGAGCAGCAGTCACTGAACAAGCCAACATGGGGCTTGACTCTCTGGCAGATTAATCCACGGGAGCTCATTCTGCAACTGTTTTTCCATTTGTATTGCTGAGAAAACACCAGCCTGGCATCGGGGTGTGTTCCCAGAGCACTGATAGCTTCAAAGCACTTCACAAATGCCGAGTGTTGTTATCAGCCAGCCCTGGGCATTAGCTCTCCTCAGGCCCCCAAGTTATTCCGCTGCACCTTTGAAGAATATTTGATTATCCAATCAGTTCTCCATGTGCTAACACTCAGAGTTTGGCACATCAAAAAGGAGGAGGGAAGGAATGATTTGTCAGAAGGACAAACAATGTGCAGGAGCAGGAGCAAATGGGCCATTTGTGAGGAGTGATGGGGATGTTTTGAACCAGTTATTTGGAAAAGCTGCCTTGATCCAGTCACCCTGCTGGCAGAAAATCCCCCATTTCTTCAGCAAACACCTCGGCTGTGCTGATAAAGAGCTCAGAGCTGCTTTTCCTGGGTAAATGGAAGTGGTGGCAGCTTCTAGAACCATTCAATGGTCACAAGAGCAGAACTGGACTCACTCCTAACCCAGGCCACTCTTTCTCCAGAAGAAAATGGTTTGCCCACCCACCAGCACAGCTGGGGAACCTTCTAGAACCATCACCTACAATCATCTTAGGGGGGTTCCTTAACCAGGAATGGCATCTGCAGTTTTTCCTACCAAAAGAAACTCCTTTGGCTGAATGCAGCTGAACAGAATCTGCCTGTGTGACAGCTGGACTCCAGGTGTGGCTCAGCTGTGAGACAGAAATGAATGCTTATTTCTCCCAGCGTTCACAGAATCGTGGGATGGTTTGGGATGAAGGGACATTAAAGCTCATCCAGTTCTAACCCTGGCACCTTCCACTAGCCCAGGTTGCTCCAAGCCCTGTCCAGCCTGGCCTTGGACACTTCCAGGGATGGGGCAGCCACAGCTGCTCTGGGGAACTGAGTCAGGGCCTCCCACCCTCCCAGGAGCAATTCCTTCCCAATATCCCATCCAAACCCACTCCATCAACTTTTAATTGTATCAGCAATTTAATTTATTTAAAGGTTTTCCTTAGGGTTGATAGCATTTTGGTAGCCACAAGCAGCAGCTGAGTCACAGCACACAGCTCAGGGCTCAGTTTTCCCAAGGTCAGTGGCAGGACAGAGCTCAGCTGACAGGTCCAGAGCAATGGGCAGTGCCCAGTGCAGGAGCTGAGCAAGGAGCCTGAAATCCTGGACTGCTGCTGGCCATGGCCTGTGGCATCTGGTGCATGGGATCAATCATGAGATTGCCTTCAGCAGCACACAGAGCTCATTGTGCTTTCATTCCAGCACAGCTCAGCACAGTCTTTCAGAGCTTGGAATCACCACACAACATCTGACAGCTGATCAGACTCCACTCCTAATGAACTGGGGCATTCCCAAAGAACAATTCTAACATTTTTTGGACAGGAAATCTGATTTTGGTTTTTTTTTACTTGAAAAGCTTAATTACACAACAAGATACAGGCATGGGTTTCTCTGTTCCTTTATTGTAGTTGCAAACTAATGTAACAGTGTAAAATGCAGCAGCTGAACGGTTCTAAACAGCAGGGAAAAACTTTGGGGAAGGGCCTGGATCCCAGGAAAACATAAAGCATTCCCTGTTCCAGGAGTTGTCTGCAGACAGTGAGTTCAGGCAGGTAACACACATTAAATACAAAATGGCACAAAGGCCACAAAAACGAGATGCACAAAGGGAAAAAAAAAAAGCCAGACTTGGCAGGAAATACAAGTTAAAACATCCCAAATTCAGGCATGAGGGGACCCTTCATCCAAAGCAGAATTCCAGTCCTCTAAACCCTGTGGAGATCAAAGCAAACTCCAGTTCTGGAGCTTCCAAAACCAGGGGAGACACTCCTGTCAGTGCCGACAGAAAGTGTCAGGAACAGCTGAAGAGTGAAAGTTCTGGAATGCAGGAGCAGGGATCAAACATCCCAACAGCACAGGCAGTTGTCCCAGCTGGGAAATCACCCAGGACAAAGTGAAAACAGAATTTTAGAGAATTCCTGAAAAGCAGCTGGAGTCAGACCAGCACAGCTACAGGTCTGCTCCAAACCTTCTCCTCCCTTTGCAGGGAGAATTATTCCTTTAATTCCTGGGACTTGCTGCCCCAGAAATGCCTCCCAAGGCAGGATTTAGCAATAAAGTGACTCTTAAGCAAGGAAAATACAAATATGTGCTTTGGCCCTTTTGTATGGTGCCACCCAAAAGAGCCCAAAGATTCCTTTTTAACTCAATTGTGCAAAATCATCACAAAAAATCAGCTCTAACCCAACAACCAAATCATTTTTCCCCACTGAGAGGATAAGGCACAGGAATTTTATCCCATCTCTTGTTTTAAACACAATTATTTTCCTGAAGTTTACATTCACAAGGTCAATAAAGTCATTGCAGCAGAAAAGTTAAAACTGAAAAAAACCCCAAAAAATTTAAAAAAACCCCAGTGTGTTAATTTCCAGATTAATTCCAACAATCTGCCCTGCAGCTGAGCTCCTGCCTGCCTTAAGGAGATGCTAAAACACTACACAGAAATGCAGGATTCAAGAAACAGCAAAATAAATGTAAGAAAACCCCTGTAAAACTTTTTTTTGTAGCACAGTAATTTTTTATCTGCATTAACCCTGTTTCCAGATATTTGAAGCAATCAGTGCTGAAATTGGAATTTCTTCATTTTATGTCAGGAAAAATGGGTGTGATTTGATGGAAATATGGACGCAGCTTCACTGTGTCCCTGGTAATTCACTGTTCCCTAACAAAGCCTCCATGGCAGTACTTGAACAAAGTAAATCTCTGTGAGAACTTGAAATAAATCTGTCTGAGAACTTGAACTGGGTCACTGGGAAGGGAAATACCCCACATTCCCCCTGCTGGATGCAGGCTGGTTCAAAAGGGATTTACACATCCAGGAGGAAAATCTGATTGAGTGGGGCAAACCATGGAGAACTCAGTGGGTGTGAAATCAAACACTTACACCCTGGCAGTTCCCTAAAATAATCTGGATTTTGGGTTTGTTGGGAAAGCTGGATCAACTGGTGATTCTTCTCAGTGGATCAGAGAAATCCAAAAAACCCAGTGGAAATCAGAAAAGCAATTTAAAGCTGAGCAGTTACAAAAGATTTTTAAAAGATCCACTTATAAATGATAAGGAGATTGATGCACAGCACAGTGTTGCTGAGGCAGATCTGTTTTCAAATAAAAGCCAACATTAAGAGTCTTTGTATTACAATTTTTGTCTATTAATGAGTAGAAAATATCTGAGCTGCTGCCATCTTTCTCCAGAGTCCTACTCAGAAAAGTGTCTGCAAGAGCAGCACTGAATAAATATCTCAAACTTAATGACTGGATCATAATTATTATATATTCAGGCAAAAAGTAAAATCATTATTTTGCTGTTCCCAGAATTGTAGAGATTCCCTCCAGCTTTATTTTGGAATGTATCATTCTCCAGCAAAATCATCACTGATGTGGTTTTGTAGCTAAAAATCTGTGTGGTGATGGCAAAGCCTGCAGAGTTCAACTGAGGTCATGGAATCAGAAAATCATGGAATGGTTTGGGTGGGAAAGGACCTTCAAGCTCATCCAGTGCCACCCCTGCCATGGCAGGGACACCTTCCAATATCCCAAAATAATTCCAGAATTGGAGATGGCACAACCACGATGGAAATGTTCCCCCAGGCAGGGAGGGCTTGGGGGAAGTGGGGAAACCAAAGAGCTCTACTGATTCCTGACAGGAAAAATATTCTCCACTGAGATAGGAGATTTCCTTCCTGTCACCACCCAGAGTCACTGCAGCTGGAGTGGCCACAGTGCAGGGGACAGAGGCACAACTGTGGCACCACAACAGCCTGAGGTAGAGCTATTGGGGAAGGAAAAGCAGGATCTGGGCACCCAGCTGCTTCCACAAGAATATCCCAGACCCTTAAAATCATCAGGGTCACACTGAAAAGTGTTAAGGTGCTTTTGAAACTGAATACTTGGACTTTAAAAAAATTAAAGTACCGATTGGAAAGGTCTAGATTTAGCATTGTCAAGGTCATGGCTTCACTGAATCCAACCAGGAATCAAAGGCAGGAAAGATTCCTCCAACACAACCCATGGAGATCACACAGGGAGTTCAGAGACAGAGCTGCTCCTCACCAGAAATCTGCTGCATGAATTTAATCTGCTAAATACAGCAGAGCATGGAGGGGCAGAGAGAAAGGTGAGACAGAGCCAGGTTCAGTAGGATGTGAGAAGTCAGTGACCCTTGGGGCAGCTGAAGGGCTCAGAGCTCCCACAGCAGCTCTGCTTGGTCCACAAATCAATTCCAAACCCCCTGGACCTCGTTCCTATAAAGTGCAATAAAAACAAACTGGTCCCCACTGGTCCTGAAGCTGGGTAAGTGTTTTTAGAGGAAAATACATCTCAAGGCAAAGTTTGAAGAGAGCACTGGTGCTCTGTGAGTTGCTGAAATAAAAATCTTTTCTGAATCCACACTCTCCTAGCACAGGTTTGAGGAATTGGTTTGGGGTTTTTCCCCTAATCCCACTGGGAGGGTCAGCTGGGTTTTATCTAATCTTGCTTTCCTTTGATGTGATCAGGTTCCTGGGATCAATTGGACATTTTCACCTAATTTGCTGCCCTAGCCAGTCTTGAGATACTGGTGAATTCTCTTCTTCTCCCTTCTCTTGATAGATTATTAACACAGGAAAGCAAAAGCTGACAAAGCCAAAAGCTTCTACAGTTGTTAAAAGGTTTTAGAAAAAGTCTTCTGTCTCCTGGTGTCTTACATTGGGCACAAACAACATACCCACAACAAACACAGACAGTGCAGCCAGCAGAATGGAAAGACATCCTGGAAGTCATTTCTGTCCTCCCCTTGTAAAGGAAAAAGGAGAAGGAAAAATGTCTCTGAGAGAAGCCTCTCTTCCCAGACATCAAACAATTCCCCAAAAGGACCTGATCAGTACTGATATTTCTCTTTTCTTCCCAATTCCTCCTTCTTAGCAATTTTTACCCAGGATTATTAATTCATGCAAGGCACTGAAAGAGCATTTGAAGAACAATTCAGAGAAGGAGCAAGGGATGAACTCCTCATCCTTATTAACTATCTTAACAATTCCTTACTAACCCTGCCTCAAAGCAAGGGGCTGCTAACAGTTAATATTATCACCTTCTTTTAAAAAAAGCAAAACTAAAAAACCCCCCAGTGCCAGGCAAGGAAAGGCTTGGATGTGAGGGGGAATGATGAGAATTGCTGTGCAGCCTGGGCTGAGGGCAGAAGGATGAGCACACTGTGCAGTTCATCAGAACAATTGAGAGAAGGAGCAGGGGATGAGCTCTCCATCCTTATTTTTAACAGTTAAGGGTTAATATTATTCACAAGGGGTTGCTAAGGGTTAATATTATTCACTTCTTTAAAAAAGCAAAACTAAAAATCCCCACAGCTTCCCTAGTGAAGCAGTGGCAGTGAAAGGGCTTGGGCACAAGGGGGAATGATGGGAATTGCTGTGCAGCCTCTGAAGTGCTGAGCTGGGGGCTGGAAGGACGAGCTCATCAGAACAATTCAGAGAAGGAGCTGGGGATGAGCTCCCCATCCTTATTAACTATCTTAACAATTCCTTACTAACCCTGCCTCAGAGCAAGAGGCTGCTAACGCCTAATATCATGTACTTTTTTAAAAAAAAGCAAAACTAAAATACCCCAGTGCCAGGCAAGGAAAGGTTTGGATGTGAGGGGAATGATGAGAATTGCTGTGCAGCCTGGGCTGAGGACAGAGGGATGAGCACACTGTGCAGTTCATCAGAACAATTCAGAGAAGGAGCAAGGGATGAGCTCCCCATCCTTATTAACTATCTTAACAATTCCTTACTAACCCTGCCTCAGAGCAAGGGGCTGCTAACAGCTAATATTATCCACTTCTTTAAAAAAAGCAAAACTAACCCCCCCAGTGGCAGGCAAGGAAAGGCTGGGATGTGAGGGGAATGGTGAGAATTGCTGTGCAGCCCGGGCTGGGGCTAGGGGCCGAGCTGGGGCCGGAAGGACGAGCGCACCGTGCGGTCCATCAGCGGCTGCAGCGGGCGGAAGTTGTCCACCATCCTCCTCTCCTCCTCCCCGTCCGACGTGAACAGCAGCGTCCGAAAGGCCTCCAGCTGGGAACCACAAAGGGCCGCTCCAGTCACTTCCCAGGAATTCCCCCAGGTTGGGAATTCATGGCAAAAGGCAGCAGTTTGGTGAAATCAAGTGTAGTGCTATGTTTGTGTTCTGAGGGGTTTTAGCACCCACGGCTTTGTCATTCTGCTGGTATGGAACAATTATCACATCTGCTGAGAACCACAAAGGGCCACTCCAGTCATTTCCCAAGAACTCCCCCAGTTTGGGAATTTGTGGAAAAGGGAAGAGTTTGCTCTTGGTGAAATCAAATGTAGCGCTAGGTTTGTGTTCTGAGGGGTTTTAGCACCCACGGCTTTGTCAGCTGCTGGTAAAGATTGTCCTGTTATCCACAGCAGCATGGAGGAATTATCACATCTGCTGGGAACCACAAAGGGCCACTCCAGTCACTTCCCAGGAATTCCCCACTTGGAGAATTCATGGCAAAAGACAGGAATTTGTTCTTGGAATTCATGGCAAAAGGCAGGAGTTTGTGTTTGGTGAAATCAAGTGTAGTGCTCTGTTCGTGCTCTGAGGGATTTTAGCACCCACAGCTTTGTCATTCTGCTGGTATGGAACAATTATCACATCTGCTGAGAACCACAAAGGGCCACGCCAGTCACTTCCCAGGAATTCCCCCAGTTTGGGAATTCATGGCAAAAGGCAGCAGTTTGTGTTTGGTGAAATCAAGTGTAGTGCTATGTTTGTGTTCTGAGGGGTTTTAGCACCCGCAGCTTTGTCATTCTGCTGGTATGGAACAATTATCACATCTGCCATCCTTAATAATTACCAATCACATCCCAATGACACCTGAGAGAGCTACTTCCACTCAAATACTTCACCCAACCTCTATTCACAGCCTCTATCACCCAGAAAAGAGGGAACCCTAACATTCCCCAAGTTGTTCTCTCCCTGGTTTGTAACTGGGATTACAAATAAAGCAGCAGCAGATCAGCTTTTAATGCTCACAAGGCCATTGCAATGGTAAGTCACTGCTATGAGCCAATAAAAAAATGAGATAAATTTCAATTTAAAAGAATGCCACACTATGCCTGCAGCTCTCTGTTAATCTCCATCTCACAAAACCTTCCCTTTTTCCCTTCCCTCCACAATAATGGCTTCATCAAGCTAAGGAGAGCAAAATTATGAGAATTCCAGTAAGTTCCTAAACCTCTTCAAGTTTTCAAGGGGTAGCTTCCAATATTGTGTACCACAGATCAAGATAAAACTCTTGAGAATAGATGGAAAAGTTGAATAAATCTGGAAAAACATCTTGGAGAGGTCTAAGGTCTTTCAGTGCCAGTGGCTGTTAATGCCAGGATTCCTCCCCAGATCCTGAAAACAGTCACAGATCTCTGAAAACAGAGAATTTTTTGTGTTTTCCCAGAGAATTGCTGGTGAAAAACTGGTTCTGAGCATCTCTGTGGCAGCAAAGGAAAACTGAGATTTACCTGATCCTCATCCACCTCGATTGGTTTCTTCTTAATGATCCACGTGACTGATTCAGTGAGGGGGGGAGTGGTCAAGGAGCCAGCGTAGGTCCAGTAATCAGGGCAGGAAGGGATCAGACAGGAGGGATCAAACTCATCAAACTCAATCACAGTGTCCTAAATAGCAGGAAAAACATTTTTAAGGATGGTGTTTTGAGAAAAAAAAACCAACAAAGTTGAAGAAATTGACAGTGAGTTAGAAACTGTGTGCATGGGAAATGGGGTGCTGGGAGTATTAATAATGTTATGATTTTAAACCTCTCAAACTTGTATATGGCCTAAGGCTTTGTGGGAGCTGGATGCAAGCAGGAAAAAAAGGGAATAAATAAGTGGTGGAATAAGTTCAGGCAGCTGTGCCAGATCCTTAAGAGACTGCAAACAAAAAGGGTTTTACTTTTCACCACGTCATTTTAGGCAGCAGGAAGAGGACTGACATTTTAGTTAAATTAATTATTCCTGTCTCCAGATTGTTCAATCCCACAAGTGGGATATCAAACAGAATCTAGGAGCTTCAAAATGCAGGATTTCCCACACAAACATTGCTCCAGGAGGATTTTCAGGCTATACTGGGGAATCTTGGCTTAGTTTCTTTGAAATTCACATGCTGTAAATTATTATATTGTCACAATAGGTGTGTATTCAGTTTTGGGGAGGTCTTCTGGCACTCAGCTGATGTGTTTGGTGTTTAGCTGGCAGAGTTGGCACTGCTCTCATATAAAAACTTGTTTGATTTGGATTTTAAAAACTCCTCCCTGTGAGAAGTAGTGGCACAGCGACTTCAGCTGGATGGGATTAGAAGTAGAAGAGGTCGATGAGGTTTTTTCATGGGCAGGGAAGTGGGAACTGCTTCAGTCAGAGACTCAGCACTCCCTCTCCTGGCAGGAGCCTGCCAGCAACGATCCCATTCTCCCAGCAAGAAAAATCAGTGTTTATGAAAAAGCAAATGATCTCCTCAAAGATCAGACAAAGATCAAAAAGCCTTAATCCCACAGTAAATAAACCCCCTCTGCAAGCCTTGTAAGTGGAAACAATCTCAAGAGCAGCATTTCTTCAAGAGGTTTGGAAAGCTTCAAGTGTCCAAATTCCTCCTGAAGAACCAGCTTCCCTTCCCACTTCCAAGGTGGCAACCAGCCCCCACGGTGAAACTGAAGGAAGAAAAGTTTTTCTCGGTGTTTTGTGGTTCTCCAGGTGTTCTCTTGCTGGCTGGGACACCTCAGAGCACTGACCTTGTGTCTGACTGCAGGCAGGGCATCCACCAGGGTCTGCAGCCCTTCGTGCCGGGCTCCCAGCTGCAGGGACAGGGAGGGGTGGAAAATCAATTAGCTGATCAATAATCAATCAGTTCTACACGTGCACTTTAGTATTTTTTTATTACAGCAATCACAGAATATTTAGGGTTGGAAAGGAGGTGTGGAGATCATCCAGCCCAAGGATGGTAGGAACACATCCAGGTGGGTTTGGGATGTCTCCAGACAGGGAGGTTCCTCCCAGGGCAGCTGTTCCACCCTCAACATAAAGTTCTTCATATTGAGGTGAAACTTTTTCTACTTTCTGAGCATTGCTCCTCATCCTGTCACCATTGCACAGAGCCTGGCACCATCCTCTGACACCCCTTGGAAACATTTACATGGATTGATGGGATCCCCTCTCAGCCTTCCCTGAATTGCCCTAAACTGGCTTTAACAGAATGCATTTAGAAAGGCCCCATAATTACAGCTGGTCCCAAAGACTGAAATTACCTTCAAGAACACTCCAATAACAGCCAGGCCATTCCCTTCCATCACAGCATCCTCAAAACTTGGGTAATCCACAGCATTCCAGTGCACCAGATGCAGCTGAAAGAGGAATGAGGGAGAAATCAAGCCCCTGCACAGAGCCCACACCTGACTTCTGATCCTGGCTGTTCAGGCAGGGTGAGGCACTGCAGTGAGCTCCCCACAAACCACAGAAATGAGGAACAAAGTGCTCTTGGTAAATAATGGTCCTTCCCTTCCTTTTTTTTGCCTTTTGTTTTAAACAATAGTTAAGAGCCACTGCATTTCCCATCTATAAAAGGGATTTAGTCTGTGGAAATTTGCTCCAGGAATTGGTCAAAGGCACAGACAAAGCTCAGCCTTCCACCTCTTCCCTCTCTTCCCAGGAGGAGCAGAGCACCCTGTGCTCCTGAGGAACATCCTCCTGCACACAGCATCTTCCTCTGCACTGCTGACAGCCAATGCATTCAGGGCTTTTGGGTGAGAAATAAATACCCCAGCCCAAAAAGTCACAGTCTCCCTGTTAATGAGGATCTTGCCAAGCTGGCAGCACCACCGTGAACACACCAACAGGAGTGAAACTCTCCTTAACAATAACCCATCATCACTTGGCAAATTCTTCTCCCTTGGCAAAGAACTGTGGTCAAAGTTGTCACAATTTCACATTTTCACTGACTACATCCTTTTTATTGATTTTTTCTTCCTTTGAAATTACTTAAGCATCAAAGTTTTGCTATTTTAGTAACAGTTCAACAGTTGCAAAGAGAAAATAAAGTGGTGTTTTTTAAGAGTACTTAGTACATGCTTTGTTTCTCTGAAAGATTAAGTAACAATATACAAAGTTATTTTTAACTTTCAGTAATGGGGCCAATGTCCAGTTTTCAGGATGTTCTTCTCCAGAAAACAGTGAAGATGAATTTTCATAGAATAAAACAGCAGATGAGCTGTAGCACTTCAAAACAAACTGCAAATCCTCAGTTTGGGTGTTTTCACAGACACACCTGAGACAAGTATTTGCAATGTTCAGGATTTCATCTCATACCTCTGCTGGGTAAAATTTGCAGTCAACTGTGTGCTCTGAGCCCCAGTCATTGATAGCTCCCCAGTGGAAGTGGAACTGCTTCAGCCTGTACTGGTTTTCCAAGGGACCTCCAACAATGACTAGAAAACAAAATAAGACACACACATGATAATAAATAGGATTTAGAATTGGCTGGAAAGTTGCCCAGGAAAAAATATCAGGTGGAGGAACTCAAACAGTGCCCTATCTACACTGCCATGACCAAATTATTCAAGCAAGCATTGCTGGTTTTCCCTGCATCAAACTGGAGATTCTGAGGAGTCTCCCCATCCATCCCCCCTCAAGGGAATGTTTTCCCAGCTGACACCAAGTCTGGCACAGTCACAGGGGTGATTTTCACATTCTCACTCTCTCAGGAGTGTCAGGACTGCCTGACCAGGTGACACAGCAGTGACACATCTATTAAATGTATTCAGTGACATCCCTGCAAGGATCTGGGAAAAATATTGACATTTCTCATGACAAGACTTCAAAAAGCAAATATTGCCAGCCAAATCAGTATATTGAGTCAAATGTTCAAGTCCCCTGCAAGCTACAAAACCCAAACATCTCATTCTGCTTCAACACAGCTTCCACACTGCACAAAGGTCAGCCAGAAATCTGTTCTGCTGTGCCTACAGGCTGTTAGTGAGGATTTAAACATCCAGAGTACCTCTGGGCAAGTTCCTGAAAGATTTAGTGAGTACAGGTAGAACTTCAGTCTGTTCTCCTGATTTCAGAAGGGCTCCCATCCTTCTGCAAACACATGAATGAAAAGTCCATGCTCAGCTTTCTGCTTCCACTCATTCCCTCCTCCCTGGACCAAAACCATCCTGCAAGGTCATCTTGTTAATTATGGTATCAGAACATCTGGTAAATGAGAAACCCTAATTACTTCCCACGGGCTAACAACACTTATGGAATCAGGGAATCCTTTAGGCTGGAAAAGAGCTTTTCCAAGTGTTCATCCAGCACCTGCTGATTTTTACTGAACTGTAGGACATGGGAAGTTTTACAGCAAACCTTGGTATAAAGCACCTAATCCCAACACTGCTTTTGGAAATAAGTTAATCACTTCCATGCTAAGGAGAAAACAGTGAGAGGCATTAAGAGATTTTCTTGTATTATTTTTTTTTTCCCTGAAAGCCAGCCAGCAAGTTTGAAACCCTAACCAGCCAGGCCTGTTTGTGATAAAGGAATAAATTCAAACAAGCTGTGCAAAGTGACACTGAATTAATTTCATCCCCTGCTGGTGAGCTCTGGGCATGGATGCAATATTGACCATCGCTGGAAAATCCCAATGCCCCATCCCTGGAAGTGCCCAAGGCCAGGTTGGATGGGGTTTGGAGCACCCTGGGATAGTGGAACGTGTCCCTGGGATTCTGTGCTGCAGAAGGGGTGGGTCACACAGCCAAACCTCTCAGAAGTGACATTTCTGTGCTCCAACACAATCCTGAGTATGGGATGGTGCAAACCCACAAGTGACTGCAAATTTGTTACTAACCACATCCACTTGAATATTTGCCTCAGGAGTAACTCTAGGCACAGACACACATATAGAGAGACTCAGGTTCCTGTAGAAAGTGACAGGAAACAAACAGGAACTTCACCCCCTGTAGAAACATTCATTCTCAGATTACAACCTTGACAATTTCCAAACAAAACAGAAATTGAAGGGGCTCTAACAAGAATCACATCAGGTGCTCCTTGCAGCCCTGGCTCTGTTCCAGCCCCGTTTCTGATGGCACCACACAGACAGACCACATGCTGTACATACCTTCCCCTCACCCTCTTCTTCCTCCTGCTCTACCTTCAGCTTTAGCCCAAGTCTTGCAAACCCCATCTCAGGATTCAGGAGTTTTTGTCTATCCTGGGTGTCTTTCTCATCTTCTCTTTCAACTGTGGTGCTTTTGTTTGTTCCCAAGCTTTCTTCTCTGGGTTTCTATGATTGTTAGACAGAAGCTGGCAGTGAGAAAAATCAGAAATAGCAAGAGCAAAGAGAGAAAGGTGGAGGAGAGAGGTAGGCACCTGAAAACTGGGAGTTAGACAGCAACACCTCACTATCTGTTGCTTCTCTACCATTTTGGAGCCCTGACACTGACTGTTTGTTGCCATCCTTCCCTAAATTCATTTAAGGAAGATGATCATGAAAAGGCAGCAAATGCTCACAGGTCAAGATCTACCTCAAGGAAAGTCCTACAGATAAAGCAGGTCAGATCTTTCAGAGGTGAGCACCAGCCCCAAAGGCCTGATGACTCCAGCCTTGCCTTTATGCCACAAAAACTACTCCTGTTCAATTAAATACTGCAGATTTCTGAACCCCTACAGGCAATTCCCCTTTGTTACATCAATTCTTGAAGGGAAAAAAAAATCCAACTTTGTTATCCACTGAACACTTTTCAGGATCTTATCCTTAACAGAGAGTGGGGTGTGGCTTATAAAGCAAGAGGCTGTTCCACAAAAAGCAAAGCCAGTCTCAAGTTAGTAAATTAAAATCACTCATGAGGGAACAAGTGATGTCTGTCCCCTAACCCAACCTCACTGAAAAAACCAGCACTTTGTGCTGGAGAACCAGAAGAGCAGGATTCAGGTTCAGCATGATATCAGTGCTTAAATGAGCAAGGGCAAGGATATTCCCTCTTGGAAATTTATTATTCATTTTTGGAAATGGATTATTCCGAGTGAACAGCTAGAAACAAGAAAAAACAAAAGGAGCCCCCAAATATCACACAAGCTCCCTGCATCCCACCATCTCCGTTTTTGCTGCAGTGTTTTATCAGCCTCTTTCCAAACATCAACCAGAAATGTTGGTGTTGTGAAGACAGAGTGTCTGTTTGTGTGCTGGAGGCTCCCTCCCCGAGGGCATTGCTAAATCCCACAGGAAGCTGGAGGAGCTCTCATGGTGAGCAGCCACTTTAAACATAAATGTCTGCAACCCAACAGGTTCAAACTTGCTCAGGGTCCTTCAGTTTTTCCCTGCAGGACAAGCTGGGCAATCATGTGCTGCATAACAGCCCTGACCAATTGCTACCAGCTCACCTGCAATTATGAAATATCTTCATATTCTGCAATATCCTTTGGTAAAGGCAGCTTTGAGAAGGAACAGTGGATAGAAAATCTGGGATTCGGGAGCAATATCTTGATTTTAAATCAATTTTTTTTACTCTATTGAGCCTTTAAAAGGTTGAGCTACTCAGGTCAGAGGTTTATTCAAAAGAAATTAATGGAATGCATGGTTGGATTTTCAGTGCACTCCTGCTTCCCCTAAAACAGGGACACACACACACCTGCTCCTGAGGGCAGAGCTCAGTGTTATTTCACTCCCTAAAACCCCACTGAGATAAGTGTGTGTGCTTTCCAACTGCAACTCATTTGGCTGCTGATAATTTCAATGCATTAAATATCTCTATTAACACCACAAAAGATAAGTGGCAGATTACTTCAATAGAGAGCAGTGATGGAATCAGGTTTCAAATTGAGTAGGTACACACATAAATGACTGAAGATTGACTCGTGTGGGTAGATTTATTATAAAACCTACAAGCCAGGGCACTGAGGCTTGTGAAAGGAGTTTCAACACACAGCAGGGGATTTGTGCACAATGCCCATGGCAATAAAAACACTGTCACAATGTGAAGTGTGTATAGAATTTCTTCATCATGATTCCCACCATTGTAAATCTAGCATTTTTTTGCTGTACACTCATTTTCAACATCAGGTCTTACATTAAATAGATTTTTTTTTCCCCTGAGTTTTTACTTACTTGATTTATCAGCAGAATCATCAAACTCCACCAGGAAGGAGTAGCCATTGTTCCAGATGTGAAGACAGGTGGTGGGGTCGTAGCTGATTTTCAGGGGCTTCAGGAAGGGATCATAAACACTGTCCCTCCACTGGATGTTGATGGGAGACTGGCGGGTGCCCCCGGGAATTGTCAGCGGGCTCTGCCACAGCGGGTGCACTGCAAGATGAGCAGGAGAGTCAGCCCCAGATGCAGGATACAAAACTTCCTGGCAAGGGAAGGTGCTGTGTCACCAAAGGCTAATTCGAGTCAGCTGGTGCCCAGGAAAGCAAAAGAAAAATAAAACATTCCAGTTGCATGACTCAAAGCCAAACAGGGAAGTGCAGTAATTTGACTTAGAACCTTGTCAGTACCTTTCTGTCTTCGCAGAATGCTCTGCAAAGAAATCGTCCCCCATTATTCCCCATAAAAAGCAGAATGTTTCCCTATTATTGTCAGATTTTAAGGCAGCTTTGTTCTCCAGCTTTCTTTACACATCAGCACCATCAGCTGAGCTGGGAGTGTTCCAGACATAGCATAATTCCCACTGGGAAGCAAAACATTCTCTGGTAAGAAACACAAGCACAGGGGTCACTCCACAAAGGGGGGTTCAGAGCTCCTGCAGCAGCCACACCAAAACTGCTTCGTGCAGATGGATCCTGCTGATCCCACACCTGTAAAACCCAAACCCTGCAATTTTAGGGGCAGACTGGGCCCCTCAAACTGGCACAGCAGGATGGGTACATGAGCGGTTTCCACAAAACTTTATTCTGTTTAAAACCAGACCTGCTGCCTGTGCCACCTGTTCACCTGGTGCCCCGCACACAGCTTGGGGTGTCCCGTCCCTCTGCTGAGCCCCAAATCGCGATGCTTCGAGCATCACTCACTACTGCTTCACTAGATACGACTGCTCAGTGTCTTTTAAACGAGGAACTAAAAAGAAATTAACCCTTCCAACCACTCACACAAGGGGTGGCCAAACAGCTTCTCCCCCTCCCCGTTTCCCTCAGCGATGAGCAAACTTTACTGCGCTCCATAAGGTCAGCTCAGGCAAAGGCGGCGCAAAACATCCCCTGTATTTACAACACGGCCACTTCCTGATGCTTCAGCCGAGGACAAACCCAGGCTCCCGCACACAGCTGGGCAGCGCTGGGGGGAGAGCGGCACTCACGGGCGTCTCGCAGGCGGTACGAGCAGCAGGCGCCGAGGCTGCAGCGGCGGCGGCCCGGCCGTGAGGAGCAGGACGGGGAGGACGCGGCCACGGCGGCCGCCCAAGCGCGGCGGAGCAGCGGCAGCATCGCGGCGGAGATCGCGGAGCCCAGCCCGGCCCGGGGCGGCCCCTTCCGGCACGGCCCTCCCGCCATGGCTGAGGGGCGGGCTGCGGCGGTGCTGGGCTGCTCCCCGTGCCGTGACGGCCCGGCGGCAGCGCCGTGCGGGGCGGGCATCGCCATTCCCCTGCTCGCGGCGGTCTCCGTGCCCCTGACAAAAGTGCGTGCCCTCACAACAAGTGTGGCTCTTGGCATCCAAAGTGATTCCTTCACGCCGAGTACAGGATAAAGAGTGTGTCTCCTCACACTAAAACAGTATTTATTCCCTCAAACTGAAGCGTTTCTCCTCATATCAAGTGTTTTCCCTCACACCAAGTGTGGCCCTCCACGTCCAAAGCGAATCCTTCACACCGTGTACAGTATAAAGAGCATCGCCTCACCCAAAAGTGCATCCCCTCATACCAAATAGTATTTATTCCCTCAAACTGAAGTGTTTCTCCTCATATCAAGTGTTTTCCCTCACACCAAGAGAGTATCTTTTCCCTCACACCAAGTGTGGCCCTTCACATCCAAAGTGATTCCTTCGCATCGAGTACAGTATAAAACAGCATCGCTCCACCCAAAAAACGTCCCCTCACACCAAAATACCATTTCTTCCCTCAAATCAAAGGTTTCTCCTCATATCAAGGGTTTTCCCTCATATCAAGAGAGGTATTTATTTCCTCACACCAAGTGTGGCCCTTCACACCCAGTACAGTACAAAAGAGCATCGCTCCACCCAAAAAACATATTCCCTCACACCAAAATAGTATTTATTCCTTCATACCAAAGTATTTCTCCTCATATCAAGTGCTTTCCCTCACACCAAAATGGCATTTATTCCTTCATACCAAAGCGTTTCTCATCAGATCAAGTCTTTTCCCTCACATCAAGTGTGGCCCTTCACATCCAAAGTGATTCCTTCACACGAGTACAGTATAAAACAGCATCGCTCCACCCAAAAAACATGTCTCCTCACACCAAAATAGTATTTATTCCTTCAAATCAAAGTATTTCTCATATCAAGTGTTTTCCCTCACACCAAAAGTGATTCCTTAGCATCAAGTGCATCTCCTCACATCAAAAAGTGCATCCCTCACATCAAAATAGTATTTATTCCCTCACACCAAAGTATTTCTTCTCACACCAAGGGCATCCCCTAACACCAAAAAATTTATTCCCTCACGCCAAAAAAACTGCACAGATGTGGGTGCACCTGGCACAGGAGGGTCTCCTCTCAAAGCCTTATTTGGAAATGTTATATAAAGTTAATATTATGGTTACTTTTCTTGGCTGTCACAAAGGCAAAGAAACCACCTTGAATGGTGAAAGGGTCAACCTAACTCAGCTGAACTCAGGATTCACCTGGCACTGCCTGAGGCAGAGAAATCTCAGTGAAAATTGTTAAAAGTCTTTGGCACTGCTGTTCTAGCTGCCAGTAAAGGAGCACACTGCAAAAATTAATTTTTTTAAAAAAGAAAAGAAAGCTGAAAGCTTTGGTGAAAGCACAGAGATAAAGCAAGAGTTCTAATTTTTGCCAGTTCCCTTGGGCAGCCAGGAAGAGAGCACCACCCTCAGCTCCTGACCTTGGTCTTATTTCTTAGTTACTCTCTTAAAATCATTTTGAAAATCTGCATTTATCTCTTGGGGCTTTATCTTGTTAGGATGAGCACTTTTGAATTTTCACAAGGAACCTGATGTAACATTGTGAACGTTTCACTGGAACAAAGACAGGATCAGATACTCAAGCAGAGTCAACCAAGAGGTGTTTGCCCAGTTTTACCAACATTGTGTAAGAAGTTTCCACTGCATTCAGAGTATAACGTGTTTAAAGTACTCCTGAGTTGAGTAAGAGCAGGTTGAAATCTGGGAAACGATTTGCTTTGAGTGGCTGCGTGATCACAAACAGAGCATCAGGAGATGGACAAACAGCTTGTGATGTCAGGATGTTAACCTGGGCTTACATTTCATTTCACTTTCTCCCTGCAGTCTTTTTTTGTGATTTTTGCAAGCAAAATGAATTTTTGGTTTGACTCCCAAACTTTTTTTTGTTTTTTTTTTTAGGATGATGAATTTACTATCCTCAACAGAATACTTCCTTAAAAAGATAGATAATCAATGAAATCAATGAACTTGAAAAGACCTGCTGCCCATAAACATCATGATTCAGTCAGGCTTAATCACAGTTTAACAGCCTATTGATCATGGTTAGGCAACTCTTTAGCACAGCTACAGATGGACAACAGGCAGCTCCTGGCCCAGGTGGGCTTCAGGTGCTTTACACTCAGCATAAAAAAGAGAATCTGGGGATTATTCTCATCTACCAACAAATTACTGTCATCTCTCCACCATTCTTCCAGGATCCAACTTTTCTTCTTCTAAATTCTTCCTCTAAATCCAACAGATAACCTTGGGCATCCTAGCAATTACATCTACACCTGGTTCTGTAATTGTAAAAAAAAATCACAAAGCTGCAACCATCCCTTTTCTGTGTGTTAAAGCTGAAAAAAATAAAAGCCTCAAACTCCACTGCTTTACATTGTGCCATTAAGACAACCCAGCTTCATGAAGCTTTTGGTGGTTCGATCCTGCAAAGTTTTGAAAAATATGAATTTTTAGGGTTTTGCACTAAGCTGAACAGAACGAGTCACTTGTTGTGGGCTGAACAGCACAACAAAAACGAGTCTCAGAAATGATGGGCTGGTGAGGTACAAAACTAAAGAGAAATCACTTAGACTTGCAACACTTTTGTGCCCCTCCTGAATCACTTGCAGAATCTCCATCCGGTTTTTTACATGTGCATGCTACTTCTTCCTGAGCATGAATTCAGTAAAACTCTAGCGTTTAATTTTAAAAAAATCCTTCAAAGAAAACCCTTCAAAACAGGAGCTCAGTGGAAGGGAGATGGTTTGGTTTGTAAACTGCAGACAAAAAGATAAAACTTCCTGTGCAAAAAGAAACCTAACCTTGTTCCCAGGCACTCAACCAATGTATTCAAAATCTTTTCCAAGCCATTCCAGAAAGAATTTTCCCTTGACCATGCTCCAGCTCGGGAGGGTGGTTTATGCAAGAGAGACACAGCTCTCATGCAGCAAGAGCAGGAGAGAGCAGCAGCAGCTAGGATCACAATATCCCATTATTTCCCCCAAATTATTACATTTCTGGGCCATCTGGGAGGAGATTCCAGCTGGGCTCTCTTGTTCCTGAACCCAGAGTGGTTTCCACAACCAGAAAGGGAAGAGCTCAAGTGATGCAGAATCTGTGTGGGAGCAGAAATAGAAACCTCACCTTGGAGTTTTCAAACGACCCAAAGTTAATTTTGGAAACGGTGAGAATTAGAGCTAAGTGTGCAGTTTGCACCCTTTGCTCACCGAGGAAGGGCCTGGGCTGGTGTTTGCCTTTATCACACACACCCATCTCTGGTGCTGTCAGAGCAGCTCAAACTGAATTTTGTCATACTGAAAGTGTGAATCACCTGTGAAAAGGGATCTGCCACAAACAGACCTAATCTGAGCCTGATTTGATTTTTGCTGTAAATCCCTGTCAGACAAAGCGATGCTTCATTTAATCTTATAATATTTAGGGGCTTCTTACATTTGGCCTGCAGTTTTTTCCCCACTTTCCCTGAAATATAGATCCATCCAAGTAGTTCCAATCTTTAGAATAATTTATCATTAATTGCAGCTTTTGAAGTAGTTCTTAAAAAGTCCATTTAGGATTGATGCAAGCATCATAAACTTCAGGGTGGGAATCAAAGATCCAGATGAAAATAAAGGTTTTAATCTTTGAAAAGAAAAACACCTTTTGAATCAAATGCTTTGATTTTTTTACAAGTGAGATACACCAGGGCAGACTGTGGCAGGAAGAGCTGAGAAACCTCACCCGGGGAAGGAAATAAGGCCCTGTTTGCCATAGCAACACATTCTGAACAAGAAAATAAAATATACACATTGCTGAAATTCAGTAAAGAACCATCTTAAACTTTAAAAGACCACAGCTCTGCTTCAGCCACTGGGACAGAATATTGCAGAGGAAATCCAAGAGAGGTTGAATTCCTTGAAGCTTTTGTCTGAATCAAGATTTTTGGAGGATAGCAGTGCTGGTTGGCTCAGGCCCATCGTGACAAGGTGCTGAAAGTTCTGCTGAGTTGTTGTCAGATGGGGGCTGTGATTTAGAGTGGTTTATTGATAAACAGCCCAGAGCTCTTTTATCAAACAGATGTAGCTGACAGGGGAGCAGCAGCAGGTTGGGAAGTGCTGAGCTTTCCTCTGCCTCCACAGTGTTTGGCTGAGATAGGAGCCTGGCTGAGGAGGCAGTGGCTGAGCCCAGATAAGGGGGAGGTAATTCCAGCTGGCGAGGTAAAGCAAACAGAGCCTTTATCTTCTCCTGCATAAAAAACACTTGCTGAAATTATGCATGCAGGCTTAGGAGCTCAGCGTGGAAAGGGCTTGGAAAAGAACTCCTGGACAATTTAGGGAGGCACTGCAGTTGTGTGTGCAGGCCTGGAGATGGCACACCTGGATTGTGTGTCTCTGCAGGACTCGTACAATTCTTAGAAAAAAAAAACAACCAACAAAACTTGAAGGATTCTGCTTTCCTTACAACCACTTCTATAAAAGGGCAAGAAAGGAAAAAGCCATTCAGGTCTGCTCTGGTAATAATTACTAAATTAGGCTTAAAATCCCCATGGGGAGCATTTCCAGAAATTATTCTAAAAAACGAATGTCTGAAACCTCGACAGGTCATTACACGAGACCTCAGAGCTTGGCACAGACATTCCCTGGTCCTCCACACCTCTGGGAATTTTGCCGTCCATGCCACAATTCTCCCCAGTGTTTCTACAGTGAAGTGCAGGAAAAGCTCTTTGCCCTTGCAGGGTCTCAAGGGGAATCCAAAATGCTCCAGAAACTGTCAGCCTTTGAGTTGTTTAAGGCTGGTGTGAGTAACTGTGGAGTAACCCCCAAGCTGCCTCACTCAGGGCTCCTGTGCACTCCCTGCCTGCCAAAACCAGCCATTCCAGAGACAGGGTTTTCCCAAAACAGTTTGTTTTGGCATTTCCTGCATGAATGGCACAGAGACCAGAAAGATTAAAGAAATAAACGGTATGTGTCTTAAATTGAAAAGAGGAATGTGAATAAAATAGTAAAAAAATACCAGTTGTGGTTCATTCAATCAGCAGTAGTCCTTGGATGGAACAAACTGGTCTGATCTCTTCTTGGAATGGGATCCCCTCTTACCCTGGGTAACCATGAAATGTTCAAGGCTCTGCTCTTTGGGAGAAGTTATTATGCTGAATAAAATCACAGAGGAAAAAAAATAAGGAACAAAAGGCTTTTCAAGCCATAAAAATTGACTCTTTCCTATTCTCCAGCTGACATTATCTGCACAGCAGTGAGTAGACAATCTATGGCTGGCCCCATCTTATCTGAAAGTAAGTTAATCAGTATTTTAAATAACTAAATCTTTAACATCCTCCAGGAGTAACTTGCACCTCAGAGTGATTTATTGGAGGTCTGTACAGCACATTTGGAGGGGTTTGTGGCTTGTTCTAGGCCTCATTTTCCAAATCAAACATCGCAGTGGCTATGAAATTCCCAGTCAGGATCAATTTGTGCTAAGTATGTTTTGAATTATGCTCATGAGCACAGTTTTCATTGAAAGCAGCCAAGCCTCCCAAGTAATGATTGCTTCTTGTCACAGGTTTGAGTCACAAAAAAACAATGCCATTGGGTAGAATGAAAGAAATGGAAATACTTCATGAAATTTGAGGGTTCTGCCTTGGTCTTTATCACTACTATCACTCTTTTTTCTTCAATCCTCCAGCCACATCCCCAAATCCCCCATTTTCACTCGCTAACAATAAGAGCACCCCACAACCACGGCAGCTCTCTTTTTTCCCAGCCAGCAGCTGGCGTTTCTGGGGGCCGGGACGGGATGCGGTGACTTACAGGCGGCATTCCTGGATGTGCTGGAGCAGGCAGCCAGGCTGCAGGGCCGGCCGGGCGCAGCCCGCAGCGCTCTCAGCTGCGGCCACAGGCGCCCCAGGGCTGCCACCCTCACCCCGCTCATGGCTGAGGATCCAAACCTTCGCTGCTCCCTCAGCAGAGCCTGCCGCAGCCCCGCAGCATCGCCAATAAAAAATCCTGTGGGTTGCAGCTCCACCGAGGGGTGGCCAGGCTTCTCCAGGAATAATTTTGAGAGCACCCTTTGCTGCTTAAGAGGTGGAGCCAACCCAGGAGTTAATTTTCAACTTGTCCCCCCACTGTCTTCTTCATTGGCTCTCCATTCTCTTCAGAAGCTGCCGGGTTGATGATTATTCCACATGTGCTTCCCAGAGGTTTTTTTTTTTTCCCCCCTCATCTGGCTCGAAGAAAATGAAGGGTTGCAGTAAATTCCTCTTTGGTATGCAAGGAGAGGATTCTTATCACTGCTCGGTGCATACACGCTGTGAATTTGAATAGTTGTATATTTGAATACTGATAGCCAAGAGGTGCTGTCAGGAACAGCTGAAATGCCCCGAGCTGGGGTTCAAAGTGAGGAATTCCCAAAATCCAGCAGCTATGCAAGGCTGGGCCCGGCAAAGGAAACATTTTAGCTCTGACATTTAGCAGCCCTGCAGCCTCCAGGTGAGGAGCGGCAGAACAAAGGATGCCAATATAAATTCTGTTACAGAAACAGCCCCAAAATCTGTATAGACTGCAGCATAAAAATATATATATGCATAAAAATAGTAATATAAGGCCCCATAATTATTCCTCAACACACATGGACCCAGCTGAAATTTTTGGTTGGGAGAGGACAAAGGGAGATGTTTTCCTGACCTATTTCACAGAGATAAAGGCAAGACTGTTACTCTCTTGCTGTTTCCAGGGGCACTTCCAGTAGCTTTGTTACCTTGTGTGAAAATCCCACACTTCTCTTTGGGATGTTTGCTCTTCTTCCAACTGAAAAAAATCTGTATCAATGGCACAAACACATCCAAGTCAGAGCTGAATTTTTTTCAGGCCAAGCACTGAAAAAGAAAAGGGATTATCCCTAAAAAAACTCCCTAATATTTCAAATTATTACCAGCCAAATGGGAATAAAGATGGGGAGCCATTAAAAATGGAATTATCCTTTCCAAGGACAGGGAGTGAAGGATAACCCCAGCACAGCAGTGCCTGAACCAAAGGGTCCCCTGTGTGTGACAAAGGGGCAAACCAGGTCCAAGGGCCAGCACAGGAAGGAGCAAAAAGAGGCAGCAACAAAGTCAAACAGCAAAAAACCCCAAACATCCCAAGTCCTTCCTAAAGACAAAAGCAAAGCCAAACCTGAAGACAAAAGCCCCATTTCCAGAACTGAGACTTAAATGGGCTCTGGCCATTGTGGTGGGTGGAGGCTGCAGGTGAGGATTATCAGACATTAAAACTTAATTAAAACATCTTTCAGGCTCATGACAAAATGAAAGTATTTACACAACTCATGTGATTCTTTTTCTCCATCAAATATATAAGTGGGTATACTTTAAAAACTCCAGAATCCAAAGCAAGAAGTGATAATGATAAGCGTATTAACATTCTACTATTTTATCCCTACTCTTTTCCTAATTAATAAATTACCTATGAAATATTTTTCAATTATTTTGATTTGTATTCTATTTGGTTTATTTATTTAATTATTTATTTTTTATAAACTGTATTTTGAATTAGAAACTTCTTGGTGATATTTTCATGAAACCTGGCCTGTCTGCCATCTCTTATCTCACAGGGTGTCAGGGCAGGGCTCAGGGAATCCTCTTTGGTAGCCCAAAGTGGCCAGCTGAGCTGTGCTATTTATTATTCCAACTCCTCCTGTTCAGCAGAGTCTTCCTTACTGCTTGTCATTCATTCCCTGAGCTGCCAGCACTGCCTCTACTGTCAGCTCTGAGTTCTGCCCAAAGAGCTGAAACACCAACTGTTCTTCATGATTGGGTAATTTGGGTGAGGAGTGTGACTGTGCACAATGAAGTTTGGCTTATTTTTCTTCACAGAAATGAAACAAGTGAAAATTTAGAATTTTCTTGCTGCCACTCATCTGACTTTTGCTGTCAGTGCCTCCAGACTGAGCAGAGAGGATCAATAACTGTTTGGGTGCTTTTTTACTAGAACATTGCCAGTACTTACTTGTTTTTATATTACCATTGTTCATATGAATTGTGATACTTGAAGGGGGAAAATCACCTCACTGCCGTGTGTCCAGGGAATCTGATCCCCAGGCATCCTGCTTGGAAGGGTGCTCCTGCCCTAGTGTTGCCTCAGTTGTAAGTTAAACCCAGTAATTCAGCAAAAAACACAGCTTTACTGTAATTAGATATCATGGAAGTGATTTAATAATGAACATTTTCCTCACCTAATTGTTGTCTAATTGGCAGGACAATCAGTCAGGTTATGGGATGCTGCCTGGGAATTTTGCTGCTGGGGAGTGCAAACCTCTCTGAGGTGACTAAAATGTCACAGTGCAGGTTCCCCACAGGAGCCAGGTCAGGCCTGGGTGGCTTTGCCCCTCATTTTCCTGAGGATTGGCTCACACTTCCCATGGCAGGTTTTACTTGAGGGAAGCTTTTTTTTCATGTCCACATTTTTCTGGGACATTTCATCCAGCTCTGGAACCACCCAGAGGAACCACCTCTGCTTTTTCATTCTCTCTCTTCCATTGGGGTCTCCAAAGAGGACAGAACTTTCCAGATTTGTCCCCATCAGTGCTGAGCAGGGGGATTCCCTGAGATGTGCTGCAAGAACACCTGGAATGGCAGAAAAACTCTGTCTCCAGAGCTTTGCAGTGCCCAGGCTGTAGGGAAAAGCAGGATTTCACCATCCCAGGGGCTGGAATTTGCCTCTGTTGCCCTGGATGAGGTTCCAGCTGACCAGGATTGCCCTCCTGCCTCTGCCACGTGGAGCTGTGTGGAAACCTGCTCAGAGATCTTCTGTCACCCTGGCCACAGCGGGACACCACTCAGTTTATTTTACCTCTCACACCTGAAGTGTTTGAGTTACAAATAATTTTGGGTGTATGAAGATAGATGTCTGTCCAGAATGAGGAGATGGTCAAATTCTGCTTAGAACCATAGAAGGATAAAATCCTCTAAAATCTGTCAGTGGAATGAATCCTCTTCAGGCTTTGATAATCCCCCCCAAAATACTCAGATGATAATGGTACCTGACCAAATAAATGTGGTCTGGGGCAAACCTGACCAGAGCTGGGCAAATCTCAGCTGTGGAGGGGAGGTAAAAGGGCAGAGAAGGAGCTGTGAGTGATCCTGGAAGCTCCCAGCCAGGCAAAGTGTAAACACTTTGTGCCAGGGGCACATTTCTCAGAAGGGAAGGAGCCTCCCATCGTGTTTTCTTTTCATGATGTGTCCAGGGAGATGGGAGAGTCTGTAAATAAATAAAGGCATTGAGATGGTGCCTGACCCTTCTCACCTTGTTCCTCAGACTGGCAGGAGTGACCCTACAGGACCTTGGACTTTGACCAGAGAGGCAGCAAAACGTGTCACAATGTTTTTCTCTCTGCTGAGGGGGATTCAGGGCCTTTCCTTCACCCCTGCTCATGAAAATTAGGAGTATTTTCATTGAACAAAATAGAGTTTACTCAGCAGAGACCAGAATGAGATCAGAGAATTGATACAGAGCAAGCTGAAGTACATCCAGGAGCAAAACCCACTTGATGCTGCCCTGTTTTCTTTTACAAATCAAAAAACAACTCTGAGGGGATTGAAAATGGATGTGGCACCTAAAAATTAAATAAACTTCTCCTCATATGCTGCTACAGCACATTTACAAATAATATCAATATTCTCTTGGTTAAAGAGGTATTTGATGTAACTTTTCCTGAAGCATCACTGTCACAATATAGGACAGGCTGTGTTCACAAGGCTGGGTTTGTTTCCCTCTCCAGTTACAGAGATATTATAGAGAAAATAAATAAACCCAAACAACATGAAATGAACAAACAGCAGAGCTTCAAGTACTTTTTTACTTGGATATAATCGAGGATTTTATCCTTAGGAAACAAAATTATTCTTCCAGCAAACACTCTGGAGTCACTTCTGTGCCCTGCTCACTTTTCCCCCATCCCTTTTTCCCTGTGTCCTCCTGCTCAGCACTGAGGATAATTATGGATGTTGGTCACTTGTTTAAACAAAAGCTTTGTTTGGCAACCTTTATTTTCCTGCTGCAGCTGCAAAACTGTGTGCACAGTGTGTTAATTTTTTACTTTTGATGCTACAGGAAGGGGTTTTTTTTTTCCTAATGAGAAAAAAAAAAGGAAACCAATGAATGAGATCCCAATCTCTCCTGATCCACACCAAACATGTGAAAGCAGCAACTTCCGTGGAGAACAATAGTAAATGAATGCTGAGACCAGGGTGAAATAAGCTGGATACTTCCTGGAAGCAAATTATTCCTCATAATATTGCAAAGCACAGATGTAAAATGCAAGAGACTGAAAAGAAAATAGCGTGAAAATGTGAGAAAATTAAAAAACCAAAGAAATCCCTTGTTTTATTTGGGACAACAGACTAACAGGACAAGAGGGGGTATTTTCTCCTGTAAAATTAAAAAATCAAATTATATATCAGCAGCCTGAAGTTCTCAGTTGTTTTTATACGAGGACAGGAAATTAAAAGTGGATTTGATGTAGGCACTTGAGCAAATTATCGTGGTCTAAATCAGAATAAACCTTCCAGTGTATCAAGTTCTTCTTGGCATTTGCTCATGGGCAGACTTGTCCCAGGGTGAAGTGAAGCCCTCATTCACTGAATGGGGATTACACTGAATTTCATTCAATTATTGCAGAAATAGTCACGGGAGCTCCGTTTTGGCAGCTCCTGAAGCTCAGGAGACTGAAGCACAGGAAGCAATTACCCTTTGGTCACTCATTGGTGCTGGGAATCAAAGATTAAAGGCAAACCTGGGCCTGCAGATTTAACAGAAACATCCTTTTCCTCCTGCTGTTTCCCAGTGTTTGCAGTCAGACTTGAAGCTGCATGAAGTGTTTGTCATTTCTGGCTGTGCAGTCTCAAGGAAACACAGGATAAACCATGATAAAGGAGTCTTTCTGTGATTTATTGGTGTCATCTACAATTTTAAGAAGAAATGCCTCCTGGTTTGGAAAAAAATCCAAACTCATTGCTCTGGTAAAGAGGGAAAAACTCTTACAAAGGAGAGAGGTAATTGTGGATTCTCAGCTGCTGGATCAGAGTGGACTGGCAGGAGGAGGTGCTGCAGCCTCCCTTGAGCATAAATTGTTTTATTTGTTTATTCTGCTGTTATCTCTGATCAGAGTGGCAGACATCAGTTGGATCCCGCCAGTATTTCCTGCAGTTAATTTGAGACAAATTAACTTTGGGTAAATACTGTAATTGGTTTATGACAATGACAATTTCTGTGTTTGTGCTGGGAAACAATTCATGGCTCTCCAGAGGACAAACACCTCACACCTCCAGCAAAGAGGAGTTAATAATCCTTGTGATGGCAAGCTAATAATCTTTGTGATTATGAAAATATGAGAAAACAGGGCAGCTTTTACATTGGGCTGGTTTAGGATGGCAAAAGCTTTTTCCCAGCAGCTCCCCACAGCAGGTGGAACAGGGATATTTTAATCCCTTTTTTTCCAGCTGGGGACCTGCAGTTGCTCGACTCCAGCAGAAACTCTTTGGCAAAATTGTTGCAGGGTAAATTGGGGCCAGCAAAGCATGAAATAATCCAGTGTGAAAAGTCAGGTTCTAAGTGGTTTAACCTTTGAACTGCCTAATCTGCTTGTGGAGGGGCAGAACACAGTAAATAAATCACCAGGCTCAGCTGAGCACTTCCAAATCTGCACGAGGGAACAATTTCCTGGCTGCAGGTGTCTGCAGAAACTCTCACAGCTGAACCAGCTGTGTGACGTGACACTGCAGAACCCCACTGAACATCTCAGGAATTTTTATTTATCTCATTTAAGGAATATTTGAATGCAGAAGCCTGGAAGTCGCTGCTGGCTACGGTGAAGCTAAAAAATGAAGTGTGATTGGTTTTATTGGGCAACGTGGTGCTATATAAAGACATATAATCGTCTAATCTTTGTCCTCGTTCAGAGCCATACGCATACACTTCCTCCGTGCTTCTTTTTTTGGGGGATTTTTGCATATTTTTATCACCCCCAGAAGGTTCACGGCGCGTTCCCACCTTCGCCCAGCCCTCTGTTCTCCCAGCACAAGTGACAGAAGAGCGAGGCTGATGAGCTCATTTAGCAAATTCCCCTTTGCTGCTCAGCCGTGCTCTGGGCACGGTGACATTTCTCTAGCAGCGACATCCAGCTCATCCAGCCCAGGAGCTGTCGGAGAGGGAGGAATCTGATGGAAGGAGCAGAGAAAGGAGCAGGGGATGGGGATGGAGCGAGTGACTCTGGGGGTGCAGATCCAGGTTTAATCTGTTGGCTGAGTGCTGCAGCACGTCCAGGGAAGGGAAAGGAGAATCCTGAGGGAGCTGGAAAAGGGGCTCAGTCTGCAGAAAAGGAGGCTCAGGGGGAATTTGTGGCTCTGCACAGCTCCCTGCCAGGAGGGGACAGCCCCAGGTCGGGCTCTGCTCCAGGGCACAGGGACAGGAGCAGAGGGAACGGCCTCAGGCTGGAATCAGCAGCAATTTCCCCATGGAAAGGGGCTCAGGGGTTGGCAGTGCCCAGGGAGGTTTGTGTGCCCATCCCTGGAGGTGAGGATTGGGCACAGGTTGGTGATCCCGCAGCTCTTTTCCACCCTCAGCGATGCCGGCATCCCGTGATTCCGCCATTCCCTGACTACACCTCCCGGCGTGCCCCGCGCCACCCGCGCGTACTACAGGTCCCGGCGTGCTCCTGCGGGGGCGCGCGCGCTGCCCTCTGGGACTCGTAGTCCGGTCCCCGCTGCGGCGCCTCGGCGGGGAAGGGCGGGGGCATCGCGCGCGCGGGCGCGGCGCGTGCGCGGCGCGGGGCCCCGGGCCGGATCTCTCGCGAGGAAGGACGCCATTATCGCAGCCGCCGCACAAAACACCACGAGAACTCGGCGCCCGCCTCACACGGTAACGCGGCGCCCCGCGGGCGGGAGCCTCTGCTATACGCGGCCACCCCTCGGCCGCCCGCACGGCCCCGCACGGGGACACCGAGCACTCGCCGCGCTCCCGCCGCGCTCCCCGGGCCGCGAGGCGGCGGGCAGGGAGCGGCCGAGGCGGGGGGGCCGCGCGCCCCCCTCATGGCTCTCATGGGGGTCACCCGTGATTCCATAGCGGGGAAACTCCTCCCTGACAGGGTGCCCCGAGCAGCTGTGGCTGCCCCAGCCCTGGCAGTGCCCCAGCCGGGCTGGACAGGCTTGGAGCAGCCGGCATGGTGGAAGGTGTCCCTGCCATGGCAGGGATGAGCCGTAAGCTCCGCTCCCCCGCAGGTTTGGCTTTTTTGGGTCAGCCCCGTGCCGGGCTCTGCAGTGCTGGCTCCGCGTCCCGCTGTCCCCCGGGACGTTCGGAGCTCGGGCTGGGCTGGGAGCGCTCCTCCATCCCGGCTGAGCTCATGCAGGGCTTTTCACATCCATCGCCGTGTTCTGTCCTCTTCATACCGAACAGCTGCCGGACATGGCGGGTTTAACGGGACGTTGAGGAGTTCTGCCCCGGGCGGGTTTCCCTGGAGCTGCCCAAGGCCGGGCTGGACAGGGCTCGGAGCCCGGGACAGTGCAAGGTGTTCCTGCCCGGATGAGCTTCAAAGTCCCTTCCCACCCAAATATTCCACCATTCTCTCTACACACTCGGTATCCCTGTGCCCTCACTTGCAATTCAAGCGTTGCCTCCTTTTTCCCCCTCCCTCCTCTTTTTTTTTTTTTTAAGTTTTATTTTTAAATCCATCCACAGTAGCAAGTTGTGTACTTCACCAAATATAGTCATTTTATCCTGCTATGGCACGGATAGTTTATGGATCAGTTTATTTTTGGAGCTCTCCAGGGAAGACTTTTTGAAGTAAACAAGGGTTATTAGCAACTGAGAGATTGCTTTGGTGGGAGCAGCTTTAAATTGATATTTTGGAGTGGGTTTTTTTGTTACTTACCTGCCTTCTCTGTGAGATGTGGTGCCCCGTCAATACCAAGATTTCAAGAGGCAAACCTGACATTAGTATAGCTTTAACTATTTCGACCAAGATTTTAAAATATCAAACAAAAAAGTGTTTGAATTTCATAGTAGTGATTCTTAAAACAGAGAGTTTTCTCTGTTAGGAAGTGTTTGGATATGTAGTTGTATATATTTTAAATAGTTGTTCATAGAAATGCACCAGAAGAACAAGACTGATGCTGACACCCCTGAGCACCTTTTCCCATCATTAAATGGAAGTAGTTCAATTTTCAATAATAGATGTTATGAAGAAAGATAAATTAATTTATTGAGAGAATAAAAAATGGAGGTTGGAGTTGGAAAACATTCCATCTTCTCCAATGGACAAAAACATTTTATAACTTTATTTTTCCAGTGTATCATCTCTTCCACAGCTGAATTCTCTGTCTGAATCACCCAGCCATGTGAAAGTTGTGTGTTTCCAGAGCAGGTGTTAATTAAGGTGCTTTTAAAGAACTAATTGATTAGTAACATCCAGAGTAATTGAATAAAACCATTAAAGGTGTGATGCTAATTAGCAATGCTCACAGCTGTGCAGCTTCCAGAGGCACCTGCTGCAATAAATAAATCTGGAAAAGGCTCCTTTCCTTCCTGTGCTGATTTTAACATCCTTTTCCTGGAATTTTTGGGTGATCAGGTGAGGAAAAAATGAGCTTTTAGTCCTAATGAGCTGCTAATTGTGGATTTATCTTGGTTTGGGAAGGAGCAGTTGTGTCCCCTGGGATTCACACCCAGGGAGTTCCAGGAACAGGCTCCTGCTTGTAAGGACTTGAGTTTGCTTTTTTTCTTGAGCTTTCCCCAAAATTTGTAAAACTCTGGAGGTGCAGGAACAACACACAGCTTTATTTTGTCAGAATTCCAGGGTTTTTCCTTTATTTTTGTCTGAATTCCAGGGTTTTTCCTTTATTTTTGTCAGAATTCCAGGGTTTTTCTTTTATTTTTGTCAGAATTCCAGGGTTTTTTTCTTTATTTTTGTCAGAATTCCAGGGTTTTCATCCCTTTCCTTGAAGGAACCTTGGAATTGCTGGGTTTGAGCCACTTGTAGGAAAAGACAGAGCAAAGCCAGTGGTTGGAATTAGAATCACAAAATCTTTGTATACAGAACTTTGCCAATAAAATGATGGTCACAGGTTGATTTCCTTTAGTTTAAAACTTGATATTTAATTCTTGACAACTGAAATAATATTTTCTGTTTTATCCATACTCATTGAAAGGCTAATCACTAGCTTTTTATTTTTTTTTCCCTCCAAGTAAAATGAATAAAATGTCCTCACAGTCACATAAACCCCTTGTTTCCTTGCAAGTTTAGGATTTTAAAGGTGCTGGAAAATAGTGAATTTTGCAACTAGTTAGACTGAAAAAAATATACAAAAGGTTTAACTTCATCACACCCTTGGTATGTGGGACTTGAAATAAAACAATTTGTGGTGTTGTCTGTTGAACAGAATTATTTTATGTTGCTTCCTGTTTGTAACCCCTGACTTAGAGCACTTAAGGGATAAATATATTCAGTTCAAACCTCTGGAAATTTGAATTTTATCATGGGGAAGAATGAAGGGAATGGATGGCAGCTGGGGAGTTGCCCTTTCCATCCCTGCTGCTCAGGTATTAAAGACCAACACTCTGAAATGAAGGTTTGGGGAATTTAAAGCTGAGTTTAGTTGGGATTTTTTTTGTTTTAACTACAGGGAGGGGAGCTGCCAAGCCAGGATCAGGTGGTGTAAATGAAAATTCAGATTTTAGAGGTAAAATGGGGGAGGGTCAGGCTCTGCTCCCAGGAACAGGGACAGGAGCAGAGGGAATGGCCTCAGACTGGAATCAGCAGGAATCCTATAAAAATAATTCAGATTTTGAAGAGCTGCTCAGCTCGTGTTTCCCTACTGGAATTATGCTCTTCACTTTATTTTCATTAATATTTTTGTCAAGAATTTGAATATCCTGATATCTCTGTTACAAAGCAGTGCTAAGTTCTGGTTTGGCAGCTGGAATTCTTTTCTTTTCCTTGATTCCTGCAGCAGGAAAATCCATTGGAAGCCTTTGGAGTGAGCAGGTTGTGTTTGATGTTGGCTTTCCTGCTCTGGAATTGCTGGATCAGAAACTTTTTCTAGTATATTGCAGTGCACATAGTAGGAAAAAAATGTGAAAAAATTATAAATTATTACTATTTTTCTCTTTTGTTGCTAAAGGTGAGCTGCTAGGCTGAGAGGGAATGACCCTAAGCTGAAGGAGGGCATAAATGGGATAGTGGGAATTAATTCCTCCCTGGGAGAGTGGAGGATTCCCAGAGAAGCTCCATCCCTGGAAATATCCAAGGCCAGGCTGAGCAGGGTTGGAGCCACCTGGGATGGTGGAAGGAGGATAAATTAATCCTGGAAGTTTGTTCTTTGAGTTTCCTGGAATGATGGAATACCCTGAGCTGGAAGGGACCCACAGGGATCATCCAGTCCAGGCCATCCCCAAAATCCCACCCTGAGCATCTCTGGCAGCCTCAGGGCAGTGCCCAGAAACTTTCCCTGATTTTTACCCTGACCCTCCCCTGGAAGTCCTTACAGGATTTTTGGAGCTGTTCCCAATAAAAATCCTCCATCTAGTGGCTGAAAACAAGAAAACATCACAATTTGCTGCCTGGGCAGCTCTGCTCTCACATTTGCTGCTTTTCAGCAAACTCTACAAATGGTGCCTGGTGTGAATGATCCCTGTCAGGAATAATCCCAGCAGGACACAGAATTCCCACCCTGGAATCTGTGAGCACTCAAGATTTACCAAAATAAAGAACTAAAGAAGACTCTGTAACAATTTAAATTTAGAAAGTCGGTGTTTATTGGGAGGTAATCCTCTAATACTGCAAAATCACAGGTGATACAAAGTCTATTTATTGAGAAATTATTCATACAAATACATATTCATAATAACAGCCCCTCCCACCCCTGCTTCCTATGGGAATTAGCTTGAATGGCTATTAAGCTTTTTTTTTTTATTAAGCTATTGACTTCTTAAATTAACTCTGGGGGTCATGGGGAGGGGTCTTAAAAGGAGAACTCTCAATCTTTTCTATCACTGACAATACAAATGATTTCTGGGGATAGTCCAGTTTATCAAAGAATGGCTTTCTGCTTGCATTGTCTGTGTTTCACTAGAGCAAACATGAAATGACAGACAATCAATTATTTAAATTTCAGATAACTACTCCCTTCTAATTCTTTTCAGCAAGGTAACTAAAATCCTCATTTTCTAAGATAAGTGTTTCACTCAGATCCCAGCCCGGGCTGGGCTGCTGGAGTTCAAGGGGATTAAATGGGCTGTAAATTGAATTTTCTGAGTGTGTGTGAGCACCTGAGAGCAGAGCTGCACACGGGAACATTTCCTGCCCAGCTCCAGGGAATCACTGCAGGGTTTGGAGGAGCTGCTCAGGGAATTTGGGCTGGAATTTGGGCTGGAATTGCTCTTTGTGTGACCACCCACTGCCATTCCTGGATTATTTGTTGGGTGTTGTGTTAGGATTGGTGCCAGGCTTGGAAGAGTTGGAAAAAGACATCCAAGCAAAACAGCTCCTTGTACCAGGTGGAATGGAAAAAAAAGATATTCTGCAAGCAAAACAATAAAATAACAATAATAATGGGAGCTTTTGTGGTAATGCTTGAGAATTTCTGCCTCCCTGGGAGGTTTTCTGCTCCAGAAAGTTTCCAGCTCCTTTATTCCTGGAGTAACTCTTTCCTTTTTTTGGTTGCTGTCTGAATTTTACCACTTGCACTGGAGTCCATCACCATAATATCTCTGTGAGTGATATTTATTTGATATATCCATCTCCACAATGTTGTGGCTGGTGTCCTGGTTTTCCCAGATAGGGAATATTTCTGTCACTTTTTTTGAAGAACAGACATTTTTCCCAACCTTTGGCTGAATCAAAGCTGCTTGTCTCCTATTACACTCATTTGAAAGCTGTTAAACTGAAATGTTTGTGTGGTTTTGCTATGAAATTTAATTGAAACACAATGTTTTTGAGGTGGATTGAGGATAAGAGTGACAGCCAAACAGATGCTAAGAAAAATTATTCTCCTTTGTGATTTTGGGTAGTAAGAAAGAAGTGTAAATCTGCTCTCTTCTTCCTGAAATGAGTTTTAATTCCTGGACTGCAGAGAGCTGGGGCTCAAAGGAGACTCTTGGATTTACAGTGCTTTGAGCCCTGCATGCTCTTGAATTGTGTTTTATTCTCTTCCATTTGCACTGCTGTGGCTTTTTTGGGAATTGGGAATTAGTGCAGGAAGGCTCTGTTCCAGCTGCCAACCCAAGTGATTTTATCATGGAGGAAGAGCCAGGCTCTGGGTTAGAGAATGGGTGCAAGTCACAGAGAGAGACTGAAAAGAGAATTGTTGTGTCCTGAGCTTTGTAACTGTGGGAATAACTCCCACCTGGAATTACCCCAGCATTCCCCCCCCAGAGGGGTCACAGCTGTGCCAGGCTGGGTTTGGAGCCTCCAGAGGGAATTCCTCTTCCTGAAAACCTTCCCAGGGACAATCCTGCCCTGTTCTTGGGCTGCTGCTCTGTGGGATTCCACACTTCCCTTCCCAGGTGCAGTTAAATGTGGATTATTCCTTGCCCAGAGACAGCTCAGTGCCCCTCTGTGCTGTTTGCCTGCAGGGATGAGGCCTCAGGGATTTAAATAAAAACCAAATTAATGAGTATTTTGTCCTCTGCATCTTCCCTGGAGAGGGTGGGTGATGTTTGTTCCATAATCCCTGTGCAGCTTGAGGTCATTTCTGTCCTGGAGATCAGCACTGGCCTGTGCTGGATTTATTCCTGTCACTGGCCTGGGCTTTGGAAAACCTTGAAAAGTGTCACTAAATCAGAGTTTTTACAGGATAAGGACCTTTGACTCATAATAATAAGCTGCTAGGCTCAATTAATTACCTAAATTCATTTGAGGGGAATGGTTTTACACAGACAGGGGCAGGGAGAGATGGGATATTGGGAAGGAATGAGGGTGGGAGGCCCTGGGATGGATTTCCCAGAGAAGGTGCCAGGGCTGGAATGGGATGGTCCTCAAACCATTCCATCACTCCAAATGTGGTTGTATAAAGAGTTTTGGAATATTTGAGAATTGCCTTTAATCAATTGAAAGGAAAAGTGGAATGAGGAAGAGGAAGAACATTTGAGGCTCTTGGGAAGTGACATTTTCCAGCTTTTCCCACACCAGCAGGGAATATTTACCACAGTGCAGGTTGGGATTTGACAGAAGTTTTTTCATTTATCAGTAGCACTGGGAAATGTCCAAGAGAGCTCAGCTGTTCCAGCCAGAGCAGTGCAATTCCACACTCCAGGCAGAGCTTTGGAACATGTTTTGATGTTGTTAAAGATAATATTTACCCTTGCTAATTAATGAGAGAGAAGATTTCTGTTTTGTGCCTGTCCTCCTGTGTTAACAAGGCATTGGATGGGTTTGATTATCCCCTTTGGAATGCTGCCCTGTGACTCAGGAAAACCATCAGATAGTTCAGTAAATAGCTTTGTTTACAAGGGACTGCTCAGAAGAATTATTTGGAATTAATGTTTTAAAATAGATTAATTAAATTACATTAAACTTGTGTGTGGAAAAGCTAATCTGGAATTCAGGTGAATTTAATTTAGTTGCTTACAAATATTAATTTACTTAATTAAACAAAGGCTGATTGAATTCTGTGTTAAGTGTATCAATTCTGAGTAAGAGTTTTGGCAGAGATATTTCATGTGATTTATCTAATCAGCTTTAAATTTATATCTTTAGTTGTGTGTGATGATTTTTTTTTTTTTTTTTTTGAGTATTCAAGTCCTAGAGCCACTTCCAGGCAAGTGTTTATAGGGATGCTCAAGGCTTTTTGCTCCCATTTTTGAGGGGAAACGAGATATTTTTTAGTTATAATTTCATTTATCCAGCAGGAGCAGGTGTCAGGTGGGATTATGGGATCAGAGGAACAAAGTGGGGTCTGGGGTGGGGTGGGGAAAGAGGGGACAGTGACAGAGCCGCTCTGGCCATGGGGCTGCAAGGGCTCTGAGGGGCTGGAAATGTTTGGGGAATTTGGGGTTTTGATTATTGAGGGTGGAAAAGAGCTCTGGGATCACCAAGCTGTGCCCAATCCCCACCTTGTCCCCAGCCCAGAGCTCTGAGTGCCACCTCCAGGGAGGGGCACACAAACCAACCCCTGAGCCCCTTTCCATGGGGAAATTGCTGCTGATTCCAGCCTGAGGCCGTTCCCTCTGCTCCTGTCCCTGTGCCCTGGAGCAGAGCCCGACCTGGGGCTGTCCCCTCCTGGCAGGGAGTTGTGCAGAGCCACAGATTCCCCCTGAGCCTCCTTTTCTACAGCTGAGCCCCTTTCCAGCTCCCTCAGGATTCTCCTTTCCCTTCCCTGGACTGGCTCCATCCCTCATTGTGTGTCCTGGACGGGCCCAAACCTGACCAGAATCCAGCTGTGCCCCAGGGGACAATCTCTGGGGCTGTGGCCATGCCAGGGCTAGTGCCAGCCAGGTGCCAGTGGCCTCTTCACACCTGGGCACAGCTGGGCACAGCTGGGCACACCTGGGCTCCTGTTCAGCATCCCTCAGCCCTTTCCCACTTTCCCAGCCTGCAGCTCCAGGGGTTCTTGTGTCCCAAGGGCCCTGTGGAACCTCCTGCTCCCCTGCAGCACCTCCAGAAGAGGAAACCTTCCTGCCCCAGGGCTGAGACAGGAGCTGAGCTTTCCCTGCTTTCCCGTGCTCATTCCCAAGGGATAGGGAATGTTCAGGTTCAGACTCACAAAGCTCAGGGAGGCTCCAAGCCACACCAAAGCCTGTCCCCTTTGGAGGCGCCCAGGGAATTGGGGGTGGAGATGAGGAAATCCCTCCAGGACACACCAGAAGCTGCTCCTCACTTTAAGACTTGGAGGAGCCCCTGGAATTCTCTGGGAGAATCCATAAGTGCAGCATAAATCTGCCAATAGCATGGGCTGGAATTGGTGTGAGCCTGGCTGGCCAGGCTCTCCTTTAATGGAATATTTTCCACTGCCTGGTAGAACCTTTTCTCCCATCCCCTCCCCAGATAGTGACCATAAAATATTCCTGTGTGATCCAACTTCCCTGTGCTGCTTGGGGGAGAAGTGGGCACGTTCCTTGGCCCTGCTGTGGTTTATCCCCAGCTTCCTGGCTTTCTGGTCATATTTCTTTTTTATAAGTTAAATTTGTTCCTGGGAATAGTTCAGCACCAGTGGCTCAGTGCCAATGTACATACACCTTAATTTAGATTTAATGGGGACTAGAGTTTCAGACAGGAGGTGGAAATTAGGGGGAATATAGAGCAAATTTGGAGAAAAAGAGTGTTTTACGTGAGAAGTGCTGGTAAATACTTCACTGAGTAAAGTACTTGGAAACTAAAATGCCAAAGTTACTCTGAATTTGTTGACTGGAGCTTTTTGAAGCTGACAAACTCCTCTAACTCTCATCCTGGTACATTTTATCAGTCTTTCCCCCTTGATTCTGAAAGCAAGGTCAGCCCACCAGTGCAATTTACTGCTAGAACTTGAAATGTGAATTTGGGAGAGGGACACTTAATTCAAGGTGTGATACCTGCAGTGGCTGCAGCTTCCTTGGACATTTTGCTTTTCTAATCCCAACATTTCCAAACATTTATTTGTTTTCCCCTTGATGTTTTGATACAGGATGGCAGCAGAAGGGAATTGTGTCCTGGCTTTGAAATAAATTGTGTGTGTGACTTAGTGAAATTGGAATCAAATCAGTTTAAATGGAAATAATACTGATGTTATGAACACACATTTCTCTGAGTGTGTTGTAGCTGCTCTGCTGGTTGTAGGTTGATGGTTGTGCCTTTGTTTCAAGGCTCTGGGACAGAATATTTGGGTATTCTTGAGGTGAAGTTGAATGTTTTCAGCTTATGGGTGTTGGCAACAGGAAATCATTGGAAGAAAGGTTGAATTTAATGGTTTTTAAATTTAATTTTGAAGGCATGTGGTTGGATCATTGGGTTGTCTGTGCAGGACTTGGATGATCCATGTGAATATCTCAAACTCAGGATTTTTTGGGCTAAATATATGAAATGCTAAAGTAGATTTAAAATGATTATTTAAAATACACAATATTATTGCAATTCAGGGGAGAAATTTGTAGCTATGAGTGATTTCAATACAACACGTGCAGCGAGTTCTGTAAATAACCAAATTACAGCAAATCCTGTATAAATCAGCTTTTCAGCAGTTGGCTTTTGTTGTAATTTGGCCTTTTTAAGAATTTGGAGTGGTCGTTGTGGAAATAATTTGAAGAAAGGTTAAGTTTAATTTTTTAAATTTGATTTTGAAGGGACGTGGTTGGATCATTGGGTTGTCTGTGCAGGACTTGGATGATCCATGTGAATATCTTCAAACTCAGGATTTTTTGGGCTAAACATGTGAAGCACTAAAGTGGATTAAAAATGATTATTTAAAATATACAAAACTATTGCAATTCCTTCAGAGGAGAAATTTGTAGCTATGAGTGATTTCAATACAACACGTGCAGCGAGTCCTGTAAATAACCAAATTACAGCAAATCCTGTATAAATCAGCTTTTCAGCAGTTGGCTTTTGTTGTAATTTGGCCTTTTTCAGAATTTGGAGTGGTGGCTGTGTCCCCTGCAGCTGAGGCCTGTGACACCCTGGAGCAGCTGCCTTGTTCTGCTCAGCCTGGCTGGGCACCAGGACTTCTCAGAAATGGCAAATTCCACTTGCCAAAATGGCATCCACAAGCACAGAAGCACTGCCAGGTTTTTTGGGCTTGCTGCCACCCTCTGTGCTGGCCCAAAAGTCTTTCACCATGAGCAGAATTTCAAGTGACTCAGTGCTGGCAGTGCTGGTATTTTGAGTAAACAGTTTGGGGGTGTGGGGAGGTCTCAGAATCCTTCTCTAGGTTGTGTTGCTCTCCTAAAAAATTATCCTTTCCATGTCTGGCTTAATGGATTTCTTGGGTTCAAGTGTAAGAGGAAAATCAGTGTGCATAGTTGGGTTTGATTCCATGTCAGTGTTAATGGATGAATTATCATTTCCATCAGTGAAATATCCATTTATCTCTCCAGTGTTCTTTACTCCAGGTTAAAAAAGGAAAAAAAAATCCACTGATCTCTTGGTATTCCTTGTCCAGGCCTTTGTAAACTGGGAGGAAACACAGCTAGGAGAGATTGCAGTGATTTTATTTCAATTTTACAGGTTGAAGGTTTCTCTTAAAATACTAATAAATCCCCTGGACTGAGAATTCCAAGGGGAGGAAGGCTGAGAAATATTTTGACTTTCAGATCAGGACCTTATCCTGAAAATGGTTTCATCAGAACTGAGCTGTAGAAAAACCAGGCAAGTTCATCTTGAAGAAAAAAGTCAAGTTTTGCTTTAGCTGTAATAAGAAGTGAGGAAACTCCTCGTTTTTACTGGGCTTTAGGAAGATTTTAGAGGCCTGTTAAAATTCAGAATTTGCAGTTCTTGCAAATCTGGTGTGGCTTGGACCTTCCTGAGCTTTGTGAGTCTGAATCTGAAAATTCTTTATCCCTTGGGAATGTGCAAGGGAAAGCTCAGCTCCTGTCTCAGCCCTGGGGCAGGAAGATTTCCTCTTTTGGGGGAAAATTTTGGAGGTGCCACTGGATAACCCCTGGTGATTCCTCTTAGAACTGGATCTCTTCATGGAAGGAGAGTGAGCAGTGGGAGGTGTTGGTGCTGGGTGCAGTATTTCTCAGATATGAAATGTTTTGCAGGAGTGCATGCCTGGGGAGCTGCACTGGTGCCTCGGGGGTTTTGCTGCTGCTTCTGAATGATGTCAGAGCAGGATCTGGCAGATGTGGTTCAGATTGCTGTTGAGGACCTGACTCCAGATAATCCAGGTAGGAGAGATTTACAGCAGATGTTAGCTGCAAATCACTGCTGAGCTTTTCTTTAAACTACAAACCAGGCTTTTATTCCAAAATAAAATTGCTTTTGAAGCCCACATCCCATATTTTCCATAGCTTCACTTGTGTGTCTCCAAACCCTTTAGATCAGATTATTTTATTTATTTCACTTTTCTCTTAAAGGCTTTTATTGCCTGTTTGTCTTTTGTGCAGGGGTAAACTAACCCCAAAAACAATGAAATATTCCTGCTGTCTTGTTTTCCTCCAGGCTTTTCCTCCAATGGGAACTGTCCCCCATCCATTAGGAATTGTTTTGTGTGTAAGACAGTTTGTCTCATCCATTATTAAAATTCTTTGGACAGTAACATTAAAAAACACTTCTGAAAGCAAATACTTGGCTATCACTTGCTCAGAAATTGACTTCCTAAGTGAAAATAGATTGAGATGTTGGCCATTGCAAGTTAATGACTGAGAGAACAATAATGGAAATGAGAGACACAGGCCAAAAACTTGCTTTTCTGATAGAAAATGAAAAAGTTACCTCAGAAATGGTCCCAAGGAGTTGGAGGAGAAGCTGGGACCTGCCAGTGCTTCAAAAGTTTTTTTCAGCTTGCTAGAGGAGCTCAAACCTGGTCCCATCCCCACTGGCAGATATTTGAGAGAAACCCCAAGCAAGTGTCAAAAAACACTTTAAATATCTGAATTAATTCCCATATTTTTCTTTTCTCCACTTACTGTGGCTTCAATTTGAGCTTTATCCTCTTGGGTTCTAAACTCTGACAATGTTTTTTTTCTTTTTGCAGTTGTGTTGGAGAACCATGAGGTGGCAGATGATGATGTGGAACCTGCCCTGAAACGTCAGAGGATAGAAATCAACTGCCAGGATCCCTCTATTAAGGTTATTTAATGCCCTTTCCTGGTTTTATTTCTAATGCAAATTAAGTTTAGGGAAAGTTATTAAAATAATTTAAAATAAATTGTTTATACCTAATTCTGGAATTATTGTTGAAGATACTTGTGCATTTTTAGGCATGCATTTAAAAATCTGGATAATTGTCTAATTTTCCAATGTTGAATTAGTAGTAAGAATTTCAGATGCACTATAAAATATCACCAGTATTAATTTCACTGACCCCAAGCATCAGTACTTTCTTTATAAAGTAAATGAAGTTGACCAAAAAGATGAACTTGAGGATGTATTTGTGTTACAATTGCAGCATGTTTGAAGTCATTATTTGAAGCTAACAGCATTCTCCTGATAGATAATTCACATTTAATTCCAGCTCAGGAGCTCAGCATCCCCCTGCTGCTCTCCCTGCTGGGATTTAGGGTTGGTTTTTGCCCTGGAGTGTGAGTAGTGAAGAGTATTTCAGTGCAGTGTGCTGTGGAATTGAGTATTTTTGGGGTGATCCCAGGAGCTGAGCTCTCTGGAGGAGGGCTTGGGGTGTCAGTGATTGCAGGGCCACAAGATGGCACAGCTGCTGTTTGCAGAGCACACAGAGTGCAGCTCTTCCCTCTGTTTTCCCAGGAGAACCCACGTGGAATATGTTTTCTTTTCAAGAAGATTGCTTAGCAAAACAGATTTTATTTATTTGCTTTTCTTGATTTGCTGTTCAGCAGGAAGCTGAAGTGAGTGGCATTAATTGTCTCCGAGATTTTTTCTGTTGATACAATTTCCACTGCAATTTATCTATTTGGGCAGGAAAAAAAAACCTCCCTGACTTTATCCAGGAGGATGCATCCAGAGATTTATAATCCTTTTGTTTTCACATGTGGACTGGAAGGCTTTGGCAAGTCATTAGAGATGATTTTGCAGTGGATGAAATCATCCTGACAAAGTGCTTAGGTGCAAATGGCTTTGGCTGGGCTGCTTTTGGCTCCCAGATAAAGATCTGGAAGAATCTGAGCCTGCTGAAACGCTCCTGGATGTCATCAGGGGTGGATTTTGTCACCAGCCAGGCTGCAAGTTCCTTTAGGATTGCTTCCCAGGCACGTTTATCCCGAGTTTCCTCGGGAGTGGGGATGAGCTCTGAGTGCTCACTCCGGGTTTTTCTCCCTCCCTCCCTCCCCCCACAGTCGTTCCTGTACTCCATCAACCAGACCATATGCCTGAGGCTGGACAGCATCGAGGCCAAGCTGCTGGCCCTGGAGGCCACCTGCAAATCCCTGGAGGAGAAGCTGGACCTGGTGATGAACAAGCAGCACAGCCCCATCCAGGTGCCCATGGTGGCTGGCTCCCCTCTGGGTGCCACCCAGACCTGCAATAAAGTCCGATGGTAAGGACACAGCACTCCCAAAAAAAACCCCAACCCTCAAAACCCCCTAAACCCATGATTTGGGCATTTCCTCCTCTCTGCACAGCTGGCAAGAGGTAGAATTCATTTATGTCCAAGGTAATTCTTGCAGCAGCTTTGTGTTACTCAGAAGCAGATGCTGGTCCAGGGACAGTTTGCAGCTCTCCCCACATTTCATCCTGACTTAAACCAGACTCCTTCATCCATCCCCTGGAAAAGCCTCAGCAGCTCTTTCAGACAGGTTTTTGAGACTTGCTCTGCTTTTATTTATAGCTGTTTTGACTTAATGAGTTCATCATAGTTCTAATTGCTTCTCATTTTACTTCCCTTCACCAGAAGTACAATGGTGTGTGTTTTATGAGCTTGTTTGCTAAAGAATCCTGCTAGAAAAATACCTCTGCTTATTTTGGAGTTAGAAGCTGGAGATGGAAAATCTGTTGAATAATCTAATGCACTTTGCTGAAAGAGCAGGCTTGACCTGCAGTTCCTTTGTGTCTCACTCCTCTAATGTGGTTTTAAATACCTAAATCTTGATGTGCCTGTCATCTTATCATCGAGGTGATCCCAGCCAGAGAAATCTGCTTAACAAAAGACTCTTTTCTCCAGCACTTCTTCCTTCTTTTTCAGATTTTGTTATAGCTGGAAAACACTTCATACTTCTCTAAATAACTACTTTTTATTCTCCCTTATAAAGGTGTGCAGGCATTTAATTTTTCTTTTAAGCAGGTGCTGTGTCTGCTTTTAGCTCTGCTTTTGAGGGCTTCGATACACTGAAAAGATGAATTGTGGCTGAGTTGTGTAATAACAGAAACAAAGTTCATGGAATAAGGACTTGGATCATAGAGGAAGTAACCAGAGTTTTACACCAGGGTTTTTGCTAAATACTCTTTTCTCAATAATTGTTTCTTCAAGAATCTTTTGGAAATCTGGGCTGATTTTTTTTTTTTTTCATTAATTTAGAGATCTTCAAGCTCTGGTGCACGAGTTGAACTTTTCACTGAGGTTTGTGCACAAAAGGCTTCAGAAACCTTTTCAGGAACCCATGGCCCCTGTGGAACCCTATTAATTCATGCTCAGTGAATGCTTTCCCTCTGTAAATTGTACTGTTTTGAGTTTCTGAAGGGATTTGTCAGACCTGGGCTGCTTGGTTTGGTTTGTTTTTCAGATCTCTGCAACCATCAGAAATCTGCCCTGGCTGTTGATGGTGTTTCACCTTTTGGTTTGGGTTACAAATGTTTGCTGACAGCTCCCCAGCCAGTCTGACCATCATTTAGATAGAAGTCTTGAAGGCAGCAGGAATCTCTGCCCCAAATATTTGTTGCTGTTGGTCTGAAGTTGCACATTATCAAAGGTGTGGTGCCAGGAGAGCACTGAGGGCTTTTTGTCCTGGAGCAGACTGTGGCCTGTGGGACTTGAGAGAAAATAGGGCTGGATGTGTTTAATTTGGCACTGGGGACACTCCAGTTGCACAGAGTGTTTCCCTGCATTCCCTGTTTTTCATCCATAAATCCCTGTATCACTTGTTGACTGTTTCCAGTTAAAGGCTGTTCCATCCCACCAGCTCTGTGTCCTTCCCATAAATTGGGAAATTGGGATTTTCAGATTCTGCACAGGAATGGGATTCTCCAGCCTCCTTCTCCTGCTGCCACCAAACTCTGGGTTGGCTGGAACACAAAGCTGTGGTTACTACAGGCTCTCAGAGAAGATGGTGCTGCAGTGCCAGGAGAGCAGCTCTTGGGAAAGAATGGGAATAAATCCAGTAAATACCTGGGGATCCTGGCTGAGAATTGGGGATCCATGAGCTGGGGGTGCTGCTGGGTGAGGGGCTGGCCAGGATTCTGCCCCTCAGGTGAGACCCCACCTGCAGAGCTGCCCCAGCACAGGGAGAGAGCCCAGGATGGTCCCAGGGATGGAGCAGCTCTGCTGGGAGAGCTGGGACTGTCCAGCCTGGAAAAGCTTCAGGGTGATCTTACTGCAGCCTGCCAGGACCTGACAGCCAGCAGGAAAGATGGAGAGAGATTTTAAACAATGGATGGAGGGACAGGACACAGGGAACACAGAACACAGGGAGTGGCTCCCACTGCCATAGAGAAGGGTTAGATGGGATTTTGGGATTTTGGGAAGGAATTCCTCCCTGGGAGGGTGGGCAGGCCCTGGCACAGATTCCCAGAGAAGCTCTGGCTGCCCCTGCATCCCTGGAAGTGTCCAAGGCCAGGCTGGAGGTGTCAGATATAAACAGAATAAATCCAGAGGTAAATGGAGCTCAGGTGTTTTCACACACCACAAACATCTGGTTCTGTTCCATGTGCACTTGTGACTAATTGACAAAAAGTTGACAAAAAACGTTTATATTTTTGTCTTTAATGAAAGTGGGACAGTTAAATGTAGATTAATTGCACTCAATTAAGGAGCCAAAATCCATCCTGGTGTCCTTGAACAAAACTGGCTGGGGGTGGAACATTGCCTTGTTAACCTGGAGGTTCCTCAGATGCAGTTTGGTACCAGATGGGATGTTGGAATTTGCTGTATTTGACTAAGTGTGGATCATTAAATTGTTTGTTTTACCATTGAATTTAATCAGCAGAACAATGGAATTGAGTTTGGAGAACAGGGCTTGTCCACCCTCTCTGCAATGTGCCATTTGGCAAAACCTCCTGGCTCCATGTCCCCCAAATTCCTGAGCTGTGTTCCTGCTCATTGTTTCCTTGTTTACAGCTGGCTTTGAGGTCAAATAATGTAAATTTGAGAGTTGAGATGATTTTAAATGAGGTTGTAAAGCAGGGAATGTGGTGTGGAATGAATTGTAGGGGGACTCTTCTGGATTTAGCAAAAGTATTGTTTCTCCTGCATAAAACCTTTAGAAAAACAAACAAACCTAAAGAAATATAATCAAGGGATTGGTGTATAAACCCTACAAGAGCCAGAATTCTATTTTAAAAATTTATATATATTTATATATTTATTTCTTCTGTGAGTTACAAACCCCTTGGCTAACCTAATTGCATTTTTATCAGGAGGATTTTTACAGATTATAATAAACTATCCCCCTATGCTAATCCAGACTTTTAGAGGGAATAATAATTCCTCAGCCCTTATCAGTGAGCAGTGGCTGCTGAGTCTCTTCCCTGTGTTCTCTGGAGTTGATATTATAACTCATTAGGGGATGTAAAGCACTTTATATCCTTTTATTTCACTCAGTGATAAATAAATTAACATTGTGAACCTGCAGGATCCCTTGCTGGTTTTAACTCAATTTAAGAGCTAATTGTTCCTTCTTGGAATTGCTTCTGAAGACCCTGAATTTGCAGGAGGATTTTATTGGATTTATTTGGAAGCAAAGCATGGAGCAGAGGATCATGCAGGGTGAAGAGTTTCTTTTCAAGGTGCAGGTCATGAATCACACACTGAATTCCAGACCTGGAAAAACATTTCCTTGGAAGCAGATTCAGCCCTGGAGGCAGCTGGGGGTGAGAGGGAGTCCCATACAGAGACAGAAATTTGGGGTGAATTCTCAAGGTTTGGTTTAGAGAAGCTTTGGAGTTGCCCAGGCTTTCAGCAATTCTGTCACTCTGGTTTATTTATCTTTTATTTATCCTTTCCTGGGGCCTCACCCAGCAAAACAAATGTGAAAATAGTGAATTCTGGACATGAGCACAGCTGGACTTTTGTCCTTGCTTGGGATGAACCCTCTGGGATCCATAAATTCCCAACCTTTCCCTTTCTGTCAGCAGTCTCTGGCATGGGAACTAATGTTTATTTTCCATCAATAATTGCAAAGAATTATTTTCAATATTTGAGTTCTAGGCTGAGGATTCTCCCAGGTGCAATTCTGGGGCTGTTTTCCTGAAGGGTAGAGAAGGAAAATGGCACAGTTGTTTGGGATCTGTTCTCACCAGCTTCATTTTGGTTACACTCCCAGCTGGGGAACAGAGTCAACCCTGACAATGAAAAAATCATCATTAACACTTCATGAATTAAAAAATTCAACTTAGAATCACAGGATTTTTAAAGAGCACAGAGGAAGTGGAAGCCAAATTTTTGAGCAAAATAATTTGGTGAAGTGAGATTTCAGTTAAGGAGGTGAGAATTTGAGTGGCAGTTCATAATTTTGTAATTTTTGCATTTCCAGCCTTTTGAGGCCCCTGTTTTCAGTTCTGATAAAGAGATGAAGGGGATTTCACACATCAGTTGTGTATGAACACTCTCTTTTCAGGTTGGTGTGCCTTGGAATATGTGATGAAAACCCCAAATTCCTTCTTGAGGTGCACTAGAGAAGTTTTTCTGAAAATGACAGTTCTGTTCTGCATTCAAAAATGGAGTTTATAAACAATCCCAATGAAATCAAGGCATTATTAGATTATCTGTCAGCTCCTCTTTCTTTATCCAGGGTTCTGTTGTTTCTTTGGCTGTGGAATGAAAAAAAAAAAAAGCCTCTCAAAACTTGATCTCCTTAATTCCTTGGAAAACATGACAGTGCTTTCCAAAATCTCCTAATTTGTCACAAAAAACTTGTCAGCCTCGACCTCTTGAGGTTTAATTTTATTTTGCCTTCCTGCCCACGTGGATTTCATGGAGAAGATTTCTATCAGCTGATATTTATCAGCACCATAAGTTGATATTGGAAATAAAGGCAGGGATTTTTATTGATTCTGAATTCCCCCAGCATGAGGAGGAGGTGGCATCTTGCATTAAACAGCTCCCACAGCAGAGTTCTTGTGGAATTTCACATTCCATGAGTGTTGCACTCAGATATTGGGGAGCCAAGTGCCCAGGAAAATTTGTTGATCAATTGGGAAGCAATGCCTGAGTTCCAGCATGTAAAGGGAGAGGAAAAGGTCATTAATGGAATTAAACCAACAATTGAACATCATCCTTTCAGCTGTGCTGTGGAGAGTTCAATAATTCCTGCATGGATGGGCTGGAATTAATTTATAAAACTTTTCAGACTGACCAAGATTTGAACTGTGGATTCCTTCTCCCCACTGCAATTTTTCTAAAGTTAATGGTCTCTGATGAAATATCGTTTCTGAGAGTCCAATAATTCAAGTGAGAGCTGAGCAAGTAGCAGCTGATGATTTAGGGCTGAGAAAAAGGATGGAAAAAGTGGTTTGGATATTTTTAATTGTAGTGCTGCTGTTTCAAATGGGCCTGTCAGGCTTAAAACAGCAAAATGAACTTTGACAAAGAGGTGGTTTTGAATTCTTAAAGAGAGTTTACACTGAAAATCAGATTTTAGGTAATAAAGCTCTTTCAAAGTTTAGATAAAGGTTTCAGATGTGGTACCAGCTTTGATATTTTTGCTAGGAAATTGTACATTTTCCATTTCCTTGTTAACTTAGCTCAGGATAAATGTGCAATCCTTTAATTTGGGAGGTTTGCAGGATTCCTGCTCACTCTGAGCCACATGTGGATGAACAGTTTATTTATTCCCACTCAGCTGAAACACTTGCTTTGGGTCAGAGACCTCAGGGAATCCTTTTAGTTCCATTTAGAATCAACATCCTTTAATTCTGAGGGCTTCTAGAAATAAAAAAAAAGAAAAATACATGGGAATCAAACAGGATTTGGGTATAGACACAGATTAGGGGGACAATTACTGTGTAAGAACATTTAAAATCAGTTATAAGATATTAAAATGTGGGTTAAGCTCCTCCCTTGGCAAATGCCATGGATGAGATGAATTCCAGGGAAAGCAGAACATTTAATTCCATGGCTCCACGAGGAATAGATGGAATAAATGCCATAATGGAATAAATTTATTTCCAGCAATAAATGGAAAGGTGCAGGATGTGGAATTGGTTCAGGCCAGTGCTTTTGTAGGGCTCATCTTTGCTTTCTGCCTAAAGAAACAATTAAAAATGATTATATTGAATAAAAATGGGCAAGTTTTTGCCTCATGGATGTTGGAAAATGGGATAATGTGCAATGAAACTCTGAAATTTATCTGTGAAGCAGAGCACTGAGTTGTGAAAGCCTGTGTTACTCACAATATATTTAATTTATTGAGCAGACAATAAACAGAAGGGGGCAGAAAAGCCTTATTTATTCTTTTGGGTTCCAGCTTGGCAGAATTGAAATATTTTGAATGGGAATTTGAAAATCCAGCAGTAAAAGCAGTCCCTGAAAACTTTTCAGGTAGTTTGGGGAGTTAATTCTGCCAGTGCAAGAAAATGAATGAAGAGGAGAGCAGGTAATCAATTAGTGATTAAAAGGACAAGGATTGGAGATAACAGGATTTAGGTGGTATCCCAGAATAATTTTTGGAGCAATTTAGAGCAGTTTAAAATACCAGTAATTCAATTTCTAAAAACTTGCAAAAAACAACCTGTCTTGCTTTTGGAAAATCACGTGATAATTGAAATTTAGAGACATTTGAAAATGAATGAATTCATTTATTTCAGTGGGTTTATTTCAAGCAGGATGGAAAGGAGCAGTAGAGGGATTCCCAAGGCTGAACCAACCTGAAAAGTTGGAATTGCTGCTCCTGGAGTCTTTTCCAACCTGTAACATCTCCCAGATCTCACTGAGGTTTTTCCATCTGCTCTCCTTGGCAGCAGCTGCCACTTAACTGCTGCATTTCCACCCCTAAAACCCTTGGAATGTTTTTCCAAACAGCATTTTCCCCCCCTTTTTTTTTTTTATTTCGTAAGAACTTTACATTTTTGCATATCTTGAGCTCCATCTCTTTGTTCCACAGCAAGAAATCTGCTCCCAATAACTCCTGAAATTGTGTTTTTCATACTGAGGGAAGAGCAGGATTTCTTTTAGGTGCCCTCAGGGGATCTGGAAATTCAAGATTTAATCCCTGATTTCATTCCAAGCATCCTTGGAATGGCTGGAAAATGTCTGTGGTGGTGGCAAGGGCACAGAGCTGGCTGGGAATTTTGGAAAAGCAGAATTACCTGGTGACAATTATTTGCAAACCCCTCAGAAAGAACTCTGGGGTGTTTGCAGGAACCTGATATTGTATTTATTTGTTATCTGGTGATCAGTGATGTGTCATTCATATCTCAAAATCCAATTTATAACCCTGTCTCCTCCACTCCCACCATTTTCATGCTTCAATCAGACTTCTAATAGCAGAATTTCCCAGAAAATCAGGAAAATCATCTCCAAATAACTAATTATGTAATGAAGGATTCCAAATCTTCACTCCTGTATTTCCTAAACATGCAGAGTTTCTGTTTGAATCAATAATTTCTATTTGAATCAATAATTTCACTCCTGTATTTTCCAAACATGCAGAATTTCTTTTTGAATCAATAATTTCCCTCCTGTATTTTCCAAACATGCAGAATTTCTATTTGAATCAATAATTTCTATTTGAATCAATAATTTCTATTTGAATCAATAATTTCCCTCCTGTATTTCCTAAACATGCAGAATTTCTATTTGAATCAATAATTTCTATTTGAATCAATAATTTCACTCCTGTATTTCCTAAACATGCAGAATTTTTGTTTGAATCAATAATTTCACTCCTGTATGCTCTAAACATGCAGAATTTCTATTTGAATCAATAATTTCTATTTGAATCAATAATTTCAATCTTGTATTTCCTAAACATGCAGAATTTCTATTTGAATCAATAATTTCTATTTGAATCAATAATTTCACTCCTGTATTTTCCTAAACGTGCAGAATTTCTATTTGAATCAATCATTTCTATTTGAATCAATAATTTCTATTTGAATCAATAATTTCACTCCTGTATTTTCCAAACATGCAGAATTTCTATTTGAATCAATAATTTCTATTTGAATCAATAATTTCACTCCTGTATTTTCCAAACATGCAGAATTTCTATTTGAATCAATAATTTCTATTTGAATCTATAATTTCACTCCTGTATTTTCCAAACATGCAGAATTTCTATTTGAATCAATAATTTCTATTTGAATCAATAATTTCTATTTGAATCAATAATTTCCCTCCTGTATTTCCTAAACATGCAGAATTTCTGTTTGAATCAATAATTTCACTCCTGTATTTCCTAAACATGCAGAATTTCTATTTGAATCAATCATTTCTATTTGAATCAATCATTTCTATTTGAATCAATCATTTCTATTTGAATCAATCATTTCCCTCCTGGAGGCTGCTGAGGATCAGGGCAGCTCCCTCATTTCCCACTGAGCACAATCTCCACTTGCTGCTCCTTATCTTGCTCAGGAAATTCAGGCTCAAAGAAGGGTAATAACTGGAAATTCCTTCCCAGCCTGTCTGAAAACAAGATATCTCTGCTCTTGGATTTTTATGAGTCCATTTATCTTCCAAAAGGGTGGCATTGACCTGCTGCTTGTGGCATGACCCAGCCTTTTCTTGGCCATATTCAAAAGCTGCAGACTGATAATTAATTTAATTTCTAGCACTTTTCAATCCTGCTGGCCTGGATGGGTTTTTCCCTACTTTCCCCTGATTTTTTCCCTGTTTTTCCCCCCATTTCTTCCCCATTTCTTCCCCATTTCTTCCCCATTTCTTCCCCATTTCTTCCCCATTTCTTCCCCATTTCTTCCCCATTTCTTCCCCATTTCTTCCCCATTTCTTCCCCATTTCTTCCCCATTTCTTCCCCATTTCTTCCCCATTTCTTCCCCATTTCTTCCCCATTTCTTTTCCCCTATCTTTCCCCCTGTTTTCCCCCTGTTTTTTCCCTATTTTCCCCCTATTTCTTCCTATTTTTCCCTAATTCCCCCCTGGTTTTCCCTATATTTCCCCCCTATTTCCTCCCTATTTTTTCCTCTATTTTTTCTCTATTTTTCATTTTTAAAATAGATTTTCAAATATTTCTATTTTTAAAGTTTTTTTTCATATTTTCTTTTATTTAAAAACTATTTTTTCTCTTTTTTTCCTATTTTTTACTAATTTTGTGCATTTTTGCTATTTTTCTAACTTTTTTCCTGGGTTTTTTTTTTCTATTTTCCTGCTTTTGTGTGTTTCTTAAAGGCAAAACATTCCATGAACCCTGTGTCACCACACTTAATTTTTGCAGTTGCAACTGTGTTCAAAATGAGAGGTTTTAAAATTTTGTTGTGTTTTTTTTACACCAAGATCTGAAATGATTGAAGGGATGGAAAATCCCTGGAGGAGCAATCCTGGCTTGGGGACAGGAAGGTTTGGGGTCACCTGTGCCTCTTGAACTCTTTGGAAATGATATTATCATTTTGAAATTTGGTTCTCCAGGTGGGTTCAACTTTTCTCAGAGCACAATAATCCCCAGGAGAGTTTAACATCTTTAAAAATTGGGTTAAAATTAAATTAAAAAAAAATTAATCTTAAAGCTGATAATATTTTCTGCCACCAGCCAATCTCCTCTGTAGGTAAAGATGGATTTTACAACTTGGAAAATCACTGATTTGTCCTAACTTGAGTTAAAAATTTGATGTTGTTTAAATTGTTTGGCTAAAGCATCATTTGCTTTATCTTTTATTATAAATTTATAATTTATTTATAAATTTATTTATCATTTTATTATAAATTTATTATAAATCCAGCCCTCTCAGCTCCAGGAGTTTTTCCAGCCATGCCTGGTGCACTTTGTGCTGTTCCAGGAACTCTCTGCTCTGGGGGATGTTCAGAACCCAAAGAGAATTTTAAATCCTGAAAATGATGGATGCCACTGCTGCTCTTTTTGAGAATTTTAAATCCTGAAAATGAGGGATGCCACTGCTGCTTTTTTGAGAATTTTAAATCCTGAAAATGAGGGATGCCCCTGCTGCTTTTTTGAGAATTTTAAATCCTGAAAATGAGGGATGCCAATGCTGCTTTTTTGAGAATTTTAAATCCTGAAAATGAGGGATGCCCCTGCTGCTTTTTTGAGAATTTTAAATCCTGAAAATGAGGGATGCCCCTGCTGCTTTTTTGAGAATTTTAAATCCTGAAAATGAGGGATGCCAATGCTGCTTTTTGAGAATTTTAAATCCTGAAAATGAGGGATGCCACTGCTGCTTTTTTGAGAATTTTAAATCCTGAAAATGAGAGATGCCACTGCTGCTTTTTTGGCCATTTTCTGTGACTGGACCATGAATTTGGGAATTCCAACAGGAATTGTTGAGGTGCCTGTGCAGCCTTGGCTTCCCAGCTGCTCTGCTGTCCCCAGTTGTGTTCTCTGCATTCAGTTTGGGCCATAAATCCAAAATTCTTTTTCAGTTTGTTGCAGTGAGGGATCCTGAGTGGGTTTTCTCACTCCTGGGAGCAGCAGGGGAAGGAAGCAGGTGGCCATCAGGGGGAAGGAGCATTTTGACATTTTCTTAATAAAAAATGATGAAAAGATGCAAAGAGGGGCTGCTGGTAGGGATGAACACGAGTGTTAGGGAAAGATAAACTAGGGGGAAACAAGGAAAACACCACATTGTGCAAAAATATTTATTATATTTAGATTTTCTCCCTGCTAGGGATCATTGTGATATTCCTCCACACAGGAAGTCAGCATTGAAATCTTAATTTAAACTGGGAATTACCAGAGTTTAAGGGCACTTTTCAGCCTGCTTTTTCTTAAGGCTGGAGAGTTTTACATTGAAATCTTAATTTAAATTGGGAAATACCAGAGTTTAAGGGCTCTTTTCCACCCTGGTATTCCTTAATGCTGGAGAGTTCTACATTGAAATCTTAATTTAATTTAGGAAATACCCGAGTTTAAGGACTCTTTTTCAGCCTGATTTTCCATAAGGCTGGAGAGTTTTACATTTGAATTTTAGTTTAAATTGGGAAATACCAGAGTTTAAGGGCTCTTTTCCAACCTGGTTTTCCTGAAGGCTGGAGAGTTTTACATTTAAATTTTGATTTAAATTGGAAAATACCAGAATTTAAGGACTTTTCCAGCCTGGATTTCGAGTTTTCCAGCTCCTCTTCCCATTGATGCTTCTCCATGGGAATGAGGACAAAAGGAAAAACCTGTCTGAAAATCTCACTCCAAGTCACTTTGAGGTTTTTAGAGAAACACTTTTGATCCTCATGGAAGAGAGAAATGTCATCTCTTCCTTTCTTCCTGATTTTTCTCTGTCTCTTCAAATGGAAAGAGGAGAGGATGGTCCTGGCATTGCCAAAATCCCTTTCAATGCACTCTGGCTCATTGGCAGCTTATTGGCAATGGAGCCCCAGCCTGTAAGATGAGTGATCAGATGTGACTCACACATTTTCCATACTGAAAATGACCTTTGGCAGCAATTTCCTTATGCAAAATATAGCCTGGCCTTTTGTATTTAAAAAAAATCAAAAATCAGAGGCTAAATATGCAATCATTAGTTGGTATGTTTATTTTTGAGGAATATTTTCACCTCTAATTTGACAGATTATTTAGTAAATTACATTAAAAATCCCCAAATATCTGCAGGTTGCATGCATTTAAATTTTTTTTTTAGAGAGTTGTGTCCAAGAAGAGGCAAATTGCAGCTCCAGTCTCTCCAAGTCCTAATGCTGTTGGGGGAGAGGAATAAGTGAGCACAAATGGAAAGTTCTGGGGCCTGTGCAGACACTCTGGGTTTGTGAAACTCCCCCTGACCCCTGGAATATTTTCCTTCCATCTTCCCTTGAGGACTGGCAGCACTCAAAATTTGCTTCCCCTGGGATCTGAGGGAATTCCAAAGCTTCCCTCCTCCTCCTCCTTAGTGTTTTCTGGGTTTTAGTACAGAAGGAATGGTTAAAGTTGTTTCATTATCTTGGAGAGGTTCAAGAAAGGAAATGGAATAATCCAAGGGTGCACTTGGCTGTAATGAATTTGAATGGATTTTTGTCAGCTTGGCCCAATATTTTGATTTTGATGTAGAATTTCATTTTTAAATTTCATTTCTATTCAGCAAATTTCTAAATAAATCTAAAAACAGGGACTGGAACATCTCACAGGGAAGTAAATTCTTTATCACCTTTTTCAGGTGGGAATTGCTGCCAGGAAACAGGGACAGGATGAGAGGGAGAGCCTCAAGCTGCTCCAAGGGAAATTCACATTGGACACCAGAAAGAATTTCAAACAAATCCATAAAAATGAACATTCCTGAAACAAAGCAACCCCCCCAATTCCTTATTTTATGCCAATTTTTAGTGCTAGGCTTTTTTTTTCAAATACAAACTTAATAAGAGCAAAATGCTAAGGATTTTCTAAATGTAATTTTATTGCATTTATCTCTCCAGTTGAAATTAATTATTCAGAGTCTTCATTAAAAAGAAGCTTTGGTAAATGACATTTTAAACAGGCCTTCAGAAATGATTGCAGGGGAGATGGTGATAAAGAGCAGTGTCAGGAAGGAAGTGTAAAACACTGGAACGTTTGAAACTGTGGGATGTGAGAACTTCCAGGAGAGCTGTGTGGGTAATTTGGGAGCTGTAATGAGCACACACACGGGGCTGCTGCTGTTTTATCAGCTGCTTGGTGGGGTTTTTAAATGTTTGGTGCAAAAAGCAGAGAAGGAAATTGTCTTTTTTTAGAACTAAAATTGTGTGGGATTTTTCCCTTGAACAGGTGAGTGGAAGTCCCTAAATCCTGATTCTCCAGAGAACAGGAAAGCAACAGGACCCCCCATTCATTTCTTTCTTTTCTTTATTCTTTTCTTTATTCTTTATTCTTTATTCTTTCCTTTTTCCTTTCCTTTTTCCTTTCCTTTTTCCTTTCCTTTTTCCTTTCCTTTTTCCTCTCCTCTTTCCTCTCCTCTTTCCTCTCTCCTCTTTCCTCTCTCCTCTTTCCTCTTTCCTCTTTTCCTCTCTCCTCTCTCCTCTCTCCTCTCTCCTCTCTCCTCTCTCCTCTCTCCTCTCTCCTCTCTCCTCTCTCCTCTCTCCTCTCTCCTCTCTCCTCTCTCCTCTCTCCTCTCTCCTCTCTCCTCTCTCCTCTCTCTTTCTTTCCTTCTCTCTTTCTTTCCTTCTCTCTTTCTTTCCTTCTCTCTTTCTTTCCTTCTCTCTTTCTTTCCTTCTCTCTTTCTTTCCTTCTCTCTTTCTTTCCTTCTCTCTTTCTCCCTTTTTTTCTCTCTCTCTCCCTCTCCCTCTCTCTCAAACCTGAGCTCCAGGTGCACATGAGCAGCTCTGGCAGAGCCTGCCCTGCTCTGGGATGAGCCAAGCATCTCCCAGACCTCCCCAGGTTTGCACTGCAGTGCTCTTGGGCTCCCTGAGGATTCCCATCTGTTGCAAGCAGCACATGCAGTCCCTGGCAGTGGGAGGCAGGGCATTGGAGCCTGGGGCTTTGGGAGCCAAAAAATCCGGGGTCAAGCATTTTATTTGTGCCAAAAGTGGGATCCATTCATCGTCAGCTCCTCGACAGGGCCTTATCTTGCCTTGATGATGGATAATTTGGCACTTCAGGCTCCCTCAGACATGTGAATGTTCGAGTGTGTGCTCTGCTGCAGCTGAAGGAAATGCACTTGCTGTCACCAGATTGGCTTCATCTGTGTTTCAGCAATTAGCCAAGGGAAAATAAATGACCCCCAGTCACGTTTGGGATGTTGGAGCTGTGAGAACAAGGGTGAGCTGTTTATTGTGGGGAGCAAAGGGGAACTAAACCAAAATGTCTCTCATTCCTTCTCCCTGAGCACAGCAGGAGCAGTTTAAGTGTCACACCCAGCCCTGGGAATACTGAGTGGTGGGATGGCAGTAATGTGAATAATCCCTGCAAACAGGTCAGCTGCTAATCTGCACGTGCAGGCAGTTCTTTATTTCAGATTTCCTTTTGCAGTCCAGTGGAGACTTAACATGTCTCCAGTTTTCCTTCTCCATTGTCAGCAGGAGTGTCAAGAGAAGCTTTTTCTGGTTTTTCACACAGTAAATGATTTTTGGTGTTGTTGTTTTTTTTTTTTTAATTAACTACAAGAAGTAGTTCAGTCTTGTTTTTATTCAGTTACAGTCTGGTCCTGTTTGCTCTGATGCTTCTTATGCTGCTCATCTCCCCACCCTGAGGACAACACATGCCCTTTAACCATGCTCATCATCCACTTTTGCAAAAAATCCTTTCAAATTCTCTTTTCCTAGGAATTACCCTCCTGGAGCTGGTGCATTACCTTGTAAATTGGCCACGTTACCTCTGCAAACGCTCAGATTTTCCCAAAAAGAATTTGGAGGAGCTGTGATTTACAGACTTCCCCCTGTGTGTCCTGAATTGATGAATTCTTTATTGCTTCCCCAGGGGTCATGGACTTTGATATAATTCCATTGGAGCCATCAATCCTCTGGAAAAATCAGAGTCCTGGAGGTGTCAGACTCGATGGATTGCCAGGATCAGCAATGTCAGGAGAGGGACGAGGCCCAGAGGCTTCCCTGGATTACTAAAACCAAAACCATCTCCATGGATTATTTATGAGCTTTGCTCCTTTATATTCCCATTCCCTCTGTGATTATTTAATTTTTTTTTTGCAGTGTTGTCCCTCAGACCACGGTGATCCTCAACAATGACCGGCAGAATTCCATCGTGGCCAAGATGGTGGGGCAGGAGGAGCCACTGAGCAGAGCAGCAGATTCCCTGGAGAACATCCTCAGCAAGTGAGTAACATCCCTAAAAAACATCCTCAGCAAGTGAGTAACATTCCTAAAAAACATCCTCAGCAAGTGAGTGACATTCCTAAAAAACATCCTCAGCAAGTGAGTAACATTCCTAAAAAACATCCTCAGCAAGTGAGTGACATTCCCTGAAAAACATCCTCAGCAAGTGAGTGACATTCCCTAAAATACATCCTCAGCAAGGAGTAACATTCCTTGAAAAACATCCATTTCAAATGATAAATAAATTACTGTATCATTTGGATACAATAACCAGAATTTCAAATGATAAATAAATTGCTGTATCATTTAAAATAATTAATAAATTGCTGTATCAGCTGCATACAATAACCAGCATTTCAAATGATAAATAAATTGCTGTATCAGCTGCATACAATAAACAGCATTTTGAATGATAGATAAATTGCTGTACCATTTAGATACAATAACTAGCATTTCAAATGATAAATGAATTGCTGTATCATTTAAAATAATTAATAAATTGCTGTATCCTCTGGATAAAATAACCAGAATTTTGAATTATAAATATATTGATGTATCATTTGGATACAATAACCAGAATTTTGAATTACAAATGTATTGATGTATCATTTAAAATGATAAATGAATTGCTGTATCACTTTAAATAATAAATAAATGACTGTATGGTTGGAAAGAATCCAACCCAAAACAGCTACATCATTTTAATACAATGACCAGAATTTTAAATGACAAATTAATTGCGGTATCATTTAGATACAATAACTGGCGTTTTAAATGATAAATTAATTGCTGTATCATTTTAAATAACAAATAAATTGCTGTATCACTTAGATACAATAACTAGCATTTTGAATTATAAATAAATTGCTGTATCACCTTAAACAATAAATAAATTGCTGTATCAGCTGGATACAATAACCAGAATTTTAAACGATAAATTAATTACGGTATCATTTAGATACAACAACCAGAATTTTGAACGATAAATAAACGCTGTATAATTTAAAATGCTGAATAAATAGCTGTATCCCCTGGACACAGCAGCCAGCATCGTAGAGCCCCTGCAGCTCGCCGTGCTGCCTGGGCTCTGCAGTCCCCGTTCCCCCGCAGCGCGGTGCCGGGCCGCCGGCAGAACACCATCGTGGTGAAGGTGCCCGGCCACGACGACAGCCACAACGAGGACGGCGAGAGCGGCTCCGAGGCCAGCGACTCGGTGTCCAACGGCGGCCAGGGCGGCAGCCAGAGCATCGGCAACAACGTCACCCTCATCACCCTCAACTCCGAAGGTACGGGCCGGCCCGAGGGGCACGAGCTTCTCTGAGAAATGGAGAAAAACCCCTCCCTCCGAATAATTATAATTTTGAAATGAAGGGGCTCTCAGGCAAAGATATGGGAATAGACAGGAGCTTCTCTGAGAAAAGGAGAACTCTCTCTCAGGCAAAGATATGGGAATAGGCAGGAGCTTCTCTTTTAAATAGAGAATGTAAACCCTCTCCCCCCAAATTGTTGTAGTTTGGAAATTAAGGGGCTCTCAGGCAAAGGTATGGGAATAGGCAGGAGCTTCTCTGAGAAATGGAGAATGTAAACCCCCTCCCTCCGAATAATTATAATTTTGAAATTAAGGGGCTCTCAGGCAAAGATATGGGAATAGGCAAAGCTTCTCTTTTAACAGATATATGGGAATAGGCAGGAGCTTCTCTGAGAAAAGGAGAACTCTCTCTCAGGCAAAGATATGGGAATAGGCAGGAGCTTCTCTGAGAAAAGGAGAACTCTCTCTCAGGCAAAGATATGGGAATAGGCAGGAGCTTCTCTTTTAAATAGAGAATGTAAACCCCCTCCCTCCAAATAATTATAATTTTGAAATTAAGGGGTTCTCAGGCAAAGATATGGGAATAGGCAGGAGCTTCCCTTTTAAATAGAGAATGTAAACCCCCTCCCTCCAAATAACTATAATTTTGAAATTAAGGTGTTCTCAGGCAAAGATATGGGAATAGGCAGGAGCTTCTCTTTTAAATGGAGAATGTAAACCCTCTCCCCCCAAATTTTTGTAGTTTGGAAATTAAGGGGCTCTCAGGCAAAGATATGGGAATAGGAGTAACAGCTCTTTACTAGGAAAGTTAAAATAGAAATGCAGTATTACAAAGAACAATCCCAAAGCACTGCCAGAGTCAGAATCCAAGCTGACACCCGTCAGTCAGTCAGGGTGTTGGCAGCAGTCCCATTCAATGGTGGCTGCATCCTCCTGCAGGGGCAGATGTGGTTCAGCTGGAGCAGTGCTCCTGGAGAAGGTGCAGTTTCCTCCAAAGGTCCAGTGATGATGCAAGGGTCTGGTTTTCCTCTGGAATCCAGTGGAAAAGGCTGCTCTGATGTTCCAAATCTCAGTTTTTATCTGGGTAGGAAAGGCTTGGCTCCTCCCCCTGGCTGGAGCATCTCCCAGTGGGATGATGTAATTTGATCAGTCATGCACTGGGACTCAATGGCCCTGAACAGGAGATATCTCCTGGAGGGAGGATGGGCTGTGGAAAGATAAAGATGATTGCCCACCTGGTTTTTAACAATGGCCCATTAGCAGATAATATGTGCCACAATGTCTCACTTACGTATCCTCAGCACTCTCAGTGTACACACTTGGAATTCCTTAAATCTGATGTTTTACTGTACTTCTGCTATTCTGTTAAGCCAGGAGATCAAATATCCTAAAGGCCTCACAGTGTGAGGCTGGAACACCCTAAGCTATTGATGTCCTCTCTAGGAGACATCCTGTAAACTTGAGATTTGGCCCATCCAGGGGGGTTTTCCTCAGAACAGGGACAGGAGCAGAGGGAACGGCCTCAGGCTGGAATCAGCAGGAGTTTCCCTGGAAAGGGGCTCAGGGATTGGCAGTGCCCAGGGAGGTTTGTGTGCCCCTCCCTGGAGGTGCCCCAGGAACTCCTGGAGGTGGCACTCAGAGCCCTGGGCTGGGGACAAGGTGGGGACTGAGCACTGGCTGGACTCTGATCCTGGAGGTTTTTTCCAACCTCAGTGATTGCAGAATTTTTCCTGCTCTCAGCTATGGCAGGAGCAAAGCTGCCAGCATCAGGAGGGTGTTTGCTGTGTAATTCCTTTTCTGCCTTGGTCTGGCACAGATTTGCACAGACAAATGTGATGTTGGGCCCATTGATGTGCATGTAAATTCAGAACAAACCCCTAATCCATTAATGTCTGCAGATCTGATTTCCCTCAGACCTCTGGAACACTCATCCATTCCAAATCTCTGAGATTGATGAATGCTTTGAGGATCAGATCAGTGACCCCCCTCCACCTGCCCTTGCCCTGGCACGGGAGGGAATTGCTAATTCACCTGCAGGGTGGCACAAATTCAATTATTAATAAAGGAAGAGATGGAGAATAACAGTGCTGGTGTGCAGGGAGAGGCAAAGTCACAGCAGCCCTTGGCTTGCATCAGCAGGGACAGAATTCCAGGGGCTCTGAGGGGTGCAGAGGTAAAACCTGAGGATGGAGATCCCAGGACAGGCCAAACACCAGCTCCACTCTGTCATCCAGACTCTGAAAAGCAAAACCAAACTGTGTTCAGAGTTGGGTTTATCTGACATTGAGCTGTGGACATTTGCAGATTTCGGGAGTGGATTTCTATAAAGGCACTGTTTGCTCTCTGCTGGTTGCTTTCATGTAATTGTGATAATTTAAAAATTAGCCTTCTTGCCTTTTTATCCCTGAAAAATAATGATGCAGAGCTTTGAGCCCAGTTCCAGTAATGGTGTAGAACAAGGCTGAGTTTTTGCTGACTGAACACGGTGACTTCATTCCATGTGGTTTTTCAAGTCCAGTTAATTTTGGCATGCATGTGTTCTTCCTGTGAGTTTTGGAGTGCAGCATCTTCTCACTTCAAACCCAGCAGTACATTATATTTAATTGTGAACATTCTGATTAATTAAAAACAATGAGCTTTGTACATTTTAGTGTCTTGTGCAGAACAAAGAGCACAGGAAGAGAATTTTTAGTTTCACTGATAAACTTTTGGAGCAGGTTTCCATTGAGTGTTATACCCTAGACATGAGGAAATTTCTTTTATAATGGTTTATTGTATAATGGTTTGTTGTATAATGGTTTATTGTATAATGGTTTATTGTATAATGGTTTATTTTATAATGGTTTATTTTAAAATGGTTTATTTTATAATAGCTTATTTTATAATGGTTTATTTTATAATGGTTGCATGGGCTGGATGTGATGGCCCAATGCTATTTTCCTCTTCAGTTTTCACACATTGCACTTGCACCTTCAGGGTGGTAAGAGGTTTGGTCTGTTCAGTTATTTTGAGATTCTTTTCCTGTGCTTTCCAGAGTTCTTGTGCATTTTTAAAGTTCTGAAGATCCTGAATTGGATTTCTAAGATGCTGCAGCTGATCTTTAGGTCCTCCTTGCACAGAACTTCATTTGTGAATCAACTTTTTTGGGCTTTCATAGCTCTTGAAGATGTCAAGATGTCATTGAAGACACTGAATAATGGAATGGTTTGGGTGGGAAGGGACCTTGAGGATCATCCCAGGCTGCTCCAAGCCCTGTCCAGCCCGGCCTTGGGGACTCCAGGGATCCAGGAACACCCACAGCTTCTCTGGGAAATCCATCCCAGCACCTCCCCAACCTCCCAGGGAGGAATTCCTTCCCAAAATCCCCTTTAAGGTTTGAAACCATCTCTCCTGTGTCCTGTCCCTCCAGTTTCTGATGCAGAGAACCCTGAGCTGGAAATGTAAATGGAAATGTAAACATGGATTTTTGGAGCAGATAAGGGGAGGCTGCTCTGCCCTGGGTGTTAATTAGGGATGAGTGATGCTTTTTTTCCAGAGAAAACTCCTCAGTCACATCTTGTCTCCTCAACTTGGCATCTGCAGCAGTCATTTGATAATGGCAGCATTAAACACACTCAGGATTTGCTTTCCAAGTGGGAATCCAAGCAGCTCCTTGTCCATGGCCCAGCCTTATCTGTGCACAGCATTTTCCAGCCCAGGGCAGATCAGATCTCACACGTGGGATGAGCTCTTGGAGCTTTTTCCTGCCAAGCTGCTCAGGACAGACAGTGAGAGGAGCTGAACCTTCTGTACCCTAAACCAAAATGATGTGGAGACACTGATGAGGCTTCAGGCCTTGTGAAAGCCAAAGAAAATGATAAAAATTGAATTGCTTTGGGTTTTTAATTTTTTTTTCAGTTATTAGCAGCCAGCAGATGAACAAGTTTCTTGCAGGTGTCTGCCACAGGGATATTTGGAGTTAACACTGGCCCACCTCCACCCAAATATAACAAAGATATATTAAACAAGGAAAAAAGGGAAAAATCCAAATTAGAGATCTGAATTTCTGACATGAAACACATTTTAAAAAACCCTCTGAGTCCATGGATTTTAGTTTGCTGAATTTGATTTGGATCTTTTTTTATCTGAACTTTTTATCTGATCACATCCTTCCATGAGTCATAAAATAAGGGACTCTCTCTTGGATTTCACCAAAATACCAAAATTGAGGCTTATTCTTAACAAACAAGTGACCTCACTGGTGTTGTGCTGAGGCTGAAGAACCTCTGAGTGCAGGGGTTGTTCCCAAAATATCTCCTGGTCCTGGACCCACAGGGGCTGGCACTGGGTCTCCTTCAGCCACAGCCTTTGGGTGCTTGGAATATTTACCTGGAGCACAGGATGCTTCTGGGTTTAAACTGGAATAGGGCAGGATGAGGTGGGATACTGGGAAGGAATTCTTCCCTGTGAGGCTGGGGAGACTCTGGAATGGATTTCCCAGAGAAGACTTCCAGAAAATCAGTAGATGTGATTTACCGTGGCTGCCCTGGATCCCTGGAAGGGTCCCAGGCCAGGCTGGAGGGGGCTTGGAGCAGCCTGGGGCAGGGGAAGGTGTCAGGGTTGGAATTGGATCATCTCCAATGTCCCTTCCCACCCACATCATTCCATCATTCTGGGATTTTTCTTTGATATTCCCAAGGAAATGAAACCTTTCTTCTCCCCCTACAAGAACAGCTCTGTGCCCAGGCCATGTGTGTTCCTTTTCCAGAATTCCCATGTCTGAACATCCTTTGTGCTGAATGTGACTTTAGATCTCTTTAACCTTTCTTTTAGCACAGCTTTCAATCCCACTGCAGGATCTGGAGCTGAATTTACAGCCTGCTTGTCCCTCCTTTCCACACACTTAATGATTTTTAATTAACAAAGTCAGTGCTCTGGAGTCTCTGCCAATTAATCACTGCCCTGTGAACTTTTGCTAATTGACAGGAGCTCATTAAAAGATCACAGAACCATGGATGGTTTGGCTTGGAAGGGACCTTGAAGCTCATCCTGTTCCAACTCTCCACATGATGCTGATGTTGAATCTTCTATACATCAGCCAAAACATTATTTAATTTCTCTAGAAACGAAGGTTTATTTTTGTAGGTTAGGATGTGTTTTTTTGGGGTTTATTTTAATTTTTTTAAAGATTAATTCATCTTTCTGCCTTTCTGCACCTACCAATCTTTTGCTGCCGCTGCCAACTTTGCACCCAGCCTTGAGAATAAAATAAACACAGTTTCTTGGAGTGATGGAACGTGTTAATTCCAATATTTCTGTGGGCAGGTGTTTCCTTTTGTTCTCCCTGGTTTTAAAGGAATGACTGACAGCTCCTGGGGAGAGAGCAGAGCCTGGCTTTGCTTTCAGGCTCCCATGTTAGACCAGAGCTTATCCTGATGGAAGAATGTAACAGCTCAGTGTTTATCACTTCCTTGGGTGGGAGAGCACGTCCAGAGCAGCCCCTGTCTGGTTTTTGTTCTCTTGACAGAGCTTTTCTTGCTGCTGACCCCAAACTGGCTCCTCCTGTTCCCAAAAAATTCCTGGTCTCTGCGTGGCACGTCCCCAGACAGGGATGGATGGTCAGCTGTGCTGGGAGAGAAAAGAAATGCAGCAAAAAGAGTCAAAAATCAGCACTGAAAAGCAAACTGGGCTCAGTAGAATGGAGATAAAGGCAAATTTTGTGATGTTGAACAAAGAGCATTGAAGAGGAAATGGAAATTGGTGTGTGGTGGAAATGAGGCTGTGAGTGCAGAGGGAGGCTGACAAAGCTGGCAGCACTGGAAGGAGAAATGGTCACTGTGTGGTGATGAATATTTGCTGTGAAAAAGGCAGGGAATCACCTTTCCCCTCAAAGGGCAGCAGGAAAATTCACAGGATCAGGACATGGCTGGGGTGGAAGGGACCTCTGGGGGTCACCCAGCCCAAGGCAGGGACACCTGGAGGTGACAGAGGGACACAACCCAGGGGGGTTTGGGGTGTCTGCAGACAGGGAGACCCCACATGGTCACCCTCCAGGGAATGAATTCCTCATTAATTAAAGAAAGAAAATGCAAAGGTGTGTGCTGAGCTGAGCTCCAGGTGAGTGTGTGCAGTTGTGTCTCACTCAGCTGGAGCCAGGCTGTGTTCTGTGACTGTTCTCTTCCTCCCCAGCTCACATTTACTGAGTTTGTGGGAGTTTTTGAGGAGCAGCAGCAGGGTATGGCTGTGCAGTGTGGGTTTTACAGTGCATGCTCTAAATAACCAAGCTCCCCAGAATCCACCCAGATCTCACCTCTAAAGCTGGCAATACTCCTCAAGAGCCCTTCCATGTGCATTGAAGGATGTCTGAGTGCTGGGAGCCTCCAGTGATCCAGATTCAGCCAGTGGTGTTTATGAATTTAATTGCTCAGAATTTCCATCCAATTCCCATTCTGTTTTCTCTTTTCCCTTCCCCATTCTCCTCCTCAGCACAGCAGAGCTCAGGGCATTTGTGCCTCACTCAGAACTCTCCCTGCATTCCCTCTTTCCACCAGATTTTTGGGTGCCACTCCTGTGTTTGCTCCCTGCAAAGTGCCAGATGTGTTGGCAGCCTGGCAGGAATGATTTTGATCTAAAAGAAGGAATAATTCAGCTTCTGTGCCCTCATGGTTAACTTCAGTCAGGCTTCATGCAAAATGGTTATAAAATAAATTCCCTTTCTGTTGAAACTTTGAAAGCAGGAGGAAAATGCAAGAGATAATTTAGTGGGGGGATTGTGGTCATAGGTCAGAATAACAAGATAATGTCTTTTTTTCCAGGCTGGGAGCAATAAAAGAGCAGTTGCATGTGGTAAAAACAGTATGTTCTGGATTCTGTGCCAGCAGAAAAAAAGAGAGGATTTTGCAAATTGAACTAAATCTTTGGTTCATGTAGGTTAACAATGTTTGTTAAAAAAGTCTGCAGGCTAAAGGTGTTCCATAAGGAATAAAACTTCCTATACCCAGCAGCAATCCTGGGAGCTGTGAGGCCGTGATAGGCTGGAGGATAATTTATTCAGGCTTCCTAGAATTTCTGTGAAAAACGTACACATTGATCCAGAGATGTTTTTGCTTTGCCAGATCTGCCCAAATTTTTCTAAGCCAGTCCATTTATCTTGAGGAACAGCCTGTTGTTTTCCCTGATAATGGTAACCAGACTTGTGGTGAGGCCAGACACAGTGGCATGCAAAACAAGGCACAACTCATCCAAACCACTTTATTTTTCAGATGGCACCTGGTACTGGGAGCAGAAAGCAGCCAGTGTGACCTATCCTGGCTCAGGATAAAATAAAAGGATCAAATTTAGGAAAAAAAAAAAAAAAAAGAAAAACCCAAACAATTTGCAAGCGTATCAAAATATATTCAGGACAGGGCATGAAGTTCTGATTTCAGCAGCAAAAATTTGCTAAATACATCAACAAAAAATAGTTTTCCTTGCAAGTTAATGAATATAAGGAGGGAACGTTTGGCTGTGAGGGTGGGGAGGGTGCCCAGAGAAGCTGTGGGTCCCTGAATTGCCCAAGGCCAGGTTGGACATTGGGGCTTGGAGCACCCTGGCATGGTGGAAGGTGTCCCTGCCATGGCAGGGGAGGAGGAGATGATCTTTAAGGTCCCTGCAGCCCAAACCATTCCTGTGGCTCTGTTGTTGCTGATAATCTGCTGCTCTCAGTGATAAATCAGGATTGCACAATGCAACGTTTGCCTCATCCTGTCGTTACTCACCCTGTAAACTCAGCCCTGCCACGTGGGGTGACTCAACCCAAAGGTCGAGTGCAAAAGCAGTTTGGAGTTGTTTTATGTTCTGTTTTATGGAGTTCTTCTGGCTTGTAGTGGGATAAAGCCCAGTGCAGGAGTTGGAAATCCAGATGTTGCTTGCTCCAGCTGTTTGACCTGAGCTCTGCCACCTTCTTTGGGGCCTGGAGGGGTTATGGAAACCAGGAATTGGGGACTTTGTATCACAAAACTCTGCTCTAAGATCACTTAATGAAAGAAAAGTCATTAATGCCATTGTAACTGAGTGTTGCTCACAATAAATGACTGTCAATTGTGCTGAGTGACCCCTCAGTCAGCAAACCACAGAGTTGGGCAAACATGGAAATCAAATCCTAATATTTCAGTGGACACAGAAATATTGCTGGAGTGTTTTCTACCCAGTTCCTATTAGCAGTGTGAGGAATTCTGGAAGTTTGGTTTATTTCTGGAATTATCCTTGGTTGTGTGTTCCATCCTCTACCTGAGGTGGGATTGGTCCTGAGCTCTGTTCCAGTTTCTGGTTAGTCAAATTTTGTCATTGTCTGCACAGGTTAATTGAAGTGAGGGCCTAGAATTCCTTTGAATTTAATTAATTCATTTAATTTAATCCCTAGTATTCCTGACAAACTGAGAAACTGGGAAAGAAATAAAAGACTTCTTAATATTTTGAAAGGATATGTGGGTGTAGCTCTGCTACTGATGGTCTTATATTTGAATAAGAGGGAAGATGATTAGTGATTGATTAATTATCCTTCTGTTCCTTGGGAAACTATTATTTAGAAAATAATGTAGCCAGTAAATATGAGGAAAAACCCAAATTTTGTTTGGGATCTCTGGTCACATCCTGAATGGTTGTCATTGCTTGAGGTACTTTTAAATGATGAAACAAATTAGTGTTCACTATTGATTATAATTTATTAAATCTATAATGATAGATGGATAAGGAAAGGAAAGGGAAAGGAAAGGAAAGGAAAGGAGTTAGTTTTAATCTCATGGGTTTGGGGTAGAGGAAGAGCTGTTGGCTGCTTGAGTTTTGCTGTGCTTTGAGAATATCCCAGAGTTGCAGGGATGAAAACCTTCATTTTTAGGGGATGAGAGCACTGGGCTTGGAGTGGTTTCTCAAGAAAAGAGATCTCTGAGAGCGAGTTGGACACCTGGACTGGCTGCACCAACAATTTTTGGTGCTGTTGGGGTGAATTTGGGTTTCTTTCTCTCAGTAGCCACGCCGCTCAGTCAGAAAACAGAACCAAGGGGAGATGCTGCAAAGTGCAGAACTCCTGCTGCCTCCTGAGGCTGCCTCCTTGCTCAGCCTTTGCCCCCTGTGTGTTTCAGAGGATTACCCCAACGGGACGTGGCTGGGCGACGAGAACAACCCCGAGATGCGGGTGCGCTGCCCCATCACGCCCGCCGACATGCTGCACATCAGCACCAACTGCCGCACGGCCGAGAAGATGGCCCTGACCCTGCTGGACTACCTGTTCCACAGGGAGATCCAGGCCATCTCCAACCTCTCGGGCCAGGGCAAGCACGGCAAGAAGCAGCTGGATCCTCTCATGATCTACGGGATTCGCTGTGAGTGCCGCTCGGGGGGTCGCGGTGCAGAAATGGCTGGTACAGTGTCACAGCCTCAGCCCTGAGATCACCTCAGGAGGGCATAAAGCTGGTCTGGTGTCCCTGCCCAGGGTGTCTCCTTAGCCCTGAGATCACCTCAGGAGGGCATAAAGCTGGTCTGGTGTCCCTGCCCAAGGTGTCTCCTTAGCCCTGAGATCACCTCAGGAGGGCATAAAGCTGGTCTGGTGTCCCTGCCCAGGGTGTCTCCTCAGCCCTGAGATCACCTCAGGAGGGCATAAAGCTGGTCTGGTGTCCCTGCCCAAGGTGTCTCCTTAGCCCTGAGATCACCTCAGGAGGGCATAAAGCTGGTCTGGTGTCCCTGCCCAGTGTGTCTCCTTAGCCCTGAGATCACCTCAGGAGGGCATAAAGGTGGTCTGGTGTCCCTGCCCGGGGTGTCTCCTTAAACCTGAGATACCCCAGGAGGGCATAAAGCTGGTCTGGTGTCCCTGCCCAGTGTGTCTCCTTAGCCCTGAGATCACCTCAGGAGGGCATAAAGCTGGTCTGGTGTCCCTGCCCAGGGTGTCTCCTTAGCCCTGAGATCACCTCAGGAGGGCATAAAGGTGATCTGGTGTCCCTGCCCGGGGTGTCTCCTTAGAGCTGAGATCACCTCAGGAGGACATAAAGGTGATCTGGTGTCCCTGCCCAGGGTGTCTCCTTAAACCTGAGATACCTCAGGAGGACATAAAGCTGGTCTGGTGTCCCTGCCCAGGGTGTCTCCTTAGCCCTGAGATCACCTCTGCAGGAGGCATGCAGGTGGTTTGGAACCAGCTCTTTCCTTGCCCACCCATGAGGAGGCTGCAGGAGCTGTTCTTAGAGGTTTTCATGGCTGTTTGTTCTCCCTTATCTCAGGATTGCTCTGCCCAGCTCACAGCTCTGCTCGCCAGACGTCCAGGGCAGAATCTGCCTGGCAGAGGCAGGACTGATCTTTTATAGTCTAAATTACCTGCTAGGGATTTACAATTATTTTCCAATACAATACAGTCTTGTTAAATGGTCCAGCTCTGTCCCATCCAATCTAAAGTGCCAGCATGTCACCCAGCATGGATGGCACGGAGAAGAAGGAGGAAGAGGTATCCACACCCCAAATTCTCCATCTTGGCCACGTGTCCCTTATCACAAACATCCCCAAAACTCTATTTATCTACGTTCTAACAACCTAATTTACACTTTACTAATGTTGGTGGCTTGTTTCCATTCCCTCTGTGTTGGTAATTTCCCCCAGGGGTTGGAATTCAGCACCTGAGACACCTGGGTCTCACTCAGGGGTCTTTGGGGACCCCGCCAGGGGGGTCTTAAACCTCCCAGGGAAGCCAGAGGAGCACTCTGGGCTCCCACAGTCAGGGATTTGGGTTTTTCCAATGGCTGCCAAGGAGAGACTGCAGGAGGCTGTTCTCAGAGGTTTCAGGCTTGTTTATTGTTTCTTACCTCTAAAGTTCTTTGTCCAGCTAACAGCCATCTGTTCAGCCAGACATCCAGGGTGGAATCTGCCTGGCAGAGGCAGGTCTTACCTTTTATACTCTAAATTAAGTACTTAGTATTTACAATTATTTTCTAATGCACTACAATTTTGTTACACTGTACAGCTTTGTCCCAATCAAAGGATGCCAAGCTGGCACTCCAGCATGGATGGCATGAAGAAGAACAAAGAGGCATGCCACGCCCCAAATCCTCCATGTTAGCTAAAACCCTCTGATATAAACATTCCTAAAAATCTACCTTTTCTACATTCTAACAGTCTAATTTATACTCATTTTGGTGGCTTGCATTTCTTCCCTCAATGTTGGTAAATTTTTCCAGGGGCATAAATCCAGCCCCAGAGACTTTGAGGGTCCGTTCCAGGGTTCTTGAGGGCCTTGCCAGGGGGGTCTCAAGGCCTCCAGGGAAGCCAGGGGAACACCCTGGACTCCCACAGTAAATTATGTTTTAAATGGTGTTTTAGGAGTGGGTTTGATGTGGTGACATGTTCTGGTGGGTTTTTTTAATGAAGGTGGTTTAGGGTATTAGTGGCTGTTGGGGGTTGGGGTTTGTTCTTTTCCTTTTTTTTCCTCTCTCTGGAGAATTTGTCCTCTCTCTGGAGAATTTTCCCCATTATTATGTAAGGGCTGCACCCAAGCTCTTCATGGCTCAAGACAAAGGGGTGGGTGGGGGCTGCCTCCCTTCTTTCCCTGCAGGGTCTGAGGGGAGTCCAGGGGTCTCTTTGCTCCAGCCCCACGTTGGGCGCCAAATTCTGTCCTGCTTTGAAGGACAGGTATTTGCCAAGAGCAGCAGGAGCTCCTCCTGAGATGGAGAATGTGATCCCTCTCCCTCCCAATTATTATAATTTTTGAATCAAGAACTCTCAGGCAGAGATAAGGGGGTGGGAATAACAGCTCTTTACTAACATATCTAACAGAAACAACAGCAGCTATGAAAATTAACAACAAACAGAACAATAACTCAGTTCCAGTCCCTTTTCAGCCACAGGCACTCTTGGCAAAATACCTGTCCTTCAAATCAGGACAGTGGCTGGGCTTTTTACTTCTCCTGCCTTCAGTCAGAGTCAGGAGTGAATGCACAACAGACAGATTTTTGTGTTTGGGCTCAGTTGTTCATTAATTCTTATCTAAAGTACAGAGAGTTCTGCAGCACTTCTAGCTAACAAGCTGAAAGTGAGAAAAATGTTGGTAGATGGTCTTTTAAAGCCCAACTATCCAATTAAAACCTAACATCTGTATTATTTATACTTTTGACCCAATAACCAAACACCTGTGACCCACAGTGCAGCATCCATCCAACCAAAAATTACTGCCTAAAACTAGGAAGGAGAAGGAACAAAAAGGAAAAAGAGACAACACCCAAGAAGCTCCATCTTGTCCCATACCTATTACTATATTCTAAAAACCCCAAATTCCAAACCCCTCACCATGTGACACCACAAACTTCTATTCAACTACACACCCATGATTTTAACTCCATCACTCAAATTTGGAAGCCTTGTCCAAGGCCTCAGGTCAAAAGCAGTGTTCTCCTGGGGATTCAGTGTGAGAAAGCACAGGAAGTTTAAAACTCCCAGGTTTCTGGGTTCCAACATTTTAAGAGTGTGTTTGATGTGTGGTGAGATGTTCTGGTGATTTCTCTTTATAAAGAAGGTTTAGGGTTTTTAGGAAGAAATCCTGATGGGCAGGTTTGCTTCAGGTGGGGGGTATTCACCAGAAATTCCTCAGGCTTTTATTCTGAATTCTGACTTCTTTGCCACTGCTAGCTGTGAGTATAGTAAATACTGTAGAAATAATTAGGAGCACAAATTTCAGTACTGTGCAAGTTTGAGCCTTAGTTTCTGACTTCCCACTTATGTCTCTTGTTTTCAAAAGACTTGCTCAGATTGTGATGGGAAAAGTTGGCAATCTCAGGATCATAAAATCTGGATTCACAGCAGGAATGCAGATGGATTTCTGTCTGTTCCGTGTGCATGAGTCTTTGGATTATTTAAGCTGTTATGGAGCTGTGAACTGATATTATTTGTGTTAAAGGCACGATATTTGTTAATTTAAAAGGAATCAAATGTGGTTTCATACAGAACAAAGGCACAGGCACTGGTTTGAAAGGAGGAGAGGAATCTGGACGTGAGTGTCGTGTTCTGCTGTGGCAACTTCTAGTGAGCACACTGAGCACAGCCAAGTCTGCTCCCTGTGCTTTATTTCCAAGAAACCAGCATAACCAGGATTTTGGGAGAAGTTCCTTCTGCCAGGTGGTGGTTGAGCATTGGAATCAGGGAATGAGCACAGCCCTGAGGCTGCCAGAGCTCCAGGAGAGTTTGGACAACACTCCCAGGGACAGTTGGGGTGTCTGGGCAGGCCCAGGAGTGATCCTTGAACTGGATTCTAATGAACCAGGAGCTCTCATTGTTCCAAGATTCACATTTTGAGTAGGTCACCAGTGGATCTGGAGCAGGAATAATTTATTCTGCTGGTGAGTTTTGTATGGAATTGGCAATATGAAACTCCAGGAAAGTCTTAAGGACAGGTCAGCAAGGGATTATTTGGAGAAGTGTGATAATTACAGGGAAGGGAGTGTGAATGGTGTTTGATGATGGCAGCAAACACTTTCCTGTTATCTGCTGTTGTTCCCAGTGGTTTTTAGGCTATTTTTGGGGAAATTGGAAACCAAGTCTAACCCACTCAGGGAACTGCATTAGGGCAATTTTTGCTTCATTATTTACCTGAAGCACAAGACTTCAGACTCCTCTTACAAACACATTAAATATGTGTTTTTAAGAGAGATGGTAATTCAAATTAAAGCCTTTTTGCCTGCTGATCTCATCAGTGTCATTGTGATATTGTTTTTAAAACATGGATTTTTGTTAAGAGCTTTTAGAAACACTAAGAAATGGATCTTGCTCCAGTTTTAAAGCAATTCCCAGGCAGTTCTTTTCCCATCCCTTAATGTGAGAGCACAAATCACATGGGTCAGTTTGTCAGTAGTTGTGGAGGAAGATGAGAGGTTTGCCAATGTGAGCATGGGGAAGGAATGTGTCCATGTGAGCAAGTGCTCAAGCTGGGGATTATGTCATTTCTGTGAGGCATTCTGACCATGAAAAAACCAGATTATGGAAGTGATCCCTGCAGCTGGAGAAGGGTCTGGAGTGGCACAGATGTGAGAGCAGGGGATCATGAGCAGCAGTCAGTGACTTTGGTGGCATGAGCACAATTTGGGATCCAGGTATCTGAAACAACTTCATTCCTTCCTGCTGTTGGCTGCTGTGTTGTTTTCTTTTGGGAGCCAGGCCATAAAAAACTAGGGATTTCTGGAAGAAAATAGATCCTGTGTGGATCTGGCCAGAGGGTTTGGGCAGTGAAATGTTGAGGATTTGCTACCAGCAAGGACAAAGAGTCCTGTGGCAAGCAGCAGAGAAAACACACGAGAACCTGATGGAGCAGCAAATGTAACAGTGAGAAGAGTGGTCCAGAAATGATGATTTCACTTAATAACCTCATGTGTCATCACTGGGAGTAATGAAGTGGGATGGAGCTGGATTCCAGCAGCCTGGCTGGAATGTTGGAGCACTCAGCTCCTGAGGAGGGGATTGTGCCCCTGCTCAGGTCAGTGGCAGAACTGCTGCTGAGCTGGTGTGTGCCATGATTCCATGATTCCATGATCCACCCCTGCCATCCCAAATCCCCTTTCCCACTCCACACCCATCTGGTTTTCATCCCTGAAGAGTTCTCCCAGAAAATCACCCCAAACCCAAGTTGCCCTGGCTTGGGAACCCCCTCAGTGCTGGTGCCCACAGTGGGGTTTGCTTCTGCTCTGAGCAGTCTTGATGACTTAATTCAAACAGAAATGAAAAATCCAATGGCATCAGCCTGGCCTGTGCCAGTCACAGCCAGAGCAGCCCAAGGAAATAGAAAGGATTTGATTTTTCCTTTCGTTTCAGGTTTCTTGCAGTTTGTCAGTGGAAAGATATTCCATCCTTTTTTTTTTTCTGTAAGAAAAACACCAAGCAAATCTGTATTTAATAGAGCAAGTATTTTGTGTAATATGCAGAAAGTATAGAAAATGAAGAGATGTGTGTTTATTAAAAATTCCTGATGCTCTGCACGAGGTTTACCACAAGAAGAGAGGAAAGTTTATCTTTGGAAATCTAAATTTTCACTTGTGGTAGGAATTTGCTTGTGGGGTGGCAGTGGTGCTGAGGAGAGGTTTTGGGCAAGCAACCAGAATGATTTAAGCACAATCTCTGTCATTAAATAGCTCATTACCTCAGCCCTGCTAAAAATGGAGACTTTTGCTGGTGAAAAATGATCCAAGAACATCCTCAGTTGTAATTTTCTTTGCCTAACAGAAAATACAGGTTTAGCTCTTTGGAGATTTTACAGCAATTTCCACGAGCGAGTTGGAAGAAACAGATTCCCAAATTCAGAATTTTGCAGTTATGAGGAATGGTGTAATAGAAAAGATGTTTTTCCATGGCATGCTGGAAAAAATAAAGAAACTCAGAAAAGAAAATTTATCAGTAGTTCTTCTTCTTCAAAATAATCAAATAACTAAATGAAAACAAAATAGCATTAGTTACTGATAATATATATTTAGATATACACATATTTTATGTATTATTATGGGTAAATTTGTGTATTATTTCTCTGGAAGCCTCTTGCTCTGCACATGGTTTTTGCAGACCCTCACCAACCATTTTTCCATTTTTTTTGTCAGCTCTGGTTATTTATTCCAAGAGGATGGAAGATCAGAACCTGCAGATTTAATGCAGCATTTGTGGTTGGGTGGAGGAAAGAGATCCAGACTCACAATTCATTGCATTAAGGGGAACCTGTGCCCTTGTGGTTTTGGACCCCAAAATTCTTACTTTGGCTCCCTGTTGCTCAGGGAATTATTTATGCACATGGAAATAACTCTCTTGTTAGGGACAGGATTGTTGCTGAAAAAAACAAAAACAACTGAAAACCATAAATCCCCCACTCAAACCCTCCAGTGCTCACAGAGGGGAGGAAAAATTTGGGTGAATTTTCCCATCTGCTTCCAAGACTTTCATGGAGTGAATTTTCCCATTTCATCCAGAATTCATCCCTGTCCTTTAAACACCATAAAACAAAGTGTTAGCTGAGAACACCTAATGATAAAATCTGATTTTTAACTCTGAGGGATGCATTTTCTGCTTGAAAAGCCACATAACTTCACATTTTAAGACACAGAACAGAAAACATTGCTTCCAGTAGGGATGGGAGCACTTTTCCTACTGCAGCAGTTGAAAGAGATGTTAATACACTCTGAAAGGAGTTGTGTCCTCAGCAGAGGCCAAATGGAATTAAACACTGGCTCTGCTTCCCAAAAATCCACACACCAGCTCTGGAGCTGCAGCCCACACACAGCTGCTTAATGGGAAACACATTTGGCTGTGGAAGTGATGGCAGTGGGATGAGGAGATATAAATATAAATATGAAACTATAAAAATAAAATATAAAAAGCTAAGATAAATATATAAATAAATATATAAAACCATACAATTAGAAATAAAAAAGATAAAAACTAAAATATAAATATAAATATAAATATAAATATAAATATAAATATAAATATAAATATAAATGTAAATATAAATGTAAATATAAATATAAATATTCCTGCCCACAGCCCAGGCAGGTTGGAGCTGCCACTGGTGGTGTGGAAAACGTGTGGGGAGCTCAGCATTGCTGCTCCAGCTTTTCATGAGGAGTTTGAGCTTAATAATAACACAGATAAACAGCAAATATATTCCATTTCTGTCCTTCTTGAGGATTATCCTGCCAGGAGGAAGGGCAGGAAGTTCTCATGGATGAGCTGAGCTTGGATGGTTTGTGGGATGCTCCAGGTTGCTGCTGTTTTACTTTTACTTTCCCACTTCCAAAAACCTTTTTTTATTACTGAATTTTCATTAACTCCACCAATTTTTCCTTTTTGTCTTATTTATTTCCTAATATTTGTATGCTTTTCTGGTATATTTTCTTTGTCTTCCCTTCATTTCCTGCTTTATAATTTTGGGCTTCTCGCGTCTCATTTCTGAATATCCCACTGGCTGTTAGAATATTGAATTACATCCCATGTTTTCAAATTGTGACACCTCCATGCTGCAATCCTGAACATCAGCATTGGAGAGGTGCATGCAAACCTTGGATTCCATCTGGAGACTGATGAAAAATGATCCAAATTGGCATTTGGTGCCTTGAACATTTCAGCAGCAGCAGCAATGGATGGATTTCTGTGATTTGGATATTGGTAATTGTTTTTCAGTCCCTCCCTCGGGAATCCAGCTCAAGGCAGGAATTTGTAGAGGATGCTGAGCTGCTGAGCCCATGTGCTGTTTGCTCAGGCCACAGGATAAAAACTCCTCTCCCCAGCTCTGGTAGCCTGAACAGGAGTCCTGTGGTTTGTGCCTGATGGATGAGCTAATCCTGTGGTCCCTGGAAATACTTTTTGCCAACATTTTCTTCTCCCAGTGCTAAATACCACAGGCTGTAGTTCTTGGGAACCAAAGGCTGACTTCAGGCTGTTCCTGTGGGGTTACCACCACAGAATTCCAGAATCCTGGAGTTGTTTTGCTTTGGCAGGGGCTGGAAGCAGCCCCTGGATGGGCAGGGACACTCTGCACTACCCAACTTGCTCAGGTGTGTCGGGTTGATGTGGCCAGGAATGTGAATTCTGTCCCCATCTGTTGCAGCCAGTGGGGCAGTGACCCTTATCTCCTGGCACATATTATCTGCTCATGGGCCATCTTTAAACCAGCTGGGGCAATCATCTTTATCTGTCTCACAGCCCATCCTCCCTCAAGGAGATATCTCCTGTTAATGGGCCATTGTTAAAAACCGGGTGTGGCAGTGATCCTTATCTCTGTGGGAATACCTCCTGTTAATGGGCCATTGTTAAAAACCAGCTGGGGCAATCATCTTTATCTTTCCCACAGCCCATCCTCCCTCCAGGAGATATCTCCTGTTAATGGGCCATTGTTAAAAACCGGGTGTGGCAGTGATCCTTATCTCTGTGGGAATATCTCCTGATAATGGGCCATTGTTAAAAACTGGGTGTGGGCAGTGATTCTTATCTCTGTGGGAATATCTCCTGATAATGGGCCATTGTTAAAAACCAGCTGGGGCAATCATCTTTATCTTTCCACAGCCCATCCTCCCTCCAGGAGATATCTCCTGTTCATGGCCATTGAGTCCCAGGGCATGACTGATCAAATTACATCATCCCACTGGGAGATGCTCCACTCAGGGGAGGAGCCAAGCCTTTCCTACACAGACAAAAACTGAGATTTTGGACAGCAAGTTTCATCTTTCGACTGGATTCCAGAGGAACACCAGACCTTTCCACATCATGCCTGGAGCTTCAGAGGAAACTGCACCTTCTACAGGAGCACTGCTCCAGCTGAACCACATCTGCCCCTGCAGGAGGATGCAGCCACCATTGAATGGCACTGCTGCCAACACCCTGACTGACTGACGGGTGTCAGCTTGGATTCTGACTCTGGCAGGGTTTGGGGATTGTTCTTTGTAATACTGTATTTCTATTTTAATTTTCCTGGTAAAGAACTGTTGTTCCTAATTCCCGTCTCTTTGCCTGAGAGCCCCTTAATTTCAAAATTTTAATGATTTGGAGGGAGGGGGTTTACTCAATTTCAAAGAGAAGCTCCTGCCTTTATTAGCAGACACCTGTCCTTCAAAGCAGGACATCAGCTCACATACTGTGGGACATTTCTCTGCATGGCTTAGTGTTTTGGTTTGAAGAACAGGTGTTTGCCAATACAGGTAGAACCTTTTTTTTGACATGGAGGATGTAAACTCTTTCTCTCCAAATAATAATAATTTTGAAATTAAGGGGCTCTCAGGCAAAGATATGGGAATTAGGAATAACAGTTCTTTACTAGGAAAATTAAAATAGAAATACAGTATTACACAGAACAATCCCAAAACCCTGCCAGAGTCAGAATCCAGGCTGACACCTGTCAGTCAGTCAGGGTGTTGGTAGTTGTTCGATCAAATGGTGGCTGCAGTTTTTTTGCAGTGGCAGAAGTGGTTTGGTTGAAGCAGTGGTTTTGTAGAAGAGTGCAGGGGTTTTTTTGAAGGTTTAGGGATGATGTGGAAAGGTTTGGCTTTTTTCTGGAATTTAGTGGAAAGAAGGCATTTTGCTGTCCAAAATTCCAGTTTTTATTTAGGTAGGAAAGGCTTGACTTTTCTTGGCTGGAGCATCTCCCAATGGGATGATGTAATTTAACAGTCATGCACTGCGACTCAATGCCCCAGCAGCAGATGGTATTTTTTTGGAGGGAGGATTGGTTGTGGAAAAGATAAAGATGATTGCCCCAGCTGGTTTTTAACAGATGGCCCATTAACAGGAGATATCTCCTGGAGGTGTGTTGGAAAAATTGAGAGTTTGGAACTTTCTGTGCTGTTTTGAGCCCCTGCAGAACACTGAGCTGAGACCTTGGAGAAGGCTCCAAAATTGAACTGGAATCACTGGTGTGGAGTGTGAATAGAAGTGTGTAACTGTGGGACAAATAGGATTTTTGGACAGTAAATTAATATGATTATGTAGAAGTTGATTTATTGTTTATTTTTTTAGCTTTAATTATACATTTCAAGACTACTGTTTACATGATTACACATTTTGATTGGTGCTTTTATGCTGTTTATGTGCTTTGTACGAGTTTTTTAGGTATGATGATTGGTGGTCGTTTAGAATTTTTATTCTTTATTTTTATTTTGGTTTTTTAATTTTTGAAAATTTTTTTAGGGTTTTTTTTAGTGTAATTTACATATAATTTATTTAGTATAATTTGGTATAATTTATGTTTTAGTGGTTTTAATAAGTTGTAGAAAAATATTTAATACAGACCACGGCCTGGACTTGTTCAGGTGGCCCAGAATTGTTCAGTATTACTACAAGTAACATCCCATGGTGAAGGGTTTGGAATCTGGGGTTTAGAATATAGCAATCTATAAAGGGCAGGATGGTGGTTTTAGGGCAGAAGTTTTCTTTTTTCCTCATGGGTCTAAGTTGTACTTTTTTACTTGGATAGAAAATGCTGCACTCTGGGTCATGGGTGTTTGTTTGGTCATTGGGTCAGAAATAAAAATAATGTAGGTGTTAGTTTTTAATTGGACAATTAAGCCTTGAAAGACCTTGTAATGGGTGAGATTCATCACCATTTCTCCATTTTCAGCTTGTTAGCCAGAAGTGCTGTAGCACTCACTGTAACATAGATAAGAATTAATAAACATCTGAGTCCAAACACGAAATTCCATCTCTCGTGCTTTTAATCCCAACTCTGGCAGAAGAAAAAAAGAAGTTCAGAAAGTGATGCAGTGGTGCCCTGTGTGAGGATGGAGCTCAGGGCCCTCCCTGCTGAGCTTTGTGCTGGTCCCAGCCTGGACTCTGAGCTCTGCTCCCCCTCCGAGCTGGGCTGGGCTTTTTTGGGAATGCCACGAGTGCTGTGACCTTAGGGACAAAACCACAGAGCTCTTGGACTCTGTCCTGCTCAGGAGCAAAGCCTGAGAGTTCAGCACATCTTTAAACAGCAAGGAGTGAAAGAAATCCTTTCTGCTGGGCTTTTCTCCTCTCTGAAGAGCTTTCACTTCTCTTGGCCTCGTGCTGCTGTTGCTCTCACTTTTGTCTCCCTCAGAGCTGCACAATTCTGGCTCCAGTTCCACAGAGCTGCTGCTTTGTGAATCAATTAAATGCTGCCACATGCAGGCACTGATAACCCCTTTTGAGGCCAGGCAGGAAGATAATGGGAGAACCCATTGAGTTTATCTCAGCCCCACAGTTCTCCTCCATGGCATCACTGCTGGTCTTGCTTTCAGCTGGAACTCCTGGAGTTTGCTGCTTTCCTGGGCACTTCTCTTGATTTCAATTATTTTTCTGGCCAGTCCCTGTTAATAAACTAAAAAAAAGGCAGCAATTTTAGGGAAAGAAAAGAAATTGTGTGTTTTCTCTCTCCTCCTCACGCTTCTCTTGTTGTCCTTTGCATTATACAAGTGAGGAATTCAATTTTCCATTGCTGGAAAAGCAGCAGTGGAGGCTCAGTCCCCACTGATGTGTGAGATGTGCTGTCAGGCACTTGTGAGTCCTGGACTCTCCAGAAAACAGAGAATGAATGTATGAGGTCACTTGGACCATCTGTTTCCCCACTCCTTGCATCCCTCAGTGCTTCTCCCTTTTGGCCAGACTCAGCCCAAGTACGTGCTGGAGTGTGCAGGGCTGCACTGCTGGGAGGAGCTCAAACAGCCCTGGGGCTGGGGGAAAAGCAGCTTTTTCTGGGGCTTTGGGTGTTGTTTCAGGAAAAAAAAGGCAAGTTAGGTAGTGTGGGCTCTTTGGGAAGGTTTCTGCTGCAGCTGTTGTCTCCTCTTTTATAAATGGGGGACAAAATAGGAATAAATATAGGATTTAAAAAAAAAGGTTGAAAGAAATAGAAGTAAATGCCATTTGCCCAGTGTCATCACTCTGGTGTAACTTGGGACCTGGAGCAAGGCTGGAGTAGGGAACAGGAAGAATTTTCTCTTTTCAGATTATAAACCCTCTGTTTGGTCCAGAATTATTTTCTTGTAGGGTCGATTGATTAATTTCTAATAATTGCAGTCAGGTTACTAAACAGCTGTGGATGTCCTGTCACCATCAGGAAAGGGATTGAAGGATCCCTCTGGGAATTCTGTGTGGCCTCTGCTGTGACATGTGCAGTTCCAGGAACATCACAAACACTCTGTTCCTGCAGGGATTCCTTAGTTCTCCAGGGATTCATTCATTCTGCAGGGATTCATTAATTCACCTGCCCCCATTCCCCAGCCCCTCTCTGCTCCTGCAGCTCCAAAATCCTTCAGAGCACTCAGTGTGTCCTGTGGGGAGTTGGGATGGATAAAAATCCATCCAGGAGCAGATAAAAATCCATCTTTTCCTGCCACACTGGGAATTTGAGCCCCACTAGATGGCAATATTTGAATGCTGATGGCTACTTCCATAAATCAGAATAAACCAGGTAAAAACAGCCTGGCTGTTTTTCCAGAGGGGTGGGACTGATTCTCCTGCTCTGGAACAGGATTCCTTAATGAAGTTTGGAGATTCTAGATCCTAATTAACATTAATTTTTCACTTTTAAAACTTCTGGGAGAATTCTTTTCATTTGAAGAACAAAGACTTTTAAAATAACTTCAGTTTTCGTGTTTCCTGTGGATCTGTGACTTGTTAAAGATGAAATATTCAGACAGATCTCATAAATTAATATTAATGAGCAGAGAAGTGACTTGGTAGCTGAATTTTCCTCTCTCCAAGTTCCCAACACTCCTCCTGTCCCTTTTTGGATGTTGTGGATGAGAGCAGTGCCATGGGAAGGGATTTTTGGTGACAGGATGGATTTTCCTGTGACACTGGAGGAGCCTCCAGGGCTCCCATCCCTCCCCTCCTACATCCCAAACCTAAACATCCCAAATTGAGGTTGGGGAGGTCCCCCAGCTGTCAGAGGAATAAACAATTCCTGTTTTCCAACAATTCCAATATTGGATGAGGTTTGGAGAATCAAAACCTGAAGGCTCAAGGAGAAATTCCAGCTTTTCCTCTGCTCCCCCCAGTGTTTAGAGCAGCAGATTTTGCTGTCATGTTCTCTTTAATTAAATCAAAAAGATTCCAAATGTATGACCCTGCTGAGGAAAAATGAATTTTGGAAGCCAAATCACAAAAAAAATGAGCCCCTTCTCCTCTTTTCCTGGAGCCTTTGTTTCCTGTAGGATCCATCACATTGCTGACAATTTAAAAGGATTCTGTCCATCACTTTAAAATGAATTCCTCATCCTGGTCCTTTTCTTTAGGTTTGAAAAATGAGAGGGAATAGAAAGAGAAGGAGCAGTGACCCAAATCTGCTTGGATTCTTTATTTAATAGAAATATATTTGTATTTTATACATGTTGGATTTTGTGCTGCACTTTCCCAAAACTTTCCAAATGCACCAAAACCAGCTGGAATTTCTGGGCCACCTAAGCCAAGTCCATGAAAATACTGACTTAGCTTTGAATTTTCCAAGGAAATCTGTGGAGAATGGGAAGCAGCACAAACTCAGAGTGTGCAAATGAAACTCCTGACATGGAGTTTGATTTTTAGGGGCTGGTTCTGAATGTGGGATGAGGATGGAATATTTCATGTCTGCTTTTGATCTCACAAATATCTTCTCTTCCTCCCTCAATTTGTTCTTAATTTGATTTCTTTGCAGTCTGATGTTCTCTGGGGATTGTTTTGTCTGCTCCCTGACCTTTCTAAAGAGAGGATTACTCCCTCAGGAACATCATTTTCCTGGGATTTTCTTAGTTTATAATTAATCCTGGTTTTCAGGAAACCCCAACCCTTTCTCTCCTTATTTTGTACAGCAGATCCTCCAAAAATTTGGGAGTGTTGAATCATTTCAGACACCCCTCTGTGTTTGTACCAAATCAAATCTTTTTTTTCTCTTTGCATTTCCAAGCTTCTCTTGCTTTGTATTTCCAAGCTTTTTTTTTTTTTTTTTTTCTTGCTTTTCCTACTTTTTATTTCCTTTAAGAACCACAGAAAGATTTATTTCAGATCTGCTTGTGGAGCTCTTTTTAATTTTAATTTAACTCCCCCAGATCTCTCCCTGTGTCTCTGATCCAGGCTCAGCATTCTGCACCTGTTGTCTTTTAAAGCTGACTTGGATTTTCCTGATTTTTTTCTTTTCTTCCTGAGTTTTTCCTTGCTCAGATTGGAATGTTGATCTTTTATTTCCCTTTTTTCCCCCTGTGGCTCCCTGAATTCTCTTTGCAGCTCTTTTTGTCTCCCAAGCTGCAGCCAGGATCTTTCTGTCTGTAGAAATCACCCAAACTCTTGCAATTTATGAAATCACTGAATTATTTTTAAGTCTCTGGTGTGTTTTTTCATGGAAAGCTTCATTCAGGAAATGAGGTTCCTCCCCCAAAAAAGCAAACTTTGGGCTTTTATTATTTAAAAATGAGGACACTAATTTTTTTTGAGGCACCATTCATGAAAAGATCACTAAAAACACAGTCAGCCAGTCTTAAATCATCTAAATCCTGTTCTTTACTCTTCTTTTATGGGCATCCATCTTCCAAAATATTGCCTTTTGGTCCAAGTGCTGATTTATATTCCTGACTGGATTTTTTCTGTGCTGCTCTGTGGCTCGTGGATGCTCTGCAGTGTCAAATATCAGCATTTGGAGAATAAATGATCCCCAAAAAAGTCAAATCCCTTCTCCCTGAAGCATTCCTGTCTTTTCTCTCTTATGGATTTCCCCAAGTGAGAGGTCTCATTTCCAAAATCCTGCTTTTCTGAGTGTGTTTGGTGCTGGACATGCTGGGAATGGGGCAGCTGGGAGCTCTCCTGCCTGGAATTATTTGTGGGTAGGGAGCAGAGTCAGCAGAATCCACTTCTCTGCTATTGTGTGCACATGCTGGGGGCATTTCCCTCTCTCCTGCAGGTAAATCATGTTTTTAATGCCACTGGGAACTTTTTATCTGCTTAAAAACTCTTCCACTGCCTTTAGGTTGAGATTTTTTTCCTGGTAGGAAATGTTCTTGCTAAGGACCTGGTTGTAAAACAACATTTTAGATTGTGATAGCAACTGCACGGATTTGACAGCTGAAATTCATTTGGGTTTTTTAACAATTAGCTTTGGGCTTCAGGGTGAATTTGTCAGGCCTGATTTGCACATGGTCAGGTCTGCAGTTGTGGTAAAAATCTCTGCAAACAGCACTGCTTGTTTGACACTGACAGCAACTGGGAATTTCATGAATTAAGGGAAAGAAATGAGGATGCCTGGCTTGGAAAATCTGGCCCTGATGGTTTTAGGGCTCTGTAGGCTGAAATTTCCCTGTCCCCTGTCCTGGTGAGGTTCTTGTCTCTTTTCCATGGTTTCCTCTGGAGCTGTTCTCTCCACGTGGTGTCTGCCAGCATTTCCTGACCACTCTGATTCATCCTCAGTTTGATCAGGAGGGACAATCATGGAATGATTTAAAATTTATTGAATCCCAACCTTTCACTATCCCAGGTTATTCCAGCATTGGGCACTGCCAGGGATCCAGGGGCAGCCACAGCTTCTCTGGGCACCCACCCTCCCAGCCAGGAATTCCTTCCCAAAATCCCATCTCAGCCTCCTCCCTTTGTTTTCTAAAGAATTTTTCCCTCCTTCCCTCAATCAAGCACTTCTGGGGATGTTTTGTGTTCCAGCTCTGTTCTCACACTGCACCTGAGACTCCTGTCCTGAATAATTGATATTACTTTTATTGCTCTTTGAATCAAGTGGCATCCTGGAATATCCCATGGATTAAATCAAATGGGATCCTGGAATATCCCATGGATTAAATCAAATGGAATCCTGGAATATCCCATGGATTAAATCAAATGGCATCCTGGAATATTCCATGGATTAAATCAAATGGCATCCTGGAATATCCCATGGATTAAATCAAATGGAATCATGGAATATCACTGGCATATCCCATGGATTAAATCAAATGGAATCCTGGAATATTCCATGGATTAAATCAAATGGAATCATGGAATATCACTGGCATATTCCATGGATTAATTCAAGTGGCATCCTGGAATATCCCATGGATTAAATCAAATGGAATCCTGGAATATTCCATGGATTAAATCAAATGGAATCATGGAATATCACTGGCATATTCCATGGATTAATTCAAATGGCATCCTGGAATATCCCATGGATTAAATCAAGTGGCATCCTGGAATATCCCATGGATTAAATCAAATGGAATTCTGGAATATCACTGGAATATTCCATGGATTAATTCAAGTGGCATCCTGGAATATCCCATGGATTACACTGGAATAATTAACATTCCCAGCCAGGCAGCTTTTCCCTGGGATTTTCTCTGCCTGCAGTGCAGCCACTAACACACTATGGAAATCATTAAAATGCAGTTAGAAGTGAAATATGGATTTTTTCCCTCCAAACTCACCCCAAGCCTTGCTGGTGTTTCCTGTGGGACTCCTGAGGGTGGGGAAGGAGCTCAAACACATCTGGTTTTATTGGCCAACCCTGCCAATAATTCAAAATTCATTCAAAAAATTTAAAAAATCATGGAATCCCAGACTGGAAGAGTTCCTGAGATATTCCCAAACATTGCTGAGCATTTCTGTCTCTGGGAGTGCCCCTGGGGAATGGCTGAGGCTGAGCACTGTGGGGCAGGGATTCAATCCAGAATGGGCTGTGGGGAGGAAACTTGCACAGCAGCAAATTGGAATTTCAGCCCTTTTTCCTCCTTTCCCATTTTGGAGACACCACTCAGGGCTGTCTCTCAGAAGTGAGAAATCTTGGGGACTTTGAAGCACTTTTGAATTCGATTTTAGTGTCCAGTGTTTTTCTTCCTGTGTGTTCCCTCCTTTATTAATAAAATAAATAAATAAATAAATAAAGCATTGAAAAAAAAATAAATTTGCTTTAAGAATGATGCCACAAGAGATCCAGTTCTCCACTTGGCTCTGTTAGAGCCTGCAGCTTTCAGGCTTTGAGGATTCTGGGCTCATTTACAATGCAGAGGAAACTAAGGAGCTTTGAGTTTCTGCAAACCTGGAATTTTGTGGCTCCAGGCTTCAAATCATTTGTCTTGCAGGAGCAGCCCCATATCCTGTTCTTTAGGTTCTATATACAGCAGCTTAAGCAAGTCCTTCACAGGATTAGGAGCCCATCTGAGAGTGAGATGGAAAGCCCAGGAAGTGGAAAAGTGGAAAAGATTATTTTACTTTGCAGGGTAGGGAAAGGAAAATGAGGATTTTAGAGATTCTTGAAGCTTTGTGCTGTAGAGTGGAAGCATCTCTGGCAGCCTTGGCTTGCCCAGTGTTGCACCTCTGGATTTTGAAGTGCTGGAGGTTTCTGCTTGAATTGAGGTTTGAATCAGAGAATCCTGAGATGGTTTGGGTGGGAAAAACCTTAAAATTCATTTAATTCCATTCCTGCCTGGGCAGAGACACCTTCCCCTGGCCCAGGGAGCTCCAGCCTGGCCTGGGACACTTCAGGGGCAGCCTCAGCTTTGCTGGGAATCCCATCCCAGCCCCTCTCCACCCTCACAGGGAAGAATTCCTTCCCAATATCCCACCCAACCCTTTTCTCTGCCAGTTTAAATCCATTCCCCTTGTCCTGTCCATAGAAAAATCCATCTCCCTCTTTTTTAGATGGGCAAATAATGGAATTTTCAGGTGTTTTGTTTTTTTATTCTGCAGCCTTGGGGGTCTTGGAGTTTTTCACTGTCAAGTGTTGGTGCTCTTGGAAAATCCAAACCCCTCAGGAGCTCCCAATGAAATGATGAAAGTGTGGAATAATTCAAGCTGACAGTGCACAACATTCCCAGTTAAATTTCCAGTTTTAAAGCCAGCCCTTGCCATGTTTATGGAACACTTTGGCAAATTAGCACCAAGGGCTGCAAAGTTTATCCTGAATAAAATACCTGAATCCTGGGAGTAACTGCAGAGATCCTCATTTTTAAATGGATTTGGATCCATTTTTCTCATTTTTTACTGAATTTGGATCAATTTAGAACTGAGCTTTAAAAAGAGTAGATTTTTTTTTCTTTATAGGGCGTTCTATGCAGTTTGGTGCTTCTACCATCAGACTTATTGTGGGGTTCTATCAGTGAGAAATAATCCTGGCTGCAGCTTTGGCTCTGGATCCTCTTGGGTGTGACAGAGCAGCTTCCACAGATGTGAGTGCAGGTGATGAAACTCCATGGGCTGCTGGCACTTGTCACATCCAGAGCTGTGCAGGTGAACAATTACTGAGTTTTGGGAATAAACTTTATTTAAATCCTATCACTGCTGAGCTTTGGGGGCCTTTGCACAGGTACAGAGCCTGACTGGATGTATCCTCTCTGTGTTTTCTAGAAAATACAGGTTTGTGTTGATGATTATCTGGTTTTTTTCCATCATTCCAGGCCACCTGTTTTACAAATTTGGCATCACAGAGTCGGACTGGTACCGCATCAAGCAGAGCATCGACTCCAAGTGCAGGACAGCCTGGAGGAGGAAGCAGAGGGGGCAGAGCCTGGCTGTGAAAAGCTTCTCCAGGAGAACACCCTCATCCTCCTCCTACAGTGGCTCAGGTAAAAACCAAACCTTCCCCCTCCAAGTAATAAATCCCTGCTGCTTTCCAAGCTGCCTGAATTTTAATTGGGCTTTGCTGAGGATGGAATGGAATGGAATGGAATGGAATGGAATGGAATGGAATGGAATGGAATGGAATGGAATGGAATGGAATGGAATAACCATCCCAGGTTATTCCAGCCTGGATCTCCAGCTTCTCTGGGCACCCTGTGCCAGGGCCTCCCCACCCTCCCAGCCAAGAATTCTTTCCCAAAATCCCACCCAGCTCTGCTTTCTGTCCACCCCCATGGATTCAGCTCCTGCAGCTTTGTGCTGGGTTTTTTATTTTTACCACACTCAGTTCTTTGAGTAAAAAGTCCAAAAATCCTTGCAGTTGTTGTTCCAAAGAGGAATCAAGTGACTAAATCCTTCCCAGTGTGTTCACACATTCAGTGGGACGTGCTAAATGCTGTTCCTGAAGAGTTTTCCTCTGCAGACATGAAATGTGCTGTAGGTGATTCCATATTTCCATCTAGGTATGGAGGCCTGGATTGTAATAACAAATGAAAAATCCTGACCTCAGGAGTGTTCTCTGAGGACATTTCTGGCTCATGCTTTTAATATAAAGCAGTGTTCTGGGACTTTTGTACATTAGATATTAAAAACAGGGCTTTGGAAGGCAGCCCAAAGAAAAGGAAGTCAGTTTATTTGCCTGCATAAAATTTTTGGTTGCATGTTAACACTAACCACTGTATCTCATGCAAAGAATGACAAAATCTGCTTTCAATGGAAACTTTTATGTGCTGGAACAGGGAATCAGATCCAAAAATCTCAAATTAAAACAACTAATCAATGTAATGATAACCATAAGCCCTCTATGTTGATGGGATTTTTACTTTCAGTCTTTCAGCAATCAGTATTTCAGGATGAAAAGGCAGCAGTAGGTGGATGTGACAGCCTGGGCTCATTAGCCTGTGCTCCTTGAGTGGTGTTGAGATTTATTATTCAAATTATTCATCTTGAATCTGTTTTGGAGGTTTGGAGACACCTGCAGAGATGTAAAACTCAGAGTCAGTGGATTCCTGAAGGCTGTGGGATCATGAGTGTGGGTGGGTTTCTGAAGATCCATTTTTTTCCTCTCAATTCCACAAAATTGATTTGTATGTAAAGTATTCCCTGGTACAAAAACACCTGAATTCACTCCTGTGCAGCCAAACCATCCCAAACTTTTGGGATTTCAGCAGTGCTGTGGGAGCAGGAGGGGGACAAAAATCCTGCTTTTACTCAGAGTGGTTTGGCACTGTTTTTTGGGAGGCTGGAAAGGTGGGGGAGGAATCACTGCTGTGCAAAGCACAGGAGCTACCTGCTAAAACCTGAGCACTCTGCAGAGTCAGGGCTGCTTTGAGAAACTCAGTTTTCACCCCAAAGCCACCAGCAGTGGGATTTCACCTGGGTGAGGAGAGACAGGAGAACAGCTTGGGGGGCTCCATGAGGATGGAAAGAGAAGGGAAATGTGGATTGTCACATTTTTAAAAGGTACCTGTGGCCTGCCAGGGCTGGAACTGCCCCTGTGTGCTCAGGTAGCTGTGGCTGCACATCTGGAATTGCAGCATTCCCAGGCAGCAGGTGCTGGGTGTCCCTGGGTGCAGAGCAGGAGCAGAATTATTGCCCAGCTCTGCACACTGGGACAGCACAGGGGTTTTGCAGGGTGACACAAGACCCAGCTTTGATGGCAGCCAGCTCCAGGTGAGCCTGGGATTTCACTGGGGACCTGCCTGTGCCACTGCTCCAGGCTCAGCTCCCAAACCTGGCTCAGGTTTCCCTGGAAGGATGTGGGACACAGGGCTGGATTCCTGTTCTGGGCTCTTCCAGCTGTTTTCAGGCTGCTGCTCAAACCCACAGAATCCCAGCCTGGTTTGGGTGGGAAGGGCCTTAAAGCTGCTCCCATTTCCAGGGACACCTTCCCCCACCCCAGGCTGCTCCAAACCCTGTCCAGCCTGGAACAATTCCTGAGATATCCCCAAATCCTGCTCACTGCAGTGCTGGAAACTCCTCCCTCTCAATGGGAGGACTGGGATTGTCAGAGTTTTTAACAGCAGCTAATTTGCCTAATTTTAAAAAAAAATATCAATATGTCAGCCTGAAACTCACTCAGCTGTGCCCTGAGCACAGTAACAGGTTGTCACCATCCCTGGGGACACCAAAATCCACCTGGGTGCAGCCCAAAGCCACCAGTTCTGGCTGCCCATGGTCTGAAGGAAATCCATCTCCAGATGATCTTCCAACCTCATTAATTTGGGATTTTAAATTTTTTAAAAATTAATTATTGCACACACAATTGATAATTCTGAATTCAAAAAATTCACTTCTCTTGCACTTGCTGGAAATGCCAAAGCTTTGAGGCTTCTCCTGCTTGTTGGGATTGACAGTTGTGGAGCAGGTGGCTTTGATTGGAGCGTGGTGAAAAGTGACAGCACATTTCCTCTCTGCTCTGTTCACACAGAAAAATGAACTCTGGGGTGACAGCGAGCAGGAGGCTGAGCCCACAGAGCCTCCAAGGCTTTGGGCTTGGAATTTGGTGTTCAGGGGGGATCAACCTGCAGGGAAAATCACATCTGGGGAGCCTGGTGGGAAAACACAAAAGGATTTTCTTTGTCCTTCACCCCTAGAGATGCTAATTAAGATTTTTCTGTACTTAATTGGCTGTTAAATCCAGGCAGAAGTTGCTTTTCCTGATTTTCCCTGTCTCTCTGCTTGAATCCATTGGTTGTTTTTTTGGCAAGGTGTTGATTGCTGTGGTTTGCTCCAACATTTCAGTACCTGAGGTTTGTTTTCCTCCTGGTTTTCCCCAACCAGAGACATGCAGGTGGCTGCCATGATCATTTCACTGGATATTCCTTTGGAAAGGCTTGGATCCTGTGCAGGGAATGCTGTAGGAAATGAGGGCTTTGGGAGGAGGATTAATTAAAAAGTGCCTTCTTCCTTTCTTGTCATTTCTCTTCAGATTGTTCAAGCTGTTATCACAGTTTTCCACGCTGGAATTTTTAATGAGTTCCCTGACTTTGGGATTTCATGTGTAGATTTAGGCCTGTGCTGAGGTGTCACATTAAAAACTGGATGTGCAGCCAAATCTTCAAAGCTGTTCCACACAACTGGGGGCTGAGGCAGGGGGAGGAGATGGTTTACAGCTTTATTTCCATTCTTCTGGAATGGCTTTTCCTGCTTTTTTTGGGGTTGGGGATGGTTAATCCATCAGTTTTCTTTGCTGGGATTACCACCAGGAGATGCATCCCTGTTAGTGAGCAGAGGTGTGAAATTGGAGCTCTGGGGCCACCAGGAAACCAATTTTTAATTCCAAAATTCCTAAATGTGAATCCATCCCTCCTGCTGTGGAGTCTCCCAGGGAACAAGGAATGAGAAGAAATATCCTTAAAAAGGAAATTTAGGTTGGAATCAGGAAAAATTCCTTCATGGAAAGGCTTGTCCAGATTGGAAGAGTTTTGGAATGAGGCAGGGGAGGAGATGGTTTACAGCTTTATTTCCATTATTCTGGAATGGGTTTTCCTGCCTTTTTTTTGGGTTTGGGGATGGTTAATCCACCCATTCCCATCATCCTTGGGATTGGGAATCTGGGAGCTCTGGGAATCAAAAAAACAATTTTTAATTCCAAAATTCCTAAATGTGAATCCATCCCTCCTGCTGTGGAATCTCCCAGGGAACAAGGAATGAGAGGAAATATCTTTAAAAGGGAAATTTAGGTTGGAATCAGGAAAAATTCCTGCATGGAAAGGTTTGTCCAGATTGGAAGAGTTTCTCCAGGGCAGTGGTTGAGTCTCCATCCCTGAGGTGCCCAAAAATCCCATGGATGTGGCACCTGGACTTGATGATCTCCAAAGTCTTTTCCACCCTTAACAATTCCTTTAAAATCCTCACCAGATAAATATGAAGTGGAATAGGAGCTGATTAGAAAACCCCCAGAATTTTGCTTTAGAAGTGATTTTAGCTGGGATTTTACCCCACACTTTGCAGGTTTTTTGGGAGTGCCATGGCCAAGTGGCACTGCAGGGTTCATGTCCCAGTTGTCCCTTGGGAATTGGTGGAAAATTCTGGAAAAATTCTGGATTTCAGCTGTGGCTCCTCTCCCAGGGATTCTCCAAAAACCCAAGGTGGAAATGTGAGGCTGGAGGGTTTCCAGGGACGTGTCCCTGCTGGCAGCTCCTCTCCCTGTGTTTGTTTGCAGTGGGGAATGTTTGTAAAAGTGGAGAAATATTCCCTTAGTCTGCTCCCAGATTTTTAGGAGGAAAACCAGGACTCATAAAGGATGTTTTGTTTTTACATGGGGCTGGATCCTCTCTCTTCTTTCATCCTAAGAGTGAAAACCACCAAAAATTCCACCAAAAAACCCAATTTTGCTTTGTTGCAGTGAAGCCAAAGTGAAATCTATTTATAGGTGACCATAGGGAAAGGTCCTGGGTGATTCCATCCAGGCTGTGCCTCCTCTTGCACCTCCAAAAATTACAAAAATTTCTGTTCTCTGAAGCCAAAAGTGATTTAAAAATCAAAACTTTTGGGCCTTGCACTTATAAATGCATTCCAATACGTGCATATCATAAATATATATAAAATATAGATTCCTCTGCTGGTTTTATTTCTTTTGATAATCTTTTATGCCATCACTTAATCATAAAAAATTATAAATATAATACAATATAATATACACACATATATACATACAACATAATATACATAATATACATAATATATATAATTATATTATATATTATTATATTTATATATAATGTATATAAATATACATAAATTATATATATAAAAGTTATATATATAAGCTGTATATATAAGTTATAAATATAACTTAAAACTTATATATTATATATTTTAGAAATATAATATAATATTATAATTATTTAAAAATAATTATGAAAGGATTCTGTATTTGGACACTGTGGTTTAAAAAATTAAAAAATAGACAAGTGAATTGCATGAAATATTAGGAATAAATGAATGGAAATGGGGGAAAAAGTGAAAAGAAAATCTCAGGTAAGGATTTTTCCAGAATATCCATTCCTTCCAGTGGCCATGACAAAGGCACTGATATCCCAAATGGAAAAAATCCCATTTTTATTTGGTTTTTCTGCAATGTCAGCACCTTTTGGGGCAGATTTTCTGCAATGTCAGCACTTTTGGGGGCAGATTTTCTGCAATGTCAGCACTTTCCAGCCAGTTGGGATTCCTCAATCCCCACCAGGAATTCTGTGCAGCAAATTCCAACCTCCAGCAGTGCAGGAAAAGCTGGAAGTGCACAGGAGCAGCAGGGCTGCATTCAAGGAATGATGAAAACTCTGCTGGGATGGGAGGGATTAAAGTGAAAATTAAAAATCTCTTCAAAAAGCAGCAAAAATTTGGATTTGTTGAGTTTCCCTTGGTTCCTGTGGAAATTTGTGGCTGGAATTTTTGTGTTCCAACCCCTTGACAGAATCAGAGCTGCCTGAATTGTTCAACAACCCAACTTTTCAACAAATAAATAAATTAATATTAACTTGGTGGTTTGGAGCTCCCAGTTCTCCTGCTCAAACCTAAACCTCAAAATTATCTTTGTGCCCAAACATTTACAGACAGGAGGAGAAAAAAAAAAAAACAAAAAACCCCTTAAATGGCTGATTTTATGGAAGAACATTCCCATTAAAATATTTGAGTGGATGAAGCTCATTCCTGCAGAACTAACAGTGTGTTTGCAGAATAAATCTTGGAGTACTTAGCAGAGATATTAAAAATTAATGGTTTCTGTCCTTTTTTCTTTTGCCTCTTCTGTTAGAAAAAATCCTTTCCCTGCAGCTGGAAAACCTCAGAGTGGATCTATGATGTGTCCAATGCAAGTTTTTTTCCCCTCTGGAAATCCCACTGAGGTTTTCCTGGTGGTTTTTGTCCCTGTTACATGAAGATAATTCCCATTTTTTAGGTTTCACATTCCCTTCCAGGAGCATTTCCACTCTGCAGCCTGAGGTGTGTTTAAATTGAATAAATCCAGAAACCCACCTGTCATTTTGAGGTTCAAAAAATAGAATTTCATGTGTGTCAGTATGAATTGTAGGGGATGGATCTTGGAAAACAATTGGGATATAATTGGAATTAATTCTTTTTTTTTTTTTTTTTTTCCAGAGGTGCCTTTTTTTTTTTTTTTTCAAACAGGAGGTGTCCCAGCCTTTGGAATTCTTTGGATTTCACCATGCCCAGGAATATTGATGAGTGAATGATTTATATCCAATGACTGGGTTTGATTTCCAGGGGTTTTTAGGGACATGCACATAAAATAAAGCTGGAATTTTGTCTTTTTTTTTTTTTTTTTTTTTTTTTTCCCAGAGGTGCTTTTTTTTTAAACAGGAGCTGTCCCAGCCTTTGGAATTCTCAGGAATTCTCTGGAATTCACCATGCCCAGGAATATAAAGAGTGGATGATCTGTATCCACTGACTGGATTTGATTTCCAGGGGGTTTTTAGGAAGAGTTTAGGAACATGCACATAAAATAAAACTGGAATTAGTTCTTTTTTTTTTTCCAGAGGTGCCTTTTTTTTTTTTTTTAACAGGAGGTGTCCCAGCCTTTGGAATTCTTTGGGTTTCACCATGCCCAGAAATATTGATGAGTGAATGATTTATATCCAATGACTGGGTTTGATTTCCAGGGGTTTTTAGGGACATGCACATCAAATAAAGCTGGAATTTGTTGTTTTTTTTCCAGAGGGATCCCAGAGCTCGGTGTCAGCCTCCAGTGAGATGCAGCAGAACCAGCCCCAGGCCCTGCACTACGCCCTGGCCAACGCTCAGCAGGTCCAGATCCACCAGATTGGAGAGGATGGACAAGTCCAAGTAGTATGTGCTCAATTCTCCTAAATCCCAAATCCTAAATCAACCCCAAATCCTAAAAAAATCCCAAATCCTAAATCAACCCTAAATCCTAAATCAACCCTAAATCCTACATAAATCCTAAATCCTAAATCAACCCTAAATCCTAAATAAATCCCAAATCCTAAATCAACCCTAAATCCTAAAAAAATCCCAAATCCTAAATCAACCCCAAATCCTAAATCAACCCTAAATCCTAAATAAATCCCAAATCCTAAATAAATCCCAAATCCTAAATCAACCCTAAATCCTAAATAAATCCCAAATCCTAAATAAATCCCAAATCCTAAATCAACCCTAAATCCTAAATCGACCCTAAATCCTAAATAAATCCCAAATCCTAAATCAACCCCAAATCCTAAATCAACCCTAAATCCTAAATAAATCCTAAATCAACCCTAAATCCTAAATCGACCCTAAATCCTAAATAAATCCTAAATCCTAAATCAACCCCAAATCCTAAATCTACCCTAAATCCTAAATCAACCCTAAATCCTAAATAAATCCTAAATCCTAAATCAACCGTAAATCCTAAATAAATCCCAAATCCTAAATAAATCCTAAATCCTAAATCAACCCTAAATCCTGAACCCTCCTCCCCAAACAGCCACAACTCTGCAGTGCAATCCTTGATTCTGAAATCAAATGCCAGCACTTGAGGTGTCCAGAAAACAAACACTGGAGGTTTAATGGGGAAAAAAAATTGAATTAGTTGTTTGACAAACATTCCATGCAGGATTCAGTGCAAATTAATGCACTTTGGTTATTATTTCATTCTCAGCCTTTTGCTGCCTGTGGGTGACACTTCAGAGGTTGTTCTGGTGTGATTCCCACAGCAAAATCACATTTATTTATTAGTTTGTTTTCCTGTCAAACTGCATTTTCAGGCACTTTTGAGCATCTGGGAGCTGAGTCCTCCCCATGTGTGTTCCTTGAGCTCTATCAGTGAAAGTTCTAAATATTGACATTTTTTAAGCCTGACCACTCAGGCCTGATGATTTTTATCTGTGGTTTTTGTTTCCTCTGAAAAAAAAAACCCAAAAAAAACACCTTCACTTGAATTCTTGTGTCCCACAGGGCACTACAGGATTGTTTGAAATTCAAATTCTTTTTTAAAAGTGTCCTCAGTGAAATAAATTCTCTTTGTGCAGGAGCTGGGTGGAAATCTTCCTTTTCCACTTCACTTTTGCTGTAACTTTTCCCATATTATCCTGGGAATTGAATCCCATGTAGATTTTAAAAGTGGATTTTCTTATGGAACTGATGATTGAAAAGCACTTTTCAAATCTTGAAAGACAAGATAGAAAGTGAAATGATATGGAATAAATGATTTAATAGAACAGATGATTTGTTTATAGATAAAAGTGCTCAAAACTTGCCTCATTAAAAGACCTGAACACACTAATTACCCTTCAAATTGTGGAATCCAGGAAAAAACCTGGATAAATGGATCTTGTAAACATTCCATCTTTTTCCTGGGAGAGTTTGATGTGCAGGAGGGAAAATGATTTTAATCTCCCTGGGCTGGGCAGTGCTCTAATTTTCTCTGCAGCCCCTATTGTCAGAGGGACACTCTCAGGGTGCTTTTTCTCCCTATAAATATCCAGTTTCCTCCCAAAGGAAATGAAACTGTTGGAAATAGAGGGATCTGTGTGTCTCTGAAAATCACAGCAATTGTTCTTGTGTTATAAAATCAGAGGGGCCTTTGACAGAATTCCAAATGATTATCTCTCATCTCCTGCAGGCATATTAAAATGAACACAAAGCTTTAGAAAAGCTGCAGGAGGTTATTTAGAATCCAATCTCCCCTTCAGGTGAATCACAAGGAATTCCAGGCACTCTCCTCTCCTGGCTGGCATCAGATGGGAGCAGGAGAGTGCTGGGAATGCCAAATATCAAACCATCACCCATGGGAACCAGGGGAATTGTTCCAATTAATGATTTCCTGCCCAAATCCCAGAGCTGGGGGTCCTGAGCAGGGTCTGTGCTCCAGTGAATGAGCAGCAATAGGTGGGTGATGAAAAAACCTCACTCTTGGAGGTATTTAGTTCTAAAACTGAATTTTCCAGTTATTTAAACTGATTTAAAGTTACTCAAACAAAGCAAGTCAGCCCCAGGCTTTGTGTACCAATCAAAAAAGGCAATATAAAAAAAATATAGAAAAATACACTTCTTAGAAGCTATTTGTTGTTACAACATTATTATTACTATTATAATTATTATTAATGTTTTCCTTCCCCTGAATTAGAAATGAACCAATCTTTGGTCCAAGTCCTTCTGCTTTTATTTCCATGCAAGGCTGGTGCTGTTTTTAAGCTCCTCAGTGGTTTCACTGCACGTTTTCCTGCCCTCCCTGACCCTGTGCTCCAAGGCAGGAGCTGCTTGCTCACCTGTGATTTTCCTCTGATGCTCCTTGGTGTTTTCTGTTGTTGTGGATCCCACAGGGCCATCTCCACATAGCCCAGGTGCCCCAGGGGGAGCAGGTGCAGATCACCCAGGACAGCGAGGTGAGCAAAGCCTGGGGGCTCTGCAGCCCTGGCAGTGAGAACATGGGCTGGGAGCAGCAAAAATGGGGATTTAGCACCTGCTGCTTCTGTCTCTGGGGTTGCTTTTTGATTGTTATTATTTATATTGATTTTATTTGTATGATTTGGGTTTCTTCTTCCTTCCCTCACCAGCCAGAACAGCTCAGTGTGGGTTCATTGTTGCACCAGGCTGATGATGTTTGGAAATTTAGTTTAATAGGAAACCAGTTCAGGTGCTTGCATTGTGTAAAAATGAAATTATTCTATTTAGATTGATGAACTAAAAGTGGTCAGAACACTCAGGGCCTTTAATGGTTGAACAGGAGTTGGAGAAACCTTCAGCCACCATCTCATAAAGAAATACTCCAGAATTTACCCTTCACTCCTGACCAGCTCATCTGGCACTGCAGGATTTGCACTTTAAAATTTTTCTCAGAAAAATAATTCAGTGGAATTGGATGGATAAATCAATAATTGGATAACTGGAAATGGATAAATTCAATCCTAAACCCTCCCATTTGGGCTCAGCTCCCAAATCCAGGTGGATTTCTCTGTATATTTGCTGCAGTTATTGGTTATTTAAAAGCTCCTGACTCCTAAAACTGCTCTTGGATTTCTTGTGTTCTTTGTTTAAATGAAGAAAAAATTAAAAAATCAGGTTAAACATTAATACAGGCAACAATTTGAATCTGTCCCATTTCCCTGTCAAGGTTTTTCCCTCTCTGGGAAGTGGATCTGCCTGGCTTGGTTTAATCCCTGTCCAAAGAACCCAAATCACAGCTCATAAAACCACTTTGGGAAGGGATATTGTTAACACAGGCAGCTACTGGAGAATAAATATTATCATAAAAATTCTATAAATATTGTAGTTAGAGGCTTGTCCTTTGAAGGGCCTGTCAGGCCTTGAGAGAGAGAAGAAAGGATTAAAATCTCCTGGCTCTGGTGTGTGGTGCTGCCATAAAACTGGAGGAGTTTTTGGGTAAAGGACCACAAAAAACTGCTGATTCAGCAGAGATTGCTGGTTCCAGCACAGCCTGGATCCTTTGGCTCTTCTTCTCTGGGGGACTTTCAAAGGCTGCTTTTGTCCCTGACAGATGAAAACATCTGGTTTTAAATTGATGACAACCTACACAAGTGGGAGAGGAGCTGCCAGCAAGAGAAACTGCACAGAAATTGGGATTTTGTCCTCCAAAATGTGCTGTTGCACTGCAAGGCTCTTTTGGGAAGCTGCCTTTCCTTAATCCAAGTGTACTTTTGGAAAGACATCAGTGAGCATGTGAATAAAAAACTTCGTGTCAGAAAGATTTCCTTATTGGACTTTAGAGCTTAAAATACTTTGATTTATTGAGATTTTTTTTTTTTTTGTTATAGATGTAATGCCTGTAACAGAACTGTGTTGGTTTTGAGAATGGAATGAGGATAAAATAAAAAGCAAATAGTAAATAACTCTGCAACCCTGTCAAAGTGTTATATTGCTAATTCTGGCTTGGTAAGGGTTGCATTTCAATTTGCAGGTAAAACCAAAAATTTTGCTTAAAAATCAATTATCCAGTAACTCCCAAAATCAAAACATGCTGGGTGGGAAGTTCTTTGCCTTTGAGGCTGATTGGAGCTGGATTGCCTAAAGAACCTTCAGCAGAACTTCCTAAATTCATGGATTTCCTTCATATCCAACCAGATTTTGTTTTTGCAGATTTTGCCATCCCAGACTTGTGCTGATTTTCCCTCCTCTCTTTTTCCAGGGAAACCTGCAGATCCACCAGGTGCACGTGGGGCAGGATGGGCAGGTAGGAGCAGGACTTTTCCTTGGGCTTTGATGCACTTTTGGGATAATCCCCCATTTTTAGTGCCTGTTCTAAATCTCTGGGGCCTTCCTGGTGATATAAATAATGTACAAAAGGATAAAACATGACCAAAATATTTCATATTTTTCATCATTCCTGCAAGATGTTTTCTCCCTGGGTTGAGAACAGAGAGCTCAGGGAGTTCTTTGCTCTCCTCTGCCACCAGATGTGGCCCCAGCCCCCAGGAACCCAACATTTATTGAAGCATTTCCCTTTTATTTCACTTCTTATCCTTTCTCATGGCATGGCTCTCCTGAGAGAGGCAGATCTGCTGTTGTTCTTGTTGGTGAGAAGGTTTGATGAGTGGTTCTGCAAGCAAAAGGTGAGAAAAATCAGCTTTTTCTTGGATGAGGAGTTCCTGAATGGAGAACTGAGCTCAGGGTTCTCAGGAAAATCAATTTTTCCTTGGATGAGGAGTTCCTGAATGGGGAACTGAGCTCAGGGTTCTCCCTGAATGGGGAACTGAGCTCAGGGTTCTCAGGAAAATCAATTTTTCCTTGGATGAGGAATCCCTGAATGGGGAACTGAGCTCAGTGTTGTGAAGAAAATCAGCTTTGCCTTGGATGAGGAGTTCCTGAATATAGAGCTGAGCTCAGGATTCCCAGGAAAATCAATTTTTCCTTGGATGAGGAGTTCCTAAATGGAGAACTGAGCTCAGGATTATCATGAAAATCAATTTTTCCTTGGATGAGGAGTTCCTAAATGGAGAACTGAGCTCAGGATTATCAGGAAAACCAATTTTTCCTTGGATGAGGAGTTCCTGAATGGGGAACTGAGCTCAGGGTTCTCAGGAAAATCAATTTTTCCTTGGATGAGGAGTTCCTGAATGGGGAACTGAGCTCAGGGTTCTCAGGAAAATCAATTTTTCCTTGGATGAGGAGTTCCTGAATGGAGAACTGAGCTCAGGGTTCTCAGGAAAATCAGTTTTGCCTTGGATGAGAAGTTCCTGAATGGAGAACTGAGCTCAGGATTCTCAGGAAAATCAATTTTTCCTTGGATGAGGAGTTCCTGAATGGGGAACTGGGCTCAGGGTTCTCAGGATTCCCAGGTGAGGAGCAGCAGAACTGCTCACATTTGATCTCAACACCTGAAATGTTGAGTTCTGCTAAAACAGAGCCCAAAAATCCTCCTGCAAGAAGCTGCCAGGTCTCTCCCACAGCAATCAGAGTGGCAGGAATTGTTGGGTTCCTGGTGAATCTGAATAATTTGGGGGAAACCTGAGATCCTGTCATGGGGGCTCTGCCACCAGCAGGGTTTCTATTGCTGGGAAATTATTATTTTTTAGTGGATTAAAAACCAGGAGCAGATATTGAAGGGATTTTTAGCTCTGCTCTGCAATAATTATTGATGTAGAGTGGGAGGAATTGTTTGGGTCCTGGTGAATCTGAATAAATTGGATCCTGAGATCAGCAGGGTTTGGAGCTCAGAGGAGCCCCCAGCACTCTGAACTTGGCAGAATTTGGATTTAAACAGGAAAAGAAACCCCTGGAAATGTTCTTTGCTCAGGGCTGCACCAAAGGTGATTTTGCAGAAGTGAGTCTTGGAAATGTGGAAATGGAATTCTGGATTGGTGAAATGGAAAATCTTGGATTTTTTGGAGATGTTTTGGTACTTACTGGATTTTTTTTTTCCTTCTCTGTGAAATATTGTCCAAATCCCACCTCCTCACAGGCTGACACTGGGTGGTTTTATATCTCTGAGTGTGGCATGTGGATTAAATGGAGTTTATTTGTAATTAAAACCTCCCAGCATTATTTTCCCTTTGCATTATCTGTTCCTGTGGAACTCTGTGCCCACGTGTCTGTGCATGCACAGGGCTGTGTCCTAGATGGCAGATAGGGAAGCAAACCATCATTAATTATCTTTTCTGGGACTGAAATCATGTTATCTCTCTGTGCCATCACTCAGCAAGATTTGGGATAATCTTGCTCCTTCCTCAGTGGTGCTTGGCTGCACACACATGGATGGCAGATCAGCTTAACATCCAATTTTCAGGAATTTTTTTTAAACTAACTGTGCTCTGAGCTCTGCTTTTAAACTTTGCTTAAAACAGAGGATGAAGTGCTGGGATTTTGCTTTTTCTTCACTCACTCAGCTGCATTTTGATGTGAAGGAACTTCAGTGCCTTGAGCATCACCAGCCAGGAACATTCCCAGGAACCCTCAGCTCCTCCAGAAGTATTTGCTGGGAAATGGGTATTTTTTAAAGTTTTAAATTGGGTATTTTTTAGTTTTAAAATGGATATTTTTTTTAGTTTTAAAATTGATAATTTTTTAGTTTTAAAATGGATATTTTTTTTAGTTTTAAAATGGATATTTTTTTTAGTTTTAAAATGGGTATTTTTAGTTTTAAAATGGATATTCTTTAGTGGATTAAAACCCAGGAGCAAGCAGAGATTTAGGGAGTTTTTAGCATTAATTACTGAAAGCTTCAACAGCAGCTGAAGCACTGGAGGGGTGAGGAGCACTCCCAAAATGGGGGAGCAGCTGTGAGCCCCCAAAACTGCCCTGGGGGAGTTAAACCAGCTCACTAAACCCTGCCCAGGGTTTAGGGCTGGCAGCTGGAGCTGATCCTTTCCTTGGCACCAGCAGCAGGATGAGGGCAGGAAAACTCAGAACAAAGCAGCAGCTCCAAGAAATTCCTGCAGTTTTCCCACCTGTCCATTATTTTTTTTTCCTGCATGTTGTGAAACCTCATTCACCCTGCCAGGGCCACAGGAATATAATCAGGAATAGTGTGGCTGAGTTTTTTCAGCTGAATAATAAATATATCCTCCCCAAAAACTGAGTCTGAGCCTGGTGCTGGATATCCCCTGGGAATATTTCCCAGTGAAATTCCATTTTCCATGATTTCCAGAGCAGCTGTTGGGGGGCACAGGTGAGGTTTGCTGCTGCTCTCCCATCCCAATTCCAAGTGAAAGCTTCACAAAGCAGGAATTTGGGCAATTCCTGGGAGTGGAGCAGAAATCTCCCACAAAATGCCAGCAGGGAAATCTCCAGGATGCCAGAGCTGTTCAGGTGCCTCATCTTGGCTTTGCTGCAGGATTTTGCCTCTTGCTGATTTTAACTTTTCCCCCCTCTTGCCTCCTCTGTCCTGGTGGCTGCTCAGAACTCAGATTTTGTTTTTCTGGCATCCCTGAGCATGGAATGAATGAAATCATTCCAGAGGAGCTCTCTCTACCTCCACATGTGTTCTATTAGCTGGGAGTTTCAGATTTCAGTGCACGTTTAATAAAAACCCCAAACTGCAAAAATAATTAAAACTTCACATTAGCTGAGCCTTGAAACCTCAGAAAAATGGGATTTTTTTTTTCTCTTTGCATTTTATCCTTAGGAATTACCAGAAATTTTCACATTTATCTGCTCTGATTACCTGCCCTGCTTCTCCCTCACTTCCATCCTTTTTTTTTCTTGGAGTTTTGATCATCCCAGGAAATATTCAGTGTGTCCTGTGCCTCAGGGATACACCTGGGATAGAAAATCCAAGAGTTTCCCATCCCTTAATTCTGTTTTTTAGCCATTCCATGTCATGCACCCTCCCAGCCAGCATTTCTCCAATTTAGGGATTAATTAAAAGGCACCAGGGAGATGATCTTTAATTATTGCTGGTTCTGAAATGGAAAAGTTGATGTCCTCTAAGCTGTAAAATAGGATTGTGTGGATCCAGGGAGAGCCAACAATTTGTTCTGCTGCAGGAATGAAAAATTTGGGACAAATTTAATTCACTGTGGGGGATGGGAAAAAGCAGGAAAATCCAGGATGGGCTTGGCAGGAAAAAGGCAGAGAGGGCAAAGAGCTTTTGTAGGATTTCTGTAAATCTGCTTCTGCCACGTTGGTTTTCAAAAAAAAAAAGAAAAAAAATTGGGATTTTCTGTGAATGTGGACACAGGTGTGTGCCAGGTGAGTCTGGACTCCAAGGGATGCTCTGGGAGGGGGAGGGTCCCATTCCCACATTTCCCTGCTCTTTGATATTTTGGGATGGAGCAGGAATTGCATTTTCTTCTCCTGAGCTTTGACAACTTCAATAATCCAATATTATCCAAAATTAAACACATTAGCCTAAAACTCAATATACAACCCCAAACTGAATATATGATCCCAAAAATCAATATTATCAGCTTTGAAAATTCAAAGTTTTCTACTCCCAGACCTGTTTATCCCCATGTTTTTATTCCAGTCTGGAGCAGGGATCCCTTGGCACAATTCCACTCCCACAATTAAATTTTATTTTATTTTATTTCATCGATCAGGATGGATAAATATTCTCAGAGTGCTTAGCAGAGACTTCTTTTCCAGATATTAAAATATTATTAAAAGATGACTATTTAAATTCTCCAAAATAAGAACAATAATGTCATTTTAAATTTATATATAATGCATTTAATTGGGATATTCTAGATTTAAATACTTTATTTGAGTTGCTCAGTCACAAATTAATCCAGGGCAGGAATTTTTTTTTCCTGTCCCTAATCCAGGAGCAGCAGAGGGCAGTAGCATTAAGATGATCCTCAGTTGTTTTCTGAGGAGGGAATTTGGAGTGGGAGGAAAAAAAAATTAAATTAAAAACTCAGTGCAGCTCAGCTGGAGCTTAAAAACTCCTTGATTGGTTTGGGGAAAAAAAAAAAGATTATTTTTAACTGATATTTCCTCAGGAATTGTTGTAACTTGTCCTAAATTTGCTCCTGGTTTTAGGAGCAAAAAGGAAAAGAATAGTTTGGAAACAATTGTGCTTTGTGCAAACTGCCTGTTTTATTGATGAATATTTATGGAAATTCTATTTATGGATGAAATAAAAGGGTTTAAACACTTCATTCTACTGAAATAGAAGCGTTTTTTGGCTTTGCTTGAGGATTTTTGTGCACAAACTTTTAAATTTGGTGTTCCTAGAGCTGGTCCCCTCTCTGTCCCTCAGAGGAATTAATCCAAACCACAAAACTCACATTTTGTAAAAACTTAATTTTTAGGCAAAGCAGCGTTTTAACAAATGAAAATGGAGACATTTTCTTTTAAAGCTGTCCTAAAATTTAGGATTAAAAAAGGCTTGAGGGAAAATTCTGTGACTTGGTGATCCCAAAAATCTCCAGGAAAATTCATGTTGTAAGAAAACCAGGAATATTTCTGTTAAATCTGGCTTAAAAATCCCATGTAATCAAATATTTTGATATAAATATGTGCATGTAACACAGATTGATGTGTGATTAATTTGTAGTTTAACTGCAGAATTTAGGATGGGTTTGGAATTTGCAATTCCAAACTTAATTTGGAAGATTAAAAGAGAATAAAACTGTGCCCAGGAGGATAAAAACTGAAACAAATTGTGACCATTTAAAAAATCAATTATTAAATAACAAGAATAATAACAAATTTAATTTTATTACTGTTATTAGATTATTATTTAAATAATTATTAATAATATAATTATAAATGATGCAATTCCTTTATCCCAGCACAAAGGTCAGAGCTGCACTGGCACCCAACCAAACAGAAAAGAGGAAAAAAAGGAATTTTGATGGGAAAAGATTTCCTCCAGTGACCAAACTGAGATGTTAAATTGAAAATGCCATTTTTGCTCCATGACAGAATTTCTCCATTTTGGGGCAGGGGAGGGAATTCAGGCTGGAGCTGAACTTCTCCCTGGATTTTTTTATTTTTTTCAGGATTTAGTTGTGGTGCCAGGACTCCATCCCAACCCAAATTCCCTTTCTCCCCTCTCACACCTCTCCTCCTCCTTTGCCTTGCTGACCAAAGCACGGAAAGGTGGCAAAAATCAGCTCTTTTTTAAAATCTGCTATCAAACAGGAATTCATTTTATCCCCTAAATGACTTTTTCCCACTTGGCCAGAAGGAACAGAGGTGATTTATTCATTTATTTGATATTCCCTCAGCTCAGGCTGATCTCTGCTTGTAAAACACGATTTTTTAATGAAGCTTTTAGAAAAGAAGAATATTTTCTGCCTCTTTTTTGACTTTTTTTTTCTGCTCAGAGAAGGTGGGTTTGTTCCATTAAAATTCCATTCAAGCAGACCAGGAGCATTTATAATGCTCCAAAGAATACATTCTCTATTTTGGAGTATATTATGTTCTTTATTCAGCCAAATCTTGTTTTAATATTGCTGTAAACTTAATAAGAAGAGATGAGATAGGAAGTGATAATCTTTTAAATATAAGGGAAAATCATTTTCTCCACCTTGATAGGAGGCAGAGGTCTAAGCTGCCTCTTATTAGAGCTGTTGCTAATAAAAATCTCTGCTCACAAAGCTATCAGGGCTCATCTGCAGAAATCATTTCTTTTTTGTTTTCTTTATTTTTTTTCCTGCTCTTCATTTATGATTTTTCTCATCATGTGATACCAGCCCAGAACTGATGCTCCAGGTTTCCCTTACATTTAAAAATAAATATATTCTTACTCTTTATTTTTTATTATTCTTATTCTTATTCTTGTTCTTATTCTTATTCTTATCATTATCCTTATTCTTATCCTTATTCTTTTTCTTACTCTTATTCTATTCTTATTCTTATTCTTATTCTTATTCTTATTCTTATTCTTATTCTTATTCTTATTCTTATTCTTATTCTTATTCTTTTCTTATTCTTTATTCTTATTTTTTATTCTTATTTTTTATTCTTCTTATTCTTATTCTTTTCTTATTCTTTATTCTTATTTTTTATTCTTATTTTTTATTCTTCTTCTTCTTCTTCTTCTTCTTCTTCTTCTTCTTCTTATTCTTATTCTTTCTATTCTTTATTCTTATTCTTTATTCTTTATTCTTTCTTTTTTCTTTATTCTTATTCTTTATTCTTTATTCTTTATCCTTATTCTTATTAATTCTTATTATTATTCTTATTCTTTTCTTATTCCTTATTCTTATTCTTATTCCTTATTCTTATTCTTATTCTTATTCCCATTCTTATTCCCTTATCCCATCCCTCTGTCTATGTATTTATTATTATTATTTATTATATTTATTTGGAATATTTGAGATGTTTGGAGCATCCCCTGCTTTGGGATTCACTGCCCCCCATCCCAAATCCCAGCCCAGGCAGGATTTGGGAATTTTGAGCCTGGAGAAAAGGGGAATTTCCCTCTCCCTTCCCATTCTCAGGGAATCTTGGAGTTCAGCCTGTGCCCAGATTTTGGGTTAAAAATGGGATTTTGGGGTGGTTCACAGGGTGGGTGTAGCTTTGGGAATCTTTGGTGACTAAAAATGGGAAATTGCTTCTCTTTTTTCATCTCCTCTCTGTTAAAAAAGTTGATTTTTACCAACTTCAGGCACCAAACCCCAGCTGAAGGATGAATTTCTCTTTTCCAAAGCAGAGCTGTGTGATTTACAGAGACTTTTAACAGGGCAGAGTTAAAGACAGTTAAATTCAGAATTTTGACAGTTGCTTGACTTTTGTTTGTGTTCATAGATTTAATCCTTCACATGGTTCAGCTCAATTCCAGGCCAACTTTCCAGAATCCTTCAAATATTTCAACCTAGCTGAGCAATAAATCCATTTTATCTACAGAATTCTGATAAACTGGGAAGGATGATCCAAGATCCTGAATTTGGGATTAAGTTTGCACATCTATTAAAATAAAACCCTACCAGAGGAGCACTTTGGTGCTTGATTGAAACTTTAAAATCCCCCCTGAGCAGCCCAATTTTAATTCCTGCTGCTGTTTTAATTAGCTATATTAATTTATTTTTAATATTAATTTAATATTTCCTTTATTCAGAGAGGAACATTTGCTTGGAAAAGCCTCCTCTGCATTTCCTGGGTGTTCTGTGAGCAGCCTTGCTCTTTGTGGAGTGAGGGTTTGAAATCAGGAATTTGCTGTGTTTGATTTGATGCAGTCTGCTGGGATTAATTGGCTCCTGCTCCATTAATTATCCACTCAGAGCTATCAGTTCCTGCCTGGCAAAAGCAAAAGCAGAAAAACTTCAGAAATTTTTCCTTTGATACAAACTCTGGGCTCCCACCAGGCCTGACTGAATGGATCTGTTAGATTTTTTTTTGTTGTTGTTGGTTTGGGTTTTTTTTTCCTTGTTGTTTTATGTTTTGGTGGCTTTTTTTTTTTCAATAACAAGTATTTAATTTTTTTTTTTTATTCCTGAAATCCATTACTCTGGAGTTCACCAGGAGGAAGTGTTGGGATTATTTCTGGTGGGAATTTCAGTAGATTGATCCCACAGGAATGGCACAGGGGAATTTGGATAAAGGATGGAGTGACAGGGAATGACTTCCAGCTGCAAGAATGACAGCTGAGATGGGATTTTTGGGATAAATCCTTCCCTGGGATGGAATTCCCAGAGAATTGTGGCTGCTCCTGGATCCCTGGAAATGGCCAAGGTCAGGCTGGCTGGACTTGGAGCAGCCTGGGATGGTGGGAGGTGAATTTTAAGGTTCTTTCCAGCCCAAACCAGTCTGGGATTCTCTGCAATCCTGCATCCCATCCTGCACTTACTTTGTGTGGAGTTTGGGATGCACCAAATTCAGCCAGCAGGAGGGAAAAAATGCTGAGATTTTAGGGAAAAATGCTAAAAAATGATTGGGAGTTCCCAGTGCTGGGAGATTTTTGGTGTTTGAGGCTGGAGGTGTGAACAGGGAGATTTTGGGAATTTGTGGGGAGAGGAGAGGCTGAGCCTGGGGGATGAATGATGTCACTCCAGTGATGTCACAGGGACTTTGGGGTCAGCCTGGGTGGCATCAGCTTGTCCTTCATGGGAAATTTGATTTATTGTGGGTCAGTGTGATGCCTTGAGAGGCTGGACAGAGTTAAAGGAATAAAATAGAGATTTATTAAAGGCTTTCAAATGATTCACCTTGGGCAGTGCAAGAGCTTTGCCCTGGATGGACCCAATCAGGAGTTTTCACTTTTATCAGTTTTATAAAAAATTTTTATAAGTTTTGATCCATTCCCATGTTGGGATTTATTGTCCAATCCCAGCTCCAGCTTCTGCAGTCCCACCCTCCCAGATTCTCTCCTCAGTTCTCTCTGTTTGCACTTTTTGGGGCTGAAGCTGCAGCATGTACTTGGTTCTGGGGTGGACAAGGATTGTTCTGTGTGACTGAGCTGGGAGAGAACTTGTGACGTTTGATATAAAATTCAGAGTCAAGGCAGTGCAAAATCTGGAAAATAAAAAGGATAAAACTTAAGGCATCAAACATAAAAAGCTGTTGTCAGACCTTAGCATAAGAGCAGAGAGCAGAGAGGGAAATTTGAAATTTGAAAAGAAAAAAATCAGTTTTCCCCTGTGCTGCTGGGATCCCTGTGGGGTGAAATCACCCCAGGAATGAGCCTGAGCCTCTTGGTCAGGAGGTGACAAAACCCCTCCCAAATTCCACAATGGTGTGGCAGGAACAGTTGTGGCAGCTTAGAAAAGCCCCAAACTCAGGGAACTTCTTCTTTCATGGAGATTTTCCAATTTCAGATAATTTAGTGTCCCCTTGATTTGGGTCCTTTTACATTATTTGGAGTAGAGAAAAAGTAGCAGAGGAAATCTGGGATTCTGGATGTTGGAAATCCAGAATTTTTAATGATTGACCTAAAAATGAGCAGATAGAAACATCCAGGAGTGACTTTCTCCTGTTCTTTTTAAAAATATCAGTATTTGGAGTAGAGATAAAGCAGAAGAGGAAATCTGGGATTCTGGCTGCTGGAAATCCAGGATTTTTAATGATTTTCCTAAAAATGAGCAGATAAAACTATCCAGGAGTGACTTTCTCCTGTTTTCTTTGAAAATATCAGTATTTGGAGTAGAGAAACAGCAGAAGAGGAAATCTGGAATTCTGGCTGCTGGAAATCCAGGATTTTTAATGATTTTCCTAAAAATGAGCAGATAAAACCATCCAGGAGTGACTTTTTTAAAAATATTACACAGAACATTTTTGAGATACTTCACTTGTAAAAATCTTCATGAGAGATGCTCCATTGTGAAGATTTAATTTTTTTTTTCTCTTTGAAGTCTTGGTGGGGTTATTTTACTGCAAAAACAAAATCCTTTTTTTTTCCATGTGTTGAGTAATGCCTTGTTCATTTTAATGGGAAGACAGTGGAATCCATGTGCAGTGTGCTGTCAAAGCTGATTTCTTTCAGCCTCTGTCCCTGATCTTGAAAAGAGCAGAATTTGGTCTCACTGATGACAGTTGGATAATGAAAAAGGAATGACACCCCTCCAGAGCCAGAGTGAACATTCCATGGTTTTAACAGTTTAAATCTGATTTCCTGTTCCATTAATCAGCCTGAGCCAGATTGTTTTGTAAGTATTTATTGTTAGGTTGTTTTTTTTTCCCCCTGCCTGAAATATCAACTAGGAAGGGTTTTCCTTTCAGCCTCATATCTCAGAGAAATATAAATTATCAAATTACAGCAGTGGGATCCAACTTCCCAGACTTTGTCAGTACTGAGATTTTGACATTCCTCTTTTTCACTTCTTTAATTATTGACATTTCCAGGGAAATCTGTGTTTTTATCTCTTCAGAATTTCCTATAATGAAAAACTCAAATCCTTTTAATTAGTGCATAAGTGTAAAAAAGAGAAGTAAATTCATAAAGAAAATCATTAATATTTAAATTTTTCCCTGGAGGTGAATAAGATCTCTTGAAATCTCTTTTGCTTAGATGGGAAAAACTCAAATTAGAAATTGATTTTTCCCAACAATTCTGCATCCATGGCACCCATCAACCATTAAACCAAACATTTGCAAGCACTGATGGTGATGAAAAGAATTTTAAAATTCATTCTTGAGCCACTGGCTTGGCTTTTATTAGCCAGGCCTTGATGTCAGTACAAGAAGTGCCATTCCTTGGGAATTTTTGCTGAATTCATTCAAATGCCAGATGAGCTCCAAATGTTGATTTGCTGAGGGATTGTGTTTTCTGTGTCAAGGCAAACATTTTATTAAAATGATAAATGGATTTGGCATCTGTTTGCCTTTTGCCTGTAATTAGGATTAAAGCAGAAATTGGTGCAAAATGTTGGAATGAACTAAAAAAAAACCACTGGGTTCTTTTCGACCCAGCAGAGTGCAAAAAGCAAAAGCTACAAAAATTCCCAGATTATTATTATTTTTTTCCTAATTTGGAAAAAATTAAGTTATTTGTTTCAGGGAGAAAAAACTGCAATAACATGGAATCATGGAATGGTTTTAAAGGGATTTAAAGAAGGAATTCCACCCATGCCATGGGCAGGGACACTTTTTATTATCCCAGATTTTTCCAGCCTGGCCATGGACACTTCCAAGGATGGGACATCCACAACTTCTCCTCACCAGCAGTAAAAGTAGGGAAATACAGCAGCAAAACCACCAAAAAATATTAATTTTTCAATATATATCCTCAAATAGATCAGAATTAAATATTCTATGAGGGGAAAAATGAAAGTACAAATTCTTTTCAGCATTGAGAAAATAATTAAAAATCAATTTGGCTTCAGAATATCCTAAAAAAGGAGGAGAGATTTGGGAGCAGCTGCTGGAGCAGGGATGGATGTGTTTGGCTCCATGCTCCATTAAATTTTATGGCTGATCTGACATGAATTCCTGGCAGGAATTCCAGGAATTCCATTCCAGGCTCGTGTTCAGCACTCTGTGTTCCATTTTCCTCCAAGGGGGTGGGATGCAGGTGGGCTCAGGTGTGTGCCCTGCTCAGCTGGAATGAAAATCCCAGGAAAGCACCAGCACTTCTGGCATTTTATCCCTTATTCCTAAAGAAAATTCCTTTAAAATTCAGTTTTCCCCCTCATCTCTGCAGTTCTGGGCAGTGCAAAGCTGGAAGTGTAGGAAATTTGGGGAGAATTGCTCCTTTGAAAGGAAGGACTTGGAAGGAATAATTTTGTTTTTTCTGGCCAATAAACAGGTGCTGCATGGAATGAAAAGAGAATTTGAGGGAATGTTTGTTATCAGGACTGGGTGTGCTGCTCCAATGAAACTGAGCAGAGGTTTACAATTAATTAATTAAATGAGCTGGAGGTTAACACAGAGTGGGGTCCTGAGCATCCCAAGGAATTCCCATTCCTCAGAGAGGGAATTTTCATTCTGATCCTGATTCTGGTTCTGGTTCTAATTCTGATTCTGATCCTGATCCTGGTCCTGATCCTGATTCTGATCCTGATCCTGATTCTGATTCTGATTTATCCTGATCCTGATGCTGATTCTGATTTATCCTGATCCTGATCCTGATCCTGATCCTGATTCTAATTTATCCTGATCCTGATTCTGATCCTGATCCTGATTCTGATTCTGATCCTGATTCTGATCCTGATCCTGATTCTGATTCTGATTGATCCTGATCCTGATTTTGATCCTGATTCTAATCCTGATTCTGATCCTGATTCTGACCTTGATCCTGATTCTCCCTTGGAGATTTTGGAATACAAACATTTTCTAAGCCCTCAAACCATTCCATAGCAGAGTTCAGCCCAGCCCTGATCACTGAGCAGTAAAAATTATGCTCCCTCCATTAGGAAATATGTAAAAATTAAACAGATATTTATGGATATAAGAGAATTTGGGGGATGAATTCCAGATTAAAAATCCAGAGGTTTTTTTTGGGGCTGGACTGAGTGCTGACAGGAGCCTTTGGGTTTGAGAGCTGACAGAGTTTTTGTGTTGACAGAACCCAGTTCTTTGGTTTTTCCCAGTTTTTTTGGGACTCCAGTATTTTATTCTGTGTGAATATCTTTGTTCTATATTCAAATTGTCAACTTGGTTTAGAACTATTTTGATGCTGAAATTGTTTCACCTGGGGAAAACCAGGTAAAAAATGGATTTTCTGCTCTTAGGATTGTCCAGAACTGCCTTGAGAAGGAGCTGAAACAAACTCTTCATTTTTATCCCATTCTTTGACCTTTCTCAGCTGCTCTTTTTAGGTCAAACCTCAGACTTTCTCCACTCCTACATTTTATTTACAATATTCATCCATATGTTTAATCAGGGCCTGGTTTCTCCCTCAGGAGGGTCTTTGGCATCTTTTTTCTTGAGTTGCTCCAGGAAAAATTTGGCTCCTTCAGGATCTCTCAGTGTTCTTCACCCATCAAAGGCTGCCTGGCTCCTTCTTCCCTCCCATTCCTGCTGCAATTCCTGCTGGAATTCCTGCCCTTGCTGGGTTTGGAATCTGCTCCTGCCACTTTTAGGGCACAAATTCCAAAGATCTCACAGCTTTTCCTAAATTCACAGGGATTTGGGCAACTCCTGCCTGTGGTGATTGCAGGGAAAACCTGTTATCCCCCCCAGGTTCTGGCTCAGCAGCACAGATGTGATCTCACATGGTGACCTCATGTAAAAATCACCACCTTGGAAGGAGATCACTGAACACCAGGATGCCACTGGGATTTTTTTTTTTTCCTTCTCATTTTCTGCTTTGATATTCCCGTGCTGGTGGGGTTTGCACTGAATTATTTGAGGTAATTTTCCTCATCAATATCAGATTTTTCAGCCCTGACATGCTCTCTAATCAATCCTTCTCCCACAGCTTCACTTAGGAGCAATGTGAGAGCTCCAAAATCTTTATTTTAGGAAAAATCTGCATTGTGCCAGGCCACCCTCCTCCACCAGCAAGGTGCAATATTTGGGGGACAGCTCTTTTAAAAGCTGAATTCTTGGGACAAAATTCAGAGTGAAGATTATTCTGAGGGGTTTTTTTGTGAAGCCAACTTGGAACAGGAAATACAATTTGTAAAAAGCCCAGCCCAAATGTGCACATGTGATTTCTCAAGGATCTGATGGAGGGCTGAATTCCATGTGGTCCAAGACACACCAGGAAAATTGAGGGATATCCTCAGAGGGAGAGCAGAGGATGTAAAACATGCATTGGAGGGAAAATTTGGTTCAGGAGAAAGTTGGAAGCAGAATGGATTGAGCCCAGCTCCAGGGAATAGGGCTGGGCAGGAATTGCTGCTTTGGACACTCTTGAGCCACTTTTTAATTTTCTTTTAACTCTGAAAGAAGAAGGTAACTGGGAAATGGGGTCAGGGAAAGGGGAGCAGTGCTGCATTCCAGGAGCACCTGAGATGCATTTTTACCCTCTAAGGCAGGAGGTGCTAAAAGTGGTTAAAATCACAGAAATCCCTGGGACTGAGCAAAATTCCAGAAGTTTTTTTTTTTTTCAGTTCTGAAGGGATTTTTTATTGTTTCTGTGGTAAGAGATGAGAGCCTCAGGAGCAAAATGCTCTTTAAAATATTGGGATTTTTCCATCAAAACACAGCACTGGGTTAGGGATAAAGCTGGGGCTGCAGCTCCAGAATCATGGAATAGTTTGGACTGGAAGAGACCTTAAAATTCATCCCATCCCACCCCTGCCATGGCAGGGACACCTTCCACCATCCCAGGCTCCAACCCCAGTGTCCAGCCTGGCCTGGGACACTTCAGGGGTCCAGGGGAGCCACAGCTGCTCTGGGAATTCCATCCCCACCCCAATATTTTCCCAATTTCTTCCCAATATCCCATCTCTCCCTGCATTCTTTCAATTTAAACCCATTTTCCCTCATCCTGTCATTCCATGCCCTTGTCCAAGTCTCTCTCCATCTCTCTTGGAGCCCTTGAGGTGCTGGGAGGCTGCTGGGCTCCAGGAGGAATTCCAAACACTCCAGGAAAAAAAAGACCTGGAGCCACAAAGTGGATCAGAGAGCTGGAGCTGAGCAGAAATAGATTTGTGAAATATTTCATTTGGATGAATCCAGCAGCTCTTCCTCCTCACGAGGACACAAGGGTCACAACAACATCCCCTGAGAGGCACAATTATATTTTTATTTGTGTTTTAATCTCTTTAAACCAGACAGTTCTGTCAGATTCTCACTGGAGCTCAGCTCAAGCCCTGTTGAGTTTTGCAGCCTGGTTTTGCTCACACAGAGCAGCCATGGCCAAGGGACAGCCCAGGGGGACAGTCTGGGCTGCCAGAAGGATTTCTGGGCTGGATTCCTGTTTGTTGGGATCTGTAGTGTTGGGTTAGAAAAATCTCTGTTGAGCCTGAGCAGAAGTGTCACTATTTTGGAAGTGCTCTCAGATGGGAGGAGTGATAAAAAATCCTGTGGAATGGGGGAAGGACAAGGCAGGAGGTGCTGGGGGGCTCCAGGATGTCCAGGTTGGGACCCAGGGAAGGGCTGGAAGCAGGAAAGGAGGATTTTGGAATAGGCTGAGCCTGGAGCAGAGCAAAGAATGAAAGCAGGGAGGAGGAAGGAAGGAACACTGATTTTCCATGTATTCCAAAGAGGTGTGAAATCTCTTTGGAAAGAACCTGAGTTTAAAGTTTAAAAAAGGGACAAGGGGAAAAAATGTCCATGGAAAGCAGCAAATCCCTGGGTTGGATCTGGAGCCCCTTTGGAGGATGCAGAAAGGTCACCCTGGAGGTGCAGCTGCCCCTCCTGGGCTGTCCTAGACAGGGGAGAGATGCAGAAGAGATTCCTATGTCTGGATCAGCAGCCAAGGAATGTGAGGGATAAAGATAACTTGTGGGATAATTATAAATGCACAAATTCTTCACCCTGCTCCCCTCAAAGCAATGAAACACAGGAAGCCCCAGGACTGAGACAGGACCAGAATGGTTTAAAATTTCTGCCTTTTTGTATTTTACCTCAGTGTAATCAGGAGCCAGAGCTCAGGAACTGGAGTGTGGAGTTGGTTTAAAATCAGGGACTGGAGGTGGAGTTGGTATAAAATCAGGAATTGGGATGTGGAGTTGGTATAAAATCAGGGACTGGATGTGGAGTTGGTATAAAATCAGACACTGGATGTGGAGTTGGTATAAAATCAGGAATTGGGATGTGGAGTTGGTATAAAATCAGAAGCTGGGATGTGGAGTTGGTATAAAATCAGGAATTGGGATGTGGAGTTGGTATAAAATCAGGGACACTGGATGTGGAGTTGGTATAAAATCAGGAATTGGGATGTGGAGTTGGTATAAAATGATTGTGCAGCCGTGCAGTGAGGAGCAGGAGGAGGGTTTGGCTCTGCTGCAGCCCTGGGGGAGGTTTCCCTGCTCCCGTGGGAGGGTCCAGCTGAGCTCTGGCCATGGGCTGGCATTGCCAAGGGAGCAGAGGGTGATGCCCAGTGGGTGTGGGCATTGCTGCTTTGCCTGCTGCTCCAGGGCTCCCAGTGAAACACAACTGGGATTCACTGGATGTTTGCAGATGTTGTTCCTGGAGCTTTTGCCAAGAGCTCAGTGGAGCAAAGAGCAGAGTTAAATTTAGTCCATGACAACCTGATCAAAACCAACTCAGCCAAGGCAAAGCCTGTCCAGCTGCAGACCCAGCGTGGCTCCAGAGCTGCCACAGGCTTGGGATCTTGTGCAGAATCTTCCAGCTCCTGCAGCAGGAGGCTCGAGGCAGCTGCTCTGCTGCTCTCCAGTGTCAGTGGGAGCTCAGCAGCCTGGGAATGCCCCAAGATTTTATTGAAGGTCCAAACCCAGGGGTTTTGTGGAATGGTGTGGTTGGAAGGGACCATAAAATTCATCTCAGTCCAACCCCTGCATGGCAGGGACACCTTCCACCACCCCAGGCTGCTCCAACCCCAGTGTCCAGCCTGGCCTTGGGCACTGCCAGGGATGCAGGGGCAGCCACAGCTGCTCTGGGCACCCTCCCAGGGAGGAATTGCTTCCCAAAATCCCACCTAACCCTGTCCTCTGGCACCTTTTCCATGGGGAAATTCCTGCTGATTCCAGCCTGAGCCTCCTCCTGTCCCCATTCCTTGGAGCAGAGCCTGACCTGGGGCTGTCCCCTCCTGCCAGGAATTTTTAGGGAGCCAAAAGCCACCTCCAGAGCCCCATTTCCCCACTGGCACAGAACATTTTTCCCCTCCTAAACCAGAAATAAGGTAACCACAAAAGGCACTGTGAATATTCCACGCTGTGTTCGTGTCCAATGTGCTGGAAGTGCTGCTGAGCTGAGCCCTGGAATTGGGATGTGATGTTCAGGGCTTGGAGCCTGGGCAAGGTGCTGGGAAAGGCTCCTTCATCCCAGAGGCAGCCCAGGGAGCACAAACCCAGCACACAGCTCCTCCACCTTCCCTTTGAGTTCAGGAGATCCAGCTGTGCAGAACCACCTGGAAAAGTCCAGCCCAGCCCAGGGAGCACAAACCCAGCACACAGCTCCTCCACCTTCCCTTTGAGTTCAGGAGATCCAGCTGTGCCAGCTGTGCAGAACACCTGGAAAAGCCCAGCCCAGGGAGCACAAACCCAGCACACAGCTCCTTCATCTTTTTGAATTCAGGAGATCCAGCTGTGCAGAACACCTGGAAAAGCCCAGTCCAGGGAGCACAAACCCAGCACACAGCTCCTTCATCTTTTTGAATTCAGGAGATCCAGCTGTGCAGAACCACCTGGAAAAGCCCAGCCCAGGGAGCACAAACCCAGCCCACAGCTCCTCCACCTTCCCTTTGACTTCAGGAGATCCAGCTGTGCAGAGCCACCTGTGCTGCCCTGGCCCCTCTGAGCCCTGCCTGCCTCTCCTCGGGAGGAGGAGATGACACCTGTGCAGCTCTCCAGCTTTCATTCCTCCCCACTGACAAGATCAAGCTGATGAATCTTCCCCCTTGCTCTGTGTCCATCAAGGCTGGGAGCTGCTCTGTGAGACTTTATCTCCTGCACCTCCAGGGCTGTTTGTGCACCAGTGCTGGGCAGGAATTGTCTCTCTGGCAGCCTGGGCATCCTCTCTGCAGCAGGTTTTATTCATTAGCCCAGAAGTGCTGGGAGAGGGAGGATTTCACAACCCAGCAAACAAAGGCGGGTCTGTGGCTCCACGTTCCTGTCAATCCTGTGGCTGCACTGGAGCAGGGTGAGGATGGGAGATACCACAAATTTCTCAGCAATTTCAGGGTGAATCATTCCTTTCTTGGAATAACTTTAATGGAAAACCAGGATCTGACCTGATGAGAAAAACGTGTGAAAAAACCTTTTCTTCCTTTTCTTCCTTGCCTCGTTGAATTTTTTTTTTCCAGACTATTTTTATCCATGAGCACTTGGAGAAAGCTTTGAAACTTCAGAGTTGTAACATTTGTGGAATTAGAGCACTTGGAGGAGGTTTTTTTTTTTTTTTTTAAGGAGCAGTGAAGTTCCAGCCAATTAGAAAAGAAAATTATTTGTGTCTGGGATAGTTTGCTTTAGATTTTAAACAATTTCAGCAGCTTATGGAGGGTTAGGAAGTGGTTGGATTTCCTTCTGAAGAGATAGAACATCCTTTTTAATGTATTTCACAGCAACATCAGATGTTAAAAACTTAAGAGGGTTTCTAGCTCAGCAGTAATTCCCTGGTTTTGCATGAAGCACTGGATTAAATTCCCTCACATCTTCCTCAGTTACTCTCTCATTCCTTGGACAATTTTCTCTTGATGATTTCAAAACACTGAACAAGTGAAAACCATGAGTTTTTTCACCAGTTCAGTGAAGATCAATTTAGTGACTCCCATTTGTAAGAGAAATATTGACACACTTTGTTGTTTTAGGACTTGGATTTATGGCTCTTGGGGGTGGAATCCATTCCTTAATGCCATTTAATCCATGGAGTGCTGGTCACAAAGCCAGAAATTGCTTCTGCTGCCACTGCAAAAGTGTAACTTGAGAAAAAGTCCCCTCACTGATGGTCTGAGGGAGAACAGCCACCCAAAGTAGTTTAAAAAAAAAATTAAAAAAAAAAAAATTGAGGCTGTTACTTAATATCACTTAATATTTGATATTTTACCAGTTTAAAAACTGAGTCAGTCCAAAAATGTACCTATAAAACATGAACACACAGAGTGTGCAGCCTATGGCAGGGAGTGAGGGTTTAGTTTGGATTTTAGGGAATTTTCCATGTGGAAAAGGTTTTAAAACAGATTCTGTGGGCAGCCCCAGGCAATGGTGGATTCCCCTGGAATTGTGGAAAAAACATGGATGGGGCACTTGGCACAGGGTTGGTGCTGCTGGGTGATGCTTGGTATTCTCCAGTCTCAACAATTCCATATTTTTTTGGATTATTGTCCTGGAATTCATTTTGCCAGGTGGGATTTATTCTGGCAATTTGAAGGCAAAACCGATATTTTAGAGGAAAATGGAAATAATAACATTTCTGACTCTGGAAAGGACCTTGATGCTGCTCTATCCCAAATTTCTGGGCTTCCCTGGTGCTTTGAGTTTGGTGATGTGACCCTGTTCATAATCAGGGAGATTTTCATCTCAGATTCCACTTTTGAGGTTTTTTTTTTTTTTTTTTCTCTGAGTGTCCAGAACCAGTTTTTTACTCCATAGGATTATCCCTGGATTTTATGCAGCAGTGAAAAGAGAGCTGGGGGTTGTCCTGTGCCAGCTGATTCCAGAGAAGCACAAATGGGATTTTGGCCTCTCAGACATTTTTTTTGGTGGGATTTTCCTGTGGCTCCCCCATTTTATTTTTTGGTCTCTCAGGTTGCTCAGTTGAAATCCTACTGTGGGCAAACCTTGGAAGTGGCTTCCCTTCACCCTCCCATTTTTAGGGCACCTTGAGCTGTGTAGAAAAAATCAGGAAATATCTTATGTAGGAATTTATATAGACCAAAGAATAGGGAGCAAAAATTCCCTTTGATTTCCAGGTTTACAATGATTTTCCCCACACAATCTTTTCCTCCTCCGTGTCAGGCACTGGAGACAAAATCCTGTCTTTGCTGATGAGACTTGGCCAAAAGTCAGCTGGAAAACTCTGCTATTTATCCATTGAGGAAGCAGCTTTTACAAACTTTCCTGCAGGAATTCAGCTAAGTGTTTTCTTTAAATGAATTTATTTCCAGAGCCACGTTGTTACAACATCTCAGGCTTCTGGAGCTGCTCCTTGCAGCTCCTTGAAGATCTTCAGCAATCAGGCTGCACTGATAAAGCCAGGGGAGGTTTATCTTGTCTCTTCTTTTAGCTCAGAGGAAATCATTTGTGTATTTTAGCAAGGATTAGAGGTGGGAAGTGGGAAATCTGATCCCATTCCTGCCACTTGGTGACCTGGAGGAAATTGGTTCTGCTCAGCATTTCAGCCCTGCCTGTGTGCTTGGTGTGCTGGGCTCCTTCTGCAGGGAATCCTGCAGCTCCTCGAGGATTTCCACCCAATCCCAATCTCAACTTTTTCCAGAAATCCACTAAAAATGAGCTTATCTGGAGCTTACAATAACTGTGAAATCTTTCTGCTGGAAATCAGTGTGTCCCACTTGTTTGGAAAGATTTTCTCTTCCATTATTCATTGCAGGGGCCTTAAAATTATACTCCAGTGACAAAGCCTCTATTTATTTTTAGACAATTGGCATCCACTTCTGGCTGACCTAGAATGTTTCTTTGATGACAATGCCTGTGATCCAGCTGGGTTTGCTGAATGGTTGCATAAACAAAGGCAGATAGTAAAATGTGGGAAAGAAAAGGCTATTTTTGTTATATTAGAGACTGTCCAGCCAGCTCCAGGCCCAGTTTTAAAATGTCATATCTGTAGCACTGCACTTCAACTAAATGCCCTGATCATCTCCAGAATATCTCTGGAATTTTATCATTATTGGATTGCAGGGTTAGGAGGAGGCTAAGAGGAAAAAAAGTTCAGGGTGGAGGTGATCCACAGAAAAAGACAATCAGTTTGGTATCCAGCCTCTTCCTGAAGAATGTAGGTTAAATACATGGAACTGGGAGAAAAAGGCTGAGCTTGATATTTTCTCCAGTCCCATTTATTCATTTGTTGGCCAATTTGTGTTTCATTGCAGCAGCTTCATTTTTAATGGATAATAACATTGCCTGAGGGCAGAGAATTCCAGGTGGGAGGATAAACAAGAAGTCTCATTTTAACTCAGATCATGGAATCACAGAAGAGTTTGGGTTGGGAGGGATATTAAAGCTCATCCCATTCCACCTTCCACTATCCCAGGTGGCTCCAAGCCCTGTCCAACACTTCAGGGATCCAGGAAATCCGAAGGGAGTTTCCCTGCACAGCATCACCACCCAAATCTCCCCCATCAGTTCAAAAAGAAGAGCCTGACACAATTTCTGGTGCAAGAAGGAGTCAGAGGGCAAAATTTGGCCACAGCTGAAATTCCCAGTGTAAATTTAGGGGAAATTTCTGTGTTAATGGGACTTAAGACCAAGTGGCAGAGAACTTCCTTCCTTGGATTTACATTTAGATTCCACATTAGAAATAACAGCACTGGAAAAACATCCTGATATTCCAGTTCTGGCCTCTCAGTTGTCAGGGTTAACCTATGTCAGGGAGGGATTGGTTGGATTTTAGGAAAATCCTGGAACAGCTCCCCAGGGAATGGGCCCATCCCGTGTTTGGACAATGCCCTGAGGCACAGGGTGGAATTTTGGGATTGCCCAGGAGCTGGGCTCAGGGATCCCTGTGATTGCCTTGCAGCTCCAGGCTCTCAGCAGAGAAGCAGACCCAGCAAATCTCACCCTCCTCCAGGTTGTGGCCACACCTTGGGCCAAGGAAAACCATTGCTGCCACTGGAAAAACCAAAAGCCCAGGAGCTGCAGCAGGAATATTTAAAAACCAGTTGGTTTCACAGGTTTTACATGTCGTGGACAAGGGTGTTTGTAGGATGTGTGGCTTCCCCAGAAGTGCCCCAAATTTTAACCACGAGCCATCAGCAGAGATTTATTTCTACCCCTTAAAACAATGAAAGCACCCAACAATGCTCTGCAGGAGCATCCTAAAATCAGAATGATGCTGTTTGTCTTGGACTGGGAGCTTTGCAGGATTTATTTAGGAGCCTTTTTGTTTATCTGTTAAAAACAGCCTTTCAGTCAATGCTAAGCTCGATGGCTTTGGTGTAATTTTCCATGGTTCAGACTTGCTGAAGTAATAAATAAAATGTAATAAGAATAAATTATAAATATTTATAAGGCTATTTTTGGCTTTTATGAGGTTCTTAGGATTTTGAATTTAATATCCCAGCCAAAGCTGCACTCAGAGCTTTTCTCTTTCCCATCCAAATGCCTGCTCAGGGTTTTGCAGCCGGATGGAGTTTGGCTGCCAAAGCTTCACCTGTGGGGATGCCAAGGAAAGCATCCAGAGCAAACCCAGGCAGCAAAATCCACCCCAGAGCACAGAGTTCACCTGCCCCAGCACATTCCTGCTCCCATCCTCCTGCCCTGACTCACTTGGACACACCAGGTGTGTCAGATAAGGTTTGCTGAAAAAATATCAGGGAGGAAAAGGGGGGGGGGAAAAAAAGGCAAAAATAATTGTAAGGTTTCTAGAAAAGTTGTTTTTAGAAATTATTTTCTGTGCTTGCATTTGAATCACAAATAATTCCACACAATTTGCTTTAACTGATATTTTCTGTTCTTTTCTTTTAAATTCAGGCTTTGATTTAGATGGAAAAAAATGTGGGGAGTTGGTGCTAAAATAGCAATAAACACAATCTTTGTTTTGGCTTAATTGAAGACCCCAGTGCTTGCAGCCCTTCTCTTGAAGAAGTTGATTATGTGAAGTGTTAATTGATAATAAGCAGGTGGTTTGGTTGGCTTTGGGTCCCACAGCCAGAGCATTCCATGGTTCCCTGAGATCTGGGGTGAGGGATCCCAGCAGAGCTCCCCACCTCTCCTGTGCTGGGCAAAGAAAATCCTTTCCCAGGAATGGAAAAAAGGAGAATTCGTGTTCCAGAATCCTCCTGGAAAAAGAGATTGCTGGAGTTGAGTCCATCATTAAACCCCAAATCTAACAAACAGCTGATTTTTCATGTTAACCTTTATTTGGGGAAAATAATATCCCACAGCCTACGTGGAAAAAAAAAGGAACCCTTGGCAATACCCTTATTAAAGCTGATTTTTGCAAAGCTTTAATGAATTCCTGCCAAAGAAGAGAGCAGGTTGGATGCTTTTGAGTGTTAAGAAATGGGAAAATAACAAATGTTTCCCTGATCCCTGAAGTAATTCATTCTCTGGGTAACATTCTTCATTGATAAGTCCATTTTTTATTTTGAAGAATGATCCCAAACCAAGCCAGAAGTTAATAGATGAAAGGAAATTTGTAGAAATACCCTACTGAATACATGGTCTCTGTTAGGATTGCCTGTTTATTAATATTGTGCATAAAAGTTTTTAAACCCTTGTGGGTGGAAATAGGACTTTAGTGTGTTGGTAAAATCCATGGACTTAGGTAAAAATACTCTCTAATTTACTACCAGGGTTTTACTGCTGTGTCTAAGCTGAAGGATTTTAAAAGAGAAATTATCTTTTCTTGATGTCAAACAGATGTGTTAAAAATAAATTGGGCTTTTTAATGATTTTTATGTGGATTTTACTGATAGAGGGGAGTTTTTCCCCATGGATTGAACTTTGTGATTTTATCTGATATTGATACTTGTCAAACATGGGAGTTGTGGGCCTTGAAAAAGTGTTATTTGGATATTTCTACAAAAAAACATACTATAAAAGAGGAATTTAATATTTTTATTCAACTTGATGTAATTTTTCTAATATTTTTCTCTTTCAGAGAGCGATTAGAAAATTAGATTTTTTTCCCTGTAGCCACTTTGCAAGGAGAGTCCTCTTGGTGTAACAGCTTTGAACACTGAAACTTGAAATCTTTAAAGCCTCAGTTGTGTGGGAGCTGCGTCTCCAGCTGGGTCTGCTTTATTTCAGTGACAATGTTTAGCTCTGCTCAGTAATGCAGGGAGAAATATGGATTTGGAAGGAGCAGCCTGAAAATTTAAGCAGCAGATAGAGAGTTGCTGTGAAGAGGGTGCTCACATTTCAGGGGGAATGTTCAGGATGAGCCATTTTAGGGTGAGGAATCCTCCTTACACTTAGTTTAGCTCCTGCATCACACCCTGAGATAGTGGAGAGCATGAAAGGGGTAAGATTTTATTTTTTAATATTTAATAATTGTGGTTTAGTCTCAGTTGTCCCAGTTGTTCTTTTGCTGCGGGGGCAATAAATTCATCTGACAGGCTGTGAAATCCATATTAGCACTTTTTAACAGCCTCAGCATTGACCAAAATGAATAATTTGGGGGTTCTTTTTGTTGATTAATTTGGATTTGAATGGATTGTCGTTAATATTCGTGTCAGTCACTTCAGCTGTCAGCAGACATCGTGTGCTGAAGATCTCTGTGGCACCAGCATCAGGAGTTTGGTCACTGCTAAACAAAACTGAGTGACAGTGCTTAGATGTGGGTTTTAATTCTACAATGGAACCTTTCACTTCCAAACTCATCTTCCTGCTGCTCAAATTCCTCTTGGAATTTTTAATTTGCAACAGCGGCGCAGAGGAGCTGAGTGTCCCGGAGCCTTTTCCAGTTGTTTCAATGCCTTCATTTACAGAATATTCTGCTCTTTATCCATGATTTTTCCCTTGGCTCTCTCATCCTTTGTACCCTCACCTTGCTCAGGTGGTTCCTGATGCAGATTTTGGAGCCAGGGGATTTTTGCAGCTCGGGATGAGCCGCGGTGGAAATTCGGATCTGGGAGTGGGGGATGCAGGAACCAGCTGTGCTGCCAGAGCTCAGAAATGTCCCCTTGCCTTTGGGAAAAGCTTCAACGTGCTGCACAAAGAAAGCAGCAGGGTGAGAAGTGTCTCCTGATGCTGAATGAAATGAGGGAAGTGTGAGATGTTTTTATTCAGCAGCAAATGCAGCCCCGCTGTTTGTCCCGGGAATCCTTAAAATTGCCAACCTCTGTTCCTCAGGAAAGGATTTCAGGTCTCTCATCTATTTTACTGCTTTTCTCTGGGCCAATTTCTCTATTTTCTTTGGTTTGTTTCTAAGGTTGAGAAGCTAAAAGTTGGACAAGTATTTATTTATATGCATAACACTGAATTCTGTTTTTCAAAATGGCATTTCCTTGTTTCCCAAGCCTTTCACATCGTTTTAAGCTGACATTACAAACCTGTTCTGGGTTTCTTTTCCATGAATTTACAGAATTCGTTTGGAAATCGTTGTGGCATTAACTTGTGTTCCTTGGGGATGAATTTCACCTGCCTTTGGGATGCTTTTCAGTGTTTCTGCCTTGGTTTGGGTTCAGGATGTGCTCCTTGCACTGGGATCTGTTTTTCCGAGGGTTAAGGTTAAAAAAGTTCCTGACAATTTAAAAATCTTGTCGTGTTTTTCCTCACGTTTTTGATTTAGAGTTTTTGACTAAAGCTTTGCTGTCTAGAAAAGCTAACTCCCATTCTCAGCAGAACTTGGAATTGTACTGGTGTTAAGTTCTATTTGAGAGGGAAAACATTCTGCAAACAGTATATTTTAAGTCAAAATATTGTGAATTACTTCACCATATTCTCTCTTTCACCAGTAAATATGATACAGCTGAAACAATGACTATTTCCCTCCTTTAAGTTGTTAAACAGATACACTCTGTGCCTGCTAAATTGTGTGTAAATTCGGATTTCTGCCATTTCTTATTTGGGGGGGGAGTGAAAATCACTCCAAACACCCCATAGAAATTAATTTAGTGAAATCACTCGAGGGGAATTAGGTCCATCTGCTCAGAGTTCAGCCTTTCTAAATTCACTTACTCGAGGAAAGAAAAAGGAGTCATTGTTTGAGTGGAGAGATGCTGGTGCTGTGAGCTGGGGGTGTTTTTGTAGCACTGGCTGTGAGCTTTTGGAGGAAGAGGATTGTTTTTGAATGTGTCTTTTATTTCCTTGCAGATAAGATGGGTAATTAATACATTTTAATTACGTGTGTAAAGTAATGAGTGCAGCTATGGACAGATGATGGGCAAGCTCAGAGCTGGAGACAGAATTCCAAGTGAGGAGATGCAGAATTCCAAGGAAAGAGAACCCAAGTTTTGTTCATGGTTGTAATTATTCCCATGTACTTACTAAAACAGGAATTTAAAAAAAGATATAGATACTTTTAGCCTCATTCAGTTATATAAAACATAGAGTTTAACTAAAATCTGATTTTTGGGCTCCAGGTAAGGAGGGTTTGTTGAGATGGAATTAGGACTGAATCCCTTCAAAATGTCTTACCTTGATGATTAAAAATAAAAAACCTGCTAAAAAAAATTTATGTGTATTATATAAATAAAATTCAGCATCTTCAGGTTGGTTTTTAACCTGTGCTTGAACTCTGGTGAGAGGGAAGGATTTGGGGAATAAAAAGTTTTGCCAGTGAGTTTTCCTTATTAATCTCCTGCATTTCCAACTCCAAGGAAGTTTCCAATGAAATCTCTGTTTCCCTGAACCCAAAATCCAAGTTAATCCAAAACCTCCCTGGTTTGGTGTCCAAATTTCAATGCTTGATTAAAGGATGGCTGCAGGGGGTTTCAGATCCTTTGCTTGCAGCTGCATTTCCAGGGGCAGGATAACAGTGGCAGGTGCTGAAGAACTTCTCCAGATTGATTTTTGTGCTTTCAGTGACCTGACATCTCCAAACTTGGCACCAAATGAAAAAATGAACTTGGGAGTTTATCCAGAGCCGAGGCCTGGGTTCAGCCTCTGAGCAAGGCCCTGCTAAAGGGTCAGTGTGGGACCTGAAGGGACTTCAATTTATCTGAGGGGATTTTTCTTTTTTTTCCTCTTTAATATTTTGTTTTCAAAATTGTTGAGTAGGTTTTTTCCTTTTTTTTTTTTTTTTCTCAAGCCCCTGGGTTCAGCCTTTGAGCAAGGCCCTGCTAAAGGGTCAGTGTGGGACCTAAAGGAATTTCAATTTATCTGTGGTGATTTTTTTCCTTAAATCTTTTGTTTCAAAGTTCTTAAGTAGGTTTGTTTCAATGTAGTTGTTTTTTGCTTTTTTTTTTTCCCCAAATAATATTTTTTGTTTTGTTTGAAGTTCTTGGGTTCAGCCTTTGAGCAAGGCCCTGCTAAAAGGGTCAATGTGGGACCTGAAGGAACTTCATTTTATCTGTGGTGATTTTTTTCCTTAAATCTTTTGTTTCAAAGTTCTTAAGTAGGTTTGTTTCAATGTAGTTGTTTTTTGCTTTTTTTTTCCCCAAATAATATTTTTCGTTTTGTTTGAAGTTCTTGAGTTCAGTCTCTGAACAAGTTCCTGCTGAAAGGGTCAATGTGGGACCTGAAGGAACTTCATTTTTCTGAGGTGATTTTTTTGTTTCTTTAAATCTTTTGTTTCAAAGTTCTTAAGTAGGTTTGTTTCTATGTAGTTTTTTTTTGCTTTTTTCTTTTGCAAAATAGTGTTTTTCCTTTTATTTGAAGATTTTAGGTTCAGCCTTTGAGCAAGGCTTTGCTAAAAGGGTCAGTGTGGGACCTGAAGGGATTTCAGTTTATCTGAGGTGCTTTTTTTCCCTCTGAAATCTTTTGTTTTAAAGTTCTTTAGTAGATTTTTTTCTTTGTGGTTTTTTTTTTTTTTTTTTTTCCCCAAAATAATGTTTTTTCTTTTATTTGAAGATCTTGGGTTCAGCCTTGGATCAAGGCCCTGCTAAAAGGGTTGATGGGGGATCTGAAGGGATTTCAATTTATCTGAGGTGATTTTTTTTTCCTTAAATCTTTTGTTTCAAAGTTCTTAAGTAGGTTTGTTTCTATGTAGTTTTTTTTGCTTTTTTCTTTTGCAAAATAGTATTTTTCCTTTTATTTGAAGGTTTTGGGTTCAGCCTTTGAACAAGGCTTTGCTAAAAGGGTTTAAGTTGGACCTAAAGGAATTTCAATTTATCTGTGTTGATTTTTTTCCTTAAATCTTTTGTTTTCAAAGTTGCTAAGTAAGTTTTCTTTTCTATGTAGTTTTTTTTCTTTTTTTCTCCCCAAAATAGTTTTTCTTTTTTCAAGGTCCTGGGTTCAGCCTTTGAACAAGACCTTGCTAAAAAGTCCCACATGGGACTTCAATTTATCCGTGATGATTTTTTTTCCTTCAACCTCTAATTTTCCAAATTATATTTTTTCTACACACTGACTTCTATACTGTTATCTCTTATTTCATTTGGGCCTTTCTATGGAAACAAAAATCATATATGTGAAGCTTTTTTTTTCCCTGGGAGAACACTTGCCAAGGAAATCTTTCTTGCAGTTATCCAAAGGAAAGGTCATTTTTCCAGCAAGACTTCAGATCTGCATTTTCAGACAACTCACAAACACCCAGCCAGCAATAGCAGGGGCATCTCTCAACTTTAACCTTGTGTTCTTTAAAATTTGTTTAACTAAGAAAAAAAAAAAAAAAAGAAATTGGAAGGACTTTCATCTTTTCCATGGAGTGATTCTTTGGAAAACTCGGATAACAAAAAGGGGGAGAAATGGGAATGTTCATCTTTTTATTTTGAAATAAACCATGGATTTTTGAATTGAGATAAAAACATTAAATTTAAAACCCCATGTAATACACAGCTTGCTCCTGGTTTTTTAACCATGTGACTTTCATTGCTGTTTATTTCTATAGATTTAGGCATTAAAAACTTCAGAAGGTTTTATTCCAATTTCTATTGAAACGAAACCCAAATGTTTCTTTATGAAAACCATAAACCAAATATTTCAGTGCAGCTTTTCCTGTAAATATTTTTTTTCCCTGAGTTATTTCTTGCTGCCTTTAGCTAGAAGCATTTAAAACAAGAAACAGAGCTCAGGAATCTCCTTGAAAACAATTCTTCATCAGAGACAGGCAGCAGCTTCCACAGAGAAAAGGAAACCTGAACCACTTAATGTCTCTGTTAATTAAATGTTCAGTGATTTCTCAGGCTGTTGAAAGTGTGGAGATGCTCATGAGGGATGTTTGGGGATATTCACTCTGAGAAGCTTCCAGGTGAGGGAGAGGTGGCTCCCATTTGGCTCTGGCTGCCTTTCAAAAGGGATTTTGGGGAGATTAATGAAAAATCCAACACAAACTCCTCCCAGAGGCTGTGCTCGTGCAGGAGCTGCAGGGGCTCGTGGCTGGCTTTGTTTTGAACACCTGAAAAGCTGCTTTGTGCTAAATTAAAAGTGGATTTGGGATCTAGTTTGTTGCTGTATATTGTGCTTTCCTGTTAATGATGATTTATGGAGCTGGGGGATGATATTTGTGGTTTAGAGCAACACACGTGGCCAAATTCTCTGGGTATGAAGGGTGAACATCAGGATTTAAATTATAATTATAATCTTTGCAGAATCCCTGCTGACTTTCCCTTCTCCTTTATTAAACCTGTCACATTGGAGGTGTGAGAGATGAGGAAGGGATCTGGGGAACATTTTCCATTATTCCTCCCCAAGCAGAGGGTCCAGACCCCACATTCCAGGAACATTCTCCCAGAGCAAGAGGAATATCCAAGGAGTTTGGTTTGGATGTTGGGAATGTGCAGCATTCACAGAGTTAGAGCTGAGGGTGATATTTGGGTGTTCCCAAAGCTGGGGATGGCTTGGGAGTTCTTTTCCATGGAAATTCCAGAGAAGGACAGAGCCCAAGTGAGGATTAGAGCAAATGGACAGGACATTGCTATACCCAGTTAATAAAACTCTAATTAAAAGGGGAATATATTGAGTTAGAAAGGAAAATATCTGTAAAGGATATTGATTATAATAACCTTTAGGGTTATGTTCTAAAGGGCAGATTTATTACCAAAAAAAGGGGGGTTTTGTATAACTTTCAGGATTTTTGGTGATGTGGGAGAGTGAAGGATAACAGGGGAAGAGTGAAATTGTGTGAAGAGCATTTGGGTGGGTGTTGCATCCAAAAAATTCATTTATCATTGCCAGCACAAGCTGGAGCAGGTTAAAAATGCATTAAAATGTGAATACATTCAATCTGCATGATGTTTTAAAAGCATCATCCAAAAATTGTAAATAATAACAAGAATAACTTCAATAATTCTCCTAAACCCATCCCTCAGAGAGGACACAGGTTCCTTAGGGCTGCAAGGACATTCCCAAAAACTTCTCCAAATTAACCAAATTCTACACCCTGGGGCTTATTTTAAACCAAATAAACCCCCATATGGGCAATATTTGACAAAATCCCAGAGGGTTTAATTCATAGATCTTAATTCACTTTTGAGCCTAATTAGATTGAAATAAATAAAATAATTTGAGTGACGAGTGAGAGTGTTGAGGGATTTAATGGAGTTTATCCCTATATTTTATTCTTATATTTTTACAAATATCCCTGTATTTTATAGGAGAAAATTATATGTTTCTCTATTTTATCCCTTTATTTTTTTATATAAATCCATATATTTTATAGGGAATATATATATATGTATCTCTATATTTTATCCCTTTATTTTTTTATATAAATCCATATATTTTATAGGGAATATATATATATATGTATCTCTATATTTTATCCCTATATATATGTATATTTATCCCAGTATTTTTCCCTATTCTTTCTATGGCTAGCCACCCTGAAACACTCACTTTTCCATGGAACAGGACAATCCCTGTTAAGAACAGGATTTTTTGGATATCTGACTATAATTCCAGCAGATCAGAAGCACCACACAATTCTTTAGTTTGCTCAGTGCATGCAAAACCAACCAAATATTCCATAGATACCTATTCTTTGCAGGAGTGCAGCTGGAAAAGGAAATATCCAGGATTTTTTTGATGGATATTTGTATCAATATTTTATCTTTACTCATCTGTGGCTGCAGCTTTCCCAGTAATGTTCTCTGGAGGCAGAGAAGGAATTAAGGAATATGGAGTTACACACTTGCAGGAAAAGCTGGAAAAGCTGCTCAGGGCTTGGATAAAACACAACTTTCCTTCTTTACCTTAATTCCAGGACTTTTACCAAACTTTTGGGAAGGGCACCTTGTGTTTCCCTGCTTTGCCTCACGTGCCTGTTCCTCATTTTTTCAGCTGAATGATTTTTGGGGGGTGAACATCAGCTCCTCCCACTCCCCACGCTTTCATTCCCTGTTATTCCCTTACAAACAATTGGGAATTTTGCCATTGGTTTGTCAGGACCTGGATCAGACCTTGAAGTTTTCAGCTCCAGCTCCAAAACTCATCCCTGCAGGGATTTCCAAGCCACGTGGATGCAGAGCCTGGGGACTTGGCAGTGCTGGGAGTGTTGGACTCCATGGCTTTGGAGTCCTAAACCAATCTGGGATTTGGGGATTATTTGGGATTTTCTGCTCTGTGGGTTCAGGAGAAGCTGGAGGGGCTCAGCCTGGGGAAAAGGAGGCTCAGGAAGGACCTGGATTCCCTGGAGCCAGGTGGGAATCAGGCTCTGCTCCAAAAACTGGGACAGGGTGAGAGGAAAGAGGGGAGTTTAAATTGGCTTTTGGGGGGAAATCCCTTCCTGGAAAGGGCAGTGGTGGAATCCCCGTTCCTGCAGGGATTGGAACCCATGTGGGGCCATGGATCCATTCCCTTGGCAGCTCTGGGAATGTTGGATTTGATGATCTTGGAGGGCTGGGAATGTTGGATTTGATGATCTTGGAGGGATTCTCCAACCCTGGTGGTTCCAGGATTCCGTGTCAGATTTTCCAAGGTCCAAATCCCTGGGTTGTGTTCCATGGGATTTTTACCCTGCATTTAGAGCAGCACAGCCCTTCTTTCCATGGGATTTCCATGGGATTTCCACGGGATCACGTTCCTCTGGAGCAGCCAGCATCCCTCAATCCCTCTCCTGGCTTTCCCAAATATTCCCTAAAAACCCTTCTGTTCCTCCTGGGAACCAGAGGAATGAAATCCCTGCAGAATTCCCTGGGGGGGGTCTTTGTGAGGAGGGAGAAACTCCTCCAAACCAGCCAAATGTGCTCAAATCTGACACCAGCAGGGCTCCCAAATTTATTATTGTTTCCCTTCAAAAGAGAAATTAAGGAGCATCTTGAACCACTTGCCCTAATTGGCCGAGGCAGTGGAATCCGTGTGGATGCACATTATCCATAGAGCAAGGGGAGGATTGGAAATATTCCCCTTTTCTCACAAATGGAACCATTTGTTCCTCATTTCTCCCTATCTAAACAGAGCTCCCGAGGCTGGGGGGGAGAGGAGGGGAATTTTTTGGCTCAGCTCTGCCTGGAGTTTTTCCCCCCCCTTTTCTATTTTTTTTTTTTTTTTTTGCTGTTTCTACAGATCACCTCAAAAAAAAAAAAAAAAAGATAAATCAAGCAAAAGATAAATCCCTTTTTATTCTTACAAGGGGTTTTTGTTCATAAAGCTGTAGAATAGATGGAAAAATGCTGGATAAATCTTGCTGTGCTGGATCCCAGAGGGATTTTGTGGAAAAAAAAAGCAGGGAAAACTGTGGAAAAAATTATAGAAAAAAAATTTAAAAATACAGATAATAGCAATTCTTACAGACCAGGTGCTGTGAGGAGAGCGAGGAGGATAAAAAATGAAGTTTTATCAACAGTAATTTGAATTAAACAAAGATTCACTCAGCCTGTTCAGTTTCAAACTGATCTTTTGGTTTTAAAAACATGGATTTTTTTCCCCTGTATAATTAATTCTATGAAGGTAAAAGTTTTGTGTTTTTTAGGAATATTTTAGGATTAATTAAAAAAAAAGATTGCTGTGTGAATGTGCTGATTTATTGCAAAATACCCCCAAATATACAGAATTTAAGAGCAACTGAAAGAGGAGAAAAACTCGTGGTTATTTCACTGTGTGTCCAATTTTGGGGTTGATTTTTTTTTAATTATTCATTAGAGGTACGAATTAAATAATGAGAATTAGCAGATCAAAATTGATTTGCTTTCAGCTGAATGGAGAATTTGCATTTGATGGAACTTTTTAGTAAGAGCAATTTGAGGTGCAGTGTAAGGAATATAAAATTGCCAGTTTTAAAGCAGAACTAGTTTTGCTCAGTGCTGCAAGATTTAAAATCCATAAATTTGCAATTAGACAGTAATTAAAGTGTATCCCATTAATTATATTTTTATTCCATGAATGATTTTTACTCCCTGAATTGTTTTTTCACTCCATAAATTATTTTAACTCCATTACATTTTAACTCCACCTTTTGCATTTTAACAAGGAAAAAATCTTGAGGAATTATCACAGATATTCCTCATTAATGTGAGATTCTAATATTATAATTCCAGGGGTGAATCAATTAATGAGGAATTGTTTAATTAAAGTTCCTTCCCAATGCAGTTCTTTGACTGTAAATCTGGATTTGGAGGGGGAATAATGATTATTTTCCCAAAAAATGGCAAAATTTGGATGCACTCAATTTCACAGAATCCTGCAGAAACAGAGAGGACAGGAAATGTTCCAGGACATAAAAACTCATCCTGGATAAAATTCCCTGCAGTGAGGAACTAAGATAAGAAACCAGAAATTCTGGATTTTTTGTGAAAGTTTTTTGGGTGTTTTCTCTGATTTTGGATGGATTTTCTCCTGCTTTTGGAGGAAACTCCTGATCCCTTTTGGTTCTGCTGATCCCACATTCCCTGAGGAAAATCTTCCCCATTTCCCCTCCTCTGTTAATTAGCAGGAATGATCAGGGAAAAAACTTTGCTTTGCAGGGAATGATCAGGAAAAAGAATTCCCAAATTCACACTTCCCCAGGCTGTCAGTTAAAAAATCCAAATCCAAAACTTTGGATTTTCACCTTTCCTCAGTTTTGGGGTTTTCTGCTCCCAGGGCAGCTCCTCTTTTCCAGGCTCTGCTCAAATATTTGGGATTCAGAAGGATTTTGATGAATTTGTGACAGTTTTTCCCTCAAAATCTTTCGGGATGGATTTGATTTCACTGTTCCATTTCAGCTGAACAAATTCTTCTTTGTTCTGGTGAAAATGAACAGGAAACTTTTCATTTAATTTTACCTTTTCCATTTTAATTTTTTAATGTAATTGACACAACAAACAGATTTGTTTTTGTGGTGGAAAATTCGGCATGTTGCAATTTCTATGTTTAATTTCAATGCTGAATAATCTGATTTTTATGCTCCTTGTACCCTTTTAATGGATGAGGTTTTACTATTGATTTTTGATGTGCAAATTCCTTAAAGCCTCTTCAGCGAGCTCGAACCTCCTCGAGAAAAATTCGTTCGTGATCAACCCAAGCCCAAAGATTTTGAGAAATGTTTCATGGATTCTTGGCAGCTCTTCTGAAGTGGGAACCAAATGAGAGCAGGGATAGCCCCGGGTCAGCTCTGGGTGTCTTTTAATGAGTTTTGGGTTTAATCTCAATATCTCAACTCGAAACATTTGCTTCTTGAAAGCAGAATATTTAATACACTGAGCAGTTGCTGACAGCTGCATGGAAAAGAGAAAAAAAAAAAAAACCAAAAAGGAATTTGTTTCCAGCTAAAAAAGAAATGCTTCAAAATGTTTTTATTAAAAAAAAATAAAAATCAAAATCTCCATGACAGCTTTGAAATATCTTCATCCTCAGGATTTTATTCGCTGTGTCACGGCCGGGATTTACAAGCTCATGAAAAGGTTACAATCCCAATAAAGCCACACAGAGCAGGGAATTAGGGAATTACAGAGCCTGTAAAACCTTGGCAGTGTGTCCTGAGGTGTGAGGTGAGCTCAAAAAAAAACAAACAGGGAATAAGGGCAGGAAAACCCTTGGAGTTTAAGGAGCAGGTGGCCAAAGGTCGGGGTTAAACATTTTCGGGGTTAAGCAAACTCAGCTTTGTTGGGTCTGGGTTAAACAGAGCCAGACCCTTCCTGCCAGGGAAGTGCAAAGAATGCACAGAATCAGAATTATCTGACAAATATTGGCCAAACCTGCTGCTGGGGTTATGTAAAACAAGTGTTTGACACGGAATTTTCATGGCAAAAATTTCCCTCTCTAAATTTTTTCTCTTCATTTTTGCCTTGAAGGAATTCTGGGAGTGGGATTCAGTGTCTTTGCACTGGAATAGCAGCTCAAAGCTTTGAAATGCTCTCCCATTTTATTCACTTTGCATTTGTCATTGGGATGTTTTCCACAAAATTCTTTATCCTTTGCATTTGTCATTGGGATGTTTTCCACAAAATTCTCCGTTTCTTCATCGCTCCGGCAAACAAATCCCCAGCACCCTCAATGAATTTAGATTCATTTAAAATGCAGTGTTTTCCATGAAAAAAATCCAGGTGGATTCGTTGCATAAGGGATCTTTCATAACCTTTGAGCATTCCTTGAGCTCAGTTTCTCCCCCAGGGATCCTTCCCCACGTCCTCGTGGCTCCACAAGCACGCGGCTCATCCCGAGCCAGCTTCCCAAATCTTGGACATTTCCCGGGAACATTCCGTGTCTGGGCAGTTCCCATTATTTACCTGGGATTGCAGGGATGGGAGCCATGGAATTACTCAACAATTAAATCACTCATTAAGCAGATCTTTCAAAATCCTGCCCGTTTCCCACAAATTTCGGGGTCGTTTTGCCGCCCCATAAATAAAGAAATAACGGCGGCGGTGCGAGATAAACTCCCTGAAATATTCCTTGGTGGAAATTCCTTTCTTTTGATAAAAACAGCCAGTAATGCTGGGGAGGGATTTAAAAACAGGATTTTCACAGTCCCCTAAAATTGTTAATCTGATCTTTTTAGCACTTCAAGTCCTGAGTGAGCAACAATAATTTAGGAAAGAGATTCGGGAACGGTTCCCTTTTGTTAGCACTGAGTGCAAACTTGGAGAAACGGAGGGAATTAACAGCTTATTACTCATTTTTCTTCCTGCTTTTGAGATTTTTATCGATTTCAGTTGGAAAATAAAATCACCCACCCTTCCCAAATATCCCAAATCAGGATTTTAACCCTGCCTTGCCTGGCACTGCTCCCTTTGACTCCTCGGTGGCCAAAATCCGCTCGTGGGATCGGGGCCAGAAATGTTGAAAATGTGGGATAAGCGTGAGAAATGTTGGGCTGGAAAAGAAAGAAATTCGTGATTTCCAGGGAATTGCACATGATTTGTGCCCTCAGCATCACCCAGGCTCGAGGCTCCCTCACCCTTTGGCTTGGTAGGATTTTGTTTTCCTTGGATAAAATCCTTCCCCAGTTCCCAAGCAGCGAACAAACAGATTTAGACAGAAATCCCCGAATTGTTTGTTCTTTTCGGGCTCAAATCTCATTTCCAGCCGCAGGAAAAACAAGAAGAAGGATGTTTGCTTTCTTTTTTTTGCCCCTCTGGTGATAAATATGATTTATTTTGAATTTTCTCGGGATATCTCAGCTATTCCAGTGGAAGCTTTGGAAGGAGAGCGTTGCTTTCCCTGCACTATTGGCTGCTGCTCAAGTTGTTTTAAGTTTGTGCAGGAATAAAGATTTTCATTTTTATATTAATTACTTATTTTCATAATTCCCATTTAGAACTAAGTGTAATTCCTCAAATTTTTAATTATTGTGATTTTTTAAATTGTTTCTCACTGCAGAACTTTCCCCCCTTTGTTTGAAGCCTTAATAACTCCGGCAGACCAAAACCAAATTGGAATTCTCCCTGCTGCAGAATTCTCTTACACTAATATTTCCTGCAGATCACGCTGTGGATTTTCTCAGCTGTTTATCAGGACAGAAATCCCATCCCCTGATAGAAATCCTGGATTTACCTTCCCATGGAACTGGAGGTTTTTGTGTCCCTGCAGGAACGGCAGCACTTGGCAGCTCAGCCTCCGATGTTTTATTTTTCCTGGAGCGTTCTGTATTCCACTGGAATTTTTATCCTGAAAATTGCCTTGGATATATCCAGGGGAGGCTTCAAACTTTCATTTTTTTTTCCCCTTAATCCCTTTGGTGGAGTGTCTGTGCCTGCTCACATCCTCACTCTTGACTCCTCGTGGATGTTTCAATCCGTGTGAGCACCGGGATCTGCTCTCCCCACGTGTGTGGAAACATTCCCAGATTTCTCCCCGTGCCATTATTAGAATTATTAGGGATTTATCCACCTTAAGTATTTCCACGTGCACCTTTCTCCCCTTCAGGCTTTTATTTGCAGCATCCAAATAATTCCAAACTTCCCTTGTTGGTAAAAAAATATCCAGAAATTCCAGATGGGTTTTTCCAGTTTCAAACTGGGTTTTTATCATTTAATCCTTGCACTTATTGGTCTGAAGAAGGAACATTTTTTAGTAATAATAAGCTCATTAATTTATAGTTTTGCTAATTATTGGTGCAAACCTCAGGTGGAATTTTCTCCTGATTTACTCCTTCCCAACACAGAATCAGGTACAGGTACTCTGTTCTTCTCTCCTGCTTTCTTATTAATTAAAATTCCCATAAAATTAATATATTAACATTATGTTGTATCATATAGATGGCATGATAAATTATGTATTTTAATTTCTTATATAGTAGAAAATAATTAAAATAATTAGAAATAGAATTAAAATAGAATAGAATACAAATAAAATAGAAATAGAAATAGAGATAGAAACAGAAATAGAAATAGAAATAGAGATAGAAACAGAAATAGAAATAGAAATAGAAATATAGAAATAGAAATAGACATAGAAATAGAAATAGAAATAGAAATAGAAATAGAAATAGAAATGAATCCTCCTATATATAACATTGTTATTGATTATTTCTATAGAAAATAAATATTATTCTATCAGGTATATTATGCCATAAATTATATTATAATTTTATGTATTATATATAATATTAGTGTGCTATGTACGATATTATATATAGTACATTAATATTTATTATATATCGTATGTATTATATATATTATATATAATATATATAAATATATATACTACATGAAATAAAAATGAAAATAAAAAATAAAATTATATATCCAATATACCAATAGAATAATTATATTATTGTATTCTATGCTAACATATTATATGTATTATAATTTCCTGTGCTCCAGCACTTTAGAAATCCCTTCAGGAATTTCAGCAGCAGCAGCTTTTTCATGGAATGGGGTCTGGAATGTTTTAAGCCACGGATCCAGCCTGGAGCTCTCAAAGGGGCTCTTTGTAAATAAAGCTGGGAATGACCAGGGGGCTCTGGGAATGTCCCCGAACTCTGGGAATGTCCCCGAACTCTGGGAATGTCCCCAGGCTCTGGGAATGTCCCCAAACTCTCTGGGAATGTCCCCAGGCTGGGGAATGTCCCCAAACTCTGGGAATGTCCCCAGGCTCCGGGAATGTCCCCAGGCTCTGGGAATGACCAGGGGGCTCTGGGAATGTCCCCAAGCTCTGGGAATGTCCCCGAACTCTGGGAATGTCCCCAGGCTCTGGGAATGGCCAGGGGGGCTCTGGGAATGTCCCCAAACTCTGGGAATGTCCCCAGGCTCCGGGAATGTCCCCAGGCTCTGGGAATGGCCAGGGGGGCTCTGGGAATGGCAGCACAAATTTCCAGGGGCAGAAATGGAAAATGCTGCCCAGAGAGGGGAAATGTCAGAAGTTGGCAGATGAAATAATTTCCATTGTAAGTGGCACTGAGCCCAAAAAGCTGATTTTCCCTGGAGCTGCCCCTGCCATTGGGATGTGCTAATGCCAGCTCAGCAGGATCTCAGGCTGGGGTTTGCTGCTGCTGAGCAGGAATCCCAGCAGGGAAAACAGGGCAAAGCTGCAGCACAGGGGGAACTGGGAATGGGATTGTTGCATTCCCCAGGCTCAGACCAGCCCTCACCCTGTGCAGAAGGAAATGTTGGCTCAGGGATCCCCTAAAAATCAGATTTGGGAGCAGGAGCAGCCTTGGGCACTGCAGGGCTGTGTTCCTGTGAAATCAGGAATTGGAAATCCCAAATGTGGGTTTGGGGGATGGGCAGGATTCCAGGGTGGGCTCCTGCACTGCAATTAACCCTGGTCATCTCAGGCAGAAATTTTCATTTCCATGCATTTGGAACATGGAGTTTCTCACAATCAGAGACTCCCAAACCTTTTAAAAGTTCCCCATGTTCACTCTTTGCCTGCTCCACTCTGGGTGCCACCATTTCAGCTTTAAAATCTCATTTAAAATCTAATTATCAACTCTTATTGCTCTTCTTATAACAATGCCCAACCATACTCTGGGATGTCCAATGCTTTATTATTTATTTCCAGTTTTAGGATGGATAACTCCTAAAGATTTTTAATCTCACTTCACATAAAAAGGAGGAAAAAAAAAATTTAAATTGATCTTTCTCAGTGCTGTTTCATCCCTTATCTCCTCTGTGGCTTATTTACTGTACAGTGGCTTTCTTTGTGCTTTGTGTGATCCAATTCCCTAAGTGACAGATTCAGGAAAAAGCTCCAAGTAGGTAAATAAAAGGATCAGAGGGAATTCTTGGTCAGCTGAAAATCTCCTTGGAGAGTCTTTTATCCCTTTCTTTCCTGTGCTTTTATCTCCTTGTTATGACAAAAGCTTAAATAGCACTTACTGCCTCCTTCTCCTGAAATCCCATTTCTCCTTTCTCCTTCAAAAGTGTGAAACTTGGATTTAAGGGAGGTTGGGAAGTGATTTTTGAGGGATAAAGTTTGGAGCCCTTGTGCTGGGGCTGTTCCATCCTGGCAGGACCCAAGCCCAGGTTGCTCCAGAGGAAAATGTTGGTACCAGGAGGGGAACAGGCTGCAAAAACACCTCAAGATCAGCCAGAAACTCTGAATTCAGGGGGAAACAGTGCCAGGATTTCCTTAGGAACTGGGAGTTCAAATATTCCTAGAATTTCCTTAAGAACTGGGAATTCAGAGGGAAATATTCCCAGGATTTCCTTAGGAACTGGGAATTTAAATATCCCCAGAATTTCCTTAGGAACTGGGAATTCAAATATCCCCAGGATTTCCTTAAGAACTAGGGAATTCAGAGGGGAATATTTCCAGAATTCCTTCAGGAACTGGGAATTCAGCAGGGAAATATTCCCAGGATTTCCTTAGGAATTTGGAATTCAGAGGGGAATATTTCCACAATTTCCTTAGGAACTGGGAATTTAAATATCCCCACAATTTCCTTAGGAACTGGGAATTCAGTGGGGAATATTCCCAGAATTTCCTTAGGAACTGGGAATTCAAATATTCCCAGGATTTCCTTAGGAACTGGGATCCTGGGGCTGCAGAAATTCAGGTGAGCAGCACCAGGGTCACTCTGGTCTCTCCATGAGCTGCTTTTTCTGCACTTCCATCCTTCCTGCAGGAATTTGAAGGGAAAAGCCCCCAGCATGTCCTGTGCTAGATTAGTAAAAGTGATTTTTGTGAGCATGAGCTCGATGGAATTTTCTCTGAAGGGGATCTTGGCATTTTGCACTCCCAAGGCAGCGTCTGGATCCTTGTGAGGGCTGGAATTGCTGGTTTGTAACAGCACCAGACTCAAATGTGGGTGGGTTTTGTTATTTTTTTTTTTTTTTCCTCCAATGCTGAACCCATTTTCAGCCTTTGAGCCAGACACAGCCAGGCTCAGCCTGGAGGATGTGTGAGGAAAAATCTGCTCGTCTAAATCAAAATAATTCATCCCTTAATGGGCTGGGAGGAGGAAGAACTTTCCCTGACACTCTCAAAACTCCTTCCCCATCCCACAGATCCCTGTCAGCTTTGGGATTGTGCTCCTTCCCTCTGCTCAGTTTTTGGGATAACCTTATCAGGTTATCACTTTTATTGCTGCCCCACTCCTGGTGGGTGTTTGGGCCACCAAAGCTGCCAAAAAAATCATAGTTTATATAGAATTATTCCATTTCTTCAGCTCTCCCTGTCCTGCATTTCCCTCTCTACTCCAATAGCTGGAGTGTCCTCAGAATTAAAGAATTTTTCACCAGACTTCCCACGGGTTAGACAGAGGAAAGTTTGGAGTTGTGGAGGGAGAGGATTCCCAGCAGCCCAGGGAACATTCCGTGTTCACTGCTTGAAAAACCACATTTTAGCTTCCAAAACTGAGGGGTTGCTTGTAAAAATAAGGCACTTTGACCTTCAAAAAGTGGATTTTATGCAGCTCTGGTGAACTTTAGTTCCACTTCCCACTCATGTGGCCACGCACACAGGCTGGGATTTTTTGGGGTGGGATTTTTTTGGGGTAGGATTTTTTTGGGGTGGGATTTTTTGGGGTGGGATTTTCTCCCCTTTTCCCCTCATTGGGGCAGAATTTTGGTGGGTAGAACACAAATGAAGCTGAGCTGGCTGCACACAACTATTCCTGAGCATAACTATGTGCTCCCAGGCTTTATTTGAGGTTCTATCCTCGTTTTACATTATCCCAGCTGGGTATTAAAGTGAGCTCCAGAAATGGGGAAAAGCAGATGTGGACTCGGAGCAAACAACACTTTTGGGTCCAGAGCTCTCCTTGATGTCTGCTTTAAACTCACACTGCAGAAAAAAACTAAAATAAAAATGGAGAGGGCTTCCAAAATGCCTTTTCAAACATGCAAATGACGCTGGGAAAAAGTTTAACATGTATGCAAATGTAATGTGGAGAGGGGAATTAAAGACCTTTGGCTGGCCTGGAGGCTCAGCTGGTAGCAAAATAGAAATTTATTGCTGGGTGGGAGAGGGAGGTTCAAGCACAGGCCAGGCATGGCTGGGAGCTCCACGTAGGTGCAACCTGGAGCTCTGCAGCAAAGGAGGGAGTCAGAGACGAGCTGGTTGCTGAAATTCCATTTTTGGATGTGCAGAACGAGCACAAAGGGTGAGCAGAGGGGTGAGCAAAGCACAGAACCTCGGAGGGTGAGACTGCCCTGACAACTCACATATGGTTGGAGTTTAATCCACGGGGGAGAACAGGCACTCCACGCCCGTGCCAATTGTTTTCCACCCCCAAAGCAAAGAGATTTTTGTGATTTATAGCAGAGCAGGGTGGATGTGTTACCTAATGGCTTTAGAATGACTCGGTGCAGTTTTCGCAGCGATGCAGGAAGTGCAGTGGATAAACAAATCCCTTCTTACTCCTCTTTGTTCCTCTTTGGTTCTCTGCTAAAATCCTGATTTCTCTGGGAGTGCCTTCTCATGCAAGCAGGGAAAAAAAAAAAAATTTAAAAATCCCTCCCAGAAAAAGGATTTTGTTTGCAGGCAAATCCCATTTTTGAAGGATTTGTACAATTCTTACATGTCAGGCTACTGGCTTCAGCTTGAGACAAGTCCATAAAGGAGGAAATTAATTCAAGGAATCACAAATTCATTTGCAGAATTGGGAAAGCATCGTGTGCAGCCCCAGAACTTGTAGTACATGACTCAGTCAAACAAACTGCTGCTCTCTGAGGATTCATTTCTGCTTTATGGCTGGAAATTAGGAAAAGAACATTTGCATCATTGGAAAGGCTCGGGGAGAAAGAAGCACCAATCCCCAAACTTTTCTCCAGGGGATTGGAACCATTTGTCCACTCAGTGCCTTGGGGAAGGTGTGGAATTCCAGCAGAAATGATGTGGAGAAAACTGGGATAATTGATGGTTTATCTGTGAGCCCTGCTGGCAATCTGAGGGTGCTGATTTGTGCAGCTCTGAGCTTATTAAATCGATCAAAACCCAATATTTTAACAAGGACAGGGGCTGTGTGGGAGAACATCCACCCCCATGGAGGAAATCCATCAGCTCTCCTAATTGCTTTTCTGCAGGAAAAGGCTTTGGACATCAGAGATGATTTTCTGGGCTGGGAGATGATGGATCACTTTTAATATCCAGCCCATCTGCTCCGAGCTCTGGTCAGCACCAGAGCCACACTCACCTTGCCCAGTGCCAGTAATTGAAATTAAATAGATAAAACTTCTGTTCCTTTGGATTCCTCATGAACTTTCCTTGGAGATAAAAGCCAGGATTAGAGCTGGAGTTGGGTGTTTTAATTCCTTTCCTACCAGTATCCTGTAGCTTTTGCAGGAGTGTTTGGAGAAGTGCAGGTGTTCTCTCATATGTTTTCATTTCAAACCCCAGCCTTTCCATATGTTTATTTTCAGCCAAAACTCTGGGATTCATATTCCCCCTCCACATGGAAATACTCCCTCTAACACGGAGAGCTCCATGTTCCTGTCACTCCTGTCAGGAGATTTGGGTGGAAAAGGAAAAGTAAAGAGAACAGACAGCTCCAGGTTCTGGATTCCTTCCCTGACCAGGAAATTTGGGAGCATCTTCCCAAAGGAGTGGGGCTGGTAAAGAGAACAAGCCCCCAGGGGCTCTTTAATTTTGGAATTTTTTCCATGAATTATATCCAGAGCAGGGTTTTTTTTTTGGTGTAAGTTACTCATTAATGTAACTCAGGTAATTCTCCAGAGCACTGTTTGCTCCTTTAAGTGCTCTTTAATTGACAAGCACTGGCTTAGAACTTTCTCCAGCTCCTGATTTATGGCTCAGGCTCCTCACTCTGCTTTTTCCTGCCATCCTCCTCCTCCTGCTTTTCCTTTGAAGCCACCACGAACTTCTGATCCTGATGGATGTGACTCCAGTGGTGACATCATTCCAGAACTCAAGTGGAGGAGGGAGAAGATTCATTTTCTTCAGCCTTTTCCTGAGCTGTGCAATCCCAGAGTTTTTTTTTTCCCCCAGCCACATTTCTCCTGTTTTATGGGGGACAGTAGGAGCAGTGTTTCGTTACTCTGGCAACAAGAGCCAAACTCCCAGAATGTTATTTTGCTTCTATTTAAAAAAAAAAACAAAAAACCCCACTGCCAGTTATGATGTAAACATTTGCATCTCCATTTAAATCTCTTTTCTTTGTGGAATTGGAGTGAAATGACCCTTTGGAGGGCAGGGTGAGGGATTGGAGCAGACATTTCCCAGCTGTGTGGGATTTGGGGAGATCCTCAGTGATCTGCTCAGACTCTGTTTAAGTGGCATATTTACTGCCAGCCTCATTGGAGGGGATGGAGCACTGAGAGGCCAAATCTGAATTTATTCAGGAAAAGATTGGATGCTCTTCCTGCTGCAAAATTCAGCAGAATTTCATGGGGAGTGCTGAAAACACCCCCAGCATTTCTCCTGAGCTAAAATCCCACCAGGAGTTCAAGCCCAAGGTGCCATTTTAGGCAATATTTCTATTTTTCAGACCCCACTGGGATGGAAAGGGAGCCATTCCTTCAGGAATTCCTCCTGCCTGGGCTGTGGCACTCCAGCAGAATTCCCACCTCAGTTATTCCTTGGACACCTGCAGGATTCTGGCTCTTAGAAGGGTTCAGAAGAGCTTCAAAAATGGGGTTTTTGAAAGGTTCAGAAATGGGGTTTAGAAGCTTCAAAAATGGGGTTTAGAAGGTTCAAGATGTGGGGTTTAGAAAGTTCAAAATTGTGATTTAGGAAGTTCAAAAATGGGGTTTAGGAGGGTCAAAAATGAGGTTTGAAGATTAAAAATGGGGTTTAGAAGGTTCAAAATGCATTTCAGGAGGTTCAAAATGTTTTTTAGAATGCTCAAAATTGAGGTTTAGAAGTTTCAAAATGTGGGGTTTAGGAAGTTCAAAATTGTGATTTAGGAAGTTAAAAAATGGGGATTAGAAGGTTCAAAAATGGAGTTTAGATGGTTCAAAATGTTGTTTTAGATGGTTCAAAATGTTTTTTAGAAGCTTCAAAACCGGGCTTTAGAAGGTTCAAAATGTGTTTTAAAAGGTTCAAAATGGGGTTTAGAGGGTTCAAAGGATGTGATAAGAATTTTGTTTGAATAATTTTGGAAGAAATGGAAAGAAAATTTATTTTATTTTATTTTTTTTAATTCCCTTAAATGCCCTGGTATTTGAATGTTAAATGGGAATTATTTATTATGGGATAAAATAGACATGGAAAAGAAAAGAGAGCAGAGAAAGTAGCAGCTTTTCATTATGAACATTCATTTTATTATGTTTTGTGTGGTAAAACCTCACTGAAGAAGGGTCAAAATAGAGAAATTTGGGAGATTAATTATTGTCATGTCCCAAATCAGCCAGAGCTGGCTGGGCTGTGGCACAGCAGGAGTCTGGGTCACCCAGCTCTGATCCTGCCTTCCCTCCTGCCCTCAGCTCCACTTGAGGAACATTTCCTGACACTGGAGGATTTTTCTCTGCATTACCCACTCAGTTGTACACTGAATAAAACCCAACAATAACATTCTGCTGGATGAAAACCCAACCTTTAAGCCAAAGGCTTCTTTAGGATTGCTCAAAGCAGTGAATTATTGTAGAAAGTGGAATTGCCCCCTCCTGAAAACTCTTGCCAAAAGTGGATTTTGCCCTGCTTGCTGCTGGCACTGAACCATTTCTTCACAAAATCTTTTAAATTTAAATTTAAATGTGTAGATTTGAGGGATCTTAAAGCTCCCCCCCTGCCATGGGACACCTTCCACTCTCCCTGCTCCAAGCCCCATCCAGGGGACACTTCCAGGGATGGAGAAGCCCAAAATTCTCTGGGAATTCCATCCCAACATCCCACCCATCCCTGCCCTCTGGGAGCCACTCCCTGTGTCCTGTCCCAAAATCTCTCCCCATCTTTCCTGGAGCCCCTTCAGGCACTGCAGGTCCCAGTTTGGACAATCCCAGTTGTGCTTGGACCTGTAAAAAAAACCAAACAAACCAAAAAAACTCCAAACAAACAAACAAAAAAAAGCTGCTCCATCCCTCTGGGGTGCAGGTTGGTTTTGGGAGTTCTCAGAGAACTCCAGAGCCATCCTGAGGAGTTTCCAATTCCCTGGCAGGATCTGGGAGCAGGAATGAGTCAGAGGAACCCTCCAGGTTTCCTTTCTCCCCAACATCCCCTTGGATTTGATACAGGAGTGAGATGAGGTAACTCCTGTTTCCATCAGCACTCATTTCTGCTGAAATTCCATCTGCAGTCGAACTGCCAAGTAATTATAATTATAATTAATAAGAATTCATGGGGATTTTCAGTGGGAATCTCTTTGGATTTGATGCATTTGACATCATTGTCCAGGGCCTGAGCCCATCCCTGCAAAGCCAGACTTTGCCATCACTCCTCTCTCTCCTTCCAGCCCTGGCAGGCAGGAAAAAGGAAATTTTTGGGGAAATTTTGGGGGAAATTTTAGGGAAATTTTGGGGAAATTTTGTGGAATTTTTGGGGGAAATTTTAGGGAATTTTTTCAGGAAATTTTAGGGGAAATTTTAGGAAATTTTGGGGAAATTATGGTGGCACAATGGCTGCAGGGTGTGTTCCTGCATTTCTGCAGGATGGGGAGGGAATCTCAGAGCCAGGAGTGCAGCCAGGATTGTTTATTCTTCTTATCCAATTAAATAATGCCCCTGCTAAAAACCACTCTGGGATTCTCCTTTTGGTTTCTCCCACTTTGAGGAGCTGAAATCACTTTCCTTCTCCATGCCTGATTTTGGGATTCTCCTTTTAGTTTTCCCCCAATTTGATGGAGCTGAAATCACTTTCCTCTTCCATTCAGTGATTTTGGGATTCTCCTTTTAGTTTTCCCCCAATTTGTGGAGCTGAAATCACTTTCCTTTTCCATTCCTGGATTTTGGGATTCTCCCTTTTGGTTTCTCTCACTTTGAGGAGCTGAAATCACTTTCCTCTTTCCATTCCTGTGATTTTGGGATTTTCCCTTTTGGTTTCCCCCCAATTTGTGGAGCTGAAATCACTTTCCTCTTCCATCCTGTGATTTTGGGATTCTCCTTTTAGTTTCTCCCACTTTGAGAAGCTGAAATCACTTTCCTCTTCCATGCCTGGATTTTGGGATTCTCCCTTTTGGTTTCTCTCACTTTGATGGAGCTGAAATCACTTTCCTTCTCCATTCCTGGATTTTGGGATTCTCCCTTTGGTTTCCCCCCACTTTGAGGAGCTGAAATCACTTTCCTTTCCCATTCCTGGATTTTGGGATTCTCCTTTTAGTTTCCCCCACTTTGAGGAGCTGAAATCACTTTCCTTTCCCAATCCTGTGATTTTGGGGAATTTCCAGCAGGTGCTCCCTGCTCTGTGGCCCTGCAGGGGCTGCCCTAATGAGGCTCTGACAGATTTAAAGTCACTTTTTGCACAGTCCCACTCAGCACTCTCAGAATTGCACGGCAGGGACAGTTCCCCTGCTCTGAGCTGCTTTGATTTCTGCTGAATTTCTTTTCATATCAGCACATTTCGTGTCAGGAAGAAATAACAAATTTAGGTGCAAGTTGTTGTTGGGGAAGGAAAGGTCTCCAAGGGAGCAGCTCATGAAATTCCCACTTTAAGAGCAGTGAATGCATTTTATTTTATTATTTCATTTAATTTTTATTTTATTTTTTATTTTATTTTATTATTTGATATTTATTTTATTATTTTATTATTTTATTTTATTTTATTATTTTATATTTATTTTATTTTATTTTTTATTTTATTTTAATTTAATTTAATTTTATTATGTTACTTTGTTATTTTTAAATTTTACTATATTTTATTTTATTATTTAATGTTATTTTATTTTACTTTTCTATTCTATTCTATTCTATTCTATTCTATTCTATTCTATTCTATTCTATTCTATTCTATTCTATTCTATTCTATTCTATTCTATTCTATTCTATGTTTTATTTTACCTTAACCCAACACACTTTTATTTTCAGAACAAATTAATTAGGATATTAATGGGAATAAAGCAGTGGGATTTTCTGCAAAGCCCTTATCCCACAACCCATCTCCTTTCCATTTGAAATTTGGAATATTCGAAATTTGGAATATTTGAAATTTGGAATATTCAAAATTTGGAATGCTCACTCACTGAATACTTTGCTGCCATTAAATGCAGGAGATGATTTTAGTTTAAAGCTCCAAAAGTTTCAGGGTGAGAAGAACCAGGGACAGGGAGTTATCTTTTTGAAGAGAACTCTTATCAGCAGAGCTCCTTATCATTTTGGAGGAGCTGTTTGTTTGCAGTGTTTGGCCATCAGTGTCCCAGGATTTTCCCTTCCAGAAATCTCCACTCCTTGTGGGATTCCAAACCTCACTTTGCTTTAAAGAAACACCATTTTTTACTGCATTCCTGCTGTAGAAATGGGGAAAAAACATGAGAAAAGGGCACCAAAATCCCAATATATCTTTATTTTTCAGCTTTTTATAGCTGGGCAAACACGTGTGCTTGCTCAGATTAATGAGAGCTCACAGCAGTAGCAAGAATGGTCCAAAAATGAAGTTTAGGAGGTTAAAAAATGGGATTTTTAAAGGTTAAGCAATGGGGTTTAGAAGCTTTGAAAATGGGGTTTAGAAGGTTCAAAATGTGGGGCTTAGAAGCTTCAAAATTGTGATTTAGGAAGTTAAAAAATGGAGTTTAGGAGGTTCAAAAATGAGGTTTAGAAGGTCAAAAATGTTTCTTAGAAGGTTCAAAAAGGGGTTTAGAAGGTTCAAATGGAGTTTAGAGGGTTCAAAGGATGTGATAGGAATTTTGTTTGAATAATTTTGGAAGAAATGGAAAGAAAATTTCTTCTATTTTATTCTTTTTTTTTTAATTCCCTTTCATGCCCTGGTATTTGAATGTTAAATGGGAATTATTTATTATGGGATAAAATGGACTTGACATGGAAAAGAAAGAGAGCAGAGAAAGTAGCAGCTTTTCATTATGAATATTCATTTTATTATGTTTTGTGTGGTAAAAACCTCACTGAAGAAGGGTCAAAATAGAGAAATTTGGGAGATTAATTATTGTCATGTCCCAAATCACGAGTATGATAGAGAGGAAAAAAAAAGGGGGGTGAAGAGAGGGAAAAACCTCTTTTTCACAGGGAGAATCCCAAAATCCCAGAGTGGTTGGGTGGGTTTTGGTTCCAAAATTAATTCTGAGTGATGAGAGAATTCAGAAAAGAGTCAAAATAAGGAAATTTGGGAGTTCAGTTGTTCTAATGTCCCAAATCACCAAGATTTTGAAGAGAATATGACAGAGGGGAAAAAGAAGAGGGAGAAGAGAGGGAAAATCCTCTTCTTCACAGGGAGAAACCCAAAATCCCAGAGTGATTGGGTGGGTTTGGTTCCAAAATTAATTCTGAGGGATGAGAGAATTCAAAAAGAAGAGTCAAAATAGGGAAATTTGGGAGATCAATTGTCATGTCCCAAATCACCAAAACTTTGAAGAAAGAATGGTAGAGGGGGAAAAAAGGGGGCAGAGGGAAAAACTTCTTCTTCACAGGGAGAATCCCAAAATCCCAGAGTGGCTGGGTGGGTTTTGGTTCCAAAACTAATTCTGAGGGATGAGAGAATTCAAAAAGAAGAGTCAAAATAAGGAAATTTGGGAGTTCAGTTGTTCTAATGTCCCAAATAACAAGACTTTGAAGAAAGAACGGTAGAGAGGGAGAAATGGGGCTGAGGGAAAATCCTCTTCTTCACAGGAGGGGAATCCCAAAATCCCAGAGTCGTTGGGTGGGTTTTGGTTCCAAAATTAATTCTGAGTGATGAGAGAATTCAAAAAGAAGGAAATTTGGGAGGCCAGTTGTTTTAATGTCCCAAATCACCAAGATTTTGAAGAAAGAATGGTAGAGGGGAGAAATGGGGCAGAGGGAAAATCCTCATCTTCACAGGGGGAGAACCCCAAAATCCCAGAGTGGCTGGGTGGGTTTTGGTTCCAAAATTAATTCTGAGGGATGAGAGAATTCTGCTTTTTCCTGAGATCGCTCTGGGACCCCCTTGAGCAGCTTGGGGCTGTCTCAGAACACCCAAGGTCCCAATAAAACGCTGACATCACCCTGGAGCTCGTTCCTGCAGCTCACCTCCCCTTCCTCCCACGCTCCCCAGGGAATTTTGGGGCCACCCACCCACAGATCAGCTGAGAAATCATTCTGGGGTCAGCAGAACCTTTGTGAACAATGCTCTTTTTTTTTTTGCTTTTTTTGCTCTTTGTTCTCTTCTTTTGGTTTGAAAGATTCCTTTTTGTTCCTTGTGCTCAAATGTTTAAAAATCCCTTGTAAAAATTAAACTTGAATGTGGGGCTGGGTTTAAAGAATGCAAGGGGGACTTGGTATTTTTATTTTTATAGACATTTATTTTATTCTGATTTTGGTTTCAAGGAGGAAATTAAGAGTTTATCCCAAGCCTATTTTAAGTGCTTTGAGATGGATCAATTTTTCTGTGGGTTCAAAGGGATTTGTCTTCTCCAAATGCAGATGAGTTAAACATAAGCATTAATTAGGAATTCCTAAATCTACACCTCCCTATTAATAGGAATATGAACATTGCTGTAATGAGTGCCTTGGCTGTGGGAGGGAATATCTTGGATTTGGGCATTCATGCAGGAAAACCTTGCTCAGTGATTCCTGATGCTATCACACTCACAGTTGGATCTGTCACTCTGTCCCGATTGATTTGTCATAATTAACAAAATTATCAATCCCACAAAGCCAAATGCATTGAGCATCCAGTATGGGAATCTGTGTTTTGTGGGACCCCTGCTGGGAGCAGCTGGGCCTGGGGAACAGCTTCTCTTGTGGTTCCTTCAGTGGCTTTTGGGGGGGAGTCTGGATTTGTTTGGAGGGTTCATGGGATATTCCTGGTTCTGATATTTGAATGGTTTATGGGATATTCCTTGTTGAATTTGTTTGGATGGTTCATGAGATATTCCTGGTTCTGTTATTTAGATGGTTCATGGGATGTTCCTGGTTGGATTTGTGTTCCTGGTTCTGATATTTGGATGGTTCATGGGATATTCCTGATTCTATTATTTGCATGGTTTATAGGGCATTCCTGGTTCAGATATTTGGATGGTTCATGGGATATTCCTGGTTGGATTTGTTTGGATGGTTCATGGGATGTTCCTGGTTGGATTTGTGTTCCTGGTTCTGATATTTGGATGGTTTATGGGATGTTCCTGGTTGGATTTATCTGGATGGTTCATGGGATATTCCTGATTCTATTATTTGCATGGTTTATAGGGCATTCCTGGTTCTGCTATTTGGATGGTTCATGGGATATTCCTGGTTGGATTTGTGGTCCTAGTTCTATTATTTGGATGGTTTATGGGGTATTCCTGGTTCTGTTATTTGGATGGTTCATGGATATTCCTGGTTGGATTTATCTGGGTGGTTCATGGGGTGTTCCTGCTTCTATTATTTGCTAAAAGGCCTTCACAGGATTCACCTTGGGCAGTGCAAGAGCCCGGCTGTGGCTCCACCCAAGATGAACCCCAAATCCTGATTAATGACATGCAATTCAGATCTATATCCTGACCATACAGAATGTGTAAAACACAAACCCAAACCCCTGACTCTTGATATAAAATTCAGATCTATATCCTGACCATACAGAATGTGTCAAACACAAACCCCAGACCCCTGGCACGGCAGCTCAGGTGTGTCTGTCCCCTGCCACTGAGCTCAGGTGTGTCTCTGTCTGTCCCCAACTACTCAGCTCAGGTGTGTCTGTGTCTCCCCAGCCACTGAGCTCAGGTGTGTCTGTCCCCATCCATTCAGCTCAGGTGTGTCTGTCCCCATCCATTCAGCTCAGGTGTGTCTGTCCCCAGCCATTCAGCTCAGGTGTGTCTGTGTCTCCCCAGCCATTCAGCTCAGGTGTGTCTGTGTCTCCCCAGCCACTCAGCTCAGGTGTGTCTGTGTCTGTCCCCAGCCACTGAGCTCGGGTGTGTCTGTGTCTGTCCCCAGCCACTGAGCTCAGGTGTGTCTGTCCCCATCCATTCAGCTCAGGTGTGTCTCCCCAGCCGTGCAGCTCAGGTGTGTCTGTGTCTGTCCCCAGCCACTGAGCTCAGTGTGTCTCCCCAGCCGTGCAGCTCAGGTGTGTCTGTGTGTCCCCAGCCACTGAGCTCAGGTGTGTCTGTGTCTGTCCCCAGCCATTCAGCTCAGCTGTGTCTCCGTGTCCCCAGCCACTGAGCTCAGTGTGTCTCCCCAGCCCTTCAGCTCAGGTGTGTCTGTGTCTGTCCCCAGCCACTCAGCTCAGGTGTGTCTGTCCCCAGCCCTTCAGCTCAGGTGTGTCTCCCCAGCCACTGAGCTCAGGTGTGTCTGTGTCTCCCCAGCCGTGCAGCTCAGGTGTGTCTGTCCCCAGCCACTGAGCTCAGGTGTGTCTGTGTCCCCCAGCCACTGAGCTCGGTGTGTCTCCCCAGGTGCTGCAGGGCGCGCAGCTGATCGCGGTGGCCTCGGCGGAGCCCACGGCGGGCGGCGTGGACGGCTCCCCGCTGCAGGGCAGCGACATCCAGGTGCAGTACGTGCAGCTGACCCCGGTGCCCGAGCACGCTGCCCCCGGCCAGGTACGGACCCCGCTCCTCCTCCTCCTCCTCTCCGGGCTGCTGGGCGGGGCTCACACGGTCAGGGACGGGGCTGGGCTGGGGGTCCGTGGGGTGCTCATGGTTCTGCATTTGGGTGGTTTATAGGGTATTCCTGATTGGATTTGTGTTCCTGGTTCTATTATTTGGGTGGTTCATGGAGTATTCCTGGTTCTATGGTCTGGATGGTTCATGAGGTATTCCTGGTCAGATTTGTGTTCCTGGTTCTATTATTTGGGTGGTTCATGGAATATTCCTGGTTCTAATATTTCAATGGTTCATGGGGTATTCCTGGTCAGATTTGTGTTCCTGGTTCTATTATTTGCATGGTTCATGGATTGTTCCTGGTTCTGATATTTGGATGGTTCATGGGATATTCCTGGTTGGATTTGTGTTCCTGGTTCTAATATTTCCATGGTTCATGGGTTGTTCCTGGTTCTGATATTTGGATGGTTCATGGGATATTCCTGATTGGATTTGTGTTCTTGATTCTCATATTTGGATGGTTCATGGGGTATTCCTGGTCAGATTTTTGTTCCTGGTTCTAATATTTGGATGGTTTATGGGATATTCCTGATTGGATTTGTGTTCCTGGTTCTGTTATTTGGATGGTTCATGGGATGTTCTTGGTTGGATTTGTTTGGGTGGTTCATAGGATTTTCCTGGTTCTGATATTTGGATGGTTCATGGGATATTCCTGATTGGATTTGTGTTCTTGATTCTCATATTTGGATGGTTCATGGGGTATTCCTGGTCAGATTTTTGTTCCTGGTTCTAATATTTGGATGGTTTATGGGATATTCCTGATTGGATTTGTGTTCCTGGTTCTGTTATTTGGATGGTTCATGGGATGTTCTTGGTTGGATTTGTTTGGGTGGTTCATAGGATTTTCCCGGTTCTGATATTTGGATGGTTCATGGGATATTCCTGATTGGATTTGTATTCCTGATTCTAATATTTGGAAGGTTCATGGGGTGTTCCTGGTTCTATTATTTGGTAAAAGGCCTTCACAGGATTCACCTTGGGCAGTGCAAGTTTCAAACCACAGAACCCCACCACTTATAATAAGAAATATTTTTTATTTACAGGTATAAATGATCCTTTTCTGCTCTGCTTTTCTGTCCTTGCTCAGTGCCTGTGGAGAAGTTCTTTTGGTCCCTGGTGTGTCCTGGAAGGCTGGGAGCCATCCCAAAGGACAGCACCAAAAAGTGGCCTTTGTTCTGTGCCTGCAGTCAGCCAAAAAAGCATTTTCAGGCTGAGGTTCCCCTCAGAAAAGTGATTCCTGTTCTGACAGCAGTTTTCCAGTTGTTTTGATCAACACAAGGCCCTGCAGCAGCTGGAAGTGAACCCTTGATCCTCTCTGCCATGGAATTATTGGGGGTTTTTTGGTCGTTTTTAATCAGTTTGAACAGCCGTGAATCTGAGGCTAGAAGAAGTCTGTCATCAGCTTGGAGCTCTGGTGGCAGCAGCACAGAGCTGATTGAGAACAGCTGGAACATGTTTTTGTGGATTGGGTCACACGTGGTTTTGAGAATCCCACTCCGTGGGCTTCTCCCCAAGTGCCTGTGGGATTTTTGTGCCTCAGCACTGCCCTTGGCACTATTTTATATTTGATTTTTAAAGTGCTCTGGACACTGAGGGTGTTCTGCAGGGATTGTGCCTTGTTTTTTATGGATCCTCCATCACTGCTACTCCTTGGATTTAATAAATCCAGGAACAGTGGGGATTCCTAAATTGGGAAGGGACTCACTTGGATCATGATCCCAAATAATCCAATCGGGGATTTAATAAATCCAGGAACATTGGGAATACTCTGAATTGGGAAGGACCCACAGGATCACAGATCCCAAATAATCCAAGCAGGGATTTAATAAATCCAGGAACATTGGGAATACTCTGAATTGGGAAGGACCCACAGGGATCACAACCCCAAATAATCCAAGCAGGGATTTATTAAATCCAAGAACATTGGGAATACTCTGAATTGGGAAGGAACCCACAGGGATCACAACCCCAAATAACCCAAGCAGGGATTTAATAAATCCAAGAACATTGGGAATACTCTGAATTGGGAAGGACCCACAGGGATCATGATCCCAAATAATCCAATCAGGGATTTAATAAATCCAGGAACAATGGGGATCCCCTAAATTGGGAAAGAACCCACTTGGACCATGACCCCAAATAATCCAAGCAGGGATTTATTAAATCCAAGAACAAAGATCCAAGGTGCTCCTCGTGCTGCTGTCCCCACTCCAAACCTGAGGAATTCCCAGATTTCCCTCCCATGGGGTTTCTCCTGCTCCCTCAGGAAGGAATTTTGGGGCCAAGCTCCCAAGAGCAGCACCACCCCAGGAGATTGCCCCTTTTGGGGACACTTTGCACCCTGCTGGTTTTTAATTCTCTGGTTTAACCACAGAGATCCCAGGGAAAGCAGGGAGGGAAGGGGACAGGAAAAGGGGATGAAAGGAAAAGCCATAAATAAAAGTCAGCCATAAATATTTCCTCCCTTTTTCTCAGTGAGAACTGAGGATCTGGAAAGGAATTGGAGAAACCAAATTGGGCTTTGCATTGCTCTGAGTTTATAGTTCAGGAGGGTTTTTATTTTGTGGATAAAAAGGTGGAATTCTGTGTGGAGAAGGATCTCTATCAGAAGGGAAAGGTCTGATCTGAGGGAAGGGAGAACCTCCAGCTGGGGCTGCCCTGAGACTTCACCTGCTTCAAGGTGCTGAGATGTGCCCGAGCATTTTGCAGCTCTTCATCAACCCAAGCTCACTAAAGTGGAATTTCTTTTTCCACTTTATTTTTCACGTGCTTGAAACAGCACAAATGTGGATTTATTTCATGTCTCCCAACAAGTTTTCTGCCTTTTTTTTTTTTTTTTCCTATAATGAATCCCTGCTCTGAGTTCAGCTGGAGCAGAGCAAAATCCACTTCAATTTTCTATTTTCAGTCTATTCATGAATGATTTTTGCTTGGCTTCTTTTCATGTTTTGACAGCAGTTTGCAAAGTCTAGAAATACAGAATATTTGGATTAAAATTCTGTGCTCAGATGCAATGCTGGTGGTAAATTTTGTTAGATTTGGAAAAAACCCCACCATCATTCCAAAAATAAATTCTTATAATCCCTTCACATCTGAGGTTGAATCAATATTTGGTGCTGCTGTTGTGCTGATATTTGATAATTCTATTTACTCAATACACTTTTCCTCTAAATGGGAAAGAAAACTTTGAGGATTATTTAAAAAATTTTGTGCTATCCAATTTAGCAGTCTCATAGATTTATTCAGCACCTTGGCAGGAAGTTTTTTGAACTTTTTAAGCAAACACAAAATACCCTTCAAATTAAACAGGAAAAAAAATTCCTGTAGCCAAATACAATTACTGGCAACAAGACAGAGGGAAAGAAATTAATTTAGGAAGCAGCACTGTATGATTTTGAACTTCTGGTGTTTTAATTTGAATAGTAAATGAGCTGGGACTGTGTAATAAAACCCAGAATTGGGAATTCTGGTGGATTTTCCACCCCTGTGGATCTTTTGACAAGTTCAAGGCTGGGAGCACAAAGCAGGGCCTGAAATGTGGATTTTTTATCCCCAAAATCCTGTCAGAGAGAGAATCCCAGAGATGCACAGAGCATCCTTTGGAGGGGTTAATGAGGAAAATGCAGCAAGGGCAGATCTCTGGAATGAGGGGGAGTTTAGAGAGGAAAAAAATCCTGAAATCCTTGCCCTGTGCTTGGAATTTTATCTGTTTTGGGTCTTTGAGTTGGGATTTTGGATGAGCTGCTGGCAGGGGAAGCTCTGGGTGCTCCTCCCCCAGCTCCAGGGGCTTTTCCTCACTCCCAGAATCTGGAATTTGGATTCTCCCTCCCCAGCGAGTTCATTTGTAAAGAGATTTTCCTTTGGAGTTTTCAGTTGTGCTCCCTTTTAATTCTTCCTGATTTTCCTTGAGGAGAATCAGGAGAACCAGAAGAGGAATTTCCTCTGAGGAAAAGCTGACACCTACAACAGGGCAAGGCTGCAGTGGGGAAAATCAGCATTTTTAGACCCTCCCCTGCTCCAGCTGGGAATTCCAAGGAAAATCCAGCAGGATTTCTGTCCCCTTACCCCAGCACCCCAGAACTCCCCCCTCTCTTTTCCATGATCATCCTTGGTGGCCTTCCCAGCTCCCATTTTTATTTATTTTATTTATTTTATTCCCAAAACCTCTCCCTTGGGATGAGCCTTCCACAGCTTCACTTTGGTGCCAGACTCTGGATTTATTTCCTTTATTTGGAGCTGGTTCTTTTCTTGGGAAGAGAGAGGGAATAATTGCCTTGGTGCCACCCATGATTTTGTAGATCTTTATCATAATTGCATTATTTCAGCTTCATGGAGACTCTGATGTTATTTTTGGTGCCTCTGTGTGTTCCCATTCCCACATCCACGTGGATTTTGCTCTGGAATTTTTTCCACTGGCATTCACAAGGAGTTTATATTGGGATAACGAGCTGGCATTCTCTTGGTCCCAGCAATAAGAAGCACTTTTGGATTGATTTCCTGTGTCCTGTCCCCCTTTGCAGGGCACTGATTCCCTTCAATCAGCAATCCAGCCAGAAATGCAGATAGAGCACGGAGCAATCCAGATCCAGTGAGGGGACTGAGGAGTGCTGGGGACCCCAGTGAGCTCCAGCCACAAACGGGAGTGGAGAGGCTGGAAAAAAAAAAACCAACCAAAAAACTCAGACTCAGAACCTCCAGCCTCACCTGGAATAATTCCTGGAATAATTCCAACCTCAGCCAGAGCTGCATCCAGGTCCTCACCTCCCAAAAAACCCCGTGGGTTGCACTGAAATCCACTCAGAGAGGACAAACCCAACCTTGGAGAGGATGAGGAGGAAGAGGAAGAATTCTCCTGCATCCCAGCTGTGGGACTCCCTCCCTGGCCACGCCCTGGTCCCTCCTGAGAAAATGGAATGGCTGCAGAAGTTTGGGTGCTGCTGCCCTGCAGGACCTGCTTTGCCATGAAGACAAAGTTCCAGAGCTCAGATATTTTTCGCTGTTGAAACAGCTTTTTTTTTTCTTTTTTTTTTTAATTTGCTATGGTGTTTATAACAAAAAAAAAAAAAAAGGAAAATATTTAAAAAAAAAGGAAAAATTCCTTGACAGCAAGTCTTGGCCTTTTGCTGGTGTTTTCTGTTCAGTGTCATCAAAACTGTATTTGCAGAAGACTAACACTTTTGTTTGTACTGTTGCTTAACTACTTTTCTAGGGGAAAATGCTTTACAAATGCTGTAATTATGCATTTCTAATGAGAAATAAATGTGTATTTATGAATAGTGCAGCTCTAAGTTGCTCTGCCTTGGGAATGGGTCGGGGTTGGCTGGGCAGGATGAGCTGGGGATGGATCCACACTCAGCCCCTAAGGAAAAACCCAACCCCAGACCATTCTATTTTCTAAAAACCCAATCTCAGACCATTTTATATTCTAAATTCCCAATATCAGACCATTTTATATTCTAAATTCCCAACCCCAGACCATTCTATTTTCTAAAAATCCAATCTCAGACCATTGTCTTTTCTAAATTCCCAACCCCAGGCCATTCTATTTCCCAAAATCCCAGTCTCAGACGATTTTCTTTTCTAAATTCCCAATCTCAGACCATTTTATGACTTAAATTCCCAAACTCAGACTATTTTATTACCTAAATTCCCAATCCCAGACCATTCTATTTTCCAAAATCCCAATCTCAGACCATTCTATTTTCTAAATTTCCCAACCCCAGAACATTTTATTTTCTAAATTCCCAATCTCAGACCATTTTCTTTTCTATAAATTTCCCAACCCCAGACCATTCTATTTTCTAAATTTCCAATTTCAAACCATTCTCTTCTAAATTCCCAATCTCAGACCATTTTATTTTCTAAATTCCCAATCCCAGACCATTTTATTTTTTAAATTCCCAATCTCAGACCATTTTATTTTCTAAATTCCCAATCCCAGACCATTTTATGATCTAAATTCCCACTGCAAGAGAAAAATGGGGTAGTGGAGTTTTTGAGTGTGCAAAATGTAATGAATTTATGAAATAATTTTATGTCATGTGAACAGTTCTGAGCTGTGTCCCTTTCAGTCCCTCCTTTGTCCAGCAATTCCCCAGAGTGGGATTCATCCATCTGAACCCAACATCCAAGATCCAGGTGAAATCCTGGAAATTTATTTGGATTTTGACAAAGCACCATTGTCCTATTGGCTAATCCTGAGTGCAAAGGAAACCTGTTTATTTTAATGATGCATATTTTGGAAAATAGGGTTTGGAAAAGAAGAAGAGTTTGGAAAATTGGGTTTTGGGAAAGAGTTTGGAAAATAAGAGGGGCAGGTGCTGCTTTGTATTTGATTTCCAGCTGATTTCCCACAGGGTCATTGCAAATAAATGGCTCTTGATGCATTTAGTGAATTGATAAATGAGGTGTGGCCACAAATCCCAGGATAACTTGAATTTTTATTTTTGTATGACCAAAGGAAGGGTTGAGCCCCCCCAGCCTCTGGGACTGCCATCCCTGGTGAGTGTTACACTTTCTGTAAATTCCAGAGGATTCTCTTTAGGGTTTCTTGGCTCAGAAGCACAAGCACAGCTGGTGGGGCTCGGGGTCTGCAGCAGGGCAGGAGGTTTTGGGTGCTGCTCCTCATTCTGGGCTGGCACACAAAGAGAGGCCCAAAAATAAAGCCAGAGCTGGACATTGTAATAATCATGGAATTGTGGGATGGTGTGGGTGGGAGGAAAGGACCTAAAGGATCATCCAAATCCAGCCCCAGCCCTGGGCAGGGACAATTCCACTGTCCCAGTCATTCCAGGCTGGCCTTGGCCATTCCAGGGGTGGATTTCTCTGGGAAAAACCTCACAGGGAGCAGCTCCTTCCCAAAATCCATCCATCCAAAATATCCTTCCCTCAGTGGGATTCCATCCAACAGCTCCTTCCCAAAATCCATCCATCCAAAATATCCCTGCCCTCAGTGGGATTCCATTCAACAGCTCCTTTCCAAAATCCATCCATCCAAAATATCCTTCCCTCAGTGGGATTCCATCAAACAGCTCCTTCCCAAAATCCATCCATCCAAAATATCCTTCCCTCAGTGGGATTCCATCCAACAGCTCCATCCCAAAATCCATCCATCCAAAATATCCTTCCCTCAGTGGGATTCCATCCAACAGCTCCATCCCAAAATCCATCCATCCAAAACATCCTTCCCTCAGTGGGATTCCATCCAACAGCTCCATCCCAAAATCCATCCATCCAAAACATCCTGCCCTCAGTAGGGATTCCATCCCGTGCCCTGTCAGGCAGGGCTGGGAATTAATTCCTTCTGTTCCTCTGCTTTGTGAACTCAGAATTTTGTTCTCTTTGCATTTTCCAGATTTCAGAGATTCCTGAGCCAGGGATTCTGGTGAGTATTCCCTGCCCCTCCTCCCAAGAATTCCTCCTTGTCCAGGCAGGAAATATATCTGCCATGTAGAAAATATCCATTTATTTATATATATGAATATGTACAATATTATGTATATAATATATTGTATTTTATATATTATATTAGATATATTAAATATATAAAAATATAATATATAAAACCACAATATAATATATAATATATGATATATGATATATAATATATAATATATAATATATAATATATAATATATAATATATAATATATAATATATAATATATAACATATATACACACAATATACACAATATATATATTTATTTATATATATATGCACCATGGATATAATATATATTTATTTTTATATTAATACACCATATAGCAACACATCTTTATATTTATATGCACAGTATTAATATTACTAATAATATTAAGTTAGTTATATTCAATCCTATATTTATATATTTATATATTTATATATTTATATATTTATATATTTATGTATAATATATTTATATAAAAGTATATTTATATATTTATATTGTGTTTTATCTATTTCTATTTCTATTTATGTTTATATTTATGTTTATATTAATATTTATATTTATATTTCATATATTGATACTTATTTTTATGTATATTTCTATATTTAAAGACCCCACGCTCTGCTGAACTCTGAATTCCATTAATCAGGAAAAACTAAAGCAATTTCAGCCCTTAATTTCATGCAAAGGAAGATGATTTTTGCTGGGCTGATTTACCAACTCCCAAAACCCCCACACTGGAAATTCCACAGTTTGATGCTAATTAGGAACATTTTTAATCAATAACCAGATTTTTTCCCTGCTGGCAATGAAACCAAACCCCAGGTGTTGGCACTGGGAACTCAAACTCAGAGTTTGGTGCCTTTTCTACCCAAAATTTGTGTTCTCAGCTCCTTTGGGGCAGCCAAAACCCAGCTGGGATGGTTTAATCAGCTCCATCCCATGGATTTATCCATTCCATCACCATCCCATGGATTTATCCATCCCATGGGATTTATCCATCCCAGCTCCATCCCATGGATTTATCCATCCCAGCTCCATCCCATGGATTTATCCATCCCAGCTCCATCCCATGGGATTTATCCATCCCATCCCCATCCCATGGATTTATCCATCCCATGGGATTTATCCATCCCATCCCCATCCCATGGGATTTATCCATCCCAGCTCCATCCCATGGATTTATCCATCCCATGGGATTTATCCATCCCATCCCCATCCCATGGATTTATCCAGCTCCATCCCATTATCCATCCCAGCCCCATCCCATGGGATTTATCCATCCCAGCTCCATCCCATGGATTTATCCATCCCATGGGATTTATCCATCCCATCCCCATCCCATGGATTTATCCAGCTCCATCCCATTATCCATCCCAGCCCCATCCCATGGGATTTATCCATCCCATCCCCATCCCATGGATTTATCTATCCCATCTCCATGCCATGGATTTATCCAGCTCCATCCCATGGATTTATCCATCCCATGGATTTATCCATCCCATCCCCATCCCATGGGATTTATCCATCCCAGCTCCATCCCATGGATTTATCCATCCCATGGGATTTATCCATCCCATCCCCATCCCATGGATTTATCCATCCCATCCCCATCTCATGGATTTATCTATCCCATCTCCATGCCATGGATTTATCCAGCTCCATCCCATGGATTTATCCATCCCATGGATTTATCCATACCAGCTCCATCCCATGGGATTTTTCCATCCCATCTCCATCCCATGGATTTATCCATCCCAGCTCCATCCCATGCATTTATCCATCCCAGCCCCATTCCATGGATTTATCCATCCCAGCCCCATTCCATGGATTTATCCATCCCAGCTCCATCCCATGGATTTTTCCAGCTCTATCCCATGGGATTTATCCATCCCATCCCATGGATTTATCCAGCTCCATCCCATGGATTTCTCCATCCCATGGATTTGTCCATCCCAGGAACACCAAGCTCTCCCTGGGGCCTTCTGCCTTGCACAATTCCTGGGATTTTACAGCCCTTGCATTACTCAATCCTCCCTCAACTCCCTTAATCCCCCTGCTCTAATGGGCTCCCTGCTCTCCTCAGCAAAACCAGCAGAGAAATTAATTAAAAAAAAATCCAAATGTTCAGAAAAGAGGAGGTGGGAGGAATCCAGGGAAAACGAGGCAAAAAAGAAAACAAGGAACAGTTTGTTGGTTTGGTTGGATCCCTCCCTCCTTTTCCACCCTCAGGTTGCCTTTCCCTCCTCTCTGCAGCCCAGGGAGGGGGTTCCTGGGAAATTCCTCATTTCCTGGCATTAACAATTCCCCAAATTTCCTGATTTATCCCAGGAGCAGCAGTGCTGGAGGTGGGCAGGGGCGAGGCAGAGGGGAGAGGCTTGGGGGAGATTTTCCATTTTTTTTTACTTTTCCCATTTTGTTTATGCCTTGCTGGGTTTTGAAGGAATCTGTAAACATCTGGGGGGGTTACATCTGGTTTGGGTTCTGCCTCAAATTCCTGGGAGTTTCATTCAGTTCAGAGTTAGAACAAAACCAGCAGCTCCTCTGGCAGGTTCTGCCTCAGGATTTTCCAAAAATAAACTCTTCCCCCTCTGACACTTCCCTGAGTTTTCATGGATGTTTTCTTGTGTGGCAAAGAGCTCAGTGAACCTTGAGTTCAGTGACAAGAATGATTCCCTTTTATTTTCTGTTCTGTAAAAGGTGGGATGTTTTATTTTTCCTGCCAGAAAATTGTAGGAATATTCCCTTGGAAAAATCTTGGAATGTCTTTGCCTGGCTTGACATTTTTCAATGCAGAATCTTTTTTTTTGAGCAAATGCAACACTGATAAAATTCATTGATAGGAAGTGGTTGAACACTTTGAGGTGGGGTTTTTGTGTTTGGTTTTATTTTGGGATTTGTGTCATTCCCTGCTCCAATCCTGCTGGAATCCCAGCTCTGGGATTTGATGTCCCTCAGTCCAGATCTCTGCAGCTTTAATCCACGTGCAGATTCATCAGGCCAACTGAAAAGCTCATGACTGGGAGTTTTGATGTGGGGAAGAAAAATTGGGGAAAAGCTCTTCAGTTTGGGCAGGGAAGGAATTGCAGGAAATCCAGGTGGGAATTGAGGGGTTGGCAGGGTGAGGAGGAGGAGCAATAATGGGAATGGGAATGGGGAAATGGGAATGGGGAATGGGAATGGGAATGGGAATGGGGATGGGGAAATGGGAATGGGGAAATGGGAATGGGGATGGGAATGGGAGTGGGAATGGGAATGGGAATGGGAATGGGAATGGGAATGGGAATGGGAATGGGAATGGGAATGGGAATGGGAATGGGAATGGGGATGGGGATGGGGAAATGGGAATGGAAATGGGGATGGGGATGGGAAATGAGAATGGGATTGGGAATGGGGGAATGGGAGTGGGAATGGGATTGGGAATGGGGAATGGGAATGGGGATGGGGATGGGGATGGGGATGGGGATGGGGATGGGGATGGGGAAATGGGAATGGGAATGGGGATGGGAATGGGGATGGGAATGGGGAAATGGGAATGGGGATGGGAATGGGAATGGGGATGGGGAAATGGGAATGGGGATGGGAATGGGAATGGGGGAAATGGGAATGGGGATGGGGATGGGGATGGGGATGGGGATGGGGATGGGAGTGGGAATGGGAATGGGGGTGGGGATGGGGATGGGAATGGGGATGGGGATGGGGATAGGGGATGGGGATGGGGATGGGGATGGGGATGGGGATGGGAGTGGGAATGGGGAAATGGGAATGGGGATGGGGAAATGGGAATGGGGGAAATGGGAATGGGAATGGGGATGGGAATGGGGAAGTGGGAATGGGGATGGGGATGGGGAAATGGGAATGGGAATGGGAATGGGGATGGGGATGGGGATGGGATGGGATGGGATGGGAATGGGAATGGGATGGAGTGTGGCAGCCTGGGCTGGCTGTGCCAGGCTGATCCCAAGGGATGCCCTTGGATCCACACAGAGTCACTGGATCCATTCCCAGCTCCATCACAGAACATTCCCTCTGTTCCCTCCCTGTGCACCCAAGAATGTGGGAAATATCCTAAATTTAGAGAATCAGGAACCATTCAGGGTGGAAAAACCTTCAGGGCCATCAAGTCCAACCATCCCCCAGCACTGCTGAGGCCAAACCCTTCTGGGGATGAATTAATTCCCAATATTGATGAAATAAATGCATTGTTCACATGAAGTTCTCAAAGTAGGAGGGTTGAGTTGGGCTGAAAATGCTTTTTACTGAGTTCTGACCAGAGAAATGATTGATGGCTTCTTGTCCCCCTTGTTTGTGGGGGCCAGCAAATTTCTGGCTGGAAACCCACAGACTGATCAGCATTGTAATAAAAAATGGAGATAAAAGCAATTTTAAAAAGCCTTGAAACCCTTAAGCCTTTAGGGCTGGTTTCTAAAAGTCCAGAATTAAAAATATCATCATCACAAAGAGCTTTCCTACAGTACAGAATTAATAAGCAGAGAACACTAAAAAAACACTGATTTTTTTCTCTTAAAATGCCCCCTTCCCTCTTCCTTTCATCCCTGAGATTTTGGTGGGTGCTGACCACGCAGACCCTTCCAGCAAAAGGAGGGTTAACTCCTGGAGAAAGGGGGTGGAGAGGGAATCCCAGCTTGGAACTTGAGACTTTCCAGCTGAGAAAGAAAGATTTGGAGATGCAGACGTAATCCCAGAGCTCTGCAGTCAGCTCCTGTCAGAGGAAAAGCACAGAAAAAAACCTGCCCAGGCCCTCTGGGTGCAGGGCAGGACACAGAGCAGCAGTGCCACCACCTCCTGCAGGGTGAGTATGGCCAAACTTCCCATCCAAACTCCTGGAAATGGCTCAGATTTGGGGAATGGCTCGGTGGGAAGGTCAGGAGCAAAGGTGAATTCGGATTTTTTGGTGCCAGATGCAGAAGGTGATCTCTTAATTCAGGTTTTGCTGCAGCCAGGCTCCAGGAGTGAGCCTGGGGGTGTCTGGAGCAGAATTTCCTGCTGTAAATCCAAAAGTCCCCATGAGCTGCCAAGGGCTGCAAACCAACTCCTGGAGTGGGAATGTGAATTTGTGTGGATTTCATTGAGAATGGGAGCGTTTGGATCTGTGTGGTTTAACTCCTTCAGCTGGAGCTGCTCTCCTCCTCTGCAGGGCTCCAGGTAATCCCTGCACTCAGGATAAACTTTTCTGAATTTTGGAGCATCCTGGAGCTCCACACTGGATTTTTTCTGCCTGTGGGATGCTCCAGAGCTGCTGCCCTGAGCCTGGGGGTTTGTGCTGTGGGGGATCTGAGGATTTTCTGATGGATCACAAGGATGGGGAGAGGGAACAGATGCACGGGGGTTTCCAAGGCTGCCAGCTGGGCTGTGATTTATTGCAGCATCATTATTATTAATAATAATATTAATATTTCTGGAGCAGCTGGTGGTTAGCAGGCTGGCTTTTGTGGGGCTGTGTTTGTGAAATGCCTGTTTTCCATTACAAAACTGGGAGATAAATGAAGATGACAGTCACTTTTTCCTACCATAAATTTCTCCCTTTCCTTGGCAAACACAGATCCTGGCTGCCTGCTCCAGACATCAAAAGGGTTTACAAGCCCTGCTTGCCTGGGTCAGGTCCTGGGCAGGGGGGACACAGATGATCCCAATCACCCCCTGACAGCAGCAGGATGGGAAGAGGGACAGGAGGGAGCTGCACGTGGTGGAGGGGAAGGAAAATCCCCTGAGAGGACTTGTCTCAGCTGATGCACTTCAGGTGGTGGGGAGAGATTTCCCTGATTTTTTTTTTTTTTTTTCTGGCCACTCAACATCTTCCTGTTTTCCTGCTCCTGCCCTAAATGTTTTCAGCTCTAGGAGCTCAACCTTTGGGTTCAGACTCGTGTCCAGGCTGCTGTCTCATCCCATCTCCATCACTGCAGCATCCTCTGCTCTTGGCCCTGCTGGATCTGCCTTTTGCCCAGATCTGATCCATTCACAAACTTCCTCTCCTTGGCTTTTTCTTCCCTGTCACATCAAATTCTCGTCAGGACTTTCCCTGTCCTCATCCCACATCCTGCTCTCATTTAAATCTGCTCCTTCCCCCTGCTCTTGGCAGGACCAGCATTTCAGTGCAAGCAGTGAAAATGCAAAATTCCACTGCAGTTTCAGTCCCACTCCCTGTTTTCCTGCACCTTGGATCATCCTTCCTTATGCTGCACCCACCACCTTTTGTGGGATTTTAAGAGTATTTCATCCTTGAATTTCAGCTGTCACCACCTCAGAGCTCTGGATCAGTGATATTTCTCTTTTCATTATAATTATGCTAAGATTAAACATAATTACCTCAGAATTATGACACTGAATAAACCCAAGGCTCAGGTTACAGATGAGAAACCTTATTCTGCTTTTTGCTCTGCTTTAAAAACTCCCCCTGTGCCTTCAAGAGCAGCTCAAACCAACTGAGCTGTTGAAATAAATCCTTTTTTACATCTTCAACCTGCTGAGTCCTCAATACAGGAAAACCAATGGATAAGAACAAAAAATCCTGGAGCACATTCCTAGCTCTTCCCTGCCTTCCTTTATTTTAGTTCTTAGTGTTTGCCATAAATAAATTCAGTTTCTAAATAACAATAATAACAATAATAATGATAAAAAATAATAATAAAAGTAATGATTTTGGTAATAATAATAATAATTTAATATTTTAATAATTTCAATAATAATAATCCAAATAAAAGTAAAAATAAAAAAAATTAAAAATATATTTTAAAAAAATAAATGTAATTCTACATTGTGGGGCAATGTCTGTCCATCAAGTCTGAGCTCTTGTCCTCATGTGTCTGGAAAATGTTTATTTATATCCAGAGTGCAGAGGCTTTTCCCAGTTTCCAGGTGGGGATTTGCTGCTCTGGCAGGGCCAGGCTGAGTCACCCTGCTGCTGATGCACCGAAATTTGGGATTTCTTTTGCACTTTCTGCTGGTTTTTGAATTCTCCTGGTTCATGGCAGGGGGTGAAGCCAAGCCCAGCTCCACTCCCCGAGCTCCTCCCAAACTCTGGGCTGAGGTTTTGGCTCCTGGGACCAAAGTTCACTCTGCAGAGGGCGAGGGATGAAGTGCAGCCTCCAGATTCCCTGTTCCTGTGGTTTTTGTGTCTCTTCTCATCTGTGTCAGTTCTCTAAACCCTTCTAGGTCTGGTCCCAATATACCAATTCTCCAATATTCCAATATTCTAATATCCCAATTCTCCAATATTCCAACATTCCAACATTCCACTATTCCAATACTCCAGTATTCCAATATTCCAGTATTCCAATATGCCAATATTCCAGTATTCAAATACTCCAATATGCCAATACTCCAATACTCCAATGCTCAAATATTCAAATATTCCAATATCCCAATATTCCAATACTCCAATACTCAAATATTCAAATATTCCAATAATCCAATATTCCAATACTCGAATATCCCAATATCCCAATATTCCAACATTCCAATACTCCCAATATTCCAATACTCCAACGTTCCAATATTCAAATATTCCAATATCCCAATTCTCCAATATTCCAATATCCCAATACTCCAATATTCCAACATTCCAACATTCCACTATTCCAATACTCCAATATCCCAATACTCCAATATTCCAACATTCCAATTCTCCAATATTCCAATATTCAAATATTCCAATATCCCAATACTCCAATATTCCAATATCCCAATACTCCAATATTCCAACATTCCAACATTCCAATATTCCAATACTCCAATATTCCAATACTCCAATATTCCAATACTCCAATATTCCAATATCCCAATTCTCCAACATTCCAACATTCCAACATTCCAATATTCCAATACTGAAACATTCCAATATTTCAATATCCCAAAACTCCAATATTCCAATACTCCAATATCCCAGCATTCCAATATTCATGGGTAATTCCCATATTTTGGATTCAAGGGCTGCACTCCGACCACCAGAGTTTGGATTTTCTCTGATTTCCTATTTTATCCACATTACTTTTAGAAGGTTCAGTGCAGAAAAATGAGGATTTCATGCAGGGAGGAGAAAATCCAAACACTTTTTACTCTGGGAACTCCCAGGGCTTCCCTCTCCTGGAGACACTGAAGTGAAAAAAAGCAGGAAAGGAAAACCCAAGGCAGGAAAAGCACAAAAAGTTAAAAAAAAAGCACAAAAAGGAAATGGTGAGGACAGAATTAGTTTTTAATGTACTTTCCCCATGTTTTAATAATCCCCAATGCTGTTAATAATACATTTATATCCCTCTAAAGAACAGAACTAATAAACTTCCTTTTTTTTTTCTTTTTTTTAAGGCAGTGTTTGTTCAGGGGGTTAAACTTTCTCCCAGGTGCTATTTCAAAAAAAGAGCAGGGATTTAAACTGCAGGGGAAAAAAAAACCCAGAACTTTGGAGATGATCAGCACCTCCTCGAGTTACTGTCTGCAGCTTAAAGCAGCAGCAGAAAAAATAGAGATATATATATTAAAAAATAGAGATATATATTAAAAAATTGAGATACATATAAAAATGGAGATATAAATATAAATAGATATATATAAATATATATAAATATATATAAATATATATAAATATATATATAAAATAGAGATATATATATAAAAATGGAGATATATATATATATAAATAGAGATATATATAAAAATATATATAATGGAGATATATAAAAATAGATATTTATATATAAAATATATATATATAATGGAAATATATATATAAACAGAGATATATATATTAAAAAAAATATATATACAAAAAATGGAGATATATATATAGAAAAAATAGAGATTATATAAAAAAGGAGATATATATAAAAATGGAGATATATATATATAATAGAGATATATATAAAAATGGATATATATATATAAAAATATATCTATAAAAAAAATAGATATATATATATAAAAATGGAGAGATATATATATAAAAAATAGATATATATATAAAAATAGAGATATATATAAATATATATATAAAAATGGAGATATATATATAAAAATAGAGATATATATTTAAAAATATATATATAATGGAGATATATGTATATATATAAAATATATATAAATATATATTTTATGTGTATATATATATCTATACATAAAAAATGGAGACATATATATATATATATATATATATATCTAAAATAGAGATAAAAATCCAGGCTGCTTTTTCCCAGCTGGGATTGCACAGAGCTGTTTTCCTCAGGGATCTGGGGAATCTCCAGCTTGGCTTCTCCCTCCCGTGATGGGTTCAAGAGCAGATGAGGAATCCATCCCAACCTGAGATTCTCAACTTTTTATTCCTTTTTTCCCTTTTTTTCCCTTTTTCACAGAATGGCACCAGGGCCTTGCAGAGGAGTTTGTGGCTGCCAAATTAGCAGCAAATTAAAAAATCATTAATTAAAAAAGAATTAATTACAACCAGGGGAGGCTCCAGAGACTGGGATGGCCAGGAATGATTCCAGGATATTCTGGGATGTCAGTGAGGGGTGAGCACAGGGACACCCAGCTCTGGATTGGTTTTATTCTCATCCCCCAGGGGATGAGCTGCAGCAGAGATTTTGGGTTTGGTTTGTTCATCTGATTTTCCCAAGTCATGTTTGACTTTCAATGGGATTTTTTTCTGCTTTTTGAAGTGGTTTAACAGGGTGCCAATATTCAAATATTCAAATTTTCAGCTGGTTGGTTCTGTCAGGTGTGAAGGAGGTGCCAAGGTCCCCACAGGGCAGAATTTCCACAGCTCCTGGATTCCCTGCCCAGCTAAAAACCACATTAAACCACAGCATTCCCCCCCCTCATCTCTGTGAATACACATTTAAAAATTATTATCAAAATTAACACTCAGCACACAACCTAGAACAATAAAAACTACTAAATTAAACAGAAGGAAAGCATTTCTTACACCAGCCTCCACCCCTAGACATTTACTATAATTACAATATAAATTGTTCTGCTTAACCTTATGACTCCAAACTTGCTTTGCCCTTTATTTCTCCTAATTAATCTTCCTCTCCCCAGGCCTGGGGCTGCAGGGAGCTGCTCCAGCATCCCCGTGGCATTTCCCCATGGTGAGCAGGCACAAACCCATCCCTGGGAGCGCCCCAGGCCAGGCTTGGAGCAGCCTGGGGTAGGGGAGGGTGTCAGGCTTGGGACGAGATGAGCTTTGAGGTCCCTTCCATCCCAAATTTTGGGGGCTCTGTCCAGGTTTGCCAGGTGGGAACGGGCTGGGAGAAATTCCAGCCTGGAATGGGGCAAAGGATCTTTCACCTCCTTCCCTAGGGAGACCCTAGATTATTTCATCCCAGGCAATGGAGCCAACAGCAATGGGGAGGGTCCCCAGGATCCCAAACACCCCAAAAATCCATCAGGATCTGCTCTCTGGGGGATCTGCTGCAGCCCCAGCGTGCTGGAACCATCCCAGAGCTCCCCGTGCAGCCACAGTGGGAACAAACATTCCTGCCAGGGTCTCACCCCCAGCTGCACCAGCTGGAACCACCCAGCCCCTTTCTCTGTGCTGGGGAATCCAGCTGATCGCTGGCAGGAAGATAAAAATGTTGTCTCCAAAATTAAGGGTGAGATCTGTCCTTTGCTCAGGGCTCTGCAGAGTTTTGGGGGGAAAATCAGGATGGGGTTTGGCAGCAGCTGGGAGGCTGATCCAGGGGTTGGGTTTTGGGGAGGGGAGTGGATGTGAACCCTTTATTTGGAGTCATTTCCCCATTTCCCATCCTGGGGCATCACTTACACTCAGGGATGTTCTGGTGAGGAAAGCCCTGGAAGCAGGAGGGCAGACCCCAAAATCTGTTTTTCTGGTTTTCCCTGGATTTGGGGCAGCTGGGTGTGCTGGCTCCATCCCCTTCCCACAGCTGCTTCCACCTGAGCAAACCCCCAACATCTGGGGGTGCCCAGTGGACACCTCTGCCCCCAGGCCTGGCAGAATCCAGCCTGGATTCACCCCCTCTGCCATTTAAACAAAGAAATTTCATTAAAACTCCTGTGAGCCCTTTTTAGTGAGTGTAGGTGGTGAGAAAACACAGAATTTCCCAAATAAAATCAGCAAAATGCTGGGTGGCAGCCCTGGCTTCCTTAAAAACCCAGCTCTTAATGGATCTGCTGGAAAGTTTTTGAGATGCTGTTTGAAGTCTGGGCCAGTTTTATGTTTTATGCAGGAATTTGGCTACAGGAAGTCTCAGTTCTTTCACGTATTTTGTATCAAAATCCCTTTATAGACCAAATAATCCCTTTTCCATGGCAGAGCTCTGCCCCGTGCCCAGACTGCTCCAACCTGCTCAGGCTGCTGAGATTATTTCTGTCTGAAAGACAAATCTGCAGCTTTTTTATTCATTATTAATTTTTGGTTAAATTTCTAGGCTTTTGCTGTTTTCCAGGGAGATTTTCATGGGGAAACCCCCAGGAATTTCGAGGGGAAGTTGGGGTTCATGAGAAGCTGGGAAGGCACTGAACACAAATGGGCTGAGCTGGTCAGTGGTGCTGGAGGTTTGGCTTCTCTTCCAGCGGTGTGTGAGGAACTAAACACGGGGAAAAAAAATTGTTTGGGAGGAGAGGAGAAAGGAGAGAGAGGAGAAAAAAGGAGAAAGAGGAGAAAAAGGAGAAAGGAGGAAGAGGAGAAAAGGGAGAAAAAGGAGGGAGGAGGAAGATGAGAAAAAGAAGAAAGAGGAGAGAGGAGAAAAGGGAGAAAGAAGAGAGAGGAGAAAAGGGAGAAAAAGGAGAAAAAGGAGGAGAAAGGAGAGGTAAGGGGAGAAAAGGAGAGGAGAAAGGAGAGGAGAAAGGAGAGGAGAAAGGAGAGGAAAGGATAAAAAGAGGAGAAAAAAGAGGAGAAAAAAGAGGAGAAAAAAGAGGAGAAAAAAGAGGAAAGAGGAAAGGAAAGAGAATAAAAAAGAGGAGAAAAAAGAGGAGAGAGGAGAGGAAAGAGGACAAAAAAGACGAGAAAAAAGAGGAGAAAGGAGAGGAAAGAGGAGAAAAAGGAGGAGAAAAAAGAGGAGAAAGGAGAGAAAAGATGAGAAAAAAGAGGAGAAAGGAGAGGAAAGAGGAGAAAAAGGAGAAAAAAGAGAATGAGGAGAAAAAGGGGGAGAAAGGAGAGGAAAGAGGAGAAAAAGGAGAATGAGGAGAAAAAGGAGGAAGAGGAGAAAGAGGAGAGAAAGGAGAAAAGGAGAGCAGAGAGCAGAGAGGAGAAAGGAGAGGAGCATCCCATCCCCGAGTTCCGCGCTCGGATCCCTGCCCTGGAGTCACCTCCGCTGGCACTGGTGGGAAATCCTCGCCAAAAACTCCTGCGGTTCCCCAGCTCCTGAGCTGCCGGGGCTGCTCGGCGCTCCCAAAGGATCAGGAGCGCGACCTGGGGCCGCATCCCGCCCCGCACACGCCGATAGCGGGGCCGGGCTCTGCTCAGCATCCCCGGCAGGCGAGGAAGGCTCCGCAGCCTCCTCCTCCTCCTCCGGGCACCCCGCAGCCAGCAGGGATGGGAGCGAGCCAGAAAAACGGGAGCGAGCTGCGGGAGAGGGGATGGCGGGGATAAGGATGGGGTTTTCATCTCGGCATCCCAAAAAACGCCAGGGGAACGGTCAGGATGGCCCCAGATGGGATTGAGATCCCGGGGGTTGCAAATCCCGCCCGGGTTTGTCTCCCGGGAAGGTCCCGATGTGGCTTTGCAGGGCTGGAAAATGGGGAGAAGGCGAATTCCTGGCTGATTTTCAGCGAAATCCAGTGTAAGAGCAGGAATTTGCAGCTTCAGTGGGAGCAGGCAGAAATGAAACTCTCTGTGATGACACCAGGGACATCCCCAGCCTGGATTTCCCGTGGGGGTGGATGGTGGCAAAGTCTCCTGGACACCCCAAAACCCCCCAAACCCCCAAATTCCAGCCAAAATCCTGCAATTTCCAACCCAAAATACCCCCAAATAAAAAAAATCCACCCAAAACAGCTCGAAAATTCCACTCAAAAAAAAGAGGAAAAACTCAAGCGGTGGGATCAGTATTCCCAGTATATCCCAGTACAGTGCCAGGCTGGACTGGTCACCCCTTTAGCCTCTGCCCAGCCACTGTCCAGGAGGGAACTCTGCCTCCACTTTATCCTTTGCCCTTTCCCAGCTCTGTGGTTCAGTGGCAACCAGGAAAATCCCTCCGAGGCCATCCCTGCTCTGCTCCCAGCTTTGCCAGGCAGAGCCCCGAAAGAAACTGCCCAGAGCCACCTCCATCCCACAGAACCTCGGAATGGGGCTGGGAAAAGCTCCGGGATGGAGGAGCTCACCCCGTGCCCAGCCCAGAGCTCGCACAAACCAACCCCTGAGCCCCTTTCCATGGGAAATTCCTGCTGATTCCAGCCTGAGGTTCCCTCTGCTCCTGTCCCTGTGCCCTGGAGCAGAGCCCGACCTGGGGCTGTCCCAGGTCACAAATTCCCCCTGAGCCTCCTTTTCTCCAGCTGAGCTCCCTCAGGATTCTCCAGCCCCTTCCCAGCTCTCTCCTGATCCTCCAAACCCTTTCCCAGAGCTCCAGATGATCCAAACCGTGCTCTCAAAACCTCTCAAAACTCAATTTTCTTTCACGAACAGCACAACGCTGCTCCCCTTGACCAGCCCTTTGTCCCAGGGCTGGATTGAGGAGGCAGGTTCAGCCTTGCTGGAACTTTTGGGAAGGCAGCACTCGGAGCCAGAGCCTCTCCCGACCGTCCTGAGCTCTGACATGTGCGGAGCAGAGCCGGAGCCTCGCCCGCTCCGAGAGCATCGTGACCTCAGTTAAGCAAACACTTGCTGTAATCGCCTCCAGATCTGCCCTGCCTTTGATCAGCTGCAGGATCACTTTATCTTATGATATAAATATGTAAAACATCCATTTGTTTTCGGGCAGGATGCAAATAAATCGTTGCGTAAGCTGGGGCTGCGGAGCTGCTCAGGCTCCACCTCCTGGCAGGTCGTTCCTGCAGGAACACCGAGTTTCTCTTCCCCAGCTTTGCTTTGTTCCAGTGGTTCCTGTCCCTCCTGGACAGCCCTGGGTGCTCCAGCTGAGCGGTGATGCTGGTGTGGGTGTGGTGCCGTGGAACAGAGCCTGCCCATCCATCCCAATCCCACCCAAAAAGCCAGAACCAGCTCCAGACTCCTGCTGGGGTCACCCAGAAGGTCTGGTGGCCATCCCTGTGGTGTCATCTTGTTGGTGGTCACTCCTGTGGTGGTCACCCCTGTGGTGGTCACCTCTATGGTGGTCATCATGTTGATGGTCACTCCTGTAGTGGTCATCTTGTTGATTGTCACTCCTGTGGTGGTCATCCCTGTAGTGGTCACTCCTGTGGTGGTCACCCCTGTGGTGGTCATCTTGTTGATGGTCATCCCTGTGGTGGTCACCCCTGTGGTGTCACTTTGTTGATGGTCACTCCTGTGGTGGTCACTCCTGTGGTGGTCATCTTGTTGATGGTCATCCCTGTGGTGGTCACTCCTGTGGTGGTCACTCCTGTGGTGGTCATCTTGTTGGTGGTCACTCCTGTGGTGGTCACTTTGTTGATGGTCACCCCTGTGGTGTCACTTTGTTGATGGTCACTCCTGTGGTGGTCACCCCTGTGGTGTCACTTTGTTGGTGGTCATCTTGTTGGTGGTCACTCCTGTGGTGGTCACCTCCCAGCCCTGCCGCCCATCCCACCCCCATCCCACCCCCAACACCCTTTGCTGTTTCCACAGGAATCACTGATCAGGCAAAGAGGGTTTGGTGTTAAATAAACTCTGCTCTTGGGGTTGATTTTTACCCCTCTGTCTCTTCCCCAGCCCCTGATCCCATCCGATTGGGGAGGCAATATCAAAATCCTATGAGTGCCTAGCAGGTAGTTCTGGAGCAATAGATGAAATAGAGATGTTGGCAGTGTTTGACACAGACACTGGAGAGAGTTATGTGAAGGTTTGAAGCTTTTTCTTTTGTTTAGATGATGCCAAATGCCACAAATACCAAATAACAAACAGACATCCTGCCCCAAGCCTGGCAGGAAAGGTCTGAAGAAAAGGGTTACAGATAAGAAAAGCCATAAAACATGGGAATTTAGGGATTCCTATAGGCTGCATGCAAATATTAGGAAATTAGTATATTGTATTAAATTGGTTATTGGAAATTAGAATATTCATCAGCAAAAAATACTTACTGTGTTGTAAATGGAAAATCTCTCTGTCTCTTGCCTCTCTTCTTGTCTCTGCTCTCTTGCTCTAACCTCTCTCTTATACCCACGCCCTGTAATAAAATACTAACCTGAAGAACAGAATATATTGAGCTCCTGAGTCTGTCCTGCCGACCATCCAACAACCAAACCCCACACCAGGCCTGGCTCCCTGCCCCGTGGGAAGCTGCTGGCAGTGCTGGCAGGGTGGGTTTGCAGAGCTAAGCTGAGCTCAGCAGCTCCTCTGTGCTGCCAGCCAGGTTTAAGTGCTTGGCTGGTTGATGGGAAATGGGGATTTGGGCTTTCCCCAGCTGAGATTCCTCAAAATCAACTTCCTCTGCCTGTTCCCAACCCAGGCAGGAGCACAGCCCCTGGTTAAGGTGTCAGGGAAGGGAATCTCTTGACAAATTATAAAAAAAAACCAGCAGCTGATGGCTGGGGAATCTCATCTGCTGAGCCAGGAGAGGGAGGTGAATATTCCCATTTTTCAGAGCTAAGGAAGGATCAGGGATCTCCACCAGCTCTGTTCTCCAGGGGTCTGGCAGAACTTCCCAAGGGATTTTGGGCAGTTCTGACCTCGTTCCTCTGGCCCTGTATCCCACCCTCCTGCAGCTCCTGCATTTACCAGGGAGATTCCTCCTGTCCCAGCCAGGCTGGAGGGGCTTGGAGCAGTGGAAGGTGTCCCAAGGCAGGGGTGGCACTGGATGAACTTTAAGGTCCCTCCCACCCACTCCATGATCCTGTGATTTCCCCTCATCATTAAAAGGATTTCCCAGCCCTTATCCCAAATGCTGCCATGCCCTGTCCCCATTTCCCTGAATAACAGCAATTCCAGGGCAGAGCATGGAGACAAGGATGGGAATCAATATTCCAGTGCTGCTGCAGGGTGTCCTGGAAGGGGAGCTCCGGGAAGATAAGACTGGGTGCATGCAGCAGTGCCAGATGATTAATGAACCTTTGTCCTGGCGAGGCAGATAAAACCCCCAGAGCTGCTGCCCCTGCTAACAGCGTTTCCATCACACTGGAAACATTTTCCCTCATTCTGAGCTATTTCATTATCTGCCTTTATCCAAGGGCAGATGGAATTGGAAATCTCCCCCAGCCCCGTTGTGTTTTCTCACCTCTGCAGCCCCCAGAGTTGGGAGAAATCCACAGCAGTGACTGACATCCCACTTCTTCCCGAATTCCCAGCAGGGATTTGACCCCCTGGCTGTCCCCAAGGGTGGATCCCCACCACAGCTCTGTCATCCCACAGAGTGATTTTCACCTGGAAAAGGGAGAGGGAAACGAGGCAGAGCCCCCAGGGCACTTCCAGGGTGTTTAATCTGGGATGGAGTGGGAGAAAAATCCAGATTTGGATGGGCAGAGCTCTGAAGCCTTTGGAAGTGTAACTGGAAAATCCCTGGTGCCTGAAAAAAACCTTTTCTCCTTTTCCAGCTCAACTTTCTCCTCTCTTAATTTTGCCACAGCTGATCCAAGGAAAAGCCTCATGCCAGGGACAGGCTGGGATCACTCCCTGTGGAATTCAGGAATTCTCCAGGCTGGAAAGCTGAGAACTGCTGAAAAGTTGGGAGTGGGATGGTTTGGATGCTGAAAATTTCAATTTTTCCATGGAATTCCCTTGGAATTCTTGTCACACAATCAGCACAACCCGTGGCACTGTCCCTGGGAGGTGCAGCTGTCCACACAGAAATATTTTTTAATGTATTTTTTATATTTTTCCCACTCCCTGTGGGAATTAAGGAATTCTCCAGGCTGGAAGGCTGAGAACTGCTGAAAAGTTGGGAGTGGGGTGATTTGGATGCTGAAAAGTTCAATTTTTCCATGGAATTCCCTTGGAATTCTTGTCACACAATCAGCACAACCCGTGGCACTGTCCCCGGGAGGTGCAGCTGTCCACACAGAAGTATTTTTAATGTATTTTCTCTGTTTGGAAGTTTTTCTCCAAACTTTTGGGATTCCCTGGGACGTGTGGGGTTTGAGCACTTTGGGATGTGGAGGATTTCGGTGGATTGGGATTTTTCTGGAATTTCCTGGGATGTGTGGGGTTTGAGAGCTTTGGGATTTCCCGGGATGTGCGGGGTTTGAATGGATCGGGATTCCCTGGGATTTCCCGGGATGTGCACGATTTTCATGGATTGGGATTTCCTGGGATGTGTGGGATTTGAGAGCTTTGGGATTTCGTGGAATTTTCTGGGATGTGCAGGATTTGAGATCTTTGGGATTTCCCAGGATGTGCAGGATTTTGGTGGATTGGAATTCTCTGGGATTTCCTGGAATGTGGAGGGTTTGAGTGGTTTGGGATTCCCTGGGATTTCCTGGGATGTGCACGATTTTCATGGATTGGGATTTCCTGGGATGTGTGGGATTTGAGATCTTTGGGATTTCGTGGAATTTTCTGGGATGTGCAGGATTTGAGCCCTTTAGGATTTCCCGGGATGTGCAGGATTTCTGTGGATTGGAATTCTCTGGGATTTCCCAGGATGTGCGGGGTTTGAGTGGTTTGGGATTCCCTGGAATTTCCTGGGATGTGCACGATTTTCATGGATTGGGATTTCCTGGGATGTGCAGGATTTGAGATCTTTGGGATTTCCTGGAATTTTCTGGGATGTGCAGGATTTGAGCCCTTTAGGATTTCCCGGGGTGTGCAGGATTTTGGTGGATTGGAATTCTCTGGGATTTCCTGGAATGTGGAGGGTTTGAGTGGTTTGGGATTCCCTGGGATTTCCTGGGATGTGCACGATTTTCATGGATTGGGATTTCCCAGGATGTGCGGGGTTTGAGTAGATTAGTATTCCCTGGGATGTGCAGGATTTGAGATCTTTGGGATTTCCCAGGATGTGCAGGATTTTGGTGGATTGGGATTTCCTGGGATGTGTGGGATTTGAGATCTTTGAGGATTTCGTGGAATTTTCTGGGATGTGCAGGATTTGAGCCCTTTAGGATTTCCCGGGATGTGCAGGATTTCTGTGGATTGGGATTCTCTGGGATTTCCTGGAATGTGGAGGGTTTGAGTGGTTTGGGATTCCCTGGGATTTCCTGGGATGTGCACGATTTTCATGGATTGGGATTTCCTGGGATGTGTGGGGCTTGAACTCTTTGGGATTTCCCGGGATGTGCAGGGTTTGAGAGCTTTGGGATCTGGGAGAAATGGGATTTATTTAGGATCAGGTTGCAGCAGAGCCCTGATAAACGAACATCCCATTTTCCCCAGATGGAGGAACCCAATCCTGGAGGTATCAGTGCATCTTTTAATGGCCTTGCCCTGAGAAACACAAGGATTCTGTTGAAATGGGATTTTCATTTGCTCCCTGCAAAGCCCTTTTGAGCTGGGGAGGAGGCAGGGGATGGTTGGAATGCTGGTTCTTTGTGGGCAGCCCAGTCAAAATCTAATTATCCCGATTATCAGTCAGGAAAAGGCTCTCTGAGAGAAAAAAAGGGGTTTTTTATTTCTATTTATTTGACAGCAAACCTGAAATGCATCACTTGATACCACAACTGAGCTCTATTCACCCATTTCTGCCATTCCAACAAAAAAAAAAAAAAAAAAAAAAAAAGGAAGAAGTTTGATGCTCTCTTTAATGCCAAGAACTAAAAAGAAAAAAAAAAAAAAGGTCAATTTAAGTTTTACTGGCTTGTTAATTCAAGCTGTTCACTCAAAGTGCATCTTTCCCAGCCTAAAAATGTGCTTTATTTGGGTTTGGAGATAAAGGGCTCCTCCAGGGAGCCTGCAGGCTCTGGAGAAATCCTGGGGCAGAGATGGGGAACAAGCCCAGGAAAAGGGGCATGGAGTGATGCAAATGGGAAAAGTTTCCTAAATCCAGGGTGGGAATGTGGTTTTGGTGGGCTGGGGGGAGGATCCCCTTCAGGATTTGTTTTCTTGCTCACAGGAGGTGAAAATTCCCCTCAGTCAGGTTCTGCTCCCAGAAAATAAAGGGCAGGACAAGAGGAACTGCCCCAGGTTGGATTTTGGGATAAATTCTTGCCCAGGCTGGCACAGGGTGGAGTTCCCATTCCTGCAGGGATTTAAAAGCCACGATGAAATAGCAGAATTTAAAAATTCACACTCCCAGCTGCCATAACATTTCTAAATTCAGAATATTGTTCTTCTCTTCCCTCCCCATCCCCATTTCCCTGCCTGTGTCAGGTCCCACAGCTGCTGTGGATCCAAACCTGGATCTTCCCAAATCCACCCCAAAATTGTGCCCTGGGAGGAGGAGGAGGGTGGGAAGCTCTGATGGGATGGAGCTGGATCCCAGTTTAACCAGGTGAAGCTGCAGGGGGAGAGGACAGGTTATCCTGGAATTCTTTGATTTTTATGGAGACTAAAATTCCAAGAGGAACCATGTCCTGAACCCTAATTCCCCCAAAAATAAAAATATTAAGAAAAATAAAAAAAAAAACCCAACAAAACTGGGATGTCCATGCAGCCAAGAGGAACCATGTCCTGAACCCTAATTCCCCCAAAAATAAAAATATTAAGAAAAATAACAAAATAAACTCAACAAAACTGGGATGTCCATGTAGCCAAGAGGAACCAAGTCCTGAGCCCTAATTCCCAAAAAAACCCAAAAAACCCCCCCAAAAAACTCCAAAAGAAACCCAACAAAACTGGGATGTCCGTGCAGCCAAGAGGAACCATGTCCTGAGCCCTAATTCCCTAAAAAAATAAAAATATAAAACCAAAAAAACCCCAGCAAAACTGGGATGTCCATGCAGCCAAGAGGAACCATGTCCTGAACCCTAATTCCCCCCCCCAAAAAAAATATAAAAAAAAATAAAAAAGAAACCCAACAAAACTGGGATGTGCATGCAGCCAAGAGGAACCAAGTCCTGAGCCCTAATTCCCAAAAAAACCCAAAAAAACCCCCCAAAAAACCCCAAAAGAAACCCAACAAAAGTGGGATGTCCATGCAGCCAAGAGGAGCCATGTCCTGAACCCTAATTCCCAAAAAAAATAAAAAATATAAAAAAAATAAAAAAGAAACCCAACAAAAGTGGGATGTCCATGCAGCCAAGAGGAACCATGTCCTGAACCCTTATTCCCCCCAAAAAAAATAAAAAAAATAAAAAAAATAACAAAAGAAACCCAACAAAACTGGGATGTGCATGCAGCCAAGAGGAACCAAGTCCTGAGCCCTAATTCCCAAAAAACCCAAAAAACCCCCAAAAACCCCCAAAAAGAAACCCAACAAAACTGGGATGTCCATGCAGCCAAGAGGAACCATGTCCTGAACCCTAATTCCCCCCAAAAAATAAAAAATATAAAAAAAATAAAAAAATAAACCCAACAAAAGTGGGATGTCCATGCAGCCAAGAGGAACCATGTCCTGAACCCTAATCCCCCAAAAATAAAAAATATAAAAAAAAAATAAAAAAAGAAACCCAACAACACAGGGATGAAGCAAAGATGGTGGTGCCTCAATGGAGTGCCACAGGAAATTCTGTGCCTGATTCCCTGCTGGGAACAAGGGATGGTGGGACCTGGAGGGGTGCTGGGGATGAGGAAAATCCCATGGTTCTGCTTTCCCTTTGGACAAGGGCACAGCCCTGCTCTTCCAAAGGGCTCCAAGCCTTTTCCAGGCTGGAATCCTTTCATGGAGCAGGAATATTTAATTTTAACTGGCCCTGCCTGGAGTCCTTTCACGGAGCAAGAATATTTAATTTTAACTGGCCCTGCCTGGAGTCCTTTCACGGAGTAGAATATTTAATTTTAACTCCAACTTTGGGGCAAAGGACAGCCCAGCCCGCTTCCCCAGCCTTGCTCTCATTAGTGCAGGGCTGCAGCTCATCAAGCCCCATAAATATTTATATCCTGAGCATTCCCTGGAGCATTCCCAGCGCGGATTTCAGACCTTCAGGCGGTTTGTTGTGCAGCCTGGGGCTCGCTCCCCTCTGGGGGTGTTGGTGATGCTGCTGGGAGCTGCCCTGGCTTCCCTGGGTGGGTGTGCAGCAAACCTCGCTCAGGGATTCCCCCAGGGATGCTCCGAGTCCAGAGGGTTTGCAGCTCTGCCAGCCCTGAGCGCTCAGGAATCAGCAGCTGTTCCCAAAAAACGCGGGGGTTTGTGATAAATGAAGGAACAGAGCGGGGGTTTGCCGAAGCTGCGGCTCTGGGTGAGCTCATGGCACGGGTGGGAAGGGACCTTCCACCCTCCCAGGGCTCTCCGAGCCCGGAGCAATTCCAGGGATGCGCCCCCTCACCTCAGAGGCAGAAAGGACAATGTTGGCTCTGATGGGTCAGGATTTATCGGGGTTTTAGTGGCATTTGGGTTTTGGACCTTGTCAGCTCTAATGGGCGAGGATTTATTTGGGATTTTAGTGGCATTTGGGTTTTAGTGGCATTTGGATTTTGGACCTTGTTGGTTCTGATGGGTGAGAATTTATTGGGATTTTAGTGGCATTTGGGTTTTGCACCTTGTTGGTTCTGATGGGTGAGAATTTATTGGGATTTTAGTGGCATTTGGGTTTTGGACCTTGTCAGCTCTAATGGGTAAGGGTTTATTGGGATTTTAGTGGCATTTGGATTTTGGAGCTTGTTGGCTCTAATGGGTGAGGGTTTATTGGGGTTTTAGTAACATTTGGATTTTGCACCTTGTTGGCTCTGATGGGTGAGGATTCATTGGGATTTTAGTGGCATTTGGGTTTTGGAGCTTACTGGCTCTAAAGGATGAAGATTCATTTTGGATTTTAGTGGCATTTGGGTTTTGGACCTTGTCAGCTCTGATGGTTGAGGATTTATTTGGGATTTTAGTGGCATTTGGGTTTTGCACCTTGTTGGCTCTGATGGGTGAAGGTTTATTGGGGTTTTAGTGACTTTTGGATTTTGGAGCTTGTTCTTGCTGCTCCAATAAACCTGGTTGGTTGTTGACCAGTGGAGAGCACTGGGAATGACAATCATGGAATTACAGAATCATTTTGATTGGAAAACACCTTTAAGATCATTGAAACCAAGCATGTCCTGAAGTTTTGGGTGTTTAACTGTTAATTTTAATTTTTTTTACTGAGAAAATGACCTTTCCTGAAGGTTTTTCCCAAGTTCTGTGGAGTAAAGGGACAGTGTGGCCATTCCTAATATTTTTTCTCCCAAAATATTCCCACCAAAAAATTTGCTGCCTGAGGGAACCTGTCCCTGTAACTTCCATAAGAAAGGATTCCTTCAAAGCTGTTCCAGATTTTTCTTCCAAGCCTTTTATTAGTTAGAATGAACTATTTTTGGTGAATAAAAGGGAGGCAGAATTAGTAATATTAATTAATAATATTTAATTAATAATTCAAAATAATTATTATTTCAATTAGAAGTTCCTGGTGTAAAGAAAAATGCAACTCCATAATCACTGCTACTTAAACACTAAAAGTGTTGACAGCTTTAATGAGTTAATTATCTTAATTTTATTCCATTAGAAAAGATCTTTATTTCAGATTTTAATTGGAATTAAAAAAAATTTAACAGAATATTTTTTTCCAGGCAGGATTATTGACTGCACACTGTGGGAATTCACCTCCTGAACACCTGCACCAGGTATTGCATTTTTTCATTGCATTTTTTAAATTGCATTTCTTTCATTGCATTTCTTTCATGGCATTTTTTCATTGCATTTCTTTCATTGCATTTCTCTCATTGCATTTCTTTCATTGCATTCCTGTGCTGTTTTCCCATTGAATGGGAAAAAAAAAATTCCAAAAAAGTTTTATTTGTGCTGTGCTTGGATTTGAATTTTACTTTTGGAGCTCTGGGCTCTGTGTTTTGCCCACTGGCATCCCAGATTTTCATTGCAAGAAACAGAGAGATTGTGCAGAGTGAATTGAGATTCTTGGAGACTTTGGAAAATCCAGGAGCTTTATTCCCAGTTTTTCCTGGATTATGTGGTGAGGTCTCTTGAAAACAGAGATTTTGTTGTGCAGGGTGAATTAAGGTTCATGGAAGCCTTGGAAAAACTGGGAATTTTATTCCAGTTATTCCCAAATCCCTTGGAAAGAGGGATTCTGTTGTATGGAGTGAATTGAGGGGTTCATGGAGGCTTTGGAAAATCCAGGATCTTTATTCCCAGTTGTTCCTGGACTTTGGTGAGGGCCCTTGGTAACTCTTTTCTCTCCCTGGGGTAACTCTTTTCTCTCTCTGGAGTAAATAATTTCTCTCTCTGGAGTAACTCGTTTCTCCCTCTGGTGCAATTAATTTCCCACTCTGAGGTAACTTTTTTCTCTCTCTGGGGTAACTCTTTTCTCTCTCTGGAGTAAATAATTTCTCTCTCTGGAGTAAATAATTTCTCTCCCTGGGGTAACTCATTTCTCCCTCTGGTGTAATTAATTTCCCTTTCTGGGGTAACTTTTTTCTCTCCCTGGGGTAACTCTTTTCTCTCTCTGGAGTAAATAATTTCTCTCTCTGGAGTAACTCATTTCTCCCTCTGGTGTAATTAATTTCCCTCTCTGGGGTAACTCTTTTTCTCTCTCTGGGGTAACTCATCTATCTCTGAAGTAGCATATTTGTTTCTGGGGTAACTCTTTTCTCTCTCTGGAGTAACTCAGTTTCTCTCTCTGGTGTCTCTGATTTCCCTGCTCAGCCCGTTCCTCAGAGCTCTGGAAAGCTCCAAGTCACTTTTTTGGATTGTTGTGACTCAGCCCAAGAGCCAGATTTGCCATAAGAGAAACGTGAGGACTTTATTTAGCAATTCCCACTTAAACCCTGTGCTCCTCAGTGATGCTTGAACCCAAATTCTCTGCTCCCACTGCCCTGCCCTGATGGATAATCCTGTGCTTTCCTGCTTCTCTCCTTGGAAAATCCTGGGAAAAGCAGCCTCAATGCTCAGGTTGGATTTCCCAGCTGAGCAAATCCTGCCTTGGGGGCTCTGTTTTCCTGCAGGGGAGGAGGAAGCCCCAGTAAACTGTTCCAGTTGTGGTTCTGGAGGCAAATGTGGGCTCTGGTGGATGCTTCTTGAATGGAGGTCAAGCAAAAGTTGCCTCATCCTTGAAGGATTTGCCTGACAAAGGTAGCTGGAATAAAGCTGGGTGTTTTTCTGGAGGGCTGGCCGTGCATCTGAGGAGAACAATTCATGTTTTACAGGCTGGAGCCACAAAAAAGGGATCCAAAACTGGCTGAGACACCTGAAATAAAAATATTCCTCATCAGGGAGGCTGGTGCTTGGGCTCTGTGAGCTCGGCTTGCTCTTGTTCCATCCCCTCATCAGTGATCCTGATAAAATTCTGATAAAATTTTGATTAAATTCTGCCTTTGGGAAGGGCAGGATGAGCTCCCAGCAGGGCAGGCAAAGGTCACTGGGGTGCTGGGATGGGGGTGAAAGGAAACCTCGTGTCCCTCACCAAAACCATGGGGGATTGGTCCTTTTCTTCTTTTCTAAAGGATGACAAAAAGTGGAAGTTAGTAAAAAAAAAATAAAAATAAAGGCTATAAAAATGAGAGCAAGAGATTGAAAAGCTCTTAATCCACTGCATTGCTGAAGAAAAAACAAAAAATGTATGGAGTGGCTTGGTATTTATGGACTGGGATCGTTTTGAGAGAGAAAGCTTTGGAAAGAAAAGGATGAGATAAAGTGAGAATCCCAGCTGGAAGCTGAACCCCAGCCCAGTGATTGATGGAAGTGCCACAGAGGATTTGCTGTCCCCTGCTGCTCCTCAAACCAGCTCCCCACTTTTAGGATTTTCTGTAGTTTTGGGGGTTTATGGAGTGGGGAATTGGGATTGTTGGGGTGGTGCAGGAGGTCAGCACAGATGAGTTCATGCTCCCTTCAGGACTCACAGCCTTGGGAAGAAATGCTGAAAATCCTCTTGTGCTATTTCAGACACACGAAAATCCTCTTGTACTCAAAGGAAAGGATTTGTTGTTCCTGGAGATTTGCAGGAGATTTGGGTTGGATTCTCTTCTTCCATTCTATTCCATTCTCTTCTTCCATTCTATTCCATTCCATTCCATTCCATTCTGGATTGTCAGAGGAGCTCTGGCTGCTTAGGCTGAGCTCAGGGTGGGTTTGAGCTCAGCCTACAGAACAGTGCCCTCGTGTGCTCACAGGGCTGGCAGCTGCAGTCCCTTCCCAAACTCCTCATGGATTTTGGAGTGTGGATGAGGAATTCAAACCTGGGTGTGCACAGGTGTTTATTTGTATTTTTTTTCTCTCTGTGGCTCTAAAGGTTTTTATGGCTGAGATTTTAAATGGTGTGAATGAATGAGCTTTTTTATACTTTATAGTTCAATACACTAATTTTATTTTTTTAAATTCTAAAAGGGAAAAAGCCTAATGGTTGTATTTTATTTTATTTAGATGTCAAAGCTGGCAGAGATTGCTCTGCCTGGCAGCAGCTGAGCTCATGTGCCACGAACCAGAGGTTTAAGGTGTAGATCCCAATTTCAGAATGATCCCAAAAGTGAAAACTCAACATTAATATTTGCATTTCTGGGTGGTTTTGGTTTGGGTTTTCCCCATCATTGTCAGTGCTGTGGGACTGTTTGCAGTGCCCAGTGGGGTTCAAATCCTCATTTCCCAGAGATTTTGCAGATCCCAAACCTGTGTCTTCTCTCCTGTGCTGCTCTGTGGGCACAGCCTCCCAGTCCAGCCCAGTTGCTCCATCACTCCTGGGGATCACAAATCCCATTCCTCACGGGATCCCTGAGGCTGGAAAAGAGCTCCAGGATCATCCCCTCCAGCCCTGCAGTGCCACTGCTGCTCCTCGTGCTCTTCCTCGTTTATCTCATGTTTGAATCCTGGTTTTACTCTTTGCACGATCTAAGTTTGGTTCTTTGTGCAGAGATTTATCCAGCCTGGAGCTTTATCTGCCCCATGGACAGATGTTGTTTTATATCTGGGTAAATACAGAGAAATCAACTTCATTCCAGGCCCACATGTGAAAAAAAAAGCACTGCAGGGCTTTTAGGTCCTATAATTAATATTCTTTGGGATTGTAGCAGAACCTGTGCTGGGAATTAACTTGATTTTTGGGGGAGAGGTGTTTTCTGAGCAGATTTAAAAATGATGAATCTGGTCAAACTTGGGCTCTTGATGAGCTTTATAGTGCTGCTCTGCTGGTGCCTCCTCCCTGCTTCAGGAGAGGGGAGCGTGCCTGATTTTCCCTGGGATTTGGGAACGTGTTCCAGCGGGATGGATGGAGGAATGCTCGTTAAATAAACAGCCAGCGTGGGCCCTGCTGGCCCTGGGTGTGTTTGCCTGAATTTTAGGAAGGGGGATGTGTTTGGAGGAAGGATTTGTGTTCTGCACTCCAAGGGCTGAGATCCCGTGTTTGGATCCAGCCAAGGGAAGTCAGGAGGGGACTGGAATTGCATAAACCAGGGATGTTGTCCATGTGGATGAGCTTGGAGCTGGATCCTGTCCAGCATCTTGAGCATCTTCCTCTCAAGGGTTGGCCTGGGTGACCTTTAATGTCCCTTCTGACCCAAATGTCCCCAAATTTCTGCGGGATCTGGGTTGTTGTTGGTGCTTTTTCCCTGTGGTTGGGAAATGTTTCCCTTCCAGCACAATTCCTGATCTGTGAGGATGGAAATTCCAGAGTGAACCTCTTGGAGATTCCTCTTCTCACAGCCCCAGCGTGACAACAACCAAACCTTTTTTGATTTTTGGCCAGGATGAGTGGGGCAGTGGAAATTCCCACCCCAAACCCTCCTGTGGAGGGATTGCAGAGGAGCTGAGTCCAAACCAGCCCCAGGGAATCTGCAGGGCTTTCCCAGAGAGTGGCTGTAGGGTGGGGCTGGAACTTTGGCTGGTTTGGGGGAATCCAAGTCAGAGGGGGAAGATGGACCAGGAAAAATCCCTGGGGATGCTGGAGCTGTGCCCCAAGGTGATGCTGAGGGCCCAGGCAGAGTGCTGGGTTTAACCTGGGATTCTCTGGGAGGGAATTTTCCTTCTGCTCCTACTCAAATCAGGGAAAACGACTTGCTGTGCACATTTTTTCAATTTGATTCAAGTTGCTTCCCATTTTTCTCTTGGAATCCAGGCAGGAGGATCCTGGGCATTGGCAAACCAGGGTGGGAAGGGCTGCTGCTGCCCCTCTGCTTTTCCTGGTGATCAATCACAGAAATCTTTGCTCTGAGCTTGGTGCTGACTCCAGAGTGGAAAGGCAGCGCTAATCCCTCTGTCCCAACCAAGGGAGGTGCCAAAATCCTGGGATATCCCATTCTGGGAGCCCACAGGCTCTGAATTTCATGCCTGAATTTCTTGTGGCACCAGAATTATCTCCCTGCCATCGTGGCTGCACCAGCAATTCCATGTTCTTATAATCCCCTGCTCGGATAAAAATCAGATGTGCAGCACACGAGCACTAAAGACTTTTATTACAATATCTTTTTAATTATCAAGGTGGGGAATCACGTTTTTACAAAGTCCAATAAATTGAATTTTATTCTGCTTTGTGTGAGGACTTATTTAATAGATTACACGAGGCACGATTCCTCTTTTTTCCTCAGAGGTTTGTTTGTTGTTGAACTCTGGGAAAACGAGCTGGGGATGGAAGCAGAGGGCTGCAGATCCAATCCAAGGATGGTTCAGGGTTGAGATTAGCACAGTTTAATTCCAGATTTTGTGTTTGGAGCAGCTGGGAAGCCCAGACCAGGCTTTGTTAGGAGTCAGCTCCTGCTCTTCCATTTTTGGGAAGTGTCAGATCCTGAATTGTGGCTGTTTCCTTTGGAAGGAGCTCCAGTTCTGCTCCTTGGTGCTGGAATTTGGGGTTTCTGTGGAGAGGGGATGGATTTGGTTCTCAAACTGGGAACTGCTGGGTTATCCCTGGAATTGTGATGGTTGGGATTTAAATCCCTTAAATCCACCCAGTTCCACCTTCCAGCCTGGCCTGGGACAATTCCAGAGCTGCTCTGGGAATTCCATCCCAGCCTCTCCCCACCTCACAGGGAAGTTTTCCTCCCCGAAATCCCATCTGACCCTGCTCTGTTTGTGTTTTATTGGGATTTTTTTCCCTAACACTGAGGTTTGTTCACAGCCTATCCAGCTCTGGGTGGTGTAAAGTTCCCCTCTTACATTTCAGGTTTATTATTTGGGTTTTTTTGGTTGCATTCCCTGTTTCTGACAGTTCACAGCCTCTGGGTCAGTCCCTACAAAAACCCCATTTCAGTTCTGGCTGCTGCTGCAGACAAATTTAGGAGCAATATTTGAAACACCAAGTTCTGTGTGTTGAGGAAATTTGAGGGAATTGCACATGGATCCCCTTCCCCAAATTTGTGCTTGGAAATGCAGCAGAAAAAACTGATCCCTGTGCTAAAAAATAGAAATTTAATGAGTTCCAATTACAGCAAAGTTCCAATATGATCAGGTTTATATTCCCATTTTAAGCTTTTTGGAAGTGAAAATCAATCCTATAAACCCTACAAGACCTTCCTGGCCCCATGGCTGCACAGACATTTCAGAGATGATTTTCATATGCATGGAGTCATCTCAGAATTCTGGAAGGGAACAGTTTGTCTGGGATCCATAATAAATTATTCATCCTTTTATTACCATAATAATCGCTTTTTATGGTTACCCAAGTGAATGTTATTATGAAAGCCCAGAAAAATCTATTAATTATTTTCCAGGTTTTTACAGTATTTCGTTTTTTCCTCAATTTTTTCCCCCCATTCTGGAGGGGTTTTTTGATATTATCAGAAAGTGAAGTTTTTTTGTTTTTTTGGTTTTTTTTGCCCAAAGATAAAAGTTTTTCTGCACACTTGCTTTGTGTATCAGAGCTGGAAAATCAACTTATCCAGGGAAAATGTCAGTCTGGAGGCCTCTTCTCAGTCCCTGTGGATTTTGGGGTGTTAACTTCAACCTTGTGTAGATCCATAAATTTATTTATTAAAAAAAAAATTCACAAACGTGGGGTGGGGTCTTAAAAATAAAAAATATTGCAGGAAAACTGGAACCAGCCTGGAATGGAGGATTTTCCCCCTTTAATATGAGGAGGGGTTGGTGCTGATTAATAGGAACCTCCTAAATTTGTCCAAAATTTTGACAGGGATTTGTGTTCCATTGATAAATTCTTGCTCACAGCCCGGCTGTTTTAGGGCTGGACACTTGTTGGGGTTTTTTTCCCCAAATAAATGAGTCCTGGGGGGATCAGCAGCTCCCAGGGAGTTTTATTGTCAGGTTTTGTCCAGCCTGGCCTGTGGGAGCTCAGCCTAAGCAGGGAGGGCAGGTTGTGGGGTCTGGGCAGGGCCTGGGGTCACTTGTGGGGTCTGGGTCACTTTTGGGGTCTGTGTAAGGCCTGAGTCACTTTTGGGGTCTGGGCAGGGCCTGAGTCACTTTGGGGTCTGTGCAGAACCTGGGTCACTTTTGGGGTCTGTGTAAGGCCTGAGTCACTTTTTGGGGGTCTGGGCAGGGCCTGGGTCACTTTTGGGATCTGTGTAAGGCCTGGGTCACTTTTGGGGTCTCTGTAAGGCCTGAGTCACCTTTTGGGATCTGTGTAAGGCCTGGGTCACTTTTGGGGTCTGTGCAGGGCCTGAGTCACTTTGGGGTCTGTGCAGAACCTGGGTCACTTTTGGGGTCTATGTCATCTTTTGGGGGTCTGTGCTGGGTCTGAGTCACTTTTTGGGGTCTGTGTAAGGCCTGAGTCACTTCTGGGGTCTGGGCAGGGCCTGAGTCACTTTGGGGGTCTGTGCAGAACCTGGGTCACTTTTGGGGGTCTGTGTAAGGCCTGAGTCACTTTTGGGGTCTGTGCAGGGCCTGAGTCACTTTGGGGTCTGTGCAGAACCTGGGTCACTTTTGGGGTCTATGTCATCTTTTGGGGTCTGTGCTGGGTCTGAGTCACTTTTGGGGTCTCTGTAGGATCTGGGTCACTTTTGGGGTCTGGGCAGGGCCTGGGTCACTTTTAGGATCTGTGTAAGGTCTGGGTCACTTTTTGGGATCTGGGTCACCTTTTGGGATCTGTGTAGGGTTTGGGTCACCCTTTAGGGTCTGTGCAGAACCTGAAGTCACTTTTTGGGGTCTGTGCAGGGCCTGGGTCACTTTTGGGGTGTTTGAAGGGCCTGGGTCACTTTTTGGGGTCTGTGCTGGGTCTGAGTCACTTTTGGGTCTGTGCAGGGCCTGGATCACCTTTTGGGGTCTCTGAAGGGTCTGGGTCACTTTTGGGGTCTCTGTAAGGCCTGGATCACCTTTTGGGGCCTGTGCAGAGCCTGAGTCACTTTGGGGTCTGTGAAAGGCCTGGGTCACTTTTTGGGGCCTGTGCAGAACCTGGGTCACTTTTTGGGGTCTGTGCTGGGTCTGGGTCACTTTTTGGGATCTGGGTCACCTTTTGGGGTCTCTGTAGGGTCTCAATCACCTTTTGAGGTCTGTGTAGGGCCTGGGTCACTTTTGGGGTCTGTGCAGAACCTGGGTCACTTTTTGGGGTCTGAGCAGGGTCTGGGTCACTTTTTGGGATCTGGATCACCTTTTGGGATCTGTGTAGGGTTTGGGTCACCTTTTGGGGTCTGTGCAGAACCTGGGTCACTTTTTGAGGTCTGTGCTGGGTCTGGGTCACCTTTTGGGATCTGGATCACCTTTTGGGATCTGTGCAGTGCCTGGATAACTTTTTGAGGTCTATGTAGAACCTAGATCACCTTTTGGGGTCTGGGTCACATTTTGGGGTCTGAGCAGGGTCTGAGTCACTTTTTGGGATCTGGATCACCTTTTGGGATCTGTGTAGGGTTTGGGTAACCCTTTAGGGTCTGTGCAGAACCTGGGTCACTTTTTGGGGTCTGTGCTGGGTCTGGGTCACCTTTTGGGATCTGGATCACCTTTTGGGGTCTGTGCAGTGCCTGGATAACTTTTTGAGGTCTATGTAGAACCTGGAGTCACCTTTTGGGGTCTGGGTCACCTTTTGGGGCCTGTGCAGAGCCAGCCCAGTGCACACCTTCCCCTGGTGTTAAACCACCCCAAAAACCCTGGATAAAGCCCTGCAGGCTGCTCATGGTGCTTCAGCCCTTTGGCCACCTGGGTTTGGTGCTGGCCTCTTGTCAGCTGGGACGTGGCACTGGGAGCTGAACAAATGCCAAGCAGCTGCTTCTCCAATTTTTATTTTTATTTTTTTTTCCCCTGTTCTGGGTTTATTACATTAATGGAGAAGAAGTGCTTCAAGCCCTCGGTGGTTGCTCAATGTAGCCTTTGGCACCACACACAGCAGTGGTGGAAAAAAAGCAAACAGAAGTGTGAAGAGCCCGACAGAACACATGGAAAATATCTGGGATTATATAAATGGGCTCCATGCCTCGAGTGCTGCCTCTCACTCGAGTAAATTCCTCCCACCAAGCAGGCAGAAAAATCAGAATTCAGAGGCAGGAGTGGTGGAAAGGGGGGTTGGGTGTTTTGGGTTTGAGAGGGTTGGAAGGAGGGTAAAGGTGCAATGGGCTGAAGGTTCTTTCTGAGAATACACAATAAAAGGTGTTTGGGCAGGAAAATCACCACACAGGTGTTGGCGGTGGTGCAGGATCAGGCTGGGAGGAGTTCCACAGCTTGCTACTGAGATAAGAGGTAAATGAGGTTACAAAACCTAAAAACTCCAAAAATAAAAAGGCAAACAACAGCAAAATATGAAAAAAACCAAACCCAAAACAAAAACAAATCACAACCCCCGCCAAAAAAACCAAAAACCCCAAAACCAAAACAAAAAAACCCCAAAAAACAACAAACCCCCAAAAAACAACAAAAACCCCAAAACAACAACAAAAAACAACAACAACAAAAAAAACCAAAAAACCAAACAAAAAAAAAAACAAAAAAAAACCCCCAAAAAAACCCAAACAAACAAACAAACAAAAAAAAACCAAAAAAAAACCACAAACAAACCAACCAACCAAAAAAAGCCATATTAAAAAACCCAAACCAACCCAACAAAAATCCCACTAAACAACATCCAGGAGCAGGAACCCCCAGGTAATTGGAATTGTTTCAGTGGTGAGCGTGGTGCTGCAGGTTAATATTTGGGTTTGATGCTCTGAGAGGCTTTTCCAGCATTAATGGTCCCAGTGACTCAGGAGGAACACGGGGATGTGTGACTGAGCAGAAAAGGTTTGGGATTTTTGTTTGCTGTCGTCATTTGGGGGAGTTTCTTCCTCTCCCATGTGGTGGCACAGGTGGAGATCCTTTCCAAGAGACCTGGTGGTGCTTCCAGGTGATTTCAGGAAAATTTTTTTTGTGATTCCTTTGTGATGCAGAGTTTTGGGGTGAAGGACCCTGCAGCCTCCCCTCTCCATCCTCCAGAGAAATTCCTGCCTCTTATCCACCCCCTCCCACCCATCCTCTGCTTCCATCATCTTTCATCTGCCCCTAATCAACATTTCCTATTCTGAGCCTACACCACCCCAAGATTAACCCAAGGGGGGAAGTTCGTGGAGAATTGAAAAATCAATTTCTCTGTCTTTGTGTTTCTGTCAAGGATTGAGTGCCAAGGCTGGAATTCATGCTGATGGTATCGTGTCCACCTAAATCACCTTTCCAGCAGTGCTTGAGATGTGCTGGGCTGAATTCCCTGGCTGCCATCCCATTCCTGGTGGGATGGGGAAGCAGAGGGGGTTGGAGTCGATGCTGACTCCTCCATTTCTGGCAAAAAAAATCTGGTTGTGGAGCAAGAGGGAAATGCTGGCTGGTCAAAATTCCTGGGTGTCCTCATCCCTGACAACAGCTGAGCTCTGCTGTTTATAAAAAGGATTGAGGGCCTTGAGCTGGGCTTAGTCAGCTGCTGATCCCTGGGAACGAGGAGGAAAGGGGGGTGTTGTTTCTCCATCTAATCACTTGCAGGCTTGTGATTACAACATTTAATGATGATGGCCGAGGTCAGTTTTTAATTAGCTGAGCCACATGATGGGCTCTGGCCGTGCCAGCAAAGCCTTTCCTCACTGGTGTCTGGCATGGTGCTGCAGGGGAGCAGCTGTGCCAGTGAAACCCTGGATTTGGGGGTTAAATCATGCTGTGGATTTCCCAGTCCCACTCTGGTGGGTGCAGATTGCAGCGTGCAGCAAGGCCCTGCCTTTGTTCTGCAAAATAAAACTGCAGAAGTTGTGGGGAGCTGGCAGACGTGGCTGTTCCCAGGACTCACATGATGCCGTGGCCTGCTGGAGCTGAGCTCTTGCTGCTTGAATCACATGTTTTTGTCCTGGTAACAACCAATAACACCCCTCTCCTTCCCAAAAAAACCCTAAATATAGCCCTGAGAACCTGGGAGCAGGGCGGGTTGGCACTGTGGGTTTTCCAGAGGGATGGCTGGGATGCAGCTGGGCTGTGCCAGGGGCAGATGGCAGAGCAGGGCTGCTGGTTCCTGAGGCAGCCAGCATTTCCCTCTGCCCTTCCCTGTGAGCATCCCAGCATTTCCCTGTGAGCATCCCAGGCTTGTTCATTCCTGAGGCACCCAGCATTTCCCTGTGAGCATCCCAGGCTGCTCATTCCTGAGGCACCCAGCATTTCCCTGTGAGCATCCCAGGCTGCTGGTTCCTGAGGCACCCAGCATTTCCCTCTGCCCTTCCCTGTGAGCATCCCAGGCTGCTCATTCCTGAGGCACCCAGCATTTCCCTCTGCCCTTCTCTGTGAGCATCCCAGGCTGCTCATTCGTGAGCCAGCCAGATTCTCCCTGTGAGCATCCCAGGCTGCTCATTCCTGAGCCATTCTCAGTTTCTCCCTGTGAGCATCCCAGGCTGCTCATTCCTGAGGCACCCAGCATTTCCCTGTGAGCATCCCAGGCTGTTCATTTCTGAGCCAGCCAGCATTTCCCTGTGAGCATCTCAGGCTGCTCATTCCTGAGGCAGCCAGCATTTCTCTCTGCCCTTCCCTGTGAGCATCCCAGCATTTCCCTGTGAGCATCCCAGACTGCTCATTCCTGAGCTACCCAGCATTTCCCTGTGAGCATCCCAGGCTGTTCATTCCTGAGGCACCCAGCATTTCCCTGTGAACATCCCAGGTTGCTCATTCCTGAGCCATTCTCAGTTTCTCCCTGTGAACATCCCAGGCTGTTCATTCCTGAGCCATTCTCAGTTTCTCCCTGTGAACATCCCAGGCTGTTCATTCCTGAGCCATTCTCAGTTTCTCCCTGTGAGCATCTCAGGCTGCTCATTCCTGAGCCATTCTCAGCATTTCCCTGTGAACATCCCAGGCTGCTCATTCCTGAGCCATTCTCAGTTTCTCCCTGTGAACATCCCAGGCTGCTCATTCCTGAGGCACCCAGCATTTCCCTGTGAGCATCCCAGGCTGGATTCACGCACAGCTTCTCCTCCAGCCTGCATGGAAAGGTGTTGGAAAAGGCAAAGGGATGACTTGGCTTTTCCTGGATGATAACAACCCCCCCAGCTCCCTCCCTGCCGTGGGATGGGCTGGAGGAGATGATTCCCCATGTGATGGATCAGCCCCCTCCAGGCTGAACATTTGTTTGTGAGCATCTCCTGCACGCTCTGCCCTGACCCTGCTCACACGTTCTGTCAGATTTTCCATGGGTTTCCTGGAGGTCTGGAGCTCTCAGGCTGAGCCTGGGTCCCTCTGAGCCGTGCAGGTCTGGACTGTGTTTGGGGGATGAGGTTTTGCCAAGCCTGAGGTCGCTCCCAGCTCTGCACGTGAGCAGAGATCCCTGATCTGCTCTGCCGAGCCAGGGGCTCATCCCTGGGCCAAATTCTGGGGGTTTCACCCCCTCACGCTCTGGGGCTGCTCCCTGCTGAGGGCAGAGCTCCCAGCCTGCTGCTCTGCTCAGAAATCCATCACATTTGGCACTCAGACATCACTACTGGGATTGTTTTTTCCTGTAATGTCACTGTCAAATTGTATTTCCTCAGTTGTTTCATATTTACCTCGTTTTCATCACCAGGTTTAGCCCAGTTTGTAATTTTTCCCCCCTCACTTTTGTTACCATGTTTAGCCCAGTTTGTGATTTTTTTTTCACCGCACTTTTGTCACCAGGTTTAGCCCAGCTTGGTTTTTTCTCACTTTTGTGACCAGGTTTAGCCCAATTTGTGATTTTCCCCCCTCACTTTTGTCACCAGGTTTTGCCCAGTTTGTTTTTTTCTCACTTTTTTCTCCAGGTTTAGCCCAGTTCTGGATTTTTCCCTCACTTTTGTCATCAGGTTTAGCCCAATTTTTTATACCCCCCCCCTCCCTCCACTTTTGTCACCAGGTTTATCTCAATTTGTGATTTCCCCTCACTTTTGTCACCAGGTTTTATCCAAATTTGTGATTTCCCCTCTCACTTTTGTCACCAGGTTTAGCCAGTTTGTGATTTTTTTCCCTCTCACTTTTGTCACCAGGTTTATCCCAATTTGTGATTTCCCCTCACTTTTATCACCAGATTTATCCCAATTTGTGATTTCCCCTCACTTTTATCACCAGGTTTAGCCCAGTTTGTTTTTGCTTTCCTGATTCCTTCAAGAGCTAAGAATCCTCCAGCCCTGACCCTGGGGCACTTTCCTGCTCTAAAGATAAAAGAAGAAATCTCTTTTTGCTGCCCACTCTGGCCAGTTCCTGACCCCCACTTGTCCCATTCCAAAGGAGATGTACTGACTGAAATCTTTCCAGTTCCTTTCCTTTTAACTTGGAGCCTTTCACAGCACCCAAGATTCCCAGTAAGAAAAAACTGGAATATGTGCAAGTTTCTCCTGTACCTCTAATTCAATACCTGAGGGTTTTTTCTACTGAAATTTTGGTTTATTCAGAGCTGAGCTGAACTAAGGCTGGGCTTTGCCTCAAGGATTAACGTTGTGCTTTATGAAGCTGAGCAGTGTTTTGTCCTCTGAGCCTGACCTGGGGCTGCAGTTTTGGGGAAGGTGGAGGAGCTGTTTGGGTTACAGGAGCAGCACTGGACTGAGGGGAGAGCTCTGGCTGGGATTCCCATACTCGGGGTTGGAGCTGCTCCTCCTTTTTTCTTGGCACCCAGGAAATGAGAACAGCTGGAAAATCCTCTGGAAAACTCAGAAGTGAACTTGGATAATCCAAGATTTGCTCTGTCTCTCTGGCACCGTCAGTTTGACGGGGTTGGCACAAATTAAAATTCCTCAGGACCCCTGTAAAGATGAGAAATCCATTTCCTTGCATTTTTGTCTGGAGAGTTGCTTGCTCAATCCAAGTATATCCAGTTCTGCCCTCGGGGAAGAATGAAGGGCAGGATTTGGTGATGTTTGTTTTTTTTCCAGGCCACTTTGGGTTAAGCTTTGACATTAATGATTGGAAAACTCAGGGCTTGTGCAAGGAGATCCCAGGGAAGTGTTAAATCCAGCTGGAAACAGGATCTGGCTCCCACTGGGAGCTTTCCTTGTGTCTGGACAACGCCAGTGGCTTTCCTGGGGATCTCATCTTTTCACCATCCTGATTTCCTTCTCTTATCACTGCTGGCTTTACACACAACCTCCCATCACCAGGCAGGCTCTGGCAGCTCTGATCCCAGCCCAGGATCCGTTCCAAGGCTCTCTGAACGTGCCAGTCAGGAAGGCACTGGAGCGTGGCCTGATATGAAATATTTTGAGTGTCCTGCTGTAGGTCTTGCCTTTGTAAACAAAAGCCATTCCAGGAGTTCAGGGAGGATTGATAGGATCAGGATGTATTTGCAGGGAGGGCTGGCTGGGATGGAGCAGCTGTGACTCGCCCTCGGTGGGAAGTGGAATCTGCTGCTCTCCCTGTGTGGCTGTGAGGGGAAAAAAGGCCTAAAAATGGGGAGAAAGCTTCTTGAGTTGAGATGTATTTTCAAAATGAAGTGTTACAGGAGATATTTGGGATGTTTCAGGGGTGTGCTAAATTAATTCCAGTCTTAATTAAAAGGATGTACTCAACTCTTAATGAGTGCAAGCACATAGTTGGGGTATGAATGGAACATTTGGGATTTTTGGGAGAAATCATTTCCTCTGAGGCTTTGGTGGAGGTTCCCAAATAAGTGTGGCTGCCCCACCCCTGGAAGTGTCCAAGGCCAGGTTGGATGGGGTTTGGAGACCCTGGGACAGTGGAAGGTGTCCCTGAGGTAGGGGTGGAATGGGCTGAACTCTAACATCCCCTCCCCAACCATCCTGTGCTCCCTTCAGTGCTGGGTGTGCTCCATGTCCCAGCATCCAGCACCTGGGATCCAGCTGCTGAGGGAGCCTTTGGGAGCCCATCCTGGCTGGAGAAAGCTCTGGAAGGTGTGGTGAGGGCAGACCCACCTGGATGGGGGTGTTGGAATGATATTGGAGGACACAACTGGAGGATCTCCATGCCAGGACATCTTTTCCTGGCCCTAAATGGGATCAGGTCCTCTGGACAGGAATACTGGAATGACTTTGGAGGACACAACTGGAAGTGCTCCATGCCAGGACATCTTTCCCTGGTCCTAAATGGGACCAGCCCCCTGGACAACGATGTTGGAATGATATTGGAGGACACAACTGGAGGATCTCCATGCCAGGACATCTTTCCCTGGTCCTAAATGGGATCATCCCCTGGACAGGGATGTTGGAATGACATTGGAGAACACAACTGGAGGATCTCCGTGCCAGGACACCTTTCCCTGGCCCTCATTTGGATCATGCCCTCTGGACAGGAATACTGGAATGATATTGGAGGACACAACTGGAGGATCTCCATGCCAGGACACCTTTCCCTGGCCCTCACTGGGAGCAGCTACCTGAACAGGGATGTTGGAATGAAAATGACATTGGAGAACACAACTGGAAGAGCTCCACACCAGGACATCTTTCCCTGGTCCTAAATGGGATCATCCCCTGGACAGGGATGTTGGAATGACATTGGAGAACACAACTGGAAGATCTCCACACCAGGACATCTTTCCCTGGCCCTCACTGGGATCATCCCCTGGACAGGGATGTTGGAATGACATTGGAGAACACAACTGGAAGAGCTCCACACCAGGACATCTTTCCCTGGCCCTCACTCCCCCGAGCTCTGCGAGGCTGAGCGTGGTTTTACGGCGTTCCCGGTTCCGCGGCGTGATGCCACCACACCCTTTTGGAGCAAGGCTGGATCCTGGGGGAGAGGAGCAGTGGATGGGGTGGGGAGCCCTTGGTTGAGCTGCACACCCACCCTCCAGCTGGCTCCATCCCGGGGAGCCCCGGGGCCGCTGGCCCGCAGCTGGCTCGGCGTTGTGACACAAACTCGCTCCGCGGTCCCAGCTGGAGCCGAGCGCGGCCGCGCGTTCCACGGGAGGCGGCGGTGCCAGAACGGCGAGGTCAGGGCTGAGCAGTGTTTTCCTCGGATGGAAGGCGGTGCCTGGGGAACCTCCGGAGCGGCGGGATGAGCTCCGAGCGCACTGGAGATAACGGGGCTCGGGGAGGGGGTTGAGCCAGGGAATATTGGAGAGGATCCATCCCCCAGGCCCAATGGCCGCCCTTCTTGGATGGAGTCATTGGAAGCAGCACAACCGCTGATCCAGAGGGCCAACCTGCTTCCAGGAGTTTTGGGATCGTGGTTTAAACAGGTTTTTGTGTTCCCAGCCCTCTGTGCCCACAGGTGCTGCCTCATTTTCCCCTCGGAGCAGCTCCAGCTCCTCAAGTTTCCCTTTCTTTTTTTATCCAGGGAAAGGCTTTTAGCTCTTCTCTCCTGCAGAATGAGGTGCTCAGAGCTGTCAGCACCACACGAGCCATCCCTCCAGGAGCAGCCCTGCGTCCAAGGGAATGGAGGCAATGTGTCAGAGCACGTGGAAAAATCCCCCGGAGCTTCCAGTCGATGCTGGAATTATTAAAAACAAAAAGAGCGGAGAAAGCGTTCACGGAACTCTGGAAAACGCCACTGATAAGGATCTTTTCCAGGGCTGTTCCAACTTCTCCCATGAAAAGATGAGCTCCAAGTACCAAGGTTTGGGTGTGCATTTGCAGTTTTCCACACATCTTTTGGCTTCTTGCACGGCTCCAGCAGCAGGAGGCACCTGGAAGCTGCTGGAGATGAGCACGGAGCTGCTCCTCTTCTCCTGGCCAAGGATGGAGCCAATGTCCCAGGGATGGTCACTGCCCCTGGAATGGGCTCTGAGGAGCTCTGGATGAGTTCTGGTTTCGCTCTGCAGAGATCCACAGCTTTTTCTTGTGGCTCCCCAGAACTGGATCCGTTCTGAAGAGCAGCAATACATGGAAAATGGAATATTTTGCTTATTAAAGTCACTTGGAGAACTGCAGTTCCGAGGTTGGCAACCAGAGCTCGGAGAGGCTGAAGGAGCTGGAGAGTTCATTGTTCCCCTTTTCCAAGAGAAACTTCCACGTGTGCCAGCACTTTTATTTATAATGCTCAAATAAATGGAGTCCATTTAAAGGTATTATTGAGGGAGCAGCACTTCAAATATATCATTTTTATGTTATTAGGCTGCTCAGAGTGAGGTGTCCTACTGCAGGCAGATAATCCATCCCCCTGCCTGGATTCCAGGCTGGAACTTACTGGAAGCTTTGCACCACAAGAATCTGAGCAAAGGGATTATTTTCAAGGAAAGAAAAGGGAGCTTGAGGAAAATAAGGCTGGAAGGCAGAACCTCAAACCACGGTGGAGAAATTTCCTGACAGCAGCTCCACATCTCGTGACCACCTGATGGCTCCTGAGCTTTTTTGGGATTTCAGCAGATGCCCAAAGGGGAGCTCAGCTGGCTGGGAAGGGTTTGGGGTAGGCTGCACCTGGAGCTGGGGCTGGCTGTCTCCCTTCCTTCATTCCATCCATTCTTTGTTTTGTTGGAACAAGGGAAATCCTGAAGGAATCCAGACGTTCTGGGAAGATCAAATGATTGCCCTGAGCTTTGTTCCTGTGCTGGGGTCCATGGTGTGGGGGAATGCTGCTGGGGCAGGGAGTGCCAGAACCAGCAGCAGATATTCCAAGGGTCAGGAGAGAGGGAAGATGGACTTGTCTGGGAGGATCCTCGTGCCCAGCTGAATTCCCTGCACCCAGGAATTCCCAGGGGCTGATTCAGCCCTGGGAAATCCATGAGATTATTCATGGATGATGCAGCTGTGAATTCCTGCTGGAAGAGTGGCCCAGGGCTGTGGCACACCATAAATAGGGATAATTCCCTGTGTATTTCCCCATTCTCACAGATACAGAAATCAGGATTCAGCCCCGGTCAGAACTACCCCAATAACTGTTGGAATCTGGCAGGAAAAGCTTTAAAAAGTGGGAAGAGAACTGATGTTGTACCTGATTTTGTCAGAGAAGAGTTAAACTCCAGCCAAAGGGAGAATTAAAGAGAGGAGCAAAACAAGATGCAAATGTGTGAAGTGCAGGGGGGATTGGAAAATTCATTTAATTTCCAAATCTTTGGGAGCAGGGGGAGTCTGAGGAATTCAGGTTTTCATCTGCTCCTGGTGCAGCCTTGTCCAACTTCCTCCAGCTTTTCCATGGATCTCAGTCCCCCGGGAGCCAAGACCAAGCCTTAAGTTTTATTTTTTAGCCCAAAAGGGATTTTCATGTGACTATTGGAAGCTTAGGAAGAAACTTTTATCTTGAACTGTGAATTTTGGTGTGAGGCTTCTGGGGCTGCACCAGTTGGATACTGGAGGGGAAAGGAATTGGGAGATGGAGGAGGAAAACTGCTCAGGAGATGGAGGGGGGAAACTTCCTCTGGAGGCTCTTGGGTGAGCTCTGTGTTGTTGAAAAAATCATCCAGTGCCGTCAAGGAAGTGCCTGGGGGCTGGGCTGGGATCTGTCATTGCCACTGTGGTGCCCAGGCAGAACAAGAACCAGAGGAAAGAGCAGATGAGGTGAAGCAGGAGGCAGAATCCCAGATTCTGGATCAGAGTATCCAACCCCAGGATTTTCCAGGATTTTTCTTCCAGTTCTGATATCCCTGCAGGAAGGATCTGTACTTGTGGAATGGCTCAACTCTCGTGTGGTGTCTGTAAATTCCAATCTCAGTGCTCCTGACAGCAAATGTTTGGTTCTTGGGGAATGTCAGAACCTGGTGGCTGTGCTGGGATGGTTGGAACTGGAGTTTAATGGGAATAAATGGATTGGGGGGATTGCAGGTCAAGGGAAGTGGCTGAGAAACCAAGGGGAATTTATCCACTTAAATTTACCCATTTATCCACTTAAATTTACCCATTTATCCACACAAATCTGTCTGCAAGGGTTTCTGCAGAGAGGATTCTTGGAGCTTTTGGGTGAGATCCTTTCCCTCAGCAAAGCCCAGGCTGTGAGCTGGGGGTGAGGACCAGGCTCCCCAGGAAAAGCTTGGGTGGAAATCCTTTCCCTGCACTGGGGCTGTTCCCAGCTCATTCCCAGAGCAGCTGCTGCCCCTGTGGGAGTTGTTTGGAGCAGCGTCCATGTGTGAAATGGGAGAAGTGTGAATTTGCATAAGGAGATTTTCACATCTCTATGGCTGCAGGAGTCTTTGTGTCGGGACAGACAGTCCCCAGGGACTAAACTCAGCCTCTGTATGAGCTAAAAGTCACTGTGACATTTATTGTGAGAGTGAAAGTGCACAGAGTCCTGCTGAGTGTTGCTGCAGCACAGAGCAGGACAAGGAGTGAGAGGGGGTCAGAGAAAGAGCAGTGGGATAAAAGGGTGATGGGGTGAGAGAAGAAGGGAGAGAGTAAGAGCAAGAGAAAAAAGAGATAATAGAGGTAAGAGGAAGAAGAGAGGGGCAAGAGAGAGAGAGAGAGAGAGAGCAATTTCCCGTTTACAATACAATAAATATTCTTCTATGATGAATATTCTAATTTCCACTAACCAATGTAACACAAGACACAAATTCTGTAGCATTTCCATACAGCCTATAGGAATCCTTACATTACCATAGTGTGTTACACTTTAAACTCTAAAAACTGCTCTTGGGACCCTGGCAGGTTTTTCACTGACCTTTGGAGCTGCTCTCCAGCAGAAGGCATTGTTCTGTCAAGAGGGGATTACCCCTAGCTGGCCATCCCATTGTTTCATGGTAATTCAGTCACTGAGGTTTGGTATCTCAGAGGTGGCTTTCATTTCAATCTCGTTCATGGTTTCAGAATCTGAGCATTCATATCTGTAAGATCTTCCTGTTTCATCTTTCCCAACGTGTGACCTCTCCCCAGTGCTGGGGATGGGGGTGGGGAATGCTGACAAACCCCAAATCCTGAGGCTGTTTGGGATCCACCCCTGAGGACCAGCCCTGGCTTTGGCTGCCTCCACCTCCTGTGCCCAGGGAATCTGCCCCAAAAAACTGCAGCTTTGGGAAAACCTGCCTGGCGAGTCCTCCCAAGGATTTCAGCTGGAATTGTGGCTCTGCTCCCCTCACTCCCTTCTCCAGCATCTGGGACCTTCTGGGATTTCAGTTTCTGCTGATTCTCGTTAGCCATGCAAAGAAAATAATTAATAAATGAGTTTCCCAGCAATCCTGGAAGGGATGTGGCTTTTATCCCAAAGTATCCTGAGGCTCAGGATGGATTTTTCTTTCCATGGAAGATAAAAATAACTGATTTTACTGAAGTTTTATAATTTTCTGGTGTATCTTAGTGCCTATTCTCTCCTTCCTTCCATTGCATTTTCCTTTTCTCCTCGAGGGTTTGCTGGAATTTCGAGGTTTTATGGCACCTCTTCTGTCCTTGCCATCTCACCCTCTCTTTCTCTTCCTTGTTTTTGGCCTCAGCAGCTGTAGATCCCCAAAATCCTGGTGAAAGCTTCACCTGAGCCAAGTGGGAGCATTCACTGAGGGCCACGTTCCTTAGGGATTGATTTCATTGACAGAAACTTCAAATTTGGTGCATTCTGTACAAACACTCCTGAGCAAATGGTTAAAATAAGGAACAAGTGAGGGAACAGAAGTTTGCTTTCCCTGTTACTATTTTTATTTTCCTTTTACTGTGTGGTCACAGTAAAAATTCCCCTTCTGGAATCCCAGAGTTTTTTCTTTGCTTCTCACCCTGATTTAGGGCAAAGGTTTGAGCTCCCCCCTGCTCCCGGCTCCTTTGAGTGGGGGAAATGAGGAGGTTTCTTTGGAATATTCTGTTCCCTCCCTGTTTGCTGCCAGTTGGCATCTCTGCAGCCCCTCCACTGCTGCATATTTGGGGATGCAGGAGATTTCTCCTGTTTTTTGAGGTTTGCTCGAATTTCTGTGAGCTCCTCTGGGCAAAACCACCCGGATTTCATTGGGGAAAAGCCACCAGGGAGCTGAGCTGTGTCTGCTTGGGATCAGCTGTGTTTTGTCTGGGAGCTGCAGCAAACAGGATGATTTGGGGTTTTATTTGCATTCTGCACATGCAGCCCCGTGGAGTGCTCCAGGGTGGCATTTTTATCCCCACCCAGCTGTTTGCAGCTGTTCCTCCTGCTGCTCGGGCTCCCAGATGTGCTCAGCAGCTGCATCCAGCCCCAGCTGTGGTTCCATGGAGCTCACTGGGAGGGGAGGTGGCAGAAGGCTGAGGGGGCTGCTGGAGGCGTCCCCTCCAAACTGGATTCCTGCAGAAATCCCCTTGGGTGATCTTGCAGCTCCTGGGATCCCTCAGGAATGGCTGGGGAGGGATCCCAGTGTTGGATTCCTGCTTGGGATGGGCACCAAACACCCATGGACTCCCTGATTTGGGCTGGGGTTGGACTGGGAGCTCCAAATGCCATTCCCAGCCCGGAAAAACCCCAAATTCCTGCTCTGCTGAGTCACCTTGCACAGGGACCCTGCCCTCAGCTGATTCCTGCCTTAGCAGAGGGATCTGAATTCCCCCAGCTCCTCTGATTGATTGGAGGATGGATATTCCTGACCCAGGCTCCAGGGAATTAAACAACCAACCAATTCCTCGTGGTGGATTCCCACAAGGATTCCAGCACCTGGTTCCAGCCTCCAAAGCATCCAGAGCAGCTGCAGGCAGGGAAAGGGAGAGCAGGAGCAGATATTTCCTCAAGGAAGGGCTGGATCCAGAGGATGGGTCCAGCTCCAGAATTCCCTGTGTGGAGGAGCCCTGGGGAGGCCTGGAGGATTCGTTCAGATTTTGCCTTTGGATCTGAGCTCTTTTTTTGGGGGGGCTCAGTTCCTTCCCTGGAAAAGCTGGATGTGCTGATGGATCCCCACGGGGCTGGGTAGCTGAAAGCACAGAGATCATGGAATCGTGGAATGGTTTAAGGGACCTTAAAGCACATCCAGTTCCCTTTCCCTTTTTCCCTTTCCCTTTTCCTTTTTCCTTTCCCTTTTTCCCTTTCCCTTTTCCCTTTTCCCTTTTCCTTTTTCCCTTTCCCTTTCCATTTCCCTTTTTCCCTTTTCCCTTTTCCCCTTTTCCTCTTTCCCTTTCCCCTTTTCCCCTTTCCCCTTTTTCCCTTTCCCTTTCCCTTTTTCCCTTTTCCCTTTTTCCCTTTTTCCCTTTTCCTTTCCCTTTCCCTTTCCCTTTTCTTTTCCCTTTCCTTTCTCAGTTTCCTTTTTACCCTTTCCCCTTTTCCTCTTTCCCTTTCCCTTTTTCCCTTTCCCTTATGTTCTTCCTTCTTTTTCTCTTCACACAGAATCTTTGTCCTTTTCCAGAGCAGACAAAGGATGAATCCAGTTGGAAAGTCCTCAAAGAGCCTCACTGTCACTTCTCCAGCTTTTATTTCCCACTGGCTTCAGCTCCATCCTTTTCCAATTGCATCCTCTCTATTCCCTATCTCTGATTAGAAACAGGACCTTTTCCAAATCATATTTAGGGTTTTAATAACCCTGAATGCATCCTCTGAGCACAAAAAAAAAAAATTTAAAAATCCTTGTGGGAAGATCCCAGGTGAATCCTGGGTTCTTGGGAGCCAAATATTCCATGCTGCTGGCTGGGGGTGGGATGAAGGGGTGCAAAAAGGAATTATTTTATTTGGAAATTTTTTATATTTTAGGGAAAAAATGAAAGGGTGAATGGCTCCACAGTGACAGAGGAGCTGTGGCTGCCCCAGTGCTGGAAGTGTCCAAGGCCAAGTTGGACAGTGGGAGGTGTCCCTGGGATGGGATAATGGGATAATGGGGATGGGATAATGGGATTGGATAATGGGATTGGATAATGGGATAATGGGATTATGGGATGATCCTGAAAGTCCCTTCCAACCCAAAGCATTCCCTGATTTTTCTGGAAGGAACAGAGCACTTGAGGGAACTGATGTGGAGTGGTGTCTATCCAAAATATTATTGGGAAAGGGGCAATATTTATTTTCACGCCAGAAATATAAATTATTAAATTTTGACTGTAATTCTGTGAAGAATGGGAGGGGTGACATTCCTCCCATCAACTTTTCATTAATTTTGACAAGAAAAACAAACAAATTTTTCAATTGAATATTCTCTCAGTTTAAAACTCTTTGCTCCTCCTGAGGGTGTCCATAAACCTTCCTATTAAAAAATTATCAATTCTGGGAAAACTCCCCATTATTCCTCCAGTCTTCCCTTCACTGGAGCTGGATGTTGTTTGTTGGGAATTTCAATATCACCACTGAATAATCCAAATATTTTTTTGCCTGAATGTGGAGCAGGTTTTGTTTTATGGAGCAAATTCCCAGCAGGAATTACTGAACCCTGGAAGAGGGATCTGATTTCTTTCCACAGGGCCCTGAAGCTGTGCCAGCCCCAGCACCTCCTGCTTTATGGGCTATTTATTTATTTTCAGGGCTATTTATGGGCTGCAGCAGGATCTCTCTTTCTTCCAGCCTTCCCTGAGATCTGTTCCCACCTGGAATATCTGAGCCACAGGAAAACCATAAAATGTCTGCTCCTGTAGCTCCTCGGTTTCTAACAGGATTTTCCCCCACTAATTCCAATTTCCACCACTGGGATTTGCCCACAGCATCCATGAGTTGGTTTTGGTTTTTTCATTCTGCACTTCCCTGAGCTTTTCCCAAATCCTCCAGGCTTTGGCTGTGCCCCCAAAAATCTGGGAGTGCCAGGAGCTGGATCACTGCTGATATTCCAGGCACCTCCATCCCAAACCTGGGCAGCCCTTTTTGGATTCCAGCCTGGATTTTGCTCCCCAGGAAAACTCTTCTTCTGGATTCCTAGAGAGAAGTTTCCAAGCTCCCAAGTTCAGCAGGGTTTTCTCACCTCCAAAAAATGCCTGGAGTGGAAATGTTGGCGATAAAAGATTTTTCAGGGCGTGGGTCCCTCTCCTGAACTCCCTGCTCATCCCAAGGAGCTGTGTCCAAAGAAAAATGTGGAGTTTTGAGCAGGGAAAAAAAAATTAAAAAAGAAAAAAAAAAGAAGTATTTTTGCAAGGAACCAAACAGGGAGAGAGGAGCTGCTGCTCTGTTTGTGCTGAGTTCCCAAACATTTCTGACAACCCAGAAAAGGTGGGAAGAGCTCAGCACGTGAGCAAATGGATCTTTGATTTGTTTTTAACCAAATTTGCTTCCTGGCATCTCCAGAACCTGTTCCTGGGCACAGGAATTTGGGGATTTTCCCCACAAATTCTGTGGAGAGAAGCCAGGGCAGTGCCCAGGTTGGTGCTGGGCTCCAGTTCCTGGCAGGAATTGGCCACTCTGAGTTTTCAGCTGTTTTTGCCATAATCCAAATCTGGATGCAGTGCAGAATTCCATCTGTGCTGCTGCTTGCAGCAGGGAGGGAGCACATCTGGCCAGATGTGCTGGGAGAGGGTTTGCAGTGCAAGCCCAGCTGTGATGGTCTCGTCACCCTGGTGGTGGTGAGACCCAAAAATGTCCCAAAATTCTGCTCAAAAATAGCCCAGGGTCTCTCCCCTTCCTGCTGTCACGGCCACAATCCCTACAAATGGATTTCCAGGGAAGGGATTTTGGGAGAAAATTACTCTGAGCTTTGTGCACTGCTTTGGTTTAATCCAAATTTGGTTTAATCCAAATGTCTCTTTTGGGATCTGGAGGGAACCTCCACAAGGAAAATGGGAATTTCTGAACTCAGCAGCGTGAGGATTATCAGGAATCCAGGATAATGGAAATGTGCTGGGTCCCAAATTAATTTATCAATCACTGAGTAACATAAATCAGTGTTCAGTGTAAATCTGTGTCCTGCCACTTTCACAGATCCTTTGAATTTGGCTTTTTCCTCTGGATTCACTTGGAAAACACATTTTCCCAGGTGCCAGACATCTTTGTGCACGAGGAGCAATTTTTTCTTTTCTTTTTCTTTTTTTTTTTTTTAAAGGATAATTCAATATTTTCTGAACAAGTTGTAGTGCTTTAAGTGAAGAACTGAATGGTGGAAGGTGTCCCTGCTCCTGGCAGGGGGTTGGAATGAGCTGAGCTTTGTTCCCTTCCAACCCAAACCAACGATTCTGTGGAGGTGAGGTCATAAAAAGAGCCTGGACTTTGATCTCATTACACTTGGCTGGAATCTGCAAATCATGTGGAGGTGAAAACTTTTCCAGAGTTTGGATCCTTTGGAGCAAAGGCTGCTGGTGAGCTTGGGAGGTGGAACCTGCCAGGGTTGGTTTTCCTGGAATACTGTGGGTTTTTTAGGTGGTGTGACACCCAAGTGCTGCCCCAGGGGGGTTGGGGGTGAATTTTGGAGCAGGTCCTGCTCTGCTCCAGCACATCCACAGCACTCAGACGTTCCCCTCCCTCCCTGCCAAATTTCCAGCTGCTGCAAATGAGTGTTGAAGTTGCTCTGAGCTCATTGTCGAGGCAAGCAGCTGGTGCTGTTGGAATATAGGTTTGGATGGGGCTCCTCGGGATGGGAATGTCATTAATGCCTTTGTGTGAAATAATGAAATGAAATGGAATTGAATTCCTCCCGTGCACCCTGCAGGATTTCAGCGCTCGGGGTTCAAGGGGAAAGGGAAAAATCCCTCTCAAAGCTGAGCTCTCACCACTCTGTGACCTGGGCATTGTCTGAAAATCCTCCTGAAATTCCAATTTCCTGCTCTTTATTGCTGGGGGAATGTTCAGCCTGGTTGGAGTCGGTAGGGAAAAGGCAGGTTGGGATGATGGTGATGGAGCTGCTGGGATTGCAGCTTTTCAAACGAGGCATTTCCTGTGTCTCCTGGGCTGCCAGCAGGTTCTCAGAGTCTGGATAAACCTGGGGTCTCTTTGCTGGCTGGGCTTTCCTCACCCTCCTGCAGGGAGCAGTGGAAGGGGAATTGCAGGAGGAGGGAAAATTCCTGGTTACAGCCAGAGGTGAAATCTGGATCTCAATGAAAGAGGAATTCCACCAGGAGGGAAAAATTCCTGGTTACAGCCAGAAGGTGAAATCTGGATCTCAATGAAAGAGGAATTCCACCAGGAGGGAAAATTCCTGGTTACAGCCAGAAGGTGAAATCTGGATCTCAATGAAAGAGGAATTCCACCAGGAGGGAAAATTCCTGGTTACATCCAGAAGGTGAAATCTGAATTTCCAAACTCTTTTCAGCCCTGGGCACGTTGTTCACCATTCCTAAAATGCAGGTGCCAGCTCTAGGCTGAGTCCCCAAACTTCCCCCTCAGCAGGAATTCTGCTGGCAGGGTGGGATGTGCTGGGCCCTGTAACAAATACTGGGGTGCACAAAAAAAAAAAAAAAAAAAAAAAAAAAAGGGAGAAGAGGAAGGGAAAGCCCACCTGCTTTGTTTTCAGCAGCCCTGAGTGCAGTCTGTCCTCAGAACATCCTGCTCAGCAGCTGAGCCCTCTCCCCAGGGCTCCCCCACACCCCCTCTCCTTCCTGCAGAACGTGGCTCTGCAGATGGAGCTTGTTTGCTTTGTGGTTATGGATCTGCAGGGAAATTAAAAAGGGAGGGAAAGGAAAAAAGTCCCCAACTTCTCCTTTTTTTAGGTATAGGGGGTGGAGTCAGTCTCTCTGCTCATTTTGGGTTTCACCAAACTGCAGGGCTGGGGTGGGAGGTGAAGTTCCAGTGTGGAATCCCAGACTGGGGTGGGTGGGGAGGGGTCCTAAAGCTCCTCCAGTTCCATGGGTTCAAATTTCCTCCCTCCCATGGGCTGTTCAGATTCTCCAAACCCCATTCCTGGAGCTCTTCCAGGGATGGGGAATATCCAGGTGTGGGGAAGGAATGTGGGCAGGCAGGGAGGAACTGGGAGATGATCCCAATGAGGAACTGGGAGATGATCCCAATGGGGGAACTGGGAGATGATCCCAGTGAGGAACTGGGAGGTGATCCCAATGAGGAACTGGGAGATAATCCCAGTGAGGAACTGGGAGGTGATCCCAAAGGAGGAACTGGGAGATGATCCCAAGGGAGGAACTGGGAGATGATCCCAAGGAGGAACTGGGAGATGATCCCAATGAGGAACTGGGAGATAATCCCAGTGAGGAACTGGGAGGTGATCCCAAAGGAGGAACTGGGAGATGATCCCAAGGGAGGAACTGGGAGATGATCCCAAAGGAGGAATTCGGAGATGATCCCAATGAGGAACTGGGGGATGATCCTAATGAGGAATTGGGGGGTGATCCCAATGAGGAATTGGGGGATGATCCCAATGAGGAATTGGGGGATGATCCCAATGAGGAACTGGGAGATGATCCAAGGAGGAACTGGGAGATGATCCTGAAGGAGGAACTGGGAGATGATCCCAATCCTCCATGAGGATTTTTGGGATGGGGAAGAGCAGGATGAGACAGGTGTGGAGTTTGCAGCCTACACCCAGAGTATCTCCCGATGGATGTGTCTCTCCCAGCTCCCCTTGGAATTTGGGTTTGGCACTCAGGGACTGCAGCTCCAGCAGCCCTGAGCATCCGGGGGCTCAGGAAAGCTGGGAAGGAGCAGCAGCTGTGCCAGCCTGGTCCTTCCTCCTCCTCATCCCTCCCAGCACTGGAAGGGGCTGTGAAATTCCATCTCCCCATGCTGGAAGCTCCTTTGGGAGCGGGACGAACCCTGGAGCAGCGGGGAGTGTTTCTGGGATGACACGGCTGCCCGCTCATCCCTGCCGTGCTGGGGATCGGGGGGGGCTTTGTGGGGAGGGGGCGAGTGGAGACGCTGTCAGGGGCGCGGGGCTCCCTCCTGGACCACCCAGCAATTCTCTGTTTTCCGGCAGATGCGGCTGGAGGTTCCCAGCGAGGCTGAGTGGGCAGCAGGAGCGGTCCCAGGGGCTGGAGCTTCCTGCTCACGTCACCGGGATGCTGGCCGGGCAGGCAGGAGCGGGGAGCTGGGATAAATCGGGGTGGAGGCTGGACTCGGCCCTGGGAGCCGAGCTGGGGCAGAGGGGCCGCGGCTGTGCGCCTGGAGAGGGCTCTGGGAGATCTCCAGCGGGATCCCAGCGCTGGAATGGGAGTGTGAGGCACCAGGTGAGGGTCTCTCCCAGTTTGCTGCGTGTTCCCACCCCCCTGGAGCTGGAATTGCTCAGGAGGAGCCTTGGAGCGAGCCCTGGGCTCTTGGGCTGGCTCACAGTGGGGTTTTCTCTGTCCAGCGCTCTCCCCATCCCACCCATTCCTCCTAAAAGGAGCAATTCATCCTCATCCATCCTCCTTCATCCTCATGCATCCTCCTTCATCCTCATCCATCCTCCTTCCTTCTTCATCCTCCTCCTTCATCCTCCTTCCTCTTCCTTCATCCTCATCCATCCTCCTTCCTCCTCCTTCATCCTCCTTCTTCCTCCTCATCCATCCTCCTTCATCCTCCTTCATTCTCCTCCTTCATCCTCCTTCATCCATCCTCCTTCCTCTTCCTTCATCCTCCTTCCTCTTCCTTCATCCTCCTTCCTCTTCCTTCATCCTCCTTCCTCCTCCTTCATCCTCCTTCCTCCTTCCTCCTTCTTCATCCTCATCCATCCTCCTTCATCCTCCTTCCTTCTCCTTCCTCCTTCCTCCTCCTTCCTCCTCCTCCACCCTCTTCCTCCCCTCCAGGGATCCCCAAGGCCATTCCAGAAGGGAACAGGCAGCGAGGGGAGTTGGGATGGGGTTGGCACTTTGCTGGCTTGGTTGGGTTTGGTTGCTTTGTTTGTTGGTTTATTTATTTGTTTGCTCCAAGTGGTTTTCCTCTGGTTCCAGCTGGAGCCTTGCCCTGAGCTCCAGGGTTTGTTGTTTTTTGGGGTTTTTTTGGGGGAATCAAAGAACCTTTATGCTGTGAAATGCAAATGTGAGGGTGCCGTGCAAGGCAGGCTGAGGGCTTTGTAAATGTCTGTATTTATATTTATAAAAGCCCTTTTATTTCCTTGGAATTCTGTGGCTGTGCTGCTCTAACAAAGTGAGCTCTGATTCAATTTGTGGTTCTTATCCAACCTGCAAACAAGGCTGACTTCTGGAAGTGCTTTAAAACCCATCAATTCCAGCAGGCTTTTCCTCTCAGAACTCATTACAGCATTTCCCTCCTTTGTTTCTTCCTGAGTCCCACACTGTAACTCAAGTATCCTGCCCTGGGATGCATCTCTGAGGTGAAATCCCTGGAATTCTGCATGGCTTTCACCACAGGGTTCCTGCTTTGTTGCACTACATGAATCTACTCCAGCCCTTGGTTCTTTAGAGATTTTTATTTCTTATTTTTATTTTTATTTTTATTTTTATTTTTATTTTTATTTTTATTTTTATTTTTATTTTTATTTTTATTTTTATTTTTATTTCTATTTCTATTTCTATTTCTATTTCTCTTTCTATATTTTATTTTTATTTTTATTTTTATTTTTATTTTTATTTTTATTTTTATTTTTATTCTTATTTCTATTTCTATTTCTATCTATTTCTATTTCTATTTCTATTTCTATTTCTATTTCTATTTCTATTTCTATTTCTATTTCTATTTCTATTTCTATTTTTTATTTTTATTTGTATTTTTATTTCTTTGTTTTAGCTAATTTTATATTTTTCACATCCCTTTTGCCGCCTGGTTTTCCATCTTTTACCTTTGCAGAGGTAAAATCACCTGCAGTATCAATCTTGCTGGAATGAGCTTGAAGGTTCATTATGGCTCAAGGAAAACGAGCTGGGTCTTGTCTCTGATTTATTATTGCACCTGTCTTGGCTTTAAAACAAATTAATAGGGAAAATGTAATAAAAGCTGGAAATCTGGGGATTGTTTTAGTCTTGTGCAGCCCGGGAAGGGCAGGAGTTCCTGGGAGGGTGGGGAGACCCTGGGGTGGATTTCCCAGAGCATCTGTGGCTGCTTTGGATGCCTGGAGATGTCCCAGGCCAGGGCTGGGGCACCCTGGGACAGTGGGAAGCGTCCCTGCCATGGCAGGAGAGTTTTGAGATCTTTCCAAACCAATTCCAACCGGAGACAGCTCACAAAATTGGGAATTTCAGGTTAGCCTGGTGAGGGATGGATCCCTGTGGAAAGCTCCTGGGGGGAGCAGATGCTGCTCAGCGTCCCCATCCCATTTCCCTCCCCTCTGGAAATTCCCTGGGGGTGAGGAACGCCAGGGATCTTCCTGAGGGATGTTGTGGCTGCAGGCATTTCCAGCAGGCTGCTCTTTTCCCACACTCAGCTTTTGTTTTGGTTCTCCCCCTTCCTCGAGCTGTTTGCTGGATTAGCCACGAGTCTGATAAAATCTGGATGGGCTGAGGGATCCTCTCTCCTTGGGGAAAGGGCCTGGCTCAGGTTTGGGTGCTGGTTTTATCCCCTTGTGCTCCAGCTCCTGGTGTTCTCTGCGTGCCAGGAAAAGGTTTTTGGACAAAGTGCTGCTCCTGTAGGGTTTTTCTTTAAGGGTGAATCTTCCACCAGAAAATCCCTCAGAAAGTTCTCAGTGTTGGGATGAAATGTCCCAACCTCTGCTGGGAAAGGGGAAGTGGAGCTGGTTCACCTGGGTGGGAGGGAGTGGGAAGGAGCTCCAGGTGGTCCCCGAGTGTGGAAGGAGCCCCTGGAGCACCCAGGGCTGCTCAGGGCTGGATTTATCCCCTTTGAACCTTGCTGTGTAATCAGAACCCCCAGCCCTGCCCTCCACCCTGGCAGGAAAAGCAGCTCCATTTAAATCCCTCTTTGCGAGTGTGGAGAGCAGGACTTTGTCTGGGTTTGGGAGGAAATTTGGAGACTCTGCCTGAGGGGATGCTGGAATCAGGCATCAGGAGCACCCCAAGGACTCCACGTGCTTGCCTGGAGCTCCAGCCCAGCTCTGAGTTTTGGTTTGGAGTTCCAGTTTGAGGTTTTAGCAGATGGGCTCATCCTGCTCGGATCCCAGAGCAATAAACAAATAATTCACCATGCACCAAGTCCCAGGGTGCTCCCAAACCCTTAATCACTGCCTGGGGCTTTCCTCCCTCCGTGCTAATGATCCTCTCTGCTCTCCATGGACATTTCTCCTCTGCAAGGGTGTTTAACTCAAGAATCCTGAATTTAAATCGAGACTAAGTCAGGCTTTGAGGCTGCAGAGCAAGCGCTGCTGCTGTCCCAAAAAGAATTCCTTGGGAAATCTGAAAGGGATTTTTCCCAGCTGTTTGTGTCTCGGGGGGTGAAATTAGGTGACCTATATTCCATGGCAGGGCTGCAGGACAGGGCTCATCCCCAGGCAGGAATTTCACTCCTGATGAATAACAATCAAATCAAAAAGGAGGAAACCACATCTGACTGCTCTGCCCCTTCCCAGGAGCCAGCGTGACTAATGGGATTGCTCCGGGGCGAGCTGGACGCCTCACTGGAGTAAAAATAAAATCCAGAAGCCCGGACTGGTGTGAGTGACGTGAGTCATGCTCGGGCTTCTGCAGCTCCGTGGGATCGCAGAGCTGAGCTCCTGCCGGGGCACCCCGGGCACAAAATCCCCGAAAAATAACCGGGGGTGACGCCACCGTGCTTGGACCTGGAATATGGGGGTGATATCCATGTTTTTATGGGGTGCAGAGGATTGCTCAGCCCATTGTGATCCCAGTTTGGGGGTGTTATCCATATTTTGGGTGCAGAGGATTGCTCAGCCTACTGTGATCCCAATTTTGGGGTTATCCCTGTTTTGACACGGGGTGCAGAGGATTGCTCGCCCACTGTGATCCCAGTTTTGGGGTGTTATCCATATTTTGGGTGCAGAGGATTGCTCAGCCCAGTGTGATCCCAATTTGGGGTTATCCCTGTTTTGACACGGGGTGCAGAGGATTGCTCAGCCCCTGTGTGATCCCAGTTTTGGGGTATTATCCATATTTTGGGTGCAGAGGATTGCTCAGCCCCTGTGTGATCCCAGTTTGGGGGTTTTCCATGTTTTGGCAGCAGAGGATTGCTCAGCCCACTGTGATCCCAGTTTTGGGGTGTTATCCATGTGTGGCATCCCCACCTTGGCAGGAGGTGCAGGAAGGTGTCTCTGCCCGTGGAACAGGAGCAGCTTTGAGGTTTTTCCAATCCAAACCATCCTGTGGTGGCCACTGGGGTGGCCAGAGGGAATTGGGGTGGCCAAAAGGAATTGGGGTGGCCAAAGGGAATTGGGGTGGCCAGAGGGAATTGGGGTGGCCAGAGGGAATTGGGGTGAACAGAGGAAATTGGGGTGGCCAAAAGGAATTGGGGTGGCCAGAAGGAATTGGGGTGGCCAAAGGGAATTGGGATGGCCAAAGGGAATTGGGGTGGCCAAAAGGAATTGGGGTGGCCAAAGGGAATTGGGGTGGCCAAAAGGAATTGGGGTGGCCAGAGGGAATTGGGTGAACAGAGGGAATTGGGGTGGCCAGAGGGAATTGGGGTGGCCAAAGTGTGATGGCTTTGCAGGGAATTGGGGAATTGGCCAGTGGGGCTGGAACTGGGAATGGGAAGGGCAGGGCAGGGCAGCACTTTTTTCCCTCTCCACGCTCTCCATGAGCAGCAATCACTGATGGAAACCCAGAGACACCTCCCAGACCTTGGCTCACTCTCCAGAGGTGTCCTGGCTCTGCTCCAGGAGGGATTTCACCCAAAATAGGCCCAGCCTGGCTCCAAGAGGAGCAGGAGCCATCCCGAGCTGGGGCTTTGAAAGCTCTCGGGTCATTTCACACTTGGGGGTGAGGGCTGTGCCAAAGAAGGGAAAACATCCCAGATTCCCACCCAAAAGCAGCAGTTGATGCCTTGGACCGTGCTGGGGTTGAGTCATCGAGTTTGGCTCTGGGAGGAACGAGCTGCAATCACAGTCAGAGCGAACCAAACTGGGAAAAGGCCAAAAATCCCAAAAGGTGCCAAGGTTTGGAGGGGCTGGGCTGGATTCCTGCTGGGAGGGACTCCCCTCCACGAGGGACAGGGACCTTGAGGGGTGACACAAAACCAGAATAAAACCCTCCCAAGAGCTCTGCTGGGAAAATGTGTCTCAGGCTAGATAAAAATGAGGTTTAAAAAAAATAATCTTCCAGTAGTTTTTGGTTGTATAACACTGAAGACATCACTTATTTCTTGCCAAACCCCCTGATAAGACCCCCTCTGTGTTTTTCCTTTTAATTAAAACGAGCTTTTCTTTATGGACAAATAAAACATCGGTGCCATATTTTTCTTTTATGGAATATTATGTCATGGCAAGGATTTGTGGCTGCTCCAGACACTGAATTCCCAGTGGGAGGGAAGTAAATCTCAAGTGCATTCTCCAACCCTTCCCTGATATAAAGAGGCCCAATGTCTGCTCATAAATATTCCTGCTTTTCCAGAGGATCCTGGCTGCCTCTGCTGCTTTAATGCTTTGGATTAAGAGTTGCAAGAGAGACATAAATTTAATCTCTGGGCCTACAGAAAGAAAAAGGGCTCTCTAAGTTTCAAAATATTTTTCTTTGCAATAAAACCAGCAGAATTATTGATTGGAGCTCCTGGAACTTGCAGGGCTGGGGTGTTTTTTTTTGTTTGGTTTTGTTTTTGTTTAATTTTATTTTAGTTATCAATGCTCAGGAGCAGAGGCTGTTGGTTATGTGGCAGCATAACCCCAGCCAGGGCTGCTCCCAGTTTTTTGGTGGCATTTGGATTTGTTGTCCAGGAAATGAGGAGAAGAGAAAGAAACATGGGAATTTTGTGCTGGGTCTGCAGCAGAAAGTCCTGGGATGATCCAGCCCCTCTCGGTGGCCTTCCCCAGGGAGGGAAAAGAAAAAACCACAGGGCAGGAGTGAGAAATCCGTGGGATTTTGGGAGTGATTGGGAGCTGGAGTCAGCAGCCCTGGGAGTGTTTGTTGGGTTAAAGGAGCTGGGACTCAGTTTTGGGGACGTTCAGTCCAGTTCAGGACGTTCATCCCCCCGTGGGGAGCACAAACCCACAGTGTGGGGATGTGATTCCTGCAGGAAAACTTCACGCTGGAGGCATCTCCTGCCACAACCTGGATTTTGGGATCTCAGGGAGTTCCCTCCCAACACGTGGATTTGTTGCAAATTTATTTGATGGGGGGTTCCTGCTGTGCCTCGTGGGGTCTGAAATATTCAAATTCTATCCTGCTGTTCTATTACTCACACTCCCAAATGTTCCAGTGCCTGGTCTGGGCACTCCTGGGCTGGATTTTGGCCAGTTTGCTGCAGTGGTGTCATTTGCAGAGTCTCCTGAGCTGCAATCCTGAACCACTTCCCATCCTGGCTGCGCTGGGCAGGAAGGAAAATCCATTGTTTCCCACCCCCCTCGTGGTTTTTGGGGCTGGAAGGGGAAGGCTCCTGGTTTCCCTCCCAGGAAAGGTGAACTCAGAGTTCCTTGTGTGGTTTTTGGGGTGTTTCTGCTGCTCTGGCCCCTCTGCCCTTTCTCCAGGAGCTTTTTTCCAAGGGAAAACTCATAAAACACAAAATTCTTTCTTCCCTGCTCCCCCCATCTCCTGGCTGCCCCTGGCCCTCTCCCCAGAACTCATTACTGGATTTTTTGGGGATGCTCTGGGAGCCCCCCAGAGTTTCCAAGGGTCTCTCACCCTCTCAGCTCCCTGCTGCTGCCTGGGTTTCCTCTCCTCTGGTTCTTTTTCTGGATTCTTCCCTTGCCCAGCTCCTCTTGGCCCTCATCTCTTTGTTTTTCCTCTCCCAGCCTCTTCCTCCGTCAGTATTTCTGTCACCCTGCTCTCCTTTCTCAGAGTTTCTCCTTTCTTTGGAGATTTTCTTTATTCCTTTTTCACCTTTTTTTTGTTCTTTCTTTTCCAGTTTAGGGAAAATCTCTACAAATACCTTGGAGCTCATCTCATCTTCCTTGCTCTGATGGCTGCAGCCAGGGTTGGGGCAGTGCCAAGCAAACTTCCCAGAATTTTTCCATAGCTTCCTTTAACCCTAAAATCCTCTTTTTCTTCCTTATTTAATCACCAAACTTCTTGGGTCATGGATCCTAGGATTATTAGGATTGGGAAGGAATTAAAGCTCATCCAGTCCCACCCCTTTTCACTGTCCCAGGTTATTCCAACTTGGTTTTGGGCACTTCCAGGGATCCAGGAGCAGCCACAGCATCTCTGGGCACCTTGTGCCAGTCCCTCCCCATCCTCCCAGCCAAGAATTCCTTCCCAAAATCCCATCCATCCCTGCCCTGCTTTGTGCTGGTCAAGCTTTGGCCTCTTGGAACCATCTTGAAGTAAAAATTTCCTCGTCCATATAAAAAAATCCACATTAATTATCAAGCAGCTGATGGGATCTAAGGTCAGGGAGAAGCTGGGGGCAAGGGAGAGTCTAAAAATTTGGGATTAACATCAGGCAAGGGAAGGGAGAGGGGAAAAGGGGAACAATTCCACAGTGAACATGTGGCTGCTCTTTTGCCACATGGTGAAATCCATCCCGGGGCACCTGAGCAGGTGAATAAATGTGGATTTTGGACCTGCTCAAACAGATTTTTGTCTCTGGGATGGCTCCCTCAAGGTGTGGCCTGTGTTTTGTGGGTCAGCAGGAGCAACGTGCTCCATCCCTGGCACGGATCTGTGGCATCAGCAATTCCTAAAGCAGCTTCACAGCAGGGAAAATGTTTGGTTTGGAGTTTTTATGGTTTTTTTTTCTGGCTCTGATCTTTTCAGTGTCTATTTTTTAACCTAAAGTACATTCTTGGGCCTTCCAACTTTTCTTTTTATGATCTTTTATTTGCCAAAGATATTAAAATGTATATATTTTTATATATATATCTATATATTCCTAGAGGAAGTTGCCAAAGCAAACTGTCCTCACTGTGTGTCTGCTCCTGCTTTGGGTTTTCCTCCTCATCCAGCCTCCATCTGGGCCAGAAATGAAGGAATGGGAGCAAAATCCAGGTGGATTTCTGGGCTGGAACCTTCTCATCCCGTCCTGGGGCAGGGAAAAGTGGCAGGGTGGGGCTGGTGGATCACACAGCTTGGGAGTATCCAAAGCTGAGCATTCCCAGTGGATCCTTGGCAAATTTTGGGATGTCTCAGTGGGCAGCACCTCAAACCAGCCCTGTGAGGATGCAGGGAATGAGGGGATGGAATCAATGGATTTAGGGATGGAGACAAATGGATTGAGGGGATGGAGCTGCAGGGATTGAGGGGATGGAATTCCAGGGATGAGGGGATGGAATTCCAGGGATTTAGGGGATGGAGCTGCTCCCAGGGAATGAGGGGATGGAGCTGCAGAGATTTAGGGGATGGAATTCCAGGAATGAGGGGATGGAATTCCAGGGATTTAATGGCTGGAATTCCAGGGAATGAGGGGATGAGGAGACGGAGCTGCAGAGATTTAGGGGATGGAATTCCAGGGATGAGGGGATGGAGCTGCAGAGATTTAGGGGATGGAGCTGCAGGGAATGAGGGGATGGAATTCCAGGGATGAGGGGATGGAGCTGCAGGAATAAGGGGATGGAGCTCAATGGATTTAGGGATGGAACTCAGTGGATTGAGGGGATGGAGCTGCAGAGATTTAGGGGATGGAGCTGCAAGGATGGAGGGGATGGAATTCCAGGGAATGAGGGGATGAGGGGATGGAGCTGCAGAGATTTAGGGGATGGAATTCCAGGGATGAGGGGATGGAGCTGCTGCAGCGCTCGGGCGGGTGAGTCACGGCCCCTCTGAGTCACACCCGTGATTTCATGGCCGGAGGTTCAGGCTCAAAGTGCCCCAGGGAGGAGATTGCCGACCCTGGGAGCGCAGAGGAGTGAGATGTTCGTGAGGATGCTCGTGGGGATGTTCGTGGGGATGTTCGTGGGGATGTTCGTGGGGATGCTCGTGGGGATGTTCGTGGGGATGCTCGTGGGGATGTTCGTGGGGATGTTCGTGGGGATGCTCGTGGGGATGTTCGTGGGGATGCCCGTGGGGATGTTCGTGGGGATGCTCCCGTGGGGATGCTCGTGGGGATGTTCGTGGGGATGCTCGTGGGGATGTTCGTGGGGATGTTCGTGGGGATGCTCATGGGGATGCTCGTGGGGATGCTCGTGGGGATGTTCGTGGGGATGCTCGTGGGGATGCTCGTGGGGATGTTCGTGGGGATGCTCGTGGGGATGCTCGTGGGGATGCTCGTGGGGATGCTCGTGGGGATGCTCGTGGGGATGTTCGTGGGGATGCTCGTGGGGATGCTCGTGGGGATGCTCGTGGGGAGTGCAGTGAAGCTCCCAGCTGGGCGAGCCCCACACGATTTGGGATGTGCTGATGTCATGGTGCTGACAATGTGCGCTGGAAAAAATCCCTCCAGGCCACAATCTGCCGGTTCCTGGGAGCTCTGAGGAGGATTACTGCTCTGTGCTGCTGGATGGGGTTTGCACCCTCCTTTCCCTGCCTTGTCCTGAGCTTTGCAGGTGTGGTTTGGCTGCTGGAGGAGCTGGGGCTGCTCCAATCCCTGTGGGTTGGAAATTCCCAGGAATAAAATCCCTTCCTCAGCAGCCCCCCGAACCCCCCAGCCCTTCCTGACCCTTTCTGACCCAATTAACGATCCTTTGGAAGCTTTAATTGTTTTGTGGGGTCAGCTTCTGCTGCTCCTGACGTTTTCCTTGGCTCTTCCTGCTGGGAGCACCTTTTCACCAGCAAAATAAACGCAGGCACCACACCTGGCAAAGATCTGCCTCTGTGGGAAGGGAGATCTCCAGAGGCTGCACATTCCATGGGGAATAATATCCAAAAATTAAATCCAGCACAGCTGCTGCCACCCAGGGATGGCCTTGACCTGCCCACATCAAAATCCTGCCCACAACAAACACATCAAATAAAATACTTGCCCCAAGCCCCTAAAATTTGTAAAACTAATGATTAAACAGGAGCAGAAAAAGGTGATAGCTGAGGATGGGATCTTCTGAATGCCAAGGAAATGAAATATTCCTGTTGTGGGTAGGAAAACCTCCAAGCTCCAGCCTGCTGCTTTCTGCAGAGAGGATTTCCAATTAAATCCAGGCTGTGGAATCCCATCACTCTGCACCTGCTGGAAAAGGGCTGGGCAGGCTGGAATAGTCACAGGAGGGGGAAACTGAACAGTGAAAACAAGGGCTGGGACAAAGAGCAGAAGTTCTGTCTGGTTTTTCCTGATCTGAGGGTTTCTCCACGTTGTGAGGGAATTTGAGCAGCCCCATCATTAACCTTGTTCAAAAATCAGGGATTTATCAAAATGAGGTTTCCCAAGCTTTCCCAAGGGCAGAAATCTGGGATTGCCTCTGCCTCCACTCCTTGGACAATCCCAAGAGTTCAATCCCTGTGCCCCAAGACCCTGTTCTGGCCTCTGCAGCAAGAAAAAGCAATAACACAGAAATAATGAAGGTTTGGGGAGCTGTTCTGGGGAGATCTCTCTGGTTTGTGTCAGAGACTGAGAGCTGGGCCTGGGGCTCTGCTTAAAACCTGATACAATCAGAAACAGCCCCAGAAAAAAAAAAAAAAAAAGAAAATAACAAAAACCAGGCTGGTTAATTAAAGCACTCCTTAAAAAGTTCTTTAGAAAGCTAGGGGATCCTGGAGGAGATAAAGGCACGGGGAGAGGTGGATGCTCTGAGCCTGGGGCACGAGCAAAGCCAGATGTGGCTGGGCTGGCCCTGCTCCAGATGTGCACTGGGCTCTGCCCACCTGGGGCTGCAGCTGGCAGGGATTGGGTCAGGGTGGGCAGTGCTGGCTCTGCAGGTGCTGCTCTGGCAGAAGGAGGAGAGGAGGGGAGGGGGGAGAGGGAGGGAAGGGGAGGCAATATCAAAATCTTATGAGTGCCTAGCAGGTAGTTCTGGAGCAATAGATGAAATAGAGATGTTGGCAGTATTTAACATAAATGCTGAAAATAGTCATGTGAAGGTTTGAAGCTTTTTCTTTTGTTTAGATGATGCCAAATGCCACAAATACCAAATAACAAACAGACATCCTGCCCCAAGCCTGGCAGGAAAGGTCTGAAGAAAAGGGTTACAGATAAGAAAGCCATAAAACATGGGAATTTAGGGATTCCTATAGCTGCATGCAAATATTAGGAAATGAGTATATTGTATTAGATTGGTTATTGGGAATTGGAATATTAATCAGTGAAAAATACTTATTGTGTTGTAAATGGAAAATCTTTCTCTTGTCTCTCTTTTTGTCTCTGCTCTCTTGCTCTAACTTCTCTCTGAGCTCTCTCTTATACCCACACCCTATAATAAAATACTAACCTGAAGAACAGAATATATTGAGCTTGTGAGTTTGTCCTGCAACAACCCAACAACCAAACCCCACAGGAGTGATGGAGCAGAGCACTGGGGGGATTTTATAAAGGAGACAGCAGCACAAAACTGCTGAGAAATCTCCTCCCTGCAGCTGCTGTGAGGTGGGAATCTGCTGCCATCTCCCAGTCCTGTGCAGGGATGTGCAAAATGAGGCTGAGCCAGGTTAAGTGCAATATTTCTGTGCTGGTTCCAGCTGAGGGTGGTTCTGATTTAAGGTGTGATTTAAGTTTCCCTGGGCAGGTTTTCCTACCCACAACAGGAATATTTCATTTCCTTGGCATTCAGAAGATCCCATCCTCAGCTATCACCTTTTTCTGCTCCTGTTTAATCATTAGTTTCACAAATTTTAGGGGTTTGGGGCAAGTATTTTATTTGACGTGTTTGTTGTGGGCAGGATTTTGATGTGTGCAGGTCAAGGCCATCCCTGGGTGGCAGCAGTTGTGCTGGATTTAATTTTTGGATATTATTCCCCATGGAATGAGCAACCTCTGGAGATCTCCCTTCTTTGCCAGGTGTGGTGCCTGTGTTTATTTTGCTGGTGAAAAGGGGAATTTTGGGTGCTGCTTCACCTCTCCTGGAGCAGCAGAGGAAAAGCCTTGGCTTGCAGGGAGCAGAATTTGGAGCCCTTGAGCTCCAGGGTTTGCTGTTTTGTGGGATCCCAGCAGATAAAAGGATTTTGCTGTCAGCACTTTGAAAAAACACCCAGAACAAACCAAACCCCGAGTGGGACTCTGGGCCTGCCTCTGGCATCTCCTGGGGCCTTTTTGGGTCAAGCCACCACCGGGAAAATCCCCCAGTTCTTTCCACTGGGGAAAGCCACAAAGTGGGCTGGCAAAGGGAGGACAATGCAGATTTCCAGCCAGGTACTGGGGCCATGCATTTTTGGGGATGTTTCCATGGATCATTCACCCAGCAGGGCAAAATTCCCATCTCCTACACCTTTGTTTTCCCTGAATAAAGGAAAAAAATCAGCTTATTTCTTTATTTTTCCTCTTAAGAACAAAGCTAAACACCATTGAATTTATTCTATCAAAGTCCTTCTTAAAATGTTTCAGCTCTGGGCTTGGATTGGGAGAGGATCCAAACCTGGATGTGGTGATGGAGATTTGAGCTGAGCTCAAATCCTGGAACTTTGTTTTTGGAATCTGTGGAGATTTGGGCAACTTCTTCCAGGATGGGGAGTTTATTTGCTGAGAAATGCAATTTTGGGGTTGACTGCAGCTCTTTACTGAGTTGAGCTCATCTTTTTCCAAAGGGCAGCTCAGTTTTGTTCCTGCATTTTCAGGGCTCAGTATTCCATCTCTTCCATTTCCCAGCAAGATTTTAATAATTTATTTTATAGCCTCCAAACCTCCCTGCAAAGGGCAGGAGTGATCAGGAGCACCAAACCAAAACGAAGGGATTGGTCATGCTTGGGGGTTGACCTGAACTCGGAGGATTATTTGGGGTTTTCTTTTGCTGAGTGGAAAAATAAATGTGGAGCTTTTCACTGTGAGTGCAAACACGACCTTCCCTCACCCCTGGAAGGAGCCAGGGAATTTCACTGTGGGATTGGCCTGGGGGGAGAGCAGAGCCCATCTCCACACCCAGGGAGATTTGCAGCTTTTTCATCAGGAGGATGAATTAATTTAAATTAATTTAGTTTAATTAAAGCTTTGATTCCCAGATCCTCATTCCCTGTGCCTGCTCCCAGACAAGTCCCTGTCCCTGTCCTTGTGCTCACTCTGTCCTTGTTCAGTTCTGAATGCCAGGAGGGCAGTCAGACCTCAATTAACTGGGTAATTAACAATTAAACTGAGTTAAAGGTCGGGGCAGCACTTGGAGCTCTGGGAGTGCACCCATAAAATTCTCTTTTCCTGAGTGTTGAAGAGGATCCGTGCTGGGTTTGGGCAGAGGGTTGGAAGCTGCTGCTCCATGACATTGATCTGGAATTGGTGTGTGCTGCTCTGGAACTGGAGGAATTGTGGGATAGAATCACAGGATGGATTGGGAGGATCTCAGAGCAGGAACACCTTCCCTGCAGCAGCTGCTCCACCTTCACTGGGTTATTTCCTCAAATGAGCAAAGCAGCTGATAGTTGTTATAAATAAAGCTCATTTCTTACAAAGGCACCTCAGTCTCAAAAGCAAAGTCACAGACATCAAAGTCCTCGCTGAATTTTGGTATAGAGTCCCAGATAGAAGCAGAAGCTGTGGCAGCTCCTGGCTTCTCCTTGGGTGTTGATGGTGATGGTGAGCAAAGCAAAGAAAAAGCAAAAAGCAAAAAGCAATGGCAGAAGCCCCAGCTCTCCCCAGTGCATGCTCTTGTATAGAATCCTCCAACAAGCTCAGGCACAAACTCAGACCACACTCCTTAACCTATTAGAATTCTAATTTTTTAACACATATAAACCATGCATATGGTCTGTCTTGTTCTATCTGAAAATGTAAGCAATATTCTTGCTCTATTTTGTCTAAAACAACATTCCTGGAGCCTCCATGGAAACACAGAATGGTTTTCAACCTTCACTAGAACCCACACTGCTGCTCTGGCACCTGAACCTGTCACTCACTAAAAGCACCAGAGCTCACACCAGAACTTACTGACTCACCCTAAAACTTAAATTTACACCTCTGCTTTAGTGTGAGTGCCTTAACATACTTCAATCCACCCAGAGGCTTCAATTCAGTCCCTGCACTCTGATTTCTCCCTGAAGAATTCAGACACCCCGACTCAGTGACTCCAACTCGTGGGATGATGGGGTGTGGGACAGTGCTGGCCAAGCCTGGGATGTCCCTGGGATGTCCCTGGGATGCCCCTGGGACACTCAGCTCTGCCATTCCCACCTGGCCAGCAGCAATCCCAGCTGGAGAGGAGGAGGAGAAGGAGGAGAAGGAGAAGGAGAAGGAGAAGGAGAAGGAGAAGGAGAAGGAGAAGGAGAAGAAGAAGAAGAAAAAGAAGAAGAAGAAAAAGAAAAAGAAGAAGAAAAAGAAGAAGAAAGAAGAAGAATAAGGAGAAGGAGAAGAAGAAGAAGAAAAAGAAGAAGAAAAAGAAGAAGAAGAAAAAGAAAAAGAAGAAGAAAAAGAAGAAGAAAGAAGAAGAATAAGGAGAAAAAGAAGCAGAAGAAACAGAAAAAGAAAAAGAAGCAGAAGAAGCAGAAGAAGAAGAAAAAGAAGAAGCAGAAAAAGAAGAAGCAGAAGCAGAAGAAGAGGCAGAAGAAGCAGAAGAAGAAGAAGAAGAAGAAGAAGAAGAAGAAGAAGAAGAAGAAGAAGAAGAATGAGGGGATTGCCTCATTGCTGTCAGCACCTCCCCATCCAGGCACTGCAGCCTCTTGGAACGTGGCACTCTCCCCCTGGCTGGGCTGGAGGTGCTGACAGATTCCAGGGCAGGTCCTGGGCCAGGTTCTGCTCCTGGATGTCTGCAGGACCAGCACATCCCATCTGCTCCATCTTCCAGCTCCCCCCTGCTGCTTTCCATTTCCTTGCCCATCTCTCTTCGTTCAGAGGCTCCCTGTTGGGAGATGTCTCTCTTCCATCTTCCTCCTGCTCATCCCTCACGTTGTCTCTTCCTTGTTTCTCCAGCTTTGCTGTCAGAAGCAGTTTGTCCCTGATTTTCCATTTTTATTAGGGCACATCTCTTATCCTCAGGGCTGGTTTTTCTGTGGATCTCCCAAATTCCTGCTGCAGTTGCATCTCCCAGTTTACCTGTTGCTCTGTGGAGCTGGGGAATGTGGCGTGGGGAGGGTTCCTGTGTGACAAAATTGGAGTTTCCAACCTCCTGCCTCTTCTCAAATCCAAGCAAGATAAATATTCCCTGTCCTGCCGTCAGATGGGTTGGAAACCTGCAAACCTCACTTAAAGACAAAACCTGGGCTGGCTCAAATCTCCCTGAGGTGCAGAAAATAAATATTCAAATTATTCCTGAGGGCAACTCCCTCATGTGACGAAGCCAGCACGGAGTTTGGGGTGGATTTAAGGGCAGGGAGCAGCACCAGGGGAGGGCTGGGCTGGATTTGAGGGGAAGGAGGGTGGGACAGGGGATGGCCCCAGCTCCTGGAGTGTTTGGGCAATACTCTCAGGGGCTGTTCAGTGTCTGTGGAAGATCTGGATGATCTGCGTGCCTCCAACTCACTTTAATCGCATTTATTTCTGTATTTTTCCTGAAGAGCAGCTGTGGGTGGTGCCCCTGTGGAGCTGGAGATCCCTCTGGGAATTGGGGACACAGCACTGAGGTTGGGCATGTGCCTCTGTGGGTGCTCCTTTCCACCCCAGAGCCCCAAAATCCCAATGGCTGTGGCAGGGGGGCTCTGCAGACACCAAACCCTATTTCATATTCAGCTCTGCCTTTCCTTGGATGGAGTGAGAACAAACAGATGTTCCCAGAGAGCTGGGCTGACCTGGAAACCATTAATTAGGGAGAGAGGGAAAGAGGAGAGTGCAGGGTTTGGATTTCCTTTAAGGAGAGCTATTTTTAGGCTCAGGACAAGTTAACAGCAACCTGCTGCTGGGGCCAGTGGGGAAAAGGAGGGATAATGTCTTCCTTTTGGAGAGGGATGGTTCCTGGAGTGCTGAGATTCCTGGGATTAGTTAAAATGAGGTTTAGATATATTAATTTAGGACAAAAAAAAAATGTGGATGAGTGTTTCTCTTGATCTGGAAGAATTGTGGGATCATGGCATGGTCTGGGTTGGAAGGAAACCCAAAGCTCCTCTCATTCCATGGGCAGGGACCTTCCCAGAGTGTCCCAGGTGATTCCAAGCCTGGGACAATTCCAGGGATCCAGGGGCAGCCACAGCTCCTCTGTGCCCACCCTCCTTGTGAACCTCCACCTGCTTCAGACCCCAATCTTTTTGTGGTATTCCTTTTGTGGGATTCTTTTTGGGTGGGATTCTTTTTGAGTGGGATTCTTTCTGGGTGGGATTCTTTGTGTGGGATTGTCTCTTCCCACCAGCTAAACCAAGCTTCTTTTTGGGCTCTTTCATTATTTTGGTGTCAGCCAGAGCTCTGCCTCCCCCTAGGCAGGACAGGGGAGTTAATCCCAGCCTTGCTGCATTCCCAAGGCTCAGCCTGAGTGGGAAATCCACGTGGAGTGAGCCCAGCTGGGTTTGTGCTGCCCTGCTGAGCCCTGGCAGGACAAAGGCCACAGCAGCTGCTCTGAGCTGCATCCTGAGCTGCATCCTGAGCTGCCCAGCACCTGGAGCCGTTCCTGGAAAGCTGGGAGCCGTGGGAGCAGCCCAGGGCAGGGGCAGGGCAGCCCTGGGGAACGTGTGGGAGTCCTGCAGCAGTGTCCAGCCCTGGAACCTCCCCAGCTCCAGAGGTCAGGCCAAGCAGAGCGGGGAGGGGAGCAGCACAGAGCCAGGGATGCACAGCAGGAATGGTGGGAATAGTGGGAATAGTGGGAATATGGGAATGTGGGAATAGTGGGAATGGTGGGATTATGGGAATGGTGGGAATGGTGGGAATGGTGGGAATATGGGAATGGTGGGAATATGAGAATAGTGGTAATAGTGGGAATATGGGAATAGTGTGAATGGTGGGAATATGGGAATAGTGGTAAAGGTGGGAATATGGGAATAGTGGGAATGGTGGGAATATGGGAATACTGGGAATAGTGGGAATGTGGGAATGGTGGGAATAGTGGGAATATGGGAATGGTGGGAATGGTGGGAATGATGGGAATATGGGAATAGTGGGAATAGTGGGAATGGTGGGAATGGTGGGAATGGTGGGAATGTGGGAATAGTGGGAATGGCGGGAATGTGGGAATATGGGAATAGTGGGAATAGTGGGAATGGTGGGAATGGTGGGAATAATGGGAATGGTGGGAATGTGGGAATGATGGGAATAGTGGGAATATGGGAATAGTGGAAATATGGGAATGGTGGGAATATGGGAGTGGTGGGAATGTGGGAATGGTGGGAATGTGGGAATGGTGGGAATATGGGAATGTGGGAATATGGGAATAGTGGGAATAGTGGGAATGTGGGAATGGTGGGAATAGTGGGAATGTGGGAATGGTGGGAATATGGGAATAGTGGGAATGGTGGGAATGTGGGAATATGGGAATAGTGGGAATATGGGAATGGTGGGAATGTGGGAATATGGGAATGTGGGAATATGGGAGTGGTGACCCCTGGGCATCCACGGCTGTCCATGTTATCCTGCAGGATGCAGGCCTTGTGTGGCAGCTCTGAGGACGCTGAAGTGCATCAGAGGTGTTAGGCCTGGTTCTGTGTGCTCCCAGCACTGAGCCAGGCCTGGGGTGGCTCCCATCCCCAGTGAGGTATTTATTTCTGTGGGAGGTTTTTTCTCCTCTCCCTGCTTTTTTTGGAATTGCCACAGTTCCTCTGCCACGTGGTGGGGGAGCAGAATTTGCTGTTTTTACTGTCTTGTTTACTGAGTTCATTGTCACCTTGGCCCTGAGCAGCCCCTGAGTAACTCAGTGTCCCCACTGAGGAGGAGAATTTCAGAATTCAGACTTCTCCTCAGCATCACGTTCCTGCCTCCTCTGGAATCAATCCCCCCTGAGCCAGAGGCTCCCCTCTCCCCCAGCCCAGGCTGCAGCTCCGTGGAATTCAGTCACATTTATGGCAGCAAGGCTCGACTTGCTGCTCTGGGAAGGAGCTGGTGGAAGCACCGTGGGCTCGCCCAGGTTTAATCATTGCAGGGACACAGAATTCCCCCTGTGGCTGAATCTGAGTCAGGCCTGGAGTTGGGAGATTGGGAGAGCTCCTGCCTGGCTGTGTATTGCATTAAAAAGTGTTTAATCCTATAAAATTCCTTACCTAATCCCAGCCCTGGATCACCATCCCTGCTGTGCTGGTTTGGGATGGGGAGGCAGCTGAGCCCAACCTTTCCTTTCCTTTCCTTTCCTTTCCTTTCCTTTCCTTTCCTTTCCTTTCCTTTCCTTTCCTTTCCTTTCCTTTCCTTTCCTTTCCTTTCCTTTCCTTTCCTTTCCTTTCCTTTCCTTTCCTTTCCTTTCCTTTCCTTTCCTTTCCTTTCCTTTCCTTTCCTTTCCTTTCCTTTCCTTTCCTTTCCTTTCCTTTCCTTTCCTTTCCTTTCCTTTCCTTTCCTTTCCTTTCCTTTCCTTTCCTTTCCTTTCCTTTCCTTTCCCTTTCCTTTCCTTTCCTTTCCTTTCCTTTCCTTTCCTTTCCTTTCCTTTCCCTTTCCTTTCCTTTCCTTTCCTTTCCTTTCCTTTCCTTTCCTTTCCTTTTCCTTTCCTTTCCTTTCCTTTTCCTTTCCTTTCCTTTCCTTTCCTTTCCTTTCCTTTCCTTTCCTTTCCTTTCCCTTTCCTTTCCCTTTCCTTTCCCTTTTCCTTTCCTTTCCCTTTCCTTTTCCTTTCCTTTTCCTTTCCTTTTCCCTTTTCCTTTCCCTTTCCTTTCCTTTCCTTTCCTTTCCTTTCCTTTCCTTTCCCTTTCCTTTCCTTTCCTTTCCTTTCCTTTCCTTTCCTTTCCTTTCCTTTCCTTTCCTTTCCTTTCCTTTCCTTTCCTTTCCTTTCCTTTCCTTTCCTTTCCTTTCCTTTCCTTTCCTTTCCTTTCCTTTCCTTTCCTTTCCTTTCCTTTCCTTTCCTTTCCTTTCCTTTCCTTTCCTTTCCTTTCCTTTCCTTTCCTTTCCTTTCCTTTCCCTTTCCCTTTCCTTTCCCTTCCCTTTCCCTTTCCCTTTCCCCTTCCCTTCCCTTTTCCTTCCCTTCCCTTTTCCTTTTTGAATCCACTTTTACATTTCTCTACAATAAGAATAGGAATAGTTAGTGGTTATTGGAAATTTAATTTGCATTCATACCTGTTTCAGGTATTTTGAAATTTGATCTAATAACATTTATTGGCTTGGAAAGTTGGAATATTTCCTTTACTAAGGACTATGAATGAATGACTTCTCACTTCACAGCAATGCCACCATAAATCTCCACCTGCTTCAGATCCCAATCCAGCTGTGGGATTTTTGTAGGATTGGATTTTCTCCCAGCTCAAACAAATTTATTTTGGGGCTGGGGGTTGCTTGTGAACAGCCTGGCAGGTGTCCAGACAGCGTCTGCAGGTGAAATACCTGCAGCAGAGCTTAGATCTTGTGTCCAAGTCATTTCTGCTGCTGCAGGATGGATTTGTTGGGGGAGGCAATGGAATTTTTTTGGTGTCATCTCTTGTGAGTGAGGAAAATTCATGGCATAATCACAGCTGCTGAGCATGAATTGTGTTATTCTCAAGTTCTCTCTTTTTTTTTTTTAATAAAAAATGGGTTGGCTGAATAATGTGAACAATTTGAGAGTTTTCTGCAGGACTAAATCACAGGGGATGTTTGTTTAACCCACAGCAGCAGACCCCAGATCTGTGGGGTTTAACTTGAATGCATATTTTACATAGGTGAGATGACAAGGTTATTAAAAATGGATGTAAAGCATAAACAGGCATCAGCAGTGAAACCTCTCAGGGGGATTCTCCTTCCCCTCAGCAGAGCCCTAGAGGCAAAAGCTGAGATCCCAGAATCAGGGGATGGTTTGGGAAGGGATCTTTGAGATCATCCATTCCACCCTCCCAGGTTTCTCCAAGCCCCATCCTGCAGGAGCCACAGCTGCCCTGGGAATCCATCCTTAGTGTCAGGAAAATTAACCCACAAACACCAGAGTTTATGTCCGAAAAGGAGACAGAGGAGTTATTTTTGCTTTATTCCAATAAAGGCAGAGGCCATGGGGCATTCCCCTGGGATCTCTCCAAAATTTTGGAGGACACAGCCTCCTTTTATCCCAATTTCCTTCTCTCTTTCCCCATTGGCTGAGATACTTGAGAGGCACAGACTTCCCAAACACCTGATACCTGAGATTCCCCTCTAATGTACAACCCTCCCTTTTTATTTTTAATTCTTATAGAATTCATAGTTTTTCCTAAGATTCCCCTCTAATATACAACCCTCCCTTTTAATTTTTAATTCTTATAGAATTCATAATTTTCCCCCATTGCTTCTTTCACCTTACAATCTGTTTGTAAAGGCAAATATCTTTTTTCCATTCATCAATCAGTGGAATCCATCCCATTGTTTCTTTTATCTCTCTCAGTGCTAGACTTATCTACCAGCAGATCCACAGCTCATTTGTAAAGACAAATGCCACATTCCTCTCATTAGGGAGAGAAACAAGGACTGGATGCAGCAGGGATTTGTTTTTCTCGTCGGTTGTTTTGGTTGATGAGTCTGAATTTCCTACGAGCATGGAGCTGTCCCCATGGTGGTGGATTTGGGCTGAGTCCCAGCAGCAGCTCCAGGCAGAAACAGTTTGGGAGCTCTGGGAGCATTTGGGACAAAGGACAGGTGGGGGTGGTGTGCAGGAACAGGAATTTGTGCTTCCCTTTAATCAAACTCCTCAGAGCAGTGATTTGGAGCCGTGTCCATCATCCTGTAAAGAAATCTTTGCCTCAGAGCCAGACCCAGCCGCAGCTGAGCAGGAACAACACAAATTTCCACATCACCTTTGTGAGGAAAACAAGGAACGACCTAGCAAAGGGACAGGGGGTGATTCCTGAGCCTGCAATCAGGTTTTATCCTTCCCCTCTGTCCTGTTAATTCCTGGATAATCCCTGCTCAGGCTGAGGAATGCTCTTGGAGCAATTCTGTTGGAAAGGATGAACCAGGAAAACCTTACAAATATGAATGCTCAGATTCTGAGAATATAGAAACCATGAGTGAGATTGAAATGAAAGCCATCCTTGAGATACCAAACCTTAGTTAGTAAATAACCATAAGAAAATAGGATGGCCAGCTGAAAGTAATCCCCTCTTGACAGAACAATGTCTTCTGCTGGAGAGCAGCTCCAAAGGTCAGAGAAGACCCTGCCAGGGTCCCAAGAGCAGTTTTTAGAGTTTAAAGTATAACACACTATGGTAATGTAAGGATTCCTATAGGCTACAGAATTTGTATCTTGTATTACATTGGTTAGTGGAAATTAGAATATTCATCATAGAAAAGTATTTATTGTATTGTAAACAGAAAAATCGCTCTCTTGCTGCTCCCACCCCTCTCTTACCTTACTCCCTCACCCCCTCACCCTCTTATCCTCTTACTTCTTTCTCTTCCCCCCATTCTCTCTCTGTCCTGCTCTGGGCTGTGGCTGGCAGCTCTTGGCAGGACTCTGCACACCCACGCCTGTTGGGAAAGATGAACCAGGAAAACCTTGCAAATATGAATGCTCAGATTCTGAAAATATGGAAACCATGAACGAGATTGAAATGAAAACCACTTTTGAGATACCAAACCTTAGTTAGTAATAACTAGAAGACAATGGGATGGCCAGCTGAAAGTAATCCCCTCTTGACAGAACAATGGAGAGCAGCTCCAAAGGTCAGAGACATCCTTGCCAGGGTCCAAAGAGTAGTTGTTAAAGTATAACACACTATGGTAATGTAAGGATTCCTATAGGCTGTATGTAAATGCTACAGAATTTGTATCTTGTGTTACATTGGTTAGTGGAAATTAGAATATTCATCATAGAAGATTTATTGTATTGTAAATGGAAAAATCGCTCTCTTACCTCTCTCTTGCCCCTCTTGCTCTTCTCTCTCTCTTCTCTTCCCCCCATTCTCTCTCTGTCCTGCTCTGGGCTGTGGCTGGCAGCTCTTAGCAGGACTCTGTACACCCACACCCTTACAATAAACTGCAATTTTAAAACCAGCAGATACAGAGGGGCTGAGTTTTTCCCTGGGGACCATCCACCCCACACAAAGACTCCCACACAATTCTGCTCTGGGTTTTTGGGGCTGTGATGCACTTGTGGTTCTTCCTGCCTCGGTGCTGATGGAGATTCCCAAGATCCTGGAAAAGCTGGCTGGGTGGTGAAAGAGCTTGAAAGGAATTTGGAGCAGGTGGGATGAGGCTGGGAGAGGGAGGAGAGCCCCAGGCAGCAGCACTGGGGATGGGCTAGGACACAGGCAGTGTGCCAGGAGCACATCCCAAAATCCAGCTGCTCTGGCCCTCAGGAGGAAGTGGGAACAGCAGGACTCTCCCTTTCCAAGGTGTGTTTTTTGTGCTTCCAAAGAATAAAGGAGAGAGTAGGAAATCAATTGCTGGATTTCAGTTTTACTGGAATAAAAACAGTGGCATCATCTTGGTAATTAATAATTAATATTCTCCTGGAATCAATAATTAGCCTTCTCCCTCTGCTTCTCTGGAGGCAGATGTTTGGTTTGAAGAGTCTCTGTTGCGTGTGTGAGGGAAATCTGAGGAGCAGCCCGAGCATTCCTGCAGACCTGGGGGGATTCCTGCTTGCTTCCCATCCCAGAGCCACTTGGAAAAATGCCCCGTGGCCCCTCTGAAGTTCTGTGTGATGACATGCTCTGAGTCTCATCCCCAAATCCCAAATAATTCTGTTTTTTTAAAATAATCCTCTCGTGTGGCTCTACCTGCCTGTGCAAAATGTCACTTCCCCTCTGTTCAGTTCCTCTTTAAGCACTTGGGGGCTCCAGGCTCTACCCTGGAGCTTTCCCTGCTCCATGCTGAGCATCTCTGTGCTCTCCTCTGCATCTCCTTGTCCTTCCCATGCTCAGGACCCTGGAGCTGGACTCAGGATTAGATTTTTGAGCTCATTTTTCCAGCAAGACAACATTTCCGTGGCACAGATCCAAATATGGTCCACACTGGAAAAAAAAACAACCCAACAAGAAACAAAAACAAAACAAAACAAAACAAAAACCCACCACCAAAAAAAACCAAAACAAAAAACAAAACCAAAAACAAAGCCAAAAAAATAAAATAAAATAAATTTAAAAGAACAAAACAAAAAAAATCAAAAAAACAAACAAAAAAAAACTGTGGAAAATTGAAGGCCCCTCCTGTTGGAATTGTCACTGAGCTGATGAGCCTGTGCCACCAAACTGTGCCCAGCTGCCAAAATCCCCATTCCAGAGCATCCTTGGAGCAGGAGGATGAGCTGGATCCTTCTTCCAGATGTTTTTCCTGGAGGAAAAACCTGGAGATGTGAAACCAGCAGGTCCCACCCTGCTCTCCCTGCTTGTCCCTTTTTGGGCTTTTTTCACCCATTGCTCAGGAACTCTTTTATACTCCTGGAATATCTGAGAGTTGATGGAGCCCCTGAGCTCCTGGGTGTTACCAGCTGGCCCTAAATCCGAGTTCTCTGGGGTTTTTTTTGCCCTGAATGACGAGGAGGGGAATCCTGCTGCCAAGCAGAGGGGCTGTCCCAGCAGCTGTGCGTGTCCAGAGCCCTTGGCTGGGATTTGCACAACTCCCTCCTCCCCCAGCACTGCCTTGGCAAGAGGAGGAGGGAAGAGAAACCTGCGGGGGTTGTTTTGTTTGGTTGCTGGACAGACTTAGGAGCTTGCTGTTTTTTGTTTTTTAGGTTTGTAGTTTACTATAAAAGGCGTGGGTGTAAGAGTGTAGAGCATGGAGAATAAGGGATAAGAGCAAGGGGGTAAGAAAGAATAAAAGCATGAGAGCGATTTCCCATTTACAATACAATAAATATTTTTTTAATGACGAATATTCTAATTTCCACTAACCAATCTAATGCAAGATACAAATTCTGTAGCATTTGCATACAGCCTATAAGGATCCTTACATTACCATAGTGTGTTACACATTAAACTTTTAAAAATTACTCTTTGAACCCCAGCAAGAATGTCTTTAACCTTTAGACCCACTAGCTGCAGAAGGCATTGTTTTATTAAAAGGGAATTACTTTTAGCTGGCCATTCTATTAAGTTATTCAGTAACTGAGGTTTGGTATCTCAAAAGTGGCTTTCATTTCAATTTTGCTCACAGTTTCTACATTTTCAAAATCTAAGTTTCATATCTGTAAAGTCTTCCTAGTTCATCTTTCTCCACAGAAACCCACCAGGGGCAGGGGCTGTCCCAATCTCTGTGCCTGATGCTGGGTGTGCTGCATCCCAGCCAACCCAGGCATCCCTGGAATGCTCATCCCTGCCAGCAGCTGCGCCAGGCTCTGCCTGGAGATGTCCCTGCTTGTTTCATTGGCTGGAAATTTCCTTTCCAACCCAAATTATTCCCTGATCCACACCTGGTGTGGCTCCTGTGGTTGGTACCCAAAGGGAGCCCAAAATCCTCATGGATTTGGGAGCTCGTTCTGTTTATGGAATAACTTTTTCTTATAAAGAAGTTTTTGATTCGTCAATCATAAGCAATTCTCGTTATTCTGGCAGTGAGAGTGTTGTATTTAATATTGCAGGGTACAGAGCATAGGAGGTGCTTCTGAAATGATCAGAATATTCAGCTGCACGGGCTGAGTGATGCTCAGGGAACTGCAGGACACTGACTGCAGGAGTCTTTGTGTTGGGATAAAGGTCACCCAGGGACTAAACTCAGCCTCTGTATGAGCTACAAAGTCACTGTGACATTTATTGTGAGAGTGAAAGTGCACAGAGTCCTGCTGAGTGTTGCTGCAGCACAGAGCAGGACAAGGAGTGAGAGGGGGTCAGAGAAAGAGCAGTGGGATAAAAGGGTGATGGGGGTTAGAGAAGAAGGGGGAGAGCAAGAGGAAGAGGTAAGAGAATAAGAGAGGAGGGAGAGAGGAAGAGCAAGAGTGGGAGAGAAAGAAGAGAGAGCGATTTTCCTGTTTACAATACAATAAATATTCTTCCATGATGAATATTCTAATTTCCACTAACCAATGTAACACAAGACACAAATTCTATAACATTTACACACAGCCTATAGGAATCCTTACATTACCATAGTGTGTTACACTTTAAACTCTAAAACTGCTCTTGGGACCCTGGCAGGGTCTTCTCTGACCTCTGGAGCTGCTCTCCAGCAGAAGGCATTGTTCTGTCAAGAGGGGATTACCCCTAGCTGGCCATCCCATTGTTTCATGGTAATTCAGTCACTGAGGTTTTCCTGTTTCATCTTTGCCAACAGCTGATCCTCCAAAGCAGCTGCTGCTGGGCTCTGCCAGGGCTGCACCCACATCTGGACACCTGGTCCAGGCTTTTCCTGCTCATCCCATCAGCCAGCTGTGCCACGGGGTGGGAGGAGAGGGAAACTCCCCCAGGGAACTGAGGCAGCACAAACTCTGCTCTGGAGCTGACACCTCGTCCTGGGGTTAATGGGAAACATTTGTGGCACTGCTCAGGGAATAAAGGTGTTTTTAACAGAATTCCAGGTGGGTGCTGCTGCTTCCTTGGGGTTTGTCAGGATCCCTTTGGTGGTGGCACAAGCAGCTGATGGAAGCAGCAAGAAAAGGGAGTTTGCCCAAAGGAAAACTTGGATTTTCCTCCTGGAGTGAACGAAACACAACAGAGAAATCTGTTCCCGAATTGCTGGTATCTTCTGGGGAAAGGGATTATTTTAATTAAATCTCCATTTGTCAGCCAGGCAGGGCTGTGAGATCTGTCAGGGCTTTGATCAGCTCCCACACCTGACTGGTGAGCAGCAGCTCCATTCCCAAACACCCCCAGCTGTTTGCAGCTGGAAGCAGTGCCAAGAGCTTGGAAGGTGCTGCCAGGAAAAACTCAAGTTGACGAATGGGAATCACCCTTCCTGGGATGGCTGGGAGTGTTTTTAGGAAATCCAAGCCTCTTGCTGGTCTCTGGCAAGTGGTTTGTGTTGCAGGCAGGATCAGGCTGTCACCTCCCATTTCAGTGTGTTTGATTTTGGTTTATTTTATTTTAGTGGAGCACCCTCAGTGTTTTGCTTGAGCAGGTGAGTGGGAGTTGTGTCCATATCCTGATGTGGGAGCTGGAGCTGGGGGTGGGAAGGAGGAAACTGCTCTGTGTGGCATCACTTTATTCCTGTTCCTTCATTTATCCCTCCCAGCCTGCAATCCCTCCCTTCCCACGTCCCTTGGAAGTGCTCTGAGGGTTTTTTGGAATGTCACCTTTCAGAGCAAAGCCCCTCATGGTTTTCAGGGATGCCCTGGAGGGCTGTGCTTGGCTCAGGGAATTTGGAGAGATGAGGAGATGGATTTTCCATCCCCCATCCTCAAATCAGTCACCCAGGCTGGGAATTCTCCTTTCTTCTTTCCCTTGGGATGAGTTTGCTGCCACTGGCTCTCCACATCTGCTGCTGCCAAGAGGAGCTGCCCTGGAGCTGGGTTTGGGATGCCCCAGATCTCTGGAGTGGGGTTTGGAATGCCCCAGATCCCTTTAGTGGGGTTTGAAATGCCCCAGATCCGTTTATTGGGGTTTGGGATGCCCCAGATCCCTTTATTGGGGTTTGGGATGCCCCAGATCCCTTTAGTGGGGTCTGGGATGCCCCAGATCCCTTTAGTGGGGTTTGGAATGCCCCAGATCCGTTTATTGGGGTTTGGGATGCCCCAGATCCCTTTATTGGGGTTTGGGATGCCCCAGATCCCTTTAGTGGGGTCTGGGATGCCCCAGATCCCTGGAGTGGGGTTTGGGATGCCCCAGATCCCTGGAGTGGGGTTTGGGATGCCCCAGATCCCTGGAGTGGGGTTTGGGATGCCCCAGAGCCCTGGAGCTGGAATGTTGATGTTCTACTCCTGCTAGTGCAAGACCCTGATTTTTTGTTATCTTTTTGTGCACACACAGTTTTAATCAGTCTTTTTTCACCCCACTGAGCCAAGGAAAGGAAAAGTGCAAGGAGAATTGTCAGCCCTCTCCCCTGCCAGAAAAATTTGGAGATCTCTGCAGAAAAAAAAAAGATATTTTAGTCTCCCATGGATATCTGCAGAGTGCAGGACGTGGGATTCCAATTTCCACGTTGCTGAAATCCCAGAAATGTGGGAAGAGGGTTCCTAAACTTCCCCAGAGCCTCAGGGAGGGCTGGGTTTGCCTCTCAGCAGGGCAGCAGGAGGATGGGGTTTGTCTCTGGGGCGTTTTCTGCCAAGGACAAGCCTGCTCCTCTCTCTCTGAGTTTTAAGGGATTTGCTACTGGAAGTGTGGAAAACTGCTTTGTCTGGAGCTGGAATTCCTCACAGGGCCCTGTCTGGAATTAGGAAACTCGTGGGTTTTTTCTTCTGTTGAAGAATTAACTCCAAGTCTGAGGGTTTTTCCCTCTCCTGGAGGCTCTGATGCTTTCCCTGGTGATGTCCCCTGACTCCTCCTGCCTCACTCCTGCTGCTCCAGCTCCCTGCCCCGGTTCTGTGCAGGTTTCAGAACCATAAACACGCTGGATCCCCGTTTTTTCAGCCAGTTGTTGGATTATTTATGGATCTGCTGGGATGCAGGAGCTGCCAGCTACAGGCAGGCAGCCAGCAGGGAGCAGAGCCAGGCTGGGAAAGGGAAAAGGAAAAGGAAAAGATTTCCACAGTCTGAGCTGAGCTCAGGGGTGGATCCTGCAGGGTGAGCATCCTGCACAGGGTCTGGGCATCCCTGTCCTGGTTTGGGGGACAGGTGTCTGCCAAGAAAGGCAGGAGCTTCTCTTTGAAATGGAGAATGGAAACCCCCTCCCTCCAAATTATTATAATTTTGAAATTAAGGGGCTCTCAGGCAAAGATATGGGAATAGGAATAACAGTTCCTTACTAGGAAAATTAAAATAGAAATGCAGTATTACAAAGAACAATCCCAAAACACTGCCAGAGTCAGAATCCAAGCTGACACCCATCAGTCAGTCAGGGTGTTGGCAGCAGTCCCTTTGGGATCCCTGTCCCCATTTGGGATCCCTGTCCCCTTTGGGATCAGCTCTTTGGGATCAGCTCTTTGGGATCCCTGTCCCCACAGGACCAGCTCTTCAGGATCAGCCCTTTGGGATCACTGTTCCCACAAGATCAGCTCTTTGGGATCAACCTTTTGGGATCCCTGTCCCATTTGGGATCAGCTCTTTGGGATCCCTGTCCCATTTGGGATCCCTGTCCCATTTGGGATCAGCTCTTTGGGATCCCTGTCCCCATTTGGGATCCCTGTCCCCTTTGGGATCAGCTCCTTTGGGATCAGCTCTTTGGGATCCCTGTCCCCACAGGACCAGCTCTTCAGGATCAGCCCTTTGGGATCACTGTTCCCACAAGATCAGCTCTTTGGGATCAACCTTTTGGGATCCCTGTCCCATTTGGGATCAGCTCTTTGGGATCCCTGTCCCATTTGGGATCCCTGTCCCATTTGGGATCAGCTCTTTGGGATCACTGTCTCCACAAATCAGCCCTTTGGGATCAACCTTTTGGGATCCCTGTCTCATTTGGGATCAGCCCTTTGGGATCTCTGTCCCATTTGGGATCAGCTCTTTGGGATCCCTGTCCCATTTGGGATCCCTGTCCCATTTGGGATTCCTGTCCCATTTGGGATTCCTGTCCCATTTGGGATCAGCTCTTTGGGATCAGCTCTTTGGGATCCCTGTCCCATTTGGGATCAGCCCTTTGGGATCACTGTCCCCTTTGGGATCCCTGTCCCATTTGGGATCAGCTCTTTGGGACCCCTGTTCCTACAGGCTCAGCTCTTTGGGATCCCTGTCCCCTTTGGGATCCCTGTCTCCTTTGGGATCCCTGTCCCATTTGGGATCAGCCCTTTGGGATCACTCACTCTTGGTTGATTTTCCCCTTGCAGCCCTTTTGGGTTTTGTTCAGCTCCCAGGTGGAGGTGGGAGGATATTTTGGGATGTGGGATGGTGTCAGTGGGGACTGAGAGGATCCTGTCCAGAAATTAATCCATGAATAATCCATCACCATCCACTTTGGGGCTGGAGCAAACCTGAGACAAACTCAGGGTGGATCCACCTCAAAGGCACAAAAAGTGGCACAGGTCGGTTTGCAGAGGGGATTTTCCAGCCAGCGAGCCTGAGGTTTAAAATTTAATTGGAATGTTGAAAGAATTCCAGTTAAACAATAAAACAGAAATCAAAATCATCCTGTAATACAGAATTCATACTTATAATACAATGGTTTTGGAATTAAATATGTAATTAAATTTGAGTTTTGAAAATCGAACTGATAGAGAAATACAATTTTTTTCAATACATGTAAAAGAAATTGTGGCTGGAATTAAATTTTGTAGTTCAAATGATGGTCCTAGAAGGGGTTCAGATTTGTGTTCAAGGAGCATTTCATTGATAATTTGAGAAATACGAACTAGAAATCTATTGCAATTTGGTTTGAAGGGAAAGCTAAAATAGTGGTAATGAATCTGTGAGGCATAAATTTGTGATTTTCTCCTTTACAAAAATTCAAAACTTATTTATTCATAATGAGGATGTTGCAAAGAGTTAGAAGATGGGGGGGTTTTGGGTTTTTTTTGTTTTGGTTTTTTGGGGATTTTTTGTTGTTTTGTTTTGTTTTTGTTTTGTTTTGTTGTTGTTGTTGTTTGTTTGGGGTTTTTTTGTTTTTGTTGGTTTTTTTAATAATTAACTATAGGAAAATTGGTAGGGCTGCGTTCTGGGTGCCTTACAGGGATATAAAATGCATTTTTGAGCTCCAGATGCCTGCCCTGAACCTCCAGGCATTGCTGGGCCCATGAGTCACCCTTGTGTCAACAGCAGGACCAGCCAAGCACATTATTCCTTACAGCTGGAAAAGACAATTCCTGCTTTTTTTAAAATTCCCATTTCACCTCCAGCTTTGCTGTGGGGTGGTGTGGGGAGAGGGAACCACACCAGACCCGGGCTGGGGACAAAGCTGCCTTCCTAAAATATCCTCTGATGATGTCACAGCTCCTGGGTGTGGATTTTTGGGAGAGGGAGAGGACAGGCTGGGACTTCTGCTGGGAAAAAAAAAAAAATAAACAGAGAGGAGAAGTCTCCCATTGATTTGGTCTCCCGAGGAATTAGGCAGGAATTTGCTTCACATCCCTGCATATTTTTCTCCTTACCTCTCCTGAGGCTGAGGGAGGAATTTTAAGCTTCCCAAAAACTCAGACTCTGTTTTTTTGAGGAGCACAAGGATGAACCAGACTGAGGGTGGGAATCCCAGTGGGAGAGGTTTATTGGAAATTCCAGTCCAGGGATCCAGGGGCAGCCACAGCTTTCCTTTCCTTTCCCTTTCCTTTCCTTTCCTTTCCTTTCCTTTCCTTTCCTTTCCTTTCCTTTCCTTTCCTTTCCTTTCCTTTCCTTTCCTTTCCTTTCCTTTCCTTTCCTTTCCTTTCCTTTCCTTTCCTTTCCTTTCCTTTCCTTTCCTTTCCTTTCCTTTCCTTTCCTTTCCTTTCCTTTCCTTTCCTTTCCTTTCCTTTCCTTTCCTTTCCTTTCCTTTCCTTTCCTTTCTTTCCTTTCCTTTCCTTTCCTTTCCTTTCCTTTCCTTTCCTTTCCTTTCCTTCTTTCCTTTCCTTTCCTTTCCTTTCCTTTCCTTTCCTTTCCTTTCCTTTCCTTTCCTTTCCTTTCCTTTCCTTTCCTTTCCTTTCCTTTCCTTTCCTTTCCTTTCCTTTCCTTTCCTTTCCTTTCCCTTTTCTCTTCTCTTTTCCTTTTTGTATTATTCTCCTCTCCTCTCCTCTATTGGTTGTTGTCTAGAACTTTACAGCTCACCTTTATTTTGGGTTTTTTAAATTTATATTTTGTTCTTTAGCTCTTTTTTTTTGATTAGCACAATTTATGTTTCAGTGGTTTTGAAGGGTTTGAACAAATTGCAGAAAAATTCTTAAAAATGGCTCATTCTGTGCACTTGTTATAAACAATGGTTTAAATTCAGAATTTTGCTGTTTCTTCACACATTTAGCTGTTTTTCTGTACATTTCTTAGTTTAGACCAATGTTTATAGCAAGTGGATAGAATGACCCATTTTTAAGTGTTTTCCTGTGACTTGTTGAGACCCTTCAAGGCCACTGAAACATAAACTGTGTTAAATTAAAAAAAAAGAGCTGAAAAACAAAATACAAAATTTTAAAACCCAAAATAAAGGTGAGCTGCAAAGTTCTAGACAACAACCAACCATCATACCTGAAGGGCTCGTGCAAAATGCATAAACAGCATAAAAGCACCAATCAAAAAAAGTGTAATTGCATAAAGAGTAGTCTTAGAATGTATGATTAAAGCTAAAGAGTGAACAATACATCAGCTTCTGCATAATCATATTAATTTAATGTCCAAAATTCCTGTTGCTGGTGGTGTCTGGAGGGAGGGAATCCGTGCCAAGGGAGGGTAAAAGGAAATTCCATAAAAAATTCATGTTTTCTCCTGACCTTTCAGTTTCTGGAAAGGCAGACACCATAAACAAAAAGGGAGGGAGGAGCTGGTGCTGGAACTGGAGGCTGGAGCAGAGTGGAAAGTGGAAAAGCAAACCAGGAAGCAATTAAGGGCACAGTGAAGGGAATGAAGCACCGTGCACTTATTTATACTCCGAGGCAGAACTAAAAATAAACACAGGATTTCCACAAGGAAAACAAGCTCAGTTCCCTCTTTTAAACAACTCAGTGGAGCTGTGATGGCTGTGGATGGAGGAATTCCCTGGATCTGCTTCTCCCTGTCCCAGATTTTGCCTGCAGCGGGGATTTTGTGGCTGTGGGATTGCAGAGCTCGGAGCCAGAGCAGGGCAAGCACTGATTTCCAAGTGCAGCCTCCACTCTGGAGCTTCTGGAGACTCTAAAAATTAAAGAGTGATCCTTGTGATGTTTGGTTTGGGGCCAGGATAGCAGCAGGGTCAACCCAAAGCTGGAGGAGGTAGCACAGAGCGGCTCCTGGCGGGTTGGTGGAGGGAATTTGGGACGAGCAGAGTTTTCTCTGGGATATCTGCAGGGGTGGGGTCTGAGCCATCTCAGAGGTCTCCCCCAGGGCTTCAGTGCCCGTGGTGGGTTTGCAGAGTTGGGATTTTGGGGTGGGAAACGGGATTTGGAGGCTGTGAACACCCACAGAAATTTTTGTTTGTGTGAGGAGAACCAGGTGGGTTCAGCTCCTTGCATGGGAAATTATTCTGGATGGGATAACACTGATCCTTCCACTGCGAGTGTGGAACCCCTCTGAGCAGGCAGGAATCCTGGGATGGTCTGGGCTTGGGAGGGGCTTCCAGAAATCACCTTGTCCAGCCCCTCTTGGATGAGCAGGGACACGTCCCACAGAACCCAGCAGCATCCCATCTCCCTGTGCCTGCAGGAGTCTTTGTGTTGGGATAAAGGTCCCCAGGGACTAAACTCAGCCTCTGTATGAGCTAAAAGTCACTGTGACATTTATTGTGAGAGTGAAAGTGCAGAGAGTCCTGCTGAGTGTTGCTGCAGCACAGAGCAGGACAAGGAGTGAGAGGGGGTCAGAGAAAGAGCAGTGGGATAAAAGGGTGAGGGGGTGAGAGAAGGGAGAGAGTAAGAGCAAGAGAAAAAAGAGGTAATAGAGGTAAGAGGAAGAAGAGAGGGGCAAGAGAGAGAGAGAGAGAGCAATTTCCCATTTACAATACAGTAAATATTCTTCCATGATGAATATTCTAATTTCCACTAACCAATGTAACACAAGACACAAATTCTGTAGCATTTACATACAGCCTATAGGAATCCTTACATTACCATAGTGTGTTACACTTTAAAACTGCTCTTGGGACCCTGGCAGGGTCTTCTCTGACCTCTGGAGCTGCTCTCCAGCAGAAGGCATTGTTCTGTCAAGAGGGGATTACCCCTAGCTGGCCATCCCATTGTTTCATGGTTATTCAGTCACTGAGGCTTGGCATCTCAAAAGTGGTTTTCATTTCAATCTCACTCATGGTTTCCATATTTTCAGAATCTGAGCATTCATATTTGCAAGGTTTTCCTGGTTCATCTTTCCCAACAGGCGTGGGTGTGCAGAGTCCTGCCAAGAGCTGCCAGCCACAGCCCAGAGCAGGACAGAGAGAGAATGGGGGGAAGAGAAAGAAGTAAGAGGATAAGAGTGTGAGGGGGTGAGGGAGTAAGGTAAGAGAGGGGTGGGTGACAGCAAGAGAGCGATTTTTCTGTTTACAATACAATAAATATTCTTCCATGATGAATATTCTAATTTCCACTAACCAATGTAATACAAGATAAAATTCTGTAGCATTTCCATACAGCCTATAGGAATTCTTACATTACCATAGTGTGTTATACTTTAAACTCTAAAAACTGCTCTTGGGACCCTGGCAGGGTCTTCTCTGACCTCTGGAGCTGCTCTCCAGCAGAAGGCATTGTTCTGTCAAGAGGGGATTACCCCTACCTGCCCATCCCATTGTCTTTTAGTTATTTACTAACTAAGGTTTGGTATCTCAAAGGATGGCTGTCATTTCAATCTCACTCATGGTTTCTATATTCTCAGAATCTGAGCATTCATATTTGTAAGGTTTCCCTGTTTCATCTTCCCCAACAGTGAACACTGGGATGTGTGTTCCTGTTTAAAACCTCCCCAAATCCTGATTTTCCAACCCCTGGGGTCTCAGAAAGGTGGCTCAAGGTGCTTTTCCCATTCCTTGTTCCCACTTTGTGCTGTGGATGGGGACCCACCATAATTCAGATCATTTATGGATCCAACTCCAGCTGTTAAACCCCTATTTTGGAATTGAGAATTCCCTCTGGTGTATCCTTTTGGATAATTCCCTTTGATGCCCAGAGTTTGGAATCCCCTCCCTGCTGAGCTGCCACGTTCTCCAGGGGCTGACAGAGCTCTGCAAAACAAATTTACAAATGTATTCCTTCTGCTCCAGGATTGCCCAGGATCCTTTTGGATCATCCAAAATTCGTGGTGCTTGTGGGAGCTGTTAATTTGCATAAAGCTTGGGAGATGTTATGGAAGGGCTGATTAGTGCTGGCCATTGTTATTAATTCTCTCTGATTTAAGTTGTTGTTGTTTGGTCTGAGGGCAGGATTGTGGTTGCCAGTGATCCCAGGAGTTGAACTCAGGAACACATGGGGAAAGTGGACGTGGATATTCCTGGAATGTTTCTGCTTTTGCTCTTCTGAGTTCAGAGAAGGATGGGAAATATCCTGGGCCAGTTGCTTTGGAGCCATTAAAAGAGAGTGGAAATGAGGGTGGATAAAAAATCAAATGTGCTTGTTCTAAATCCTTCACTCCTCGAGTATCCAGGCCCTGGATACTTGATCCAGGCACTTCAGTCTCTTATTAATTGATTGATATACTTATTTAGTATTTATTTATTTATTCATTCATTTATTTATTTGTTACCTTCCTGCTGCTTTTCTCAGGCTGCCACTTTAAGGACAGAGATGTCCCAAAGAAAGAAAGAATTTAAAAAATTAAAATCTCTTGCTTAGCAAGCTAAGGGAGGTGGGATTTCAAATCCCAGCTTCTTCATTTTCTGGACAAATTCCACCCCTGGGAACTCTTGCTGGGATTCCCCTGGTTATGTGGCACCCAAAATGTGTCTGAGGCCTCTCTGCTGCTTGAAAATTTTGGTGTGGGGCTCACTGAGCTGGAGGCCCCCCTGTCCCAGGAAGGAGGGATCATTCCTAGGGGTGGACCCTGATCCACAGCCCCCTTTGGTGATTCCTGATGTCCCTGTCCCTTGGCAGCTCCCTGGGAGCAGCACAGACCCCCTGAATTTCCACCCAAATATATTTGGGTTTTTCTCCTCTCCTGCACCATTGGATTGTGAATAACTCCAAATTACCTCCAGCTAAGGAATACAATTCTTGTTTCAGGATAATTCCCTGGATAGAATTCTTCCCTGTGGCTGCCCCTGGCTCCAGGGACACTGGAAGGTGTCAGGGTTGGAAATGGAACTTTCCAGCCCAAACCATTCCATAATTCCATAAAACCATCACAGCTAAAAAGCCCCTGAGGTGCTGAGGAGCTTTGGGAGCTGTGCTGGCCCTGGACAATGGGAAAACGAATCTGTTTTCCTCAGATTTCCTTTGCTGCTGTCCCAAACATGCATTCAGTGAGATTTTCAGGAATGTGGCTTTGCCCATGGAGCTGATTCCTTGCTTAGACTGTGCTGGTGATGCACAGGGATGTGGAACAGATTTATTCTTTCCTCTGCAGTTTGCTGCTGCATCTTTGCTCAGCTGTGATCTTTTTCCTTCTGCTCTTTCCCTCGCCAGCCACATCCCTGCCCTCTGCTCTGCATTTTTTCAAGGCTGGAAAAGCCCAAGGAGGTGATTTATTGTCCTGTACAGACAGGATTGCATCTCACTACCTCCCACTTGGAAGTGATTTTTCCACTTTTTGTCCCTGAGCTGTTGCACAACCCCCCCTGGCAAAGGCTCAGGGATGAGGGATGTGCTGGGAATTCCTGCTGGGAGCAGCCTCTGGAGGACCAGAATGGATTTTGTGGGAAAAGAGAGGGAAAGGAGGCTGGGTTAGGATAGACTATTTCTGTACCACGAGGGTTTTGGGGGCTGCTGACACCATTTCCCTCTGTAAAATGGGGACAGAGGGATGGAAGATCCATGGGAATGATGTGGGGAATGCCATCCCAACCAAGCTGAGAGACCATTTTCCACAATTCCCTCCACGGGCTGGCGTCACAGCCACCAGCTGGGCCTGTCAGGGATGATTTAAACCCAACCCAAACACTGGCAGCATCCAAAACTGCGACAGGAGGAGGCAGGGAAGGGATGCTCTGCCTCTGCCCAGCCCTGCTCCTCGCTGCCTCCTGCTTTGCATTAAGCTGGGACTTACAAAACCAAACAAACAACTCTCCCTGCTGAGGGGAGCAGAGAGGAGGGGAAAGCCGAGCTGTTCCCACGTGGTTTGTGTTAAATGTTCTTTTCACCCCGTGCAGGAGCCAGGGATGTGCAGGCAGCTCATGGCACACGCTGGGGTTCTGCCTCTTCTTTTCATCCCCACCCCATTTCTAAGGGGTTAAATTTTTTGGGGGTTTGGAAGGGATGGTTAGGACTGCTTCTGCCTTGGAAATTCTCCTAAATCCCGCTCGGAAATGCCGGGGGAAGGATCCAGTGGTGGAAAGCAAAGCAAGTTCGTAGCAATCCGAGCTGGATTTGTAACACTTTTTAACGAGCTGAAAATTTGCAGGGCAATGATTTCCAGTCACTCAACATTTTTGAGAGGATGATTTCAAGGGGTTGTCAACAAATAGCAGCTCTTGTCTTGGTGCTGGGCTCCCAGGGGGAATTTCCAGTCCCAAAACTGGAGATGTGATTCGGTCCAAGCTTTAATTCTCTGGTGCTTTTTGTGCTTAGGACGAGGCGTTTCTGGAGTTCCACCACAATGGTTTCCCCATTAGCAGTGAAACCCAAATCCTTCTCTGAAACAGGCAAACGTAGGGAGTGGGACTGGGAATGGGACTGGGAATGGATGTGGAAATGGATTTGGGAATGGGAATGGATGTGGAACTGGGAATGGAATGGATTTGGGATCAGGAATGGATGTGGGATTGGGAATGGGAACTGGGAATGGGTGAGGGATTTAGAATGGATGTGAGACTGGGAATGGGAATGGAATGGATTTGAGATCAAGAATGGATGTGGGATTGGGAATGGATTTGGGTTTGGGAATGAGACTGGGAATGGATTTAGAGCTGGGAATAGATTTAGGACTGGGAATGGGAATGGATTTGGGAGTAGGAATGGATTTGGGACTGGGAATGGATTTAGGATTGGGAAAGGATTTGGGACTGGGAATGGGAATGGAATGGATTTGGGATTGGGAATGGATGTGGGATTGGGAATGATACTGGCAATGGATGTAGAAATGGGAATGGGTGAGAGATTTAAAATGGATGTGGGATTGGGAATGGATGTAGGACTGGGAATGGATGTAGAACTGGGAATGGGGAGGGAATTTAGAATGGATGTGGCACTGGGATTGGATTTGGGATTGGGAATGGATTTGGGACTGGAAATGGATTTGGGATCAGGAATGGATGTGGCACTAGAAATGGATTTAGGATTGGGAATGGAATGGATTTGGAACTGGGAATGGATGTAGGACTGGGAATGGGTGAGGGATTTAGAATGGATGTGGGACTGGGATTGGATTTGGGGTTGGGAATGGTTGTTGGTGGTGAGCTCAGGTCAGATTGAGCTTGGTCACCCCAAGTGACACCAGGGACCTTGGGCAGAGTCATGGGGCAGAACTGGAGCAGAACCAGTTTGTAACCGCCCGGATTTTGGGATGTGGGTGAGAGTGAAGAGCTGGGGGCTGTCTCCATCTCCACCTGTCGGGTTTTGGTGCCTCCCAGGGGGATGAGCTGGGTGGGGACAGCTCCTGGGGACACCCCTCCGCAGCCCTGCTCCCCAGGATCGCCCCAGCTCCCAAATTTGGGGCTCAGCAGGGAGCTCTGCTGCCACCAACAATCACGGGCAGCGTCCAACCCCACAAACCCCCGACCCCTCATCAGGGACCCCTCGGGATCCTCATTAACAGCAGCCCGAGGAATTCCTGCCTCTCCTTTGTGCCCTGCTAATGATTTAATTGGCAATTAGCCAGAGCAGTGCCGTGCCCGTGGGTCACCACGTGAATTGGCATTTGCCATGGAAATGAGGAATTTGGAAGGTTTGTGTGAGGAAAAGCTTCTTTCCCTTCTCTCCCCCTGCCCTGCTGCTGTGCGGGTTCAGTGCTGCTCTCCTCCTGTTTTTTCCCAAATCTCCTTCCCACCTCTCCTTTTGGATCCATTCTCTTCAATTTACACCGTGTTCTCCTGGGTTTTAAAGGATTTGGGTGGAAACTGAGTCAGGTCACATTTTTCAGCCAAAAAACAAAAAAAAGGGGATTGTGCCCAGTGGTGTCATTGTGGGATGTGGAGGTGCCAGGCAGAAATTCCTGGTTCGGGAATTGGGCTAAGGCACTCCTCCTGGGATGCCATCCAGGGGAAAGGCAGAGCCTGTGTTTGCCCAGGTGGTGCCAGTGGGAGCAAAACAACAAATTCCTGTGAAAAGTGGGGTTGTGGAGGGGTAAAACGTGCAGCTGGAGCCCCTTCCAGATGTGTGAGGAGGAGGGGCACGCAAATGCCTTAAAATACCATTTAAATACCATTTAAATATAATTTAAACACCATTAAATACCATTTAAATTCCATTTATTCCCCAGTGCTGGGGTTCACCCCAAAAGACCCTTTAACACTTTCACCCAGATGTGTTTGGGTGCTGATGGGTCCCCACTCACTCGCTTTAAAAGCCAAAACTCACTCACAGCTGCTCGAAAAATCAGCAGGGACGTTTTGTAGCAGGAATAAAAACATTGAAGGAAGGAATCCCTGGTGGATTTTCCCAACCTTTGCTGCTTAATGAACCAACTGATTGAGCCTGTGGGGTTGAAATAATCCTTCCAAGGACCTTGGAGCCGTCCCATTAAGTCAGGGGAAAGATTTTACAGCACAATTTTTGTTAATGAACCCAGACTTTGTTGTCAGAGGGAGAATTGGGGCTTTCTCCAGACCCACTTGAGGTTCAGGTGAAGAAATTTAATTTCTTGCCCTGCACTTTCAGCTGACACCTCATCATCAGTAAAAGCTGTAATGTTCCTTTCTCTTCTTTCCTTGTGAACTGAGGGACAATGGAGAGGTTTGTAGGAGGAAAATCCCCTGAGCCCTGTTTAGTGCAAAGACAACTCCTCATTCAGAGCAGGAAATCCCTCACTGCCGATGTTTTTTTTCACTGCCGATGTTTTTTTTCACTGCCGATTTTTTTTCACTGCCGATTTTTTTGGTTTTTTTAGGCTGAGGGAGCAAAAAAAAAATCACGGTGTGTTTATGATTTTCTTAAACTCTGCTTTTCAGGGAGAAAAATCTGAGCTGGCTGGAGCTGGGAAAGTCATTTTCACCCCTGGTGCTGCTGTGTGTAATTAATGCAGGAGGTGTTGAGGGATGGCTGCACAGAGGGGGTTTTGTTGTCACCGTCCTCACCCTGATTTCCTCCCCACCTTTCCTCCCTGGCTCTTCCTGCGCCTGTGGTTCCCCCAGCCTTTCTCAAGAGGTCAGTCTTGGCTGCCTTTTGTGGGTTTGATCTCCCACCTTGCTCTCCTGAGGGTGGAATTTGGGATTTCTTTGAGCTTGGGTGCCAGAGCAGGGTCAGCCCCGTTGGAGAACAGCAGATCTTCCCCAATTTCCAGAGGAAGGGTTTCCTATCTGTGTGACCTTCGTGCTGCTGATCCTCTCCCAAATCCAGGGAAAGGGAATTCAGTGAATTATTTTGTGTGGAAGGAACTGACTCCTGTCGGGGACCCCACAGATCTGAGTGGGGGCAAAGCAAAGTGGGGTTTGAATTCCCTGAAAATTTAAAAGCTCTGGGTTTAAACCCTTGGAATACCTGCAGATGTACTTCACTCCTCACCAGAGACCCCTCTCGAAATACAAATGAGGTAAAATCCAGCATCCTTCCCTTGCTGTGAAAGCCAAGCACAAAACTGCCCTTTGCTGAGGTGGGACCAGGACCCCCAGCCCTGCCCGAGGCTGCTGGAGCAGGGGAGGAGGAGGAGGAGGAAGGCTGCTCCCGAGCCCAGCCAGGCTGGGGGTGAGCACAGAGCCCCCAGATCCATTCCCAGTCCCACATCCATTCTAAATCCCTCACCCATTCCCAGTCCCACATCCATTCCTGATCCCAAATCCATTCCATTCCCAGTCCCAAATCCATTCCCAATCCCACATCCATTCTTAATCCCTCACACATTCCCAGTTCCAAATCCATTCCCATTCCCAGTCCCAAATCCATTCCCAATACCAAATCCAGTCCCAGTCCCACATCCATTCTAAATCCCTCACCATTCCCAGTTCCAAATCCATTCCCAATCCCACATCCATTCTTAATCCCTCACCCATTCCCAGTTCCAAATCCATTCCCATTCCCAGTCCCACATCCATTCCTGATCCCAAATCCATTCCATTCCCAGTCCCAAATCCATTCCCAATCCCACATCCATTCTAAATCCCTCACCATTCCCAGTTCTAAATCCATTCCCAGTCTCACTCCCAAACCCAAATCCATTCCCAATCCCACATCCATTTTAAATTCCTCACCCATTCCCAGTCCTACATCCATTCCATTCCCGTTCCCAATCCCACATCCATTCCTGATCCCAAATCCATTCCCAGTCCCACATCCATCTAAATCCCTCACCCATTCCCAGTCCTACATCCATTCCCAGTCTCATTCCCAATCCCAAATCCATTCCCACATCCATTCCCAGTCCCACATCCATTCCCAATCCCACATCCATTCCCACTCCCAAATCCATTCCCAGTCCCAGATCTGTTCCCAGTCCCACATCCATTCTAAATCCCTCACCCATTCCCAGTCCCACATCCATTCCCAGTCTCATTCCCAGAGCCCCAGCATTTGGCTGCCAAAGCCCCAGTGACCTTTCAGCCTCCCAAGATTTACAGTGGAAAAAAAAAAAAAAGCTGCTTCTGGAGAGGGAATCTTGCTGCTTGCTCCCAGGAGAGCCTCCAGCCCTGGTGACTCAGCCCTTGAGCATCCCAGTTCCCGGATCCCTGCGGAGAATCCTGGAGCAGGGCTGATGTCACCCCCAGCTCTGGCTTCCCTCAGCTTCCCCAAAGCTGCCCCGGGTTCACAGCTTTGATCTCGGCTCTCCTGGCTCAAGCCCCAGCTGGCTCCTGCTGGAATGGTGACATTTGAAAAAGGTTTGGGATGACGGAGGTCCAGGGGGAGGTGGAGGTGAAGCTTGCTGGAAATCTTCTGGTTTTCCAGAAGATCCAAATCACTGCGGGGCTGCAAACCACAGTCAGCATCTGGGATGGGAATTTGCATTCCCAGATATTCTCTATATATTTAGCAGGGCAAAACCCTCAAAGCAGGAATTCTGGGTTTCTGGGTAAGTGGTAAAATAAGTGCAGTGAGGTTGGGAAGGAGATTGCTGCTCCCTCAGCTAAAGAGGAGCTGGAAAACAAACTGGGAGGTGGGTCTGAGTCCTGAAGGGGAATCTGGGGTAGATTTCCAGCACCTCAGTCAGGTGCTGATTTTATTTGGGATGGATGGATGGACTGCCAGGTGGCTGCCACAGCCTGGGGGGATCCCAGTGGGGACCAGGGGAAAGTTGATTATCTCTGGTTCCTCCATCCCAGCAGAATTGTTGGGACATTTAGGGTGGAGAGCAGAGCACGTGGGAGCAGAGCTGGGTTTTCCTTGCCACCCAGTCTCTCCTTGCTTTGTGCTGTGCCTGCTCAGCCACGAGGAATCCCAGCACTGGAGGGAGGATGGATTCTCTGAGCCTGCTGCTGACCAAACCCAGCCTGGAGCATTATCCCAGACAAACCCCTCCCTCCCCCTGCCCTGGCTGAGTGGACAGGCCAGAGCAAGCCCTCCAGACTCACTTTTTTGGGATTCAAACCGAGGTGGAGCAGGGCTGGTGCCAGAGGTTGCACAAGCCTGCCCGACCCAAACCAGCTCAGAGGAGCAGTGGTGCCTGCTGAGGGCTCGTTAGGGATAATGAATAATTAGGTGTGAAATTTTCAGGAATGGCAGCTCCAGGGGTGCAGAGGAGTGTGGGAATGAAGGGAGGAGTGGAGAGAAATCCCATTTAGCACCAGTTCCATCTGCAGGCCGGGCTTTCCATGGGAAAGTGGCAGTGCTGGCATGAGGGGAACAGGTGATGTGGGAAATTACTGGATTTGCTTCCCTTCCCCTCCAGCTTCCCCCGGGGGTGCTGATCTGCCAGCTCAGCTCCAAGAGTCACATCCAGCACTTCCAGCCAGCAGCTCCAGCCCAAACCCCTGGGCTTTGCTACCAGCCCAACACTGTGCCAGAATCTGGGCCACCCCTGAACCTCAGAGAAATCCAAAACGCCAGGAAACCACCCAGGGCTCACAGCTTGTGGTGCTCCAGGTGGGTGGGGGGTGGATTCTCCTCTCTGGGGACTTTCCAGAACCATCAGGACACAGCCCAGCACTCTGGGGTGAGCCAGCACAGGGATGAGCCCAGTCTGGTGCTTCCCAAACCGACCCATCCTGGGATCCTGTGGTGAGATTCATGATGGGAAGGTGTTTTCTGGGAAGGATGGAGGCAGGCTGGTCCTGGATAATTTTTCCTAATTTTTTAGCTGCTCTCAGGGCTGGAAGGAGGACATGATCTGCATTGGCATCTCAGTGGATACCTGGGAATTATCCCAACAATTCCCTCCACTCCAGATGTGATGAGAGATTTCTGACTGCTGTTCCCAAACCAGCATCCAGGAAAGGGATGCTGCTTCTTCCACTGCTTCTGTCAGCCACAAGCTGAAGGGAAAACCCAAAAATCCCTCCTCATTGGAAACCTCCCCAGTCTCCAAATTATTTTTGTTGCCTGCACTCATCAGACAACTGCAGGGGTCAAAGAGGTTTCAGGTTTTGTTGTTGTTTTTCAGTTTTGGGACATTTTTCCTTACAATTTATAAAGTCCCTAAAGCCAGTGAATTCAAATTTGCTGAGTGAGGGCAATTCTTAAGAGCAGCTCCTTGGAGGGGACTCTTGTTTTACGTGGAAAATGTGTTGATTTGGGCAGGTGCCAACCAGGAAATTCCAAAAAAAGCTGGAGATGGTCCCGTTACAAAGAGTTTAACCAACCTCAGATGTCCCTTCATTATTGGAACAGGGTCCTGGAAATAATGAGAAAATTAACAAATAGACAGAAATGAAACCCTTTGAATCCAGTGGTTCCAGCTGAAATCTCCCACTTGCTGTGGGATGGGTGTTTTTACTGTCAAGATCCCAGGTTGGGTTTTGAAGCTCACCTGAATCCTGCACTTTCCTCCTGAGGAAAGGCTGAGGCAAAACAGGGACGAGGCACAAGGAGTGGGCAAAAGGAGGGATGTGGTTGGAAAAAATGGGAGAGATGAGTGCCCATTCCCTCTTCTCTTGCCTGAACCCCTGTCCTGCTGCTTCATTCCTGGAGCCCAAAAACCTGGGGAAGGAGGAATGAAGGCAGGAAAATGTCAGGGAAACTCAGAGCCCTCAAAGCAGGGAGCCTGGAGTTGGGTTTTCCACCTCTCCTTTGGTATTCCAGGAGTTGTGACCCCGTTTAAGGAGGAGATTGCTGGGTTGTAAAGAAATAATAATAAAAAAAGATGGATCCAGGGGTTCCACTCTGAGCATCCAGCTATGGGACTATTGTCCCAGTTTTTCCTTCTCATGTCTGGGTTCCATTCCTGGGGCTGGGATCAGCACATGGATGTTGGACATGTGTGTTTTCCCATTAAAGGGAGGAGGAGGAGGGAGAATGGTGTCCAAAGGAGGTGCCTTCAAACCACGAGGACTGGGAAAGGCCTTTTACCCCTTCCATGGTGGTGGGAAGGATGGAGATTCAGGGATGAGGGATGTCTCCTATCCTTGATGACCTTGGGGTGGAATTATTTGGGGTCTGGAGGGGATTCTGCTCTTGGGGCTGGATGGGGAGCTCTGCATTCCCTGAGCCTGGGAGGGAGCACTGAACCCCTCAAACATCTTCAGCCCTTTCCTCATGGAGCTCCAGCATCCACCTCGAGCATTCTGGGGAGTTTGAAGCCGTTTTTAGCTGCCAGGGGGAGGGAGGGAGAGGGAAATTCCAGGAGGTTGGAGTGGCATCCCCGACACAATGGGAACTTTTCTTAGCAATTTTCCACTGTGCTGCAAATGGCAAAGATCACGGATTGGTTTGCATGTCTCAGACTGTCCTGGGGAACTCACTTCCCCTGTGCTGGGGGAATCATTTTCACATCACAATAATTTCAGCGCTGGGAGTGGAGAAAAAAAATCTCTGCAGCTGAGGAGAGATCTCTGTTCTTGCCTGGTGTTCAGGCTCCAAAGAGCCCGGGTTGGATAAAGCTGGTGTGTGTGGGGTCAGGAGGGGCAGGGGGGCAGTGCCCGTGCTCTGAGGCTGACTGCACTGCTCAGCCTGCCTGGAGTGACAGCAGCACGTTCTTTCCTCTGGGATAAGTCAGGACTGGGCCAGAGTTAGGCTTGGCTCTCTGGAGCCTGAAAGCAATTAGCCCAAAAACACAAAGCAGAACCAACTGGGAGTGGTTGCAGCTTCCAGGACCATGGATCAGGCTGTCCTTGACTCAGGGCCATGGCCCTTTTTGGGGTTTTTTCCCCTCCAGTTTGAGATTTTGCCCAGTGCTTGCTGCTGGGGGAGTGGTGTGGTCTGGATGGAGCTGCCCTGGGAGCTGGAGCAGCCCCCAAAGCACAGGATGGAGGGTTCTGCCTCTCCTGTCCTCACAGGGGTTCGGCCCCTTCTCCCAGGGGCTTTGGGAAGGTGCTCCAGCTCTAGGATGAGCTTACTTAAACTGAGCAGGAGTGGTTTTAGATGGAATATTGGGAAGGAATCCTTGCCTTGGAGGGTGCTGAGCTACCCAGAGAAGCTGTGGCTGCCCCTGGATCCCTGGAATGTCCAAGGCCAGGTTGGAGCAATCTGGGATGGTGGAAAGTGTCCCTGCCCGTGGATCAGAGTTGGAACACGATGATCTTTGAGATCTTCTCCAACCCAAACCATTCCCTGATTCATTCCATGATTCCATGACTCAGTGCAGACCAGGTGCTGTGAACAGGGACCTCCCTGCACCCTGCCCTGCTGGCCCCAAGCCCAGCCCTGCTGCACAAACCCCAGGGCACATTCCCAGCAGCAGGAGGGTCGGGATGGCGCTGGGATGGGAGCATCTGCCTGCCTGCTCTGCTCCCAGAAAAACCCTTCACACTCCTGACATCTGGACAGCAAATGGCCCCTCTGGGGGAGCTCAGGTCTGACCTTTGCTCCTTCAGCCGGAGAACAAACCGAAGACAAACGTGGAACATTTGCTGTGGGGAGCTCCTGTCAGCACCACGGGAGCTCAGGCTGGGCTGTCCCGCTGCTGTGCATTTGTGGAGCTGTGGGTGGAAAGGCACAGCCTGGAGCCCAGTGCTGGTGTCTGCCCGAGGCTGGGCAGCACCGAGCCTGTTGTGAAGCACAGGATGGAGGATGTTGTTTTAGATCCCACCCCGTGCCAGGACAATGTTCTCCTTCTTGGCACGGGGTCCTGGTTTGAAGGACAGGTGTCTGCCAAGAAAGGCAGGAGCTTCTCTTTGAAATGGAGAATGCAAACCCCCTCCCTCCTAATTATTATAATTTTGAAATTAAGGGGCTCTCAGGCAAAGATATGGGAATTAGGAATAACAGTTCTTTAATAGGAAAATTAAAATAGAAATGCAGTATTACAAAGAACAGTCCCAAAGCACTGCCAGAGTCAGAATCCAAGCTGACACCCGTCAGTCAGTCAGGGTGTTGGCAGCAGTGCCATTCAATGGTGGAGTAATAGATGTGGTTCAGCTGGAGCAGTGCTCCTGTAGAAGGTGCAGTTTCATCTGAAGCTCCAGGGATGATGTGGAAAGGTCTGGTGTTCCTCTGGAATCCAGTGGAAAGATGAAACTTGCTGTCCAAAATCTCAGTTTTTATCTGGGTAGGAAAGTCTTGGCTCCTCCCCCTGGGTGGAGCATCTCCCAGTGTGATGATGTAATTTGATCAGTCATGCCCTGGGACTCAATGGCCCATTAACAGGAGATATCTCCTGGAGGGAGAGTGGGCTGTGGAAAGATAAAGATGATTGCCCCAGCTGGTTTTTAACAATGGCCCATTATCAGGAGATATTCCCACAGAGATAAGAATCACTGCCACACCCAGTTTTTAACAATGGCCCATTAACAGGAGATATTCTCACAGAGATAAGGATCACTGCCACACCCGGTTTTGAACAATGGCCCATTAACAGGAGATATCTCCTGGAGGGAGGATGGGCTGTGAGACAGATAAAGATGATTGCCCCAGCTGGTTTAAAGATGGCCCATTAGCAGATAATATGTGCCAGGAGATAAGGGTCACTGCCCCACCCGGATTTAACAGATAATGACAAAATTCATATTTCTGGCCACATCCTGTACTGCAGCCCAAGACATCAGGTCACCTCTGGGATCTGCCAGGGCTCCTGGGCTCATGGCCTGAGCTGCTGAGGGGATGGGGATTGACCCAATCACACAATTAATGGCATTTATTAAATAATTGGCTGCTTTATCCTCCCTTTGCCTTGCACCCACGGGGCTGAGCTCTGCACAGACTCTTGCACAGGCAAAGCCTGGATCCAGCATTTTCTTTGGATTATGGGTTTGGAGCTGCCAGTTTCACTTTTTTGGGCTGGTCCATGGTTTTCTTCTGATTCTTGCAGACAGGCCTGGGGGCCTTTTCTTTTGTGCCAAAAAATGGAGTCAAATCTGACAGTCAACCAAAACAACCCCATCCCTATATGCTGGAAAATTAAGGAATGTCTCTTCTTTTTTTTTTTTTTTTTTTTTGTTATTATTTGTGACATGACTTTGGTTCAGAACACAAAGCCTGGTCTGCATCCTGCCACTCCTGCTGTCCCAGATTTTGGCAGCAGCTCTGGTGGCAGATGGCCCCAGGCAGATGGGTTTAGTTAGGCCAGGCTCATCCCTGGGATGCCCAATCCTTCCTTCACTCATCAATGAAGCCATTGAGAGAACATTTAACAAACAAACAACACAAAAGCATTTTTGGACAGACAGTGGGATGGAAAATGACTCACAGGAAAACAGGGATGAAGTCCATCCCAGGATTAGGCATTCCATGTGTGGAGTTTCTGTTGGGGCTCCAGGAACGCTGTGGTTTTTCTCTCAGGATGATGCCAGTGTGGAATGATGTCACTGTGGAGTGTTTGGTCAGGAGGAGCTGGTGGAGTCTGGTGGTTACTCACAAATACAGGTCTTTCAGCATCTGGAAAATCCGTGGCCAGCGTTTTTTGGGAGGCTCCAGGCAATTATTGCCATCAGTGTTTCCAGCCTGGCTGAATGCCACAAAAACTGCTGGAGCTGTGCTTCTTCCACTCCTTCATTTTTGTAGGATCTGCTTTTTTTCCCCTTGGGATTGGGTGCAAACAAACTGGGCTGAATCCTTTGTGATGGATCCAGTCCTGGGAGGAAGTAAATTATATTAATGGGAACAAGCAGGAAAATCCTTAAAGGGTGGAGGAAAAGCAGGAGAAATGCCCTGCACAGGTAAATCTGGGGACCAGTGGGTGCTGATCACCAAAAAGGTTTTGGGAGAGAAAACCTGAATCCATTAACCCTTGATCCTCCTCTGGGAATTTTAACGGGAAAAGGGACATTTCCAGGGACACTTGCACTTGTTCCAGAGACTCCTCTGCAGAGCTGGGAGATTCCTGAGGGGAATGGTGCCCAATTTCCCTCTCCTTATATCCTTGTTTTCAACAATAATCCCCAAACCCACTGCTGTATCCATTTTTTCGGGAGGTGCTTCCTTCCCATAATTCACTTGATCATTAGAAAGGGGGAATTTAAAAACCCTTTTGCATTTTAGTTTCCAGCCTCTGTGTGCAAAAATTTCTCCATTGTGATGATCCTAACTCTAGGAATTATAATTCTGTTATCCTTTTGGTGGCTTCAACGTTTTTCCCCTCCTGGCTGATGCCTCTTGTAAAATACTAATATAAACCCACAGAATGTATTTAGAAACTTCATAAATAAATTATTGGGGAATCCTGGAATGGTTTGGGCTGGAAGGGACCTTAAATCTCATCCCACCCCTGCCATGGGAAGGGGCAATTTCCACCATCCAAATTGTTGCTGTTCATACATGTGGATTAGGAAAATTAAAATTGGGGGGGAAATAAACTGGGAAAAGGAGGGAAGAGGCACCAGCTGGGTTCATTTCCAGAGGCTCCCAGTGTGGGATGAGCTGCTGCATTCCTGGTGCAGGAACAACGGGGCCAAGGGCAGCAGCAGCTGGGAAAAGCCCTTCTGGCCACATCCCCTCATGGGAATGGCATGTGCCTTCCTTCCATCCAGTTACTCTTCATGGGCTCGGTGACCTGGAAGTAAACTCTGGGAAAATTGGGATTGCAGCCTGTCCAACCCCGAGCAGGCTCCAGGGCAGGGGGCAGGTGCTGGGGGAAGCCAGCTCGCCATCCCATGGATGTTTTCAGGGGATTAAGGAGGCACTGGTGGCTCTTCAGGGCTGTCTGGAGGTTGAGGAATTACCTGTGGAATCCGCTTTTGGATGAGTGGAGATGGTTTTTTTTGCTGTCTGCAGTGTCAGAGGATGCAGAGGATGGCAGGGAAGCTGCTCTGGGAGCTGGGAGCAGCTCTGTCCTGCAGGAGTCTGTGTCGGGATGGACGAGTCAGGGAAGAAACTCGAGTCCCTGTGTAAGCTCAGAGTTACAGTTGCAGTTTATTGTAAGAGAGATAAAAGGGGGCATGAGAAGGAGCAATGGGATAAAAGGGTGATGGGGTAAGAGAACAGGGAGAGAGGAAAGCAAGAAGAAGAGGGAGAAGAGAGAACAAAGAATAGGGAGAAGAGAGAACAAAGAGAGGTTAGAGGTAAGAGGAGCAAGGGGAGAGAGAGAGAGGGGTAAGAAGAGAGAAGGAAGAGAAGAGGGAAAGAGGAAGAGAAGTAAGAGGAGGAGGAGGAGGAGGAGGGAGGGAGAAGAGAGCAAGAAGAGAGTGATTTCCCGTTTACAATACAACAAATCTTCTTCCATGATGAATATTCTAATTATCACAAACCAAACTAATACAAGATACAAATTCTATAGCATTTACATACAGTCTATAGGAATCCTTATAATTAGCATAGTGTGTCACATTTAAAACTCTGAGATCTAATCGTTGGACCCTGGCAAGTCTTTCTGTGCCCTTTGGAGTTGCTTTCTGGCCGAGGCCATTTTTCTATCAAGAGTGGATTGCCTTCAGGGGCATCCCATTGTTTCATGGGAATTCAGTAACTGAGGCTTGGCATCTCAAAAGTGGCTTTCATTTCAATCTAGCTCATGGTTTCCATATTTTCAGCATCTAAACATTCCTATTTGTAAGATTTTCCTGTTTTATCTTTCCCAGCACTTGCCAGGGGGAACCTGGGGACAGGCCTGTGCCTCAGTGGGGTGTGGAGAGGGACGGAGGGGGAGCAGGGATTAGTGGAAATTCCTGCCTTGCCTCAGGCTCAGCAGTGCCTGACCTCTGTGTGAGCCCACATGGGCACAGGGAGGATGGTTTGGGTGGGACAGTCTGGGGCTGCACCCCTCAGGTCATCCCCAGGAGCTGGGAACTGGGATGATGGGGGGTGTTTGGGGAAGGAACTGGGATTTGGGGGGGCTCTGAGGAGCCCTCATCCCATCACAGCATCACCCCAGACGTGCCACTCCCTGGGAAACCCTTCATTCCTGGAGGACAGGGGGCAGTTCCACTCTCCCAAGGGATTTTTGCTCTGCCTTGCACCTTCTCCTCCTCACTTTCCTCAGGTGCTTGGCCCTGTTGCTGTCCCATTGCTGATATTCCTGGATTAAGAGAAAAGTGGGGAAACTGAGGAGAAACAACACAGACCTTCCTGTTAGCTAAAAAAAAATAAATAAAGAAGGCTTAATGTGTTTTTTTATTCTTCCCAAAGGTGTCCAGGGGCAGATGAGGGGCTGGAGCCTGGATTAACACTGAGGCCACCCTGGACTCTGATTCCCACTGGATCCAGCCAAGGAAGGTCAGGAAACAGCTCCTTGTTTTTTCCTGGGTTGGGTAAATCAATGACAAAGTGAAGAATTGTTTTTTCATGTTTTGGTCTCGTCATGGACTTTGCTTGCTGGGTTTTGGTTGCTGTCAGCCCCCCCTGGCTGTCCCTGATTCCCACATCCATAGGATTGAGCCAATGGATCTGCTGGGTTGGGTGTTCTTAGGTTGTGATGCCTTTTATAGGGTGAGCCCCAATCACCCTGTGCCTTCCCAAACAATTCCTCTGTAGCAACCTGTGAAACCCAGAGCCCAAATCCCACATTTGGGATGATCTCAGGTGGGATCTTGGCCATTGAGGTTGTTGTGATGCTGTTTCCACATTTTCCTGGGTGCTCTGGGAGAGTGTCCCCCATGTGTGGGACCTTTCTGTGTTTTTGGGGTGAAAGGAGGTGCTGGCCGCCCAAAATCTGACCTCATTTTTCCTTGTGCTGTGTCATTCCCAATCCAGCATCCCAGACTGCCTGGTTTCCAAATCCAGCATTCTATGGCAGTTCTTTCCTGCTGGAAAAATAAAGTTGGGGAGGGGAAACAAAATCAATTTTAGGAGTTGAGCAGCACTGAGCACCCTCCAAGCAAGGGGTGCTCCTCCAACGGCCTCAAGGTGTGCTGGGGAGGGTTAGGTCAGATTTTAGGGAATATCTTTGTTTGGAAAGGATTGTCCAACCCCAGCAGTGGTGGAATTCTCATCCCTGAAGGGATTTGAGAACTGTGTGGATGTGGATCTCCTCTGGCTGGAATTGGGGATCTCCCCTGGCTGAAATTGGGGATCTGTTCTGGCTGGAGTTAGGGATCTCTCCTAGATGGAATTAGGGATCTCTCCTAGATGGAATTAGGGATCTCCTCTGGATGGAATTAGTGATCTCTCCTTTCTGGAATTAGGAATCTCTCCTAGATGGAATTAGGGATTTCTCCTAGATGGAATTAGGGATCTCCTCTGGATGGAATTAGGGATCTCTCCTAGATGGAATTAGGGATCTCTCCTAGATGGAATTAGGGATCTCCTCTGGATGGAATTAGTGATCTCTCCTTTCTGGAATTAGGAATCTCTCCTAGATGGAATTAGGGATTTCTCCTAGATAGAATTAGGGATTTCTCCCAGATGGAATTAGGGATCTCCTCTGGATGGAATTAGGGATCTCTCCTAGATGGAATTAGGGATCTTCCCTGATTTGAACTAGGAATTTCTCCTGGCTGGAATTGGGGATCTCTCCTGGCTGGAATTGGGGATCTCTCCTGGCTGGAATGAGGGATCTCCTCTGATGGAGTTAGGGATCTCCTCTGGATGGAGTTAGGAACCTCTCCAAACTGGAATTAGGGATCTCTCCTTACTGGAATTAGGAATCTCCTCTGGATGGAATTAGGAATATCCCCTGGCTGGAAATAGGGATCTTCCCTTGCTGGAATTGGGGATCTCCTCTGGATGGAATTAGGATTCTCTCTTGATAGGAATTAGGATTCTCCCCTGGCTGGAATTGGGGATCTCCTCTGGATGGAACTGGGGATCTCCCCTGGCTGGACGTGGTCAGTGGTGGTTGCACTCAATCTTAGGGAACTATCCCACTTTAAACGATTCCATGATTTTAAGAAAACATGGGACAGAGATGTGGCAGTTAATGGAGGATCCTGTGCTGTGCAGAAGTTTTGAACCTGAACAAATCTTTTGGGCAACTCTAAAAAAAAAAAACAAAACCCAAACCCGGGATGTGTTTGGGAACACAAGCCATGAGAAAGAATCACTTCCCTTTGCAGCTCCTGGGGAGCTGGAACTCGTGTGGGAAAAGCTGCTGTGAGCTGCTGGTGATGAATGAGCCTCTGGCAGCCCCATTAATCAAAGCTAATCATCGGGGCTGCTGGGGGAGCCTGTGGAACAAACCCTTTGTCAGGATCTGCTCTGGGGCTGGAATCAGGTGCCTGATGTTTGCTCGACCCTCTGATGGCTCAGGAAAATCAGCAGAGCTCCTGCTGGCATGGGGAGCTCCGGGGAATCCTTCCAAGAGCAGCTCCAGAGGAGGAGTCACATCCCCCTCCCTTCCTGGGGGGATTTTTCTCCAGGGTTTTCAGCTCTGGCTGTGATTTTACTTCTGCTGAGTGTGTGTGTTGGGCATCTCTGTGGTGCAGAGCTGTGATTCCAGCAGGATGATTTATTCCAAGTGAAAATTTCCATGAAAATCCTCTCTGCAGAGGCTCCACAGCCATTCTGCTCCTAAAATCCCTGTGAAGGATCTTTGCTCAGGAAAATCCCTCTCCTGCTTTGCAAAACTTAGGTGTGACAGAAAAGGTCATTCCAAAGGTTTATCCCAGCTTTATTCCTGCAAAACCAGTGAAATTCTCCAGCCAGGTGGAATGGGAATTCCCATTTTATGGCCCCACAAATTTCAAGGACGATTTCCACTCACAGCACTCCCACCAAGCCCAGTGTAAGGATCCCACCACGCCAGTCAGAGATTTCCAGGACACTGGGTTGATGGAAAAGCTGAACTTTCTGTGCCCTTTTTTAGAGATTTCCTTGTGCCAGTAAAAGGAACGGGAAACTCCTCAGTGAGCTCTGGATCATCTGTTCCAAAAACAAAGCTGGATAGGAAGGAAAACAGGAGGAGGAGGATATAAAGTTATATCCAGTTTTTACCACAGGGTTGGAAAAGGTTGAGGAGGTCACTGGGAATCACAGTTTTAGGGAAGCAGCAGCCCTGGAGCTGCTCTTGGCCAGGGACGCTTCCACCAACCACAATGAACATTTTTTTATGGTGGAATTGGGACTGTGGAGCAGAAAAATAAGGAACCAGGGAAGAAAAATGCCAATAAAGAGCTGTGGAAATCCCCATTCCCTTCCCAGCCCTGTGAAAGGAGCCTTTATGGAGCTGGTGTGTCAGCAAAGACTGACAAAAAAGGGTTTGGCTTTTTCCCTTTGTCCCAGCCTCGGGGACCTCTGTGCCGTGCAATTCCCGAGGTTTATTTGCTCTCCTGAAGAGCTGCTAGCTGGATTTATCCCCAAAATCAACACTTTGGATGGTGCTGTTTATTTAATGGCCTTGCCTCACTTCGGAGTGATTAAGTCTGTCTGCAGCCGGGTGTTTTGCTTGGTGTTAAATTCCCGTTTTTGGGGAGTTCATTTCCACTCCTGTAAGTGAGGAGGGTTCCTTTGCATCCAGGTTTTCCTCCCCCTCCTCCCTGCTCCTCTTGGATTGCAGTTTTCCCTTCCTGGCTTCCAAATTCTGCCTCTCAGAGCGTGAAAATCCTCCCCCTGGGTTTCTCCCAAAAATTTTCCTGCTGCCGTGGGGAAGATGCTCCAAAGCTGCATCCCTTCATGGCACTGGGATATCCCAAATTCCAGCCCCTTGCAGAACCTCCCAGGGGAGGTTCAGGGTTCAAGGGTTCCCTTGTAGGAATTGGGGATCTCCCCTGGCTGGAATTAAAGATTTTCCCTGATTGGAATTAGGGATATCTCCTGACTGGAATTACAGCATCATTCCTGATGGGAATTAAGGATTTCTCCTGGCTGGAATTAGGGATCTCCCCTGATTGGAATTAAATATTTTCCCTGGCTGGAATTAAAGATTTCCCCTAATTTGAATTAGGGATCTCCCTTTACTGGAATTACAAGATCTCTCCTGACTGGAATTAAGGATTTCCTCTGGCTGGAATCAAGGATTTCTCTTGTAGGAATTAGGGATTTCTCCTGGTTGAAATTAGGGATCTCCCCTGATTGGAATTAAATATTTTCCCTGGCTGGAATTAAAGATTTCCCCTGATTTGAATTAAGGATCTCTCTTGATTGGAATTAGGGATCTCCCCTGATTGGAATTAAGGATTTCCCCTGATTTGAATTAAAGAACTCCCTTGACTGGAATTACAAGATCTCTCCTGACTGGAATTAAGGATTTCCTCTGGCTGGAATTAAGGATTTCCCCCTATTGGAATTAGGAATCTCCCCTGATTGGAATTAAATATTTCCCTTGATTGGAATTAGGGATCTCCCCTGGCTGGAATTAGGGATTTCCCTTCCCAGGGCTCAGATTTAATTTGGGTTTGAATTTTTTTGCTCCTGCTCTGCAGCTCTGTCTGAGCTGTTCCTTCCCTGCCTCCTCCTCAAATTTCCCCCATTTATCCCAAATATCCCTGATGAACCCATCCTGAATATCTGACATTCACCCTCCAACCTCCTCACAGCTCGTGGGTGATTTATTGGATTAAGATTTATAAAATAAAAAAAAAATATATAAAAATACAAGATTTATGGAATCCTCATTTTCCAGTTCAGAACAATTTATGGGAATGAAATCACTCAAATTAACTGGAATTACAATTCCAGGTGCTCAGGATTTTGGGGGAAGTTGGGACTGTTGTTTGAGGGGTTTTTTGGGATAACAGCTCCCAAACCACAGCAATGAATGAGCCTGGGATTTGACCCACAGAATCATGGAATGGTTTGGGCTGGAATTTGGTTAAAAGTGATTTATTCCAATTCCACCTTCCACTGGGCCATGTTGATCCTGCAATCCCAATTAAAAAAAAACCCACCAAAAAAAAAAAAAAAAAAAACCAAAAAAACCAAAAACAAACCAAACCAACAACAACAAAACAAACACTAAAAAAAACCCCAAAAAACCAAAAAAAAATTAAAACAACAAATCCCTCTGCTCCCTCCAGAGATATTTTAAATTAAATATTTCTCCAAGGGAAATTAACCCTGAATTTATGTGGAAAACCACCCCAAAATGGAATCATGTATCCTGCAAGACTTCCAGGAAATTAGCAGAAGTGAATTACCCCAAAGAAAATTACCCTGCCCAGAGCACGTGAGGGTTTGGAAATCAGCAGAGAAGGCTTGGAGTATTTTTTTTATTTTTCTTTTTCCTTGGAAATTTAATGGATCTCATCATTTTGCACAGCCCTGCTGGAAATAGGAAAGAGCCTGCCTTGTCCAATTAGGAATTAGAAGGAGAGCAGCAACAGGGAGAAAGATTTCTATTTATATTTTTTAAAAAAAATATACAAAGAAAGAAAAGTGAACTTGTTCTTGAGCTCCATGAAATCCTGCTGGATTGGGAATTCTCTCCTGCTGGATTGGGAATTCTCTCTAACACAGCAGCATTTGCTGCTACCAGAAAAATTGCTGGAATTTTGTTGCCAAAAATGGATTTAAAAAATTTAAAACAGCCACACAGGTACCACCAGTGACAGCTGAGGGAGCAGCAGCTCCCAACTCCTGCAATGTTTTTAATCCCTGTAAAAGTTCACAGTGAGGTCACTGCACTCCAGAGGGTTTTTTTTTTGTTTTGTTTTGTTTTTTGGTTTGGGGGGTTTTTGCTTTTTTTTTTTTTCTTTGTTGTTTTCTTTTGGGTTTTTTTTGTTTGTGGTTTTTTTTTTTTGCTGTCACAGTGGGGAATTCTCTGGCTCAGCCTCTGGACCCCAGGGACAGGACTCAGGAATTCACTCCTTGGAATTCCCAATTCCCAAGGAAAATCCCTCTGGATGGGGCAGGAAGGTTTCCCTGCCTCAGGACATTTGTCCCAGCTGCTCCAAAATCAGGATTTTGTCTGGATGGATTGTCTGCACCAAAATGCGGCCGTTGGATGTGAAAAAAAAAAATTGGCTTCCAACTGAATTATTGGAGTGCTGGATTGGATGTGGGATGGAGTAAAATTCTCCCCCCTTCCCTGAAGAAATCCCCTCCCAAACGAAGCTTTGTTATGTCTCATTGTCTCCTCTGGCACATGGGATTGGGAGTTTTCCCCTCTCTGTCTCTGGCACCTTTCCACTCTCTCCAAACTGATTCCTGCTCTGGGACTTGACTCCAGGGCCATGGGAAGGGCTGGGAGAGGAACCTGGGAGCCTGCAGGGGCTCAATCCAAATTTTGTTCCTCTTTTTATTCTCCAGACACACCAACCCCTCCTTTGGCACGGCACAGATGGGGACAGAATTCTCGAGCTGGGCTGGGCTGTGTCAAATTTTCTGAATTTCCAGCATTGTGGAATCGTGGGAAGTTTGGGATGGGAGGGAATTTTAAAGGACACCTTTGTCCAGAGCAGGTGGCTCAGGGTGAACATTTCCAGGGAAACACAAAACATTCCAGGCTGGGAACTGCAGAGGGTGGAAAAGATGCCAAGGCAGAGCCAGGGGTGACATTTTGGGGGTGGCATTTCCAGGACACCCAGGGCAGCTCCCTCAGGAGATGGAAATCTTTTCCTGGAGCTGGAATAAAACGAGATTTCACCCATAGAGAGCAGAATCCATGGATTTTCCAGCTGGTGCTGCTGGAACCTGCAGGGATCCAAACCTGGACGAGCCCAGGGCTTCTCCCTGGCGCTGCCACTCCCTCTGCAGGTGATTCCCAGCCCGGTGCATTCCTTACAGCCAACGAGGTTTCCCAGTCCCTGGATAAGATCTGCCCTGCCCTCGGTGGTGTCATTAATTCAATCTGCTGCAATTAAAAGCACCTTAATTGGGTTGAATTAGTGCACACCAGTCCCAGGAGCAGTGGAATAAAGCTCTTTATTGTGTGAGGATCCTGGTCCTGATCTCTTATCTCCTGCTCTGTCTCCCAGTCGTTCCCAGTTAAACCAGTTCAATGCCCCACATTGCCTCAAAACCTCGTGCCTGCCAGAAAAAGCAGAGTTAAAATTAATCAGAATTGAGAATGTTTAATCAGCTTTAAACCAGAGTTTGGTGGCTTGTGTTGTGCCAGGTGTGATGATCCCAAATTCTGTGGGATGTCCCTTATCCTTCATCCCCATGTCCCATATTCTTGTCCCCCCGAGTTCTGCTCTTTGTAGGACCAAGCTGAGCTTTGTCAGGAGAGTCTGGTCCATGGAAAACTCGGTTTTGTGCCTGGGGATGGATGAAGGGATTCACTCTGCAGGATGATCCCAGCATGGATTGTCCCAGTGCCTTGCAGGACACCAGCAATCCCAAAGAAACCCCAGATCCCAAAATCCCAAAAACAGAGCTTAGTGCTCTATTCCAGCTAAGCCAAAACACAGATTTAGACTAAATAATAAATGTCCAAACCCATTTTCCTGCTCCTTTTCCTTTGATGCATCGTGAAAGGTCTTTGAACACAATTCCAAATCTAAACAATCCCATATCTCCCATCCTCAGCTCCCCTCCAGGAGCCACCTTGGCTTCATTCCCAAAAACAAGGTTTGGGAAATCTTCCCTTTCCAACCCTCCCACCCTTTTCCAGAGGATCCTTGCTCAGGATCAAGGAATCCCCTCCAGCTCTGGTTCTTTCAGCACCAGAATTCAGCTTTAAAAAACACTTGGTGGGAGTGATTTGGGTGTTTGTGGCTGTGCAGCTTCCAGGGGCTCATCCATGGAAAACAGCAATGGGAAAACCAGATCTGGGAAGTTTTCAGTCATAAAACACAACCATGAACTGCCCTCGGTGAGCAGAGCTCACAGGCAGGACCAAGGCTCCCAAAACCATCTGGGTTTTCCTGGGCTTTGCAGGGTGATAATGTTTTTTGTGGATTGTTGGAATGCGATTGAGAAACAAAACCCCAACGTTGGGGAAGATGAATGCTACAGAATTTGTATCTTGTATTACATTGGTTAGTGGAAATTAGAATATTCATCATAGAAAAGTATTTATTGTATTGTAAACAGAAAAATCGCTCTCTTGCTGCTCCCACCCCTCTCTTACCTTACTCCCTCACCCCCTCACCCTCTTATCCTCTTACTTCTTTCTCTTCCCCCCATTCTCTCTCTGTCCTGCTCTGGGCTGTGGCTGGCAGCTCTTGGCAGGACTCTGCACACCCACGCCTGTTGGGAAAGATGAACCAGGAAAACCTTGCAAATATGAATGCTCAGATTCAGAAAATATGGAAACCATGAGCGAAATTGAAATGAAAACCACTTTTGAGATACCAAACCTCAGTGACTGAATTACCATGAGACAATGGGATGGCCAGCTAGGGGTAATCCCCTCTTGACAGAACAATGCCTTCTGCTGGAGAGCAGCTCCAAAGGTCAGACAAGACCCTGCCAGGGTCCCAAGAGCAGTTTTTAGAGTTTAAAGTGTAACACACTATGGTAATGTAAGGATTCCTATAGGCTGTATGTAAATGCTACAGAATTTGTATCTTGTGTTACATTGGTTAGTGGAAATTAGAATATTCATCATGGAAGAATATTTATTGTATTGTAAATGGGAAATCTCTCTCTTACCTCTTCCTCTCTCTCTCTTGCTTGTACTCTTTCCTATCCCTCTTGCTCACTCTCTCTCTTACCCCTCTCTCCCTCCTGCTCTCTTTCTCATCCCACTTTTATCTCTTTGTCCTACTCTGGGCTGTGGCTGGCAGCTCTTAGCAGGATTCTGTATTCCCATGTCCTTACAATAAACCACAGCTGTCACACCAGCATAGACAGAGCACATGAGTTCTGTCCCTGGGGACCGTTTACCCCAAAAAATAAAAAAAATATAATTAAAAAAGTTGGGGTTCCAACTTTAAAATTTTGAGGTTCCAACTTTAAAACTTTGGGGTTCCAATTTTGAAACTTTGGGATTCCAACTTTAAAACTTTGGAATTCCAACTTTAAAACTTTGGAGTTTCAACTTTAAAACTTTGGAGTTCCAACTTTAAAACTTTGGGGTTCCATCTTTAAAACTTTGAGGTTCCAACTTTAAAACTTTGGGGTTTCAACTTTAAAACTTTGGGATTCCATCTTTAAAACTTTGGGGCTCCAACTTTAAAACTTTGGGGTTTCAACTTTAAAACTTTGTATTCCAACTTTAAAATTTTGGGGTTCCAACTTTAAAATTTTAGAGTTCCAACTTTGAAACTTTGGTGTTCCAACTTTAAAACTTTGTATTCCAACTTTAAAACTTTGGGGTTCCAACTTTAAAACTTCGGGGTTTAATCTCAAAATTTAGGGATTTGTGCTAAAAGAGTTTTGAGAAAGTGAATGGGAAATGGAAATATTCCCATGAAAACGGGGTTTGGAAGTCCCCAGGGAGATTTAGGGACAGCACGGGGTGGCTTTGGAATTCTGTAGATATATAATATATAATATATAATATATAATATATAATATATAATATATAATATATAATATATAATATATAATATATAATATATAATATATAATATATAATATATAATATATAATATATAATATATAATATATAATATATAATATATAATATATAATATATAATATATATAATCCACAAAAGGAAAATTGTAGATATTTTTTCTAAGATATTGAAAATTGTAAAAAACAGAGGGAAAATGATCCACCTGTATGTGGAGAAGAGGGTCAGGAAAACTCTTCACCACTCTGGCTTTGCAGGACATCAAATGCTTTTCCTTCTGTCGGGTGGAATTTGCTTCCAGGGGGGAATTTTGACATTCCCTCCCCCTCCTTTGCCCTTTTTCTGCTGGAGCATCCTGGCTTCTGCAAGGTTTCCAGATTTTCTTTTCTTTTTTTTTTTCCACGATGTAACCTTTTAAAAATTCTTCTCCCCTTAGGAATCTCGGGATGTTTCAGGTTTCCTTGGCCAATCCAGAGCCTTGTGGAGCTCTAGCTGTTCCTTTGAAGCCACAAAAGGCTCAAATGCAACCCAAGGAATTTGCAACCAGAAAAAAGTGGAAAGTTCCCCCTCCTCTGGGATGATCCCTGCTGGATTTGGTGGCAAGAAAAGGGGGAGGGAAATAAAAAAAGGGCAGGAAAATAAAAATGAGGAATAACTCGGCATTCAGGGCCCAATAAAAACAGGGAATCAATCTTAAAGCAAAATGAAAAAAAACAAAATTGAAAAGGTTCATGGGTGTTTGAGGAAAGGTCAGATTTTAGTGGATTTCCTCCCAAGGAGGTTGGAATTTTAAAAGATTGATCAAGGAATGGTCCCTGCCTGCTGAGCAAAAAGTGGAACTTGTGGGTGGTGACAAATCCTGTGCATTTTTAATTTTCTGCAGTTCATTAATTTCTCTTTTGTTGGCTGGAGATAAAGCTTGGCTCAGATCAGTGGGGATGCTGGGTCGGGGTTCAGACTCCCAGAAATAATTGGAATTAGGAATTGATTTTCCAGGACCAGCTCTTTGAGTTCAGTGGGGATGTGATGGAAAAATGGAAATGCCAGTCTGGGGACAGGATGTGCTGATCCCAAACATTCCTGGGGGGATTGCTCCTGCTCCTGTCTGGATTCCCCATTCGGAGACAACTGTGTCTTCAGCTGAAAAACAACTTCAGTCTGATCCAAACCTAATCCAAAAATCACATGGAATCTTGGAATGATTTAGGTTGGAAGGGACCCCAAAGCTCCTCCAGTCCCACACCTGCCACTATCCCAGGCTGCTCCAAGCCTGGCCTGGGACACCTCCGGGGATCCAGCCACACTTTCTCTGGGAATTCCAGTGATGGAATCCCTTCTGGCACAGCCCTGGTGAGCTCACACACCTGGCCTGGGACACCTCCAGGGATCCAGCCACACTTTCTCTGGGAATTCCAGTGATGGAATCCCTTCTGGCACAGCCCAGGTGAGCTCACACACCTGGCCTGGGACACCTCCAGGGATCCAGCCACACTTTCTCTGGGAATTCCAGTGATGGAATCCCTTCTGGCACAGCCCTGGTGAGCTCACACACCTGGCCTGGGACACCTCCAGGGATCCAGCCACACTTTCTCTGGGAATTCCAGTGATGGAATCCCTTCTGGCACAGCCCTGGTGAGCTCACACACCTGGCCTTGGACACCTCCAGGGATCCAGCCACACTTTCTCTGGGAATTCCAGTGATGGAATCCCTTCTGGCACAGCCCTGGTGAGCTCACACACCTGGCCTTGGACACCTCCGGGGATCCAGCCACACTTTCTCTGGGAATTCCAGCACAGGAATCCTTTCTGGCACAGCCCTGGTGAGCTCACACACCTGGCCCAACACATCCCAGCAGCTCCAGGAGCCCCTTTGGGCAAACCTCAGCACGAGGAGAGGCAGGAGAGGGAATTCTGGGCTGCCAAAAATCTTCCTGGGGGGAAAATCCCCCCTCAGCCGCTGTTGGTGCCACGATCCCAGCTCTGCACCGGGCTGAGCTCTGCACTCCAGCTCTGGCTTTGCTGGTTTTCCTCGGGAGCGACGGGGATCTGCACGTTCAGACAACCTCCTGGCGCTCCTCTGGCAGCAGGCAGGGCTGGAGGCAGCCTAGGAAAGTTCCTTTGTCTCCTGTTTCCATTTTTCTTGGAAGGGAGGGCAGCGCGAGGGCGGCGGCCGCGCGGCGACGGGGAGCGCAGGGAAATGAGCGAAAGGGATTTGATTTCCCTTCTCTGTCCCCTGGAGGGCACAGCTGTGATGGGGGCTGGCTGCAAAACTCCCGGGAGGATTCCCCTCCAGGGGAGGGATCCACGCCAGGGTGGGCAGAGGGATGGAGCCGCGGGGAGCAGGAATTCCCAGCAGGGATTCAGCTCCCCAGCGGGGACAGTGCACCCCAAATCTGGGACGGCAACACCCCAAATCCTGGGACAATGGTACCTCAAATCCTGGGAGCGTGGCACCCCAAATCCCGGGACGGCAGCAGCCCAGATCCTGGAGCAGTGTTACCCCAAATCCTGGAGCAGTGGTGCCACAAATTCTGGAGCAATGGTATCCCAAATCCTGGGACTGTAGTACCCCGAATCCTGGAGTAATGGCACCCCAAATCCTGGGACAGTGGCACCCAAAATCTGGGACAGCAGCACCCCAAATCTGGGACAGCAGCACCCCAAATCCTAGAGCAGTGTTACCCCAAATCCTTGGAAAGTGGCACCCCAAATCCTGGAGCAGTGGTGTCCCAAATCCTGGCAAAGTGACTCCCAAATCTGGGACAGCAGTACCCCAAATTTTTGGAAAGTGACACCCCAAATCCTTGGGAGCAGTGGTGCCCCAAATTCTGGGACAGCAGCACCCCAAATCTGGGAGAGCAGCACCCCAAATCCGTGGTACTCAGTGACTCCCCAAATCCCCAACTGCAGGAGATCCCTGGACATTCCCAAGTTCATCTGGGCTAAAAATGATGGAGCTGGAAGCCCAAGGAAGCGTTGAGAGAGCGAGGAGAGAATGAAAATCCGCCTTTTTTTTTCCCCCAGTGGAATTTTTTCGAGAGCAGCATCCCTTTGCCTGGCGAAACCTGACTCAGGAATTTTGCCTCCTTGAGGCTGGCAGGGCTGGCAGCGGGACAGAAACGTTTGCTCCAAGAAAACTTGGCAGAAAGCAGGATTTCCATTAAAAAAAAAAAAACAACCCAAACAAGAAATCGAGTTAATCCCTTCATTTTCTCTGCAGCTTCTCCCTCCCGAGCTGCCTCTCCTCAGCCTGCCCGGGTGTGTTTGGGATCCCAGGTGCCTCCCAGCAATTAAGTGGAGTTAAAATTCCTCCCTGACCTTGGGTTTATCAAGCGCAGCGCTGGGGTTTGGCATCTGTCAGGCTGCTAAAAACAACATCGGCGTGCTGGGGCTGGCTCCCGGAGCCTGGGGGCACGGGGGGACTGCGAGCAGGTGGGGCTGGGAACGATGGGGGAGGCTGGAGGTGGAAATGTGGAAATGCTGAAAATCCAGAGGAGGAGGAGGAGGAGGGCTTGGCAGGCAGCCACCCCAACAGACATTCCCTGTCCTTTAGGCTCTGCCTTTGGAATTCCTCATCCTGGTGTGGATGAAGAGTTGGGTCTCTTTTCCCTTCTCTTCTCTTCTCTTCTCTTCTCTTCTCTTCTCTTCTCTTCTCTTCTCTTCTCTTCTCTTCTCTTCTCTTCTCTTCTCTTCTCTTCTCTTCTCTTCTCTTCTCTTCTCTTCTCTTCTCTTCTCTTCTCTTCTCTTCTCTTCTCTTCTCTTCTCTTCTCTTCTCTTCTCTTCTCTTCTCTTCTCTTCTCTTCTCTTCTCTTCTCTTCTCTTCTCTTCTCTTCTCTTCTCTTCTCTTCTCTTCTCTTCTCTTCTCTTCTCTTCTCTTCTCTTCTCTTCTCTTCTCTTCTCTTCTCTTCTCTCAGGGCCTCCCCACCCTGACATCCATTATCCCAGGGCACAAATCTTCATCCCAAATATTCCCCTGGTGCCATTTCTGATGGTGGCAGGACTGGTTTGCCCACGGGGAAGTGGAAAATGGGATTTTCCAGCTGCTTGTGGTCGATGCCCATGTCAGTCCCAATGGGATGACAGCAGGGATGAACATCCCATTTGTATGGCTGAAACAATCTTTAGATCTGGAAAAAGTAAAAGAAACTGGGGCAGTGCCCTGGGATTTGGCTGTAAAATCCAGGAGTTGTTTTAGGTCTCTGTGGCAGGTGGCTTCTTGTAAGGGAAGAGGGCTTGGGACATCAGGAATAAAATAACAAATGCAAAATCTGCTGAGATACCCAGAATCCATCAAAACCTGGCATTTTTGGGGCTGTGTGTGTGGAACAGACCCTCTTCTCCCAGAACTCCACAAAACCCAGGTTAGGTGGGGCTTGTAAGTGAAAACCTCCTCTGACCAAACTTTGCGTTTTCATTTCCCCTGTAAAACTGGGAAATCGCCGTGTTTTTATTGGGAACCAACTGTTCTGCCCCAGCTCGGAGCAGCCAGTTCTCCCTCTGTCCAAAGGGAGCAGAAACTCCAACCCCAACCTTGCAGAAACCTCCCAGAAATGGCTTTTTTTGGCTGGATTGCTCCCGTGAACTTGCTCCAAGCTGGCAGGGAGGGGGGAAGATCTGCTGGAGCAGGAGAAGCCCTGGAAAGTTTGGGTGGATTTGGCTTTTTGGGATGATGTGTGGAGGGAAAAGCGACTTTTCCACGGATCCAGCTGAATCTGGAGGCTCCTAAACCCAACAGGCCAAAGATGCCACTTGAGGAATTCCCAAATTCCTGATAATCCCAGAATTAAACCCCTTTCACTCCATGAGAAGCAAAGCAAATATTTTGAAAAACACACATTTGGTGCTGAAAGATTTCAATTCTCCAGCTCGAGCTGGTCCCAGAAAATCTTTTTTTTTCTTTTTTTCTTTTTTTCCTTGATTTCTGTTCTTCCACAAAGCTTTTCAACAAAATGATACCAGCAGCAGGAGAGGAGCTGAGGAGATTTTGCCAAGCCCTGTCCAAACAACCCCGAGCTGCTCCCGGCTGGATCCTGGAATTCTGTCCTGCTGGCTGATAAGTGAGCGTGATTCACGCTCTGGCAGAGGCTGCCAGCTCCTCTCCAGCCCTCACAGCTCCTCTGTAGTGCAATTCCCTTTGGTTTTCACAGGAATCACTGCTGGGAAAACAGGGATGGGAGGGCGAGAGAGGCTGGTGGGGGCTGGAAACGCTCCAGGGTCGTTTTTTTGGGGTCGTTTTTTGCCACCTCATTGATGAATCCTGATCCTTGAAATTGAAATTAAAATGAAAATTAAATAAAATGAAGTGAAAAGCTGGAAAAATGGAAATAAAAAATTTGATGAAATTTAAAAAATAATAATGAAGCCCAGGAATCACAGCTCTGCCCCCAGGGTGTGAGGAGTTGGGGAGCCCCAGGCTCAAAGTGGGGTCACAGTGGGACAGGAGCAGGTTTTGGGAAAGAATCCTTGAATCCACATCCCATCCCTCCAAAGCACCCAAAGCCCTGTGAATAAAACATTCCAAGCTGCAGAAAAGCTTTTGTCCCCTTTTCCCATAATCCTGATTTTCCCTCCATTTCCTGCCACAACAGCCCAAAGCCACCGTGTGCTGTCCCCAAAGCTGCCTGGGGAATCAAATCCCATTTTAAGGCTCCAAAAATTCCTGGAATCCATCATTTACCCTTTGGCAGCAGCCAAAAATGAACCATAAATAAGATTTAAACAAAATCTCTCCCAAAAAATCAACGAATTTATGGGTGGGAACTCTCTTACCAACGAGAATATCCACAGGTAGATGTTCTGCTTTTTCCTGGAGTGTTTTTTCCTGGATATTTTGCTGGGGATGGAACAGTGGGACAGGAATTGCTGTTGGAGGTTTGGAGCCACCTCTGTGTCCCTGCCCAAAGACAGCACTGGGATGCAGGAATGATGCCTTGGATGGACCAGGTGCACCTGGGGAGGGCAGATTTTCCTTGGATATGGTGGTTAGGAAGAGTTAAAGCTGGAGGAATCACAAAAATTGGCTTTTCTTTTTTTTCTTTTTTTAAATTTTATTTCTGTACTCTGATCCCAGTGACTCCAGCAGGAATTTTGCACCAGTTCAGTGCTGTGGATTTGAAAATCTGGGGCTGGCTGGCACCAGGATCCCTTCTGATTCCAGGGAAGTGGGTTTTGGAGGGCAAGGTTGGGAGTGGAGGCGATCCCTGGGTTGTTTTATAAAAGTCTCATGGCTCTGGCTGCCTGCAGGAAATTATTGTGCCCCAACTCCAGGAGTTAAGACAGGGGAAGGAGAAATCCCTGGGAAACAAAACAAAGGGAAAGATGAGAGTCCTGAGAAATCCAGTCTCGTAGTGAGGCAGCGTGGATGGAAGGGAAATTCTGCTCAGAACAGTTTTGTTGAAGGGAAAAAGAAAGACACTGTGCCACTTCCCTGGAGCACTGAAGTGAAAAACATCCTAAAATACCTGGAACATCACAAAATCCCACTGGGGAATGGGAGCACCCTCAGTTTCCTTCGAAAAGGTCCAAAAGCTGCAATAATTGAGATGGATTTGGTCTGGGTGAGGCTCAGTGTTCCCCAAAATGGGTTTTTCCCACGGCTTTGCAGCTCATCCAGATTTTCCCCCCCTCCAAGTTCACTGGAATTTGCAGTGAACCAAAAAAAAATCAATTTTTCCAGCCCCCCACCTGAGACTGGGATGTTTTACTGGGAGTTTGGATTAGCAAAGTGCTGAGTGGGGATTTTTGTTCTGGAAAAATCCCCTTTTTCCATGGGAATTGGGCTTCTAAGCAGGATTTGTTGGGAACAGCAAATCTGCCGTGGTTTATTGGTCTGTGCTGGGTTTGGCCAAGGTTTGGCATCTCCATGTCTGCTCCTGGGGGTTGTGCTGGGTGCCAGAGCTTGGAGATGATGTTTTCTTCATTCAGGCATAAATAAAATAATTTTTTTTTCAAAATATAAATTAAAACAGAATAAAATAGCCAAAGCAAATCTAGAACTATACTGTGCAAAAACAAAACTACAACTTTTCCAAGAATTTCCCCATTCCAGACCGATGAAATGCCAGCCAGACTTCTGCAGCATCCCAGCATCTCAGGTGATGGGAAAAAGCAATCCCTGGCATGGAGAAAGAGAAGGGAAAAAGGCATTTCCAGCTTTCAAAGAGTGATGGATATAAAAAAAAATGGGGCTGTGGCTGCTGAAATCGTGCTGGGAAAGTTGACATGACCTGGCGGGGTCGTGGTTGAATCCTGTCCTTTCTCAGCCCTCAGTGAAGGAATTGGAGATGCTTGGAAAACATCCTGGGGAGGGGCTGGGTCTGTCCCTCCCTGGGCTTTGTTTGCTTTCACTCTGGCTCGAAGCTCTGAACACTCCCAGCCGATCTCGGCCGGCTGCCCCTGGTGGAATCTCACGACTCCCAGACCCACACCGCCCCGGCCCCCGGCACCCCTCGTCCTCCCCAGGATGGTGTCACAGCAACTCCGCAAACCAAAACGCAGCCCGAGCCTCCAGTCCAACTCAGGCACTCCACGGACGGACGATGACGGACGGACGACGGACGTGACGACGGACTGACGGACGGACGGACGGACGACGGACGGACGGACGATTTGGACGACGGACGACTTGACTTGACTGACGGACGTGACGGACTTGACGGACGACTGACGGACGGACTGACGGACGGACGACTTGACCTGACGACGGACGGACGATTTGACGTGACTTGACGGACTTGACGGACGTGACGGACGACTTGATCTGACGGACGGACCTGGACTGGACGATCTGATCTGACGATTTGACGGACTCGACGACCTGACCTAGACGACTTGACGATCTGACTCGACGACTGACCTGACCTGACCTGACCCGATCTTGACCTGACGGACCTGACGGATCTGACTGACTGATCTGACTCGACGACTCTGACGGACTCGACCTGACTGACTGACGATTTCTGACCTGACGGACCTGACTGACCTGACCTGACCTGACCTGACTGACCTGACCTGGATCTGACGACGGGACTGACGATCTGACTCTGACTCTGACTGACGACCTGGACCTGACTGGATCTGACTGACCTGACGACCTGACCTGACTGACCTGACTCTGGACTGACCTGACCTGGGACTCTGACTTGATCTGACCTGACTTGACCTGACTGGACCTGACCTGACCTGACCTGACGGGACCTGACCTGACCTGACTGACTGACCTGACCCGACCTGACCTGACGGACTATGATCTGACCTGACCTGACTCTGACTGACCTGACCTGATCTGACTCTGACCTGACTCTGACCTGATCTGACGACTCTGACCTGACCTGGACGACTGACCTGACCTGGACCTGACTCTGACCTGACGACTGGACTGACCTGGACCTGACCTGACTGGACTGGACTCTGACCTGACCTGACCTGACCTGACCTGACTGGATCTGACCTGACCTGACTTGACCTGGACGACTTGACCTGACTGACCTGACTCTGACCTGACTGGGACCTGACCTGACTCTGACCTGACTCTGACTCTGACTGACTGACCTGACCTGGACCTGATCTGACCTGACCTGACTGGGACCTGACTCTGACTCTGACGACTTTGACCTGACCTGACGACTGACCTGACCTGATCTGACCTGACCTGACTGACTTGACTGACCTGACGACTCTGACCTGACGGATCTGACCTGACTTGACGACTTGACTGGGATCTGACGACTCTGGACCTGACCTGATCTGACCTGACGACTGGACCTGACTGACCTGACCTGATCTGACCTGACCTGATCTGGACTGATCTGACCTGACCTGGACTCTGACGACTTGACTCTGACTGGACTGACCTGGATCTGACTTGACCTGACCTGACGACCTGACTCTGACCTGACGACCTGACCTGACCTGACCTGACCTGACTCTGACCTGACCTGACTACTGACTGGATCTGACTCTGACCTGATCTGACTGACCTGACCTGATCTGACTCTGACCTGACTTGACCTGACTCTGACCTGACTTGACCTGACCTGACCTGACTCTGATCTGACTGATCTGATCTGACTCTGACTGACTCTGACTGACCTGACGACTGACCTGACTGCGACCTGACTGACGACTGACCTGATCTGACCTGACCTTGACCTGACTGACTGACCTGACCTGACGGACTGATCTGACCTGACTGACTTGACCTGACCTGACTCTGACCTGATCTGACCTGACTCTGACCTGACCTGACCTGATCTGACTCTGACTCTGACCTGACCTGACCTGACCTGACTGATCTGACCTGACGATCTGACTCTGACCTGACCTGACCTGACCTGACCTGATCTGACCTGACCTGACCTGACCTGACTGACCTGACCTGACTGACTCTGATCTGACCTGACCTGATCTGACCCTGACTCTGACTCTGATCTGACCTGACTGACCTGACTCTGACCTGACCTGACCTGACTGACTGATCTGACCTGACCTGACTGATCTCGACCTGACCTGACCTGACTGACCTGACCTGACCCTGACCTGACCTGACCTGACCTGACTCTGACGACCTGACCTGACCTGGACCTGACCTGACCCTGGACCTGACCTGACCTGACCTGACCTGACTGACCTGACCTGACCTGACGACTTGACCCTGACCTGATCTGACCCTGACCTGACCTGACTTGACTCGACTCTGACCTGACCTGACCTGACCTGACCTGACCTGACCTGACTCTGACCTGACCTGACTCCCCAGACTGACCTGACCTGACCTGACCTGACCCTGACCTGACTGACCTGACCTGACTCTGACTGACCTGACCTGACGACTGGGACTTGACCTGGACCCGATCTGACCTGACCTGACTTGACCTGACGACCTGATCTGACGACGGACTCTGACTGACGACTCTGACTGACCTGACGACTGACTGACGACTCTGACTGACTGACTTTGACGGGATCTTTGATCTGACCTGACCTTTGACGACTTTGGATTCTGACGGGATCTGGACGACGTGACCTCTGACTCTGGACCTGATCGATCTTACGACTGACTGACTCTTTGATCTGGATCTGACCACTTTGAATCTGGACTCGATTTGACTACTCTCGACTTTGACTTTGATCTGATGACGTGACGATTTGACCTGATCTTTAGACCTGAACTGACCTTGTGACTGACTTGACTGACTTTTGACTTTGACGGGACCTGACGACTGACGATTCTGACCTGACTCTGACTGACATTTGACTTGATTTACTGATTCTGATTTGACTTGACGGGACGACGGGATCGGACCTGATCTGACGATCTGACTTACTCTGACGACTTGACTTTGACCTGACGGACTTTGACTTGACGACGGATTTTGACGATTGATGGACGATTTGACGATTTGACGGATGGGATTTGACGATTTGGACGATTTGACGGATGTGATGATGATTTGACGATTTTGACGATTTTGGACGGATGGACGATTGATGATGGATGGATGGATGGATGATGGATGGATGGATGATGGATGATGGATGATGGATGATGGATGGAGGGATCTTTGCATTGATGTTGAGTTTTCTTGGCTCATGCCACCTTCACTGGGGATTCAGGGAGATTTGTTCTGGGAGCACAGTGGGGTTTCCTGGGAGCCTGGTGGATCCCACTGGTGTAAATTTTGGGTCAACAACTTCTACTGCACCTCAGCAGGGCTCTGCCACCTGTGGGGAGAAGAGAGCTGCTGCCAGAAAAATTCCTCAAGGAATTCTCAACCCACGAGGGGCGGAGACGGCGGATCCGCGCTCTCTCCTCTCTGGATAATGACAGCATCACTGTGGGATTGAGAGGATGAGAACTGGGATGAACTCTCTCCAAGAGGGTGGAGGGAACGCCCAGGGCACGGTGGCAGAGATTTGGCTCTCCCTGAGCACTGGGAGCCGCCAGCTCCACACACTCCCAGTTATCCTGCTGGGCGACTTCCAGCGCTCGGCTCCCAGGGAATTCCTGGCCCCCAGCGTTATGGTCAGGATGTTTTTGTCTGACCCACCCCAAAGTGTCTCCCAGCCTCCTCCCAGCCAGGAGCACAGTGGCTGCTGGGTTTTGAGGAAACCTCCAGCTCCCCTGTCCCTTCTCTGTCGGATTTCCTCACCCTCCTGTTTTTGGGGCAGGCTGGAGCCCATCCATGGGGTCTTGGAGCTCATCTGTGGGGTCTTGGAGCCCATCCATGTAGTGCTGGAACTCATCCATGGGGTGCTGGAGCTCATCCATGGGGTCTTGGAGCTCATCCATGGGGTGCTGGAGCTCATCCATGGGGTCTTGGAGCTCATCTGTGGGGTCTTGGTGCTCATTCATGGGGTGCTGGAGCTCATCCATGGGGTCTTGGAGCTCATCCATGGGGTCCTGGAGCTCATCCCTGGGGTCCTGGAGCCCATCCATGGGGTACTGGAGCTCATCCATGGGGTCTTGGAGCTCATCCATGGGGTCCTGGAGCTCATCCCTGGGGTCCTGGAGCCCATCCATGGGGTACTGGAGCTCATCCATGGGGTCTTGGAGCTCATCCATGGGGTACTGGAGCTCATCCATGGGGTCCTGGAGCTCATCCATGGAGTGCTGGAGCTCATCCATGGAGTCCTGGAGCCCATCCATGGGATCTGCTGATCTATTGTTTGGCTGCTTCCTAACCAGCTTTTGTCTGGTTGCTTTTTAGGGGTGGTTCAGTGAGAGTTGTTCTCAAGGAGACACTCAGAGAATCCCAGAAAATTGGGAAAATGTGGCTGCTGGAAGTGTCAGAGCTCATTAACAGTGCCAGACGTGCCCTTTCTGCTCCCTCTCCTTCGCTATTCTGCTCGCTCTGGGTTGGTTTTTCCAGGAATTCTCAAGGCTTTAAATAGCAACTCCAGAATGGCAGCAGCTGGTGAGGAGCTGAGTCCACCCTCCATCAGCCACACTCCATGGGAATTCCTGCAACTGGGCCACCAGAGGCACTTTGGGAAGGGGAACCACCAAGGAGCCACCCAAAGCCACCCCAGCCTTCCCAACCAGCTTTAAATCTGGGAATGGGGAGGGTTGGGGTCCCAAACATCCCCAGGTGACCTTTGCAGAGGCTGTAGATCCATTGGATCACAGGTTAGAAAAAAGCTCCAAGATCGTTGGATCCAGCCTGGGACCCATCCCCACCTTATCCCCAGGGGAGGCCACAGAAGGAATTCCTGGAGGAATTTTTATTTATTCCATAAATTTCCATGTGGAAGGAGCCTTCAATGGCCTTCAGTCCCCAGACTGGCATTGTTTTGGTGGCTACACTGCAGGTGTGAGAAGGTCCATGGACCCTCTTCCCATGGTTTCATGGGATCTGGGAATAGTCTGGAGGGAGAGGGACCTTTCTGATCTGGCACCTCAGCTTTAGGCAGCATTTCTTGGTATTTATGGCTTTTAAATCGCTGGGTTTGACTTTAGGGAAAGGAACTGTTGGGATACACACTTCCAAAGGGAGATCCCCCAAACCCAGGAGAGGAACCGAGGTCATGGTGAGGATCTGATGTCCTGACCTCAGCAGAGCTGCTGGGAAAAGGAGATTTTAAAGAGATTTGGGACTGTAACGGGGACTGCTAACCCAGCTCCTGATGGGATGGAAAATCCAGTGGACATCCTCCAGCAGGATGAACTGAGGGGCCACCAGTGGCTTGGCAGTGGAGGTGGATCTCAGGGTGCTGGGAGTTCTGTCCTAGCTCCTAGGAGTTATTTTCCAATTTTACAAAGGAAATGAAAACATAAAACTTTGGTCAGAGGAGGTGTTCTTACCTAAAAATCCCACCTAACCATTCTACTCTTGAAACCAACTAACATCTTCAGCTGAAAGGTTTCAGGTCTGAATCAGGGCTTAGGGACAAAAAAAAAAGTCCAAAACTGAGGTGCAAAGTCCATTTTTGTCTCCAGGGCTCTGCCCAAGGAGGAGGTGGTGGTGGTTGCAGAGTTGCCCTCATGTAGCAGTCCCAGAGATGGGTTTTGTGCTGGTTTGTGGCTTTGTTTAAGAAAATAAAATTAAATAAATAAATTTTTTTTTAAAAAAGGAGAAAGGAGAAAGAACGAAAATCCATTTTTAGCCCTTTAAGTACATCCTTAACCTCACACCAGCTCCGGAGGCTCCCCCGCACCAGCGCTGGGGCTTTACTCATCAGGAAAGTAAACACGAGCTTTAGGGCTCTGAAACAGCTTAAATCCCAAAAAACCCGCCCGGGAGGACAGGGACAAACAGCGCTCCGGTGTTATCGCTCGTGCGGGGGGCGCCGGACCGCAGGAGGTTCCTCCGCAGCCGGGAGAGCGCCTGGGAGCTGGGCTGGGAGCAGCTGGAGCAGGGAAGGGATTGGTTTGCCCTAAACCAGCCCCCCATCTTCTGGGGGGTCCCATCTCAGCAAGGGAACAGGTTTGGGAAAGGTGGGTTTGGGAAATTCCGTGTTCCCACATCCTGATCCTCCGCGGCCGGCGCCGCTTCCAGAGGGTCCCAAAATGGGTCGCGATCAGCTCTGGCTGGGTGGGAGCGGGTCCTGAGGAGTCCTTGGGCTCCCAGCGGGGTTTTGTGCTGGTTGATGGTAGCGCTGGGTGACCCTGGAGGTGTTTCCCAGCTGGAACGGTTCTGGGATTCTCCCCCGTGCCTCAAAGCCGCGCAGGGAGTTCGCGCCGCTCCGCTGCGGGAGCCGCCGTAGGAAGCAGGGAAGGTGTGTGCACATATTTATATCCCAGGAAAAACCCGGCCCTTGGAGGCTGGGATTGCAGAGGGGCCCTCTCCTCGTCTCTCTCTGCGGCTGAAGATAGTCCCGAGTGCAGCTGAGCCCTGAATCGGGGGGAGAAATGTGGGTCCAAAAATGCGCTGGTCCTGAACGGAGGAGCAGGGAACGCTGCGCCAGGGGGAATCAGGGCTGAGCCCAGCGCGCCCCAGAGCTGCCCCTGGTCCTGCTCCAGGTTTGGGAAAGGCTCCAGACCCCCGGGATTGAGGGATTGTGGGGCTGGGGTCTCAGCGGGGTTAACTGGGGGCTGCTCCCTTGGTGCTGCGAGCAGGGATCCGAGGGGTTAAACCCCGAATTCCCAATCTGTGGGTGTGCACTGGGTGACCACTGGGTGTCTGTGGACGCGCTGATGGTCACTCGTGTCCGTGGGACACAATGAGGGACACACTGATGGTCACTCATGTCCTGCACACACGGATGGACACACTGATGGTCACTCGTGTCCGTGGACACAATGAGGGACACACTGATGGTCACTCGTGTCCTGCACACATGGATGGACACACTGATGGTCACTCGTGTCCACGGACACAATGAGGGACACACTGATGGTCACTCATGTCCTGCACACACGGATGGACACACTGATGGTCACTCGTGTCCGTGGGCACAATGAGGGACACACTGATGGTCACATGGATGGACACGCTGATGGTCACTCCTGTCCTGCACACGTGGATGGACACACTGATGGTCACTCGTGTCCTGCACACACGGATGGACACACTGATGGTCACTCGTGTCCGTGGACACAATGAGGGACACACTGATGGTCACATGGATGGACACACTGATGGACACTCGTGTCCTGCACACATGGATGGACACACTGATGGTCACTCCTGTCCTGCACACGTGGATGGACACACTGATGGACACTCGTGTCCTGCACACATGGATGGACACACTGATGGTCACTCCTGTCCTGCACACGTGGATGGACACACTGATGGTCACTCGTGTCCACGGACACAAGGAGGGACACACTGATGGTCACTCGTGTCCGTGGACACAATGAGGGACACACTGATGGTCACATGGATGGACACACTGATGGTCACTCCTGTCCTGCACACATGGATGGACACACTGATGGTCACTCGTGTCCTGCACACGTGGATGGACACACTGATGGTCACTCCTGTCCTGCACACATGGATGGACACACTGATGGTCACTCGTGTCCTGCACACACGGATGGACACACTGATGGTCACTCCTGTCCTGCACACACGGATGGACATTCGTGCAAGTCTCTCTTTTAAATCCATTTTTTTTCCTGTCCCGCTGTTGCAAAATCCACTCCCGTTTTTCCTCGTCAAAGAAAAACCTGCCACGGACTCGGAAGCAGGCAGAATCCCGAAGGACAGGGAGCTGGGAGCCCTGTCCCTGTCCCTGTCCCCGTCCCTGTCCCTGTCCCAGCTCCAGGTGTGCTCACAGAGGAGTTGCTCTGGTTTTCCCCGCTTTGCTTTCCCCGTTTCTCTCCCAGGACTGGGTTTCCCTCTTAAAGGCGGCTCTGCTCCCGAAATGAGGAAGAGGATGAAGGCAGCGGTGGCATTTCTGGGGGGTGGCATCACCTGGGACACGCTGGCTCACAAAATCATGGAATGGGTTGGGTTGGAAGGGACTTTAAGCTCATCCCATTCCCTGAGCCGTGGGCAGGGACTCATCCCACGCTCTTCCAGGTTGTTCCAAACCCCATCCAGCCCAGAATCACCCCCTGGAACCCCAGCTGCCCCATCTGCAAGGGACATTCGGTGCCGGATCTGCGCCTGAACCGCTTCACCCTCTCCCAAAACACAACAGCTACCGGCTGGGAATCCCATCCCTGCTCTCCCCGTCCCTCCGCCGCCGCTGGAAGGTCCCGGCAGAGCTCGGAGGCTCAGGAGAGAAATCGGGGATGGATCCGGGCCGCGGGAACCGCCGCGCTCCCGCTCCAGCTGTGCCGCCGCTGTCCCGAGGATTTCCATCCTCCCCCAAGCCCGGCGCCAGGAAACAGTTAACCACTCCAGGATTTTGATTAGCAGAGCCTTAAAGTCAGTAAAAAAGACAGTCGGGGAGAACTCTCAGGAGCATGCTAATGAAGTGAAGTCATCCGCACACGCCAGAGGAGTATCCATGCCTGCTCCACGCCGGAGGATTCCCGGAGCCCGGCGCAGGTGGAGCGGGACCCGCGGCTCGCCCGTGCCGACACCTTCGCTCCCCTCCCTTTGGATATTGCCACGCTTTCCCTGGGATTTTTTTATTTTTTTTTCGCTTTACTGGAGCTTAATGATATTTCCAGCTCGGCGGGAGCTGCGGGAAGACTGGAGATAGTGCAGAGAGAGGCTTGGAAAGGCAGCTCCCGGCTCCGCGGGAAAGGTGAGGGCATTCTCGTGGAAAACCCTTTATTCTCTTGGAAAACCCTTTATTCTCTTGGAAAACCCTTTATTCTCTCGGAAAATCCTTTATTCTCTTGGAAAACCCCTTCTTCTCTTGGAAAACCCCTTGGGTTTCTCTCTATTCTCTCCGTCTCCGGCGTTTGGGCTGTGGCACTGCTGGGGGTGGGGAAAAGGGGGAAGCCAGCGGTGCTGGCTGTGCAGCTGGAAAGTTTGGGAAAGTTTGGGAAAGTTTGGGAAGGTTTGGGGTCTGGGGGATGGAGATGTCCCAGCGAGTCCGGCAGTGTCCAGGTACAGAGCTGGAAATCTCACTTGGAAAAACCCGTGGGCAGTTTTTGGAGCATTAAAAAAAGTCCTTTTCCTCTTTTGGGACTGTGCAAAGAAGCTGTGCAAAGGTTGGATCCTTTCTCTTGGGTCCTACCTTTGCTGTAAAAACTCGGAGTTTTGGGAATAATTCAGAAAATTAGGGCAGAGCAAAGTTTAATCAAGCCTGAGGGCTGAACCCAGTAACTCCAGCGTGGCCAAATCCACGATGAGTCGCTGGGGCTGTTTAATTTATGAGGTCCCCCCACGAAAACATTGCAGTTTTGTTTATGGGAAATGCAAGAAAAATATGCAGACGAGGTTTTGCTGCTAAACAGCCGAGGTTAACCCGTTCAGGATGGTGATTCCAGGATTGCTCCTGGGACAGGCTGAGCACAAATCACTTTCCAGAGGTTAGAAACGAGCTGGTGACTCAGTGGCTGCCTTGGGTTTAGCACTGTGCGGATCCTCAGTCTGGCTGTTCCCAAATTTTGTGTTTTCTGCCTCGTGGAATTTGAATTTTTCCTTTTGGAGAAGTGTCCAAGCTTGTGGCACTGCGAGGATTCCGAGGCAGGAGCTGGTGCAGCTCCTGGGTTTTGGAGATCTCCTGGAATACTCCACTCCTCGCTGCAAAAATGCATCTGTAAAAACCAAAATCTCCTGATTTTATCCACATGGCGTTCAGAGGATATCAGCATTTACTGGATTTTTGGGCCTAGGGACTCAGAGCAGCGCTGGTGACAGGAATACATTTTAATTCCTCTGCAGAAACATCGTTTCCTCATATCGCAAAAAGTGAGAGTTACTCTAAAAGCAACATCTCTGTCCCAAAGCAGCGCCCTGCAAACCTGGAAAACATCTCAATGTTCCCCTCCGTGCCTGTGGGTTCACTTTCTGGGAAGTTTATCCCTTTTCAGCATCCCCTTAATTTCCCCTCAAGGAAAGGCACCTTGTCCACGTGCATTGACAATTAGGGTGACATCTCTGCAGCCCTGTGGTGACAAGCCCGGGTGACGGGATTTGGGGAAGGGATTTTTTCCTGTCAGGGTGAGGAGACCCTGGCACAGTTTTTCCAGAGCAGCTCCTGGATCCCTGGAAGGATTTGGCTTGGAGCAACCTGGGACAGTGCAAGGTGTCCAAGGTGGGACTGGATGATCTTCAGTGTCCCCTCCAGTCCCATTCTGGGATTCTGGAATTCCCTGAGCCATGTGTGCCATCTGTGCCACCTTCTCAGCCCAACTCCCCCTCCCAGCTCTTGGGGCTGATCCTGGCATTGCCCAAATCCAAGATTCCCCTGGTCCAGGCTTGTGGCTGTACCGAGCTGCCCAAGGAATGAGCTAAAACTCCCAGTTCCTGCTTTTTCCCGTGGGCAGGATCTGATCTCCACACTCAGCAGCGGGTCCAGATGTGGCCAGCTGTGGGTGGCAGAGCCTGACCACTGGGTGAGCTCTGGCTGCCCTCAGAGGGAGAAGGGAGCACGTTTCAGGACCTGGAATGCTGAAATGCTGCTCTCCCCAACCAGCACGTGGATTTTGTCCATCTCCCAATCCCCCTTTCAGCTGGAGCTGCTCCAGAACCTTCTGGTTGTGCACCCCAGTCACTCCTTGTGCTGCTGGGATTTTTCCCTGCAGATTGCAGAGGCTTTGCAGGACCCTGAAACCCAAAAAAAAAAAACCATGCAGGGGGTGCTTCAAGCCCTTTTGGAATGTGCCCCATCCCTTTTGGCTGGCGGTGCTTGGAGCAGAAAGGTGTTAAAGGGCGCGTGGCCACTACTAAGCAACAGTTACCAACAACCTCAGGCAAATAAATTCGGGAGATTACGGCAACAGGGAGCAGCAGCCTCTTCCCTGGGTGAGTCAGGAGCTGCTCCCTGCTCCTTGCTCGATGACAGCATCCTCACATCCAGCCCTTGGAGGCTCCAGATCCTGGCGTGTTTGTGATGCTTTCACGTCACGAAAATTCCTCTGGCTGCCAGCAGAGCAGGAGTGAGGAGCTGGGGTTTGTTCCCATCCTCTGGGATGGGTTTTTAGGGTTCAAACGGGATGTTCCTGTTGCCATGGGTTCTTCTCTTGGGAATTCTGGGCTCCTTGGAGGTCATGGAGCCTCGGCTTTGCACCAGGTGTGGAAGGAAGGGTGTTATCCCAGCCGTGCTTGGCACACATTCTCAAGGATTGGATTGCTCTGGGATAATTTTGGGGAGGCCCTGGCACAGGTTTTCCACAGAAGTTGTGGCTGCTCCATCCCTGAAAGTGTCCAAGGTCAGGCTGGAGCAACCTGGGCTGGTGGAAGGAGTCCCTGCCCATGGCAGAGGTGGGATGGGATGAGCTTCAAGCTCCCTTCCCACCCAAACCATTCCATGATTATATTCCACAGGATTGCCCCCACAGGGAATTTAGAGTATTCCCAGGGAATACCCCTAAGTATTCCCAGGGAAATGCCTGAGCTCCATCCGAAGGTGGGAAACCAGGAATCACTTTTGGAGGTGCCAATCCTGCTCCCGATTCCCATTCCAGGGAATACCAAGCCAACACAAAACTGACATTTACTGAAAACTAAAAAATCAGGGATTTTATCCAGAGGCCCTTGCAGCAGCACCAGTAGCAGGGACATCCTGTGAAAACCGAATTTTCCACGTGCAGGTGGATTTATTTCAGCTCTGGGCTCCATGTAAAAACATCCACGGACATTTGTCCATCTGTCCCAGCCCAGAGGTGCTCTGTGGATCTCCTGGCATGTTGTGCTCCCAGAATCTCCCAGGATTTGGGGGCAGCAAAGAAAAGTTGCTGCAAGAAAAGTGTCCCCACCAGCCAGTCAGCTTCTGTCTGGCTTCCCAGTGATCCCAGCTGTGGAAAATAATGGGATTTGGGATGGTGGAGGGGACCTGGCTCCTGCAGTGGGGTGGCTGTGACCTTCCATGAGCCCCTGTGCCCTACCCAAGATGGGAATTTTGGGCTGTGCAGCGTGAGCAGAACCCAGGGGAGGCACAGAAAACCTGCAGAGGATCGGGAGGTGCCAGCGAGCAGGGAGGTGCAGCTGCTGCTCCCAGCACCTCCCACCACAGAGCCCGTTCCTCCCCGCCCTGGGAATTGCTTCCCACCGCCGCTGCATTCCCAAATTTCTCATCCTGCCCCTCTCCACTGCTCCTGTGGGTGCTCCCTCACCTTCCCAGCCTCTCTCATCCCAAGAGCTGCTGAGGATTCCCTGGAATTTGTGGCTGCCACCTCCAGCTTTTCCTGGGCAGGGCCACACCTGAAAAGGATGGAGATTTTTATCCAGGTGCCTCTGGAGCTGCTGTCCCTTTGCTCCCCGTCCTCTGCCATCACCCACGAGGACCTGGCTGAGGGGGCACATCCCTGGCACTGCCTCTTGCAGAGATTCCAGATTTCCCTTGGAAGGATTCGGAGTAGGAGCCAATTCCAGCACAGGGATTTGTGCAGAGAGTGACCCAGCACCTCCAGATTTGCTCCTCTGGGAGGTCAGGAAGAGGGGATGCAAAGCTCTTGGAAGCTCCTGGTTTTGTGGGAATTTCCAGCCTGGGGGAAGTGCAAAATTCCAGATCCTGCAGAATTCCAGATCCTACAGAATTCCAGCCTGGGGAGTGCAAAATTCCAGATCCTGCAAAATTCCAGATCCTGCAAAATTCCAGCCTAGGACATGCAGAATTCCAGATCCTGCAGAATTCCAGCCTGGGACATGCAGAATTCCAGATCGTGCAGAATTCCAGATTGTGCAGAATTCCAACCTGGGACGTGCAGAATTCAGGATCCTGCAGAATTCCAGATCTTGCAGAATTCCAGATCTTGCAGAATTCCAACCTGGGACATGCAGAATTCCAGATCCTGCAGAATTCCAGCCTGGGACGTGCAGAATTCCAGCTCCTGCAGAATTCCAGCCTGGGACGTGCAGAATTCCAACCTGGGAAGTGCAGAATTCCAGATCCTGCAGAATTCCAGCCTGGGGCATGCAGAATTCCAGCTCCTGCAGAATTCCAGCTCCCTGCTGTGAATGGGACCATCTCACAGGATGGATCTCTGCTTCCCTGCAGGAATTTTCCCCCCTCTGCTTGACACCCTCGTGTGTCCCATCTTTGCATCCTGAACACAATTCCTGTGTCTGCATCCCTGGGACCTTTCCCAAATCGTCCCGACTTCCCTCCTCACTTCCAGGCTCCAGGGAAAAATGCACTTTCAAGAGATGGATTTCCATCCCATGCCTTGATTAAAAGGCGAGGCTTTACTCGAGTTTATCCTAATTGAAGTGCAGGACAAGGCTTGGGATGGCCGCGGCTCCGCTCTGCTCGGTTCCCAGAGGATTCCCCGGGGGCAGAACCCGACCCAGGGCGGCTCCCGAGCAGGTTCGGGACGGCAGCCGGCGTTTGGGGCGGGCGGCTGAAATCCTGGAGTACAACATCGCCACCTGTTTGCCGCACACGAGCGTACAGCGGGAGAATCCCGGCTGGATGCCGGATGGGGAAGAGCCCGTCGGGACACAGCCCGCCGGGAAAAATCCCCTGCGCAGCCCCGGATCGGGGTGAGCCTCGGCGGGATGCCAATATCGGGATATATTCCTGTGGGATGCGGCTCCCTCTGGATGCACCCCGTGGAACAAGCCTCCACCAGGATTTATCCCATCGGGATTTATCCCATCGGGATTTATTTCATCGGGATTTATTCCATCAGGACTTATCCCATCGGGATTTATCCCATTAGGATATTCCATCAGGATTTATCCCATCAGGATTTATCCTATTGGGATTTATCCTATCAGGATATCCAATGAGGATATATCCCATCAAAATATATCCCATCAGGATTAATCTCTTCAGGATGTATCCCATCAGGATGTATCCCATCAGGATTTATCCCATCAGAATTTATTCTAGCAGGCTGCATCCCACCAGGCTGAATCCATCAGGATTTGTCCCATCAGGATTTATCCTACCAGGATATCCCATCAGGATTTATCCCATCAGGATTTGTCCCATCAGGATTTATCCCACCAGGATTTGTCCCACCACGATGCAGCCCCATCAAGGAGCCCCATATCAGGCTGCAGCCCACTGGAAATTCCCACATCAGGGGAATCCACCAGCACAGGACCCCACGGGGCTGTTTCCCACCAGGCTGCGTTCCATGGGACAGCTCTCCACCAGTCAGGATGAGAACCCAAAGTTCAGGGTCACTGAGGGTCGCTGAGAGCCCTCAGAGCCTCCAGATCAAATCCCAGAATTATTTGGGTTGGGAGGATCTCAAAGCTCATCCCATCCCAGCCCTGCCATGGCAGGGACTCCTTCCACTGTCCCAGGTTTCTCCAAACCCCACCCAGCCCGGCCTTGGGCACTGCCAGGGGTCCAGGGGCAGCCACAGCCAGCAATTCCTTCCCAAAATCCCACCAACCTGCCTGCAGGCAGTGGGAAGCCATTCCCTCTGTCCCATTGCAGCAAGCTCTGCTAAAAATTTGGGATCTTTGGGATAAAGATAAAACTATTGAAGTATTGAACTGTGGCAATAAACCAAGGATTCCCTGCAGGCTGGTTTATCCCCCAGAGCTCACAATGCAATGCAGGATATCCCAACCCTTGGGATAGCCCCCCCTGCTCCCCCCATTTCCATGGACAGCGTGCTCATGGATTCAAATGTTTGAAATGTTTGAAAGAAGCCTTCAGGAAAATGACTCCACGAGAGCTCTGCGCCTTTCAGTGTGTCAGGATTTGAAATATTTGGATTCTGTGGATGAGTTTGGACATTTAATGGGCAGCCCTTGAGCGGAAAGCTCTGGCTTCTGCTGCTGTGTGCCCACTCCCCCCTCTGCAAAAGGGCAATGAGCCAATGCACATTGTCCATTAGTGGGGATTTATGGCACAAATCTGCTACTGTTAGGTCAGGACAAACGGCCCTGAGAGGGATTTCAGTGCTGGAGAAGCAGCCCTGGGGCTGGGGCTGCTCCCAGAGGGCTGAGCCCCCTCCCCAGGGCAGCACAGGGAGCAGCTGGGGCCAAGAACCACGGGGACTGGGTGTAGGAACCAAAAATAAGGCCAGGTTTGTGCACTGGGGGCTTCACCTGCGTTTTCTCCTGAAAAGTTTGTGTTGGGAACTCTCTCCTGGTTCTCCCTTTGCTGTTTTGGCTCTGAAGATGTGTCAGTGCTTATCCAAATACAAATCACTCCGTGCCAGGGCTGGTCCTGCATCCAGCTGCTGAGGGATGGAGGTTCTGCTTCCCAGGAGCTGGGGATGTGCTGGATTCCCCTGGAGCTCTTCAAAACATCCCAAAAAAACTGGGATTTGGGGATGTGCTGGATTCCCCTGGAGCTCTTCACAGAAATCACAAAAAATCTGGGATTTGAGTATGTGCTGGATTCCCCTGGAACTCTTCAAAGCATCCCAAAAAATCTGGGATTGGGGCTGGGGATGTGCTGGATTCCCCTGGAGCTCTTCACAGAAATCACAAAAAATCTGGGATTTGGGGATGTGCTGGATTCCCCTGGAGCTCTTCACAGAAATCCCAAAAAATCTGGGATTGGGGCTGGGGATGTGCTGGATTCCCCTGGAGCTCTTCAAAACATCCCAAAAAATCTGGAACTGGGAGCTGGGGATGTGCTGGATTCTCCTGGAGCTCTTCAAAACATCCCAAAAAATCTGGGATTGGGGCTGGGGATGTGCTGGATCCTCCTGGAGCTCTTCACAAACATCCCAAAAAATCTGGGATTTGGGGATGTGCTGGATCCTCCTGGAGCTCTTCACAAACATCCCAAAAAATCTGGGATTTGGGGATGTGCTGGATTCCCCTGGAGCTCTTCACAGAAATCCCAAAATATCTGGGATTGGGAGCTGGGGATGTGCTGGATTCCCCTGGAGCTCTTCAAAACATCCCAAAAAATCTGGGATTTGGGGATGTGCTGGATCCTCCTGGAGCTCTTCACAAACATCCCAAAAAATCTGGGATTGGGGGATGTGCTGGACTCCCCTGGAGCTCTTCACAGAAATCCCAAAAAATCTGGGATTTGGGGATGTGCTGGATTCCCCTGGAGCTCTTCAAAACATCCCAAAAAATCTGGGATTTGGGGATGTGCTGGATTCCCTTGGAGCTCTTCACCTTGGGATGGGAGGGGTGGGAATTCCAACCCCCCTGGGCAGTTCCAGCCTTTCCATGCAGAAATTCCTCCTGAAATCCCACCTGGGCCTCCCCTGGCACAGCTTGAGGCCACATCCTTCAGCTGGGAGTGTCCCTGGCCTCGGTTTCCCTATCCCAAAAATGGGAAATATTGCCTCTGGCACATCCCTGGCCTGTTTTTCCTATCCAAAAAATGGGAAATGTTGGCTCTGGCACATCCCTGACCTCATGCCTCAGTTTCCCCTCCATCAGTTGGGAATGCTGCCTCTGGCACATCTCTGGCCTCATTTTTCCAATCCATAAAAATGGGAAATGTTGCCTCTGGCACATCCCTGGCCTGTTTTTCCTATCCAAAAAATGGGAAGTGTTGGCTCTGGCACACCCCTGGCCTCAGTTTCCCTATCCAAAAAATGGGAATGCTGCCCCTGGCACATCTCTGGCTTCATTTTTCCAATCTAAAAAATGGGAAATGTTGGTTCTGGCACATCCCTGACCTCATGCCTCAGTTTCCCCTCCATCAGTTGGGAATGCTGCCTCTGGCACATCCCTGGCCTCAGTTTCCCTATCCAAAAAATGGGAAATGTTGGCTCTGGCACATTCCTGACCTCAGTTTTCCTTCAAAAAAATGGGAAATGTTGCCTCTGGCATATCCCTGGCCTGTTTTTCCTATCCAAAAAATGGGAAATGCTGGCTCTGGCACATCTCTGGCCTCATTTTTCCAATCCATAAAAATGGGAAATGTTGGCTCTGGCACACCCCTGGCCTCGTGCCTCAGTTTCCCCTCCATCATTTGGGTTCCTGCCCCTCCAGGCTGGCACACCCACTGACCCACCTGCCCCCAGCAGAGCTTTGTGCTCCTCTTGCCTGACCCAGCCCCTCGTTGCTGGCCGGGCACAGGCCCTGGGAATGTTTGTGGAGACACAAATTCTGCTCCGTGCCCCCCTGGAGCAGCTGCCACCTCTGGCTTTGCCCCTTTTCCCCCCATGCCCTCAGGTGAACAGAAAGGTGACATTGTTCCATCCTCCGTGGCTGCCTCAGCCGTGGATGTTTGCATATGTTAAAAATATTTAGTCCTGAGCTAAAAAAAATATTATCCCCGAGGTTTTGGGGCCAGCTGAGCATAATGGCAGCTATGTGTCCGTGGGGCACACAGGGCTGCTCTTTGCTCTGGGATGCTGGGAGGGATCCCAAACCTCCTGGAGAGGGGTTTGGGGAGAGCTCTGGGGCGCTGGGCTGTGCAGGGCAGGAGGGGTGGCAAGGCAGACCCAAGAGATGAACATATTTTGTTTTTTAGGTTAGTATTTTATTCTAGGGCGTGGGTGTAAGAGAGAGCTCAGAAGGAAAGGTTAGAAATTTGAGGTAGTAGAAAGCAAGAAGGCAAAGCTAGGAAGGAAGAGAGGAAAAAAAAAGAAAAAAAACAAAAGGCAAAAGAGCAATTTTTCATTTACAGCACAATAAGTATTTTTTAATTATAAATATTCCAATTTCCAATAACCAATTTAATACACTATACTAATTTTTGAATATTTGCATGCAGCCTATAGGAATCCCTAAATTCCCATGTTTTATGGTTTTCTTTCCTGTAACCCTTTTCTTCAGACCTTTCCTGCCAGGCTTGGGGCAGGATGTCTGTTGTTATTTGGTATTTGTGGCATTTGGCATCATCTAAACAAAAGAAAAACCTTCAAACCTTCACATAACTCTCTCCAGTGTCTGTGTCAAGCACTGCCAACATCTCTATTTCATCTATTGTTCCAAAACTACCTGCTAGGCACTCACAAGATTTTAATATTACCTCCACAACAGGAGGGGTGAAAGGAAGAGAGGCATAAAAAGCCATAAAAAGTCATAAAAAGTCATTAAAAATTAATTAAAAAGTCATTAAAAGCGGGGTGAGTGCTGTGCTGTCAGCTGGGAATGGCCCTGCTCCCCAAATCCCTGGGTGCAGGTTTGGAATCCGTGAATTTGGGGAGGGCTGGGACCCCCCAGTTCCTTCCACCTCTTCCCACCCAGGCCTTGCTCCTGGCCTGGAGGTGCCCAGAACTTTGGGAATGGGAATGTTGGCTCTGGCACAGCCCTGGCCTCAGTTTTTCTATCCAAAAAATGGGAAATGTTTGCTCTGGCCCATCCCTGGCCTGTTTTTCTATCCAAAACATGGAATATTGCCTCTGGCACATCCCTGGCCTCAGTTTCCCTATCTAAAAAATGGGAAATGTTGGCTCTGGCACATTCTTGGCCTGCTTTTCTATCCAAAAAATGGGAAATATTTGGTCTAGCACATCTCTGACCTCATGCCTCAGTTTCCCCATCCATGAGTTGGGAATGCTGAGTCTGGCACATTCCTGGCCTCAGTTTCCCTGTCCAAAAAATGGGAATGCTGCCTCTGGCACATCCCTGGCCTGTTTTTCTATCCAAAAAAAGGGGAAATGTTGGCTCTGGCACATCCCTGGCCTGTTTTTCTATCCAAAAAAAGGGGAAATGTTGGCTCTGGCACACCCCTGGACTCGTGCCTCAGTTTCCCCTCCATCATTTGGGTCCATGCCCATCCAGGCTGGCACACCCCTGGCCCCAGTCTGCCCATCCCAAAACTGGGAATGCTGAGCCCTTGCCCAGCCAGGCTGGCACACCCCTGGCCTCAGCTTCCAGCTGAGCTCCACAGAAAGAATTCCAAGGCTGAGAGTGTGGGAGGGAAAACCTTTCCCTGCAGCAGCCCGGCTGTGAGAAGCAGGAGGAAGGAGTGTGGGGTTTGCTCTGGCTGCAGGAGGAGACAGCAGCGAGCAAGGCTCGGGGGTTTTGTGCAGCAGCACCGAGGAATCCTTTCCTCAGCTTTTCCCCCCATCACTTATTTATTTTTCAAGCGGGAAAAGGAGCTGGAGGTGAAATAATCCTGGCTGGAGAGCGTGAAGGGATCATTATGCCCCGTGCTGGGGGTTTTTTGGAGGTTTTCCCCCCTTTCCCGAGGGCTCTGTGGACACTGCTGCCATTCATGGCTCGGCTGGGGGTGCGAGGGGAATAATTCCTGCACAATGTGGAGCAGGGAAAATAGCCTGGTTGTCTGAGGTGGAGGGAGCTGGATGTATGGAGGTGTGAGAGCATCAATGCAGCCATTTATGAGCAGAGCTTTTTTTTTCCCCCAACCTCTCCCTGAATAAACTCCACAGCTCCGAGGGAAAATGTAAATGTTCGGGAGCCCTCGAGACAGAATTTCAGGAAAAAATAAGGACAGCTTTCAGTGCTGGCACAGAACCTCCGGGATTATTCCCCCCCCCCTTTCCTGCAGTTCTCCCTGTCCCAAATTAAAGGGAATTGTGCTCCCTGCTCGGGAATTCCTCCTGGAGCGGTGAAAGGTGCCATTCATCCCTGCCCTGCCTGCCCCGGAGCCGCTCCCGCTGCGGCGCTCCCGATGGGAAAAGCTGGGAAATGATGCCCCAAAATCATCTCGGCTCAGGGATGAGCCCCCCAGCCCCTGACTTTGATTTCCAGCCTGGAGCTGTTGGGGTCGGGGGTTGGAGGAGCTTGAAAGAACAAAAAATGGGGATAAGAGTGGTGCTGCTGCAGAATTCCCGTCCCAGGCTGGAGGGGCTTGAGAAACCTGGGATGGAGGAAGGAATGGGCTGAGCTTCCCAGCCCGGACCAACCTGGAATTCCAGAAATCATAAATCAACCATCATAAATCATAAATCAACCATCATAAATCATAAATCATAAATCAACAATCAACCATCAAAAATCAAAAACCAAAAACCAAAAACCAAAAATCGAAAATCAAAAATCAAAAATCAAAAATCAAAAATCAAAAATCAAAAATCGTAAAACATATATCATATATCATATATCAATCATATATCATATATCATATATCATATATCATATATCATATATCATATATCATATATCATATATCACATATTATAAATCAACCATCATAAGTCAACCATCATAAATCAACTATCATAAATCAACCATCAACCATCAAAAATAAAAAATCATAAATCAAAAATAATAAATCATAAATAATAAATCATAAATAATATATTTCATAAACCGCATATTTCATAAGTCATAAATCATGTCATGTCATAAGTCATAAGTCATAAGTCATAAGTCATAAATAAAAATAGTATATAATGAATCATAAATAATAAATACAAATAGTAAATCGTAAATCGTAAATCGTAAATCATAAATCATAAATCATAAAATCATAGATCATTAATCATTAATCATTAATCATTAATCATTAATCATGATCAAAAATTAAAAATCAAAAATCAAAAATCAAAAATCAAAAATCATCAATCAACCCCTGGCTGGTTTCTGGGATTGGGTTCTCAGCTCCTTCCTCGGAATTTTTTTGGTGAGGTGATTCCTGCAGGGCTGGGAAGACAGCGGCTCTTATTTTAATATATATATATATTTTTAATGCATTTTAATTTATATTTTGATGTATTTTAATATATTAATATATTTAATATATATATTTAATATATAAAAAATATATATTAATATATATTTTAATATATCTATATATTTTAATATATATTTTAATATATTTTAATATGTATATTTTAATATATATTTTATATATATACCCCATGTACTGTATATATCATATATATAAACCCATTTATTAGATATATATAAATATTCTACTTTAACATATTTCCATACACATCATGGATTATAGTCACCATATTTTTCTGTGTCTCCACACATCATCTGTTACCCAGATCCTGTATTTTTAATGTATTTATTTGCACACACCCCGTATTTCCAGAAGGGTTTGGAGAGCAAATCCAGGGATCAGAGTTTTGCCATGTCCCAGCCAAATCCCAGAGATGCCAGGAAACGTTTGCTCTCTTCTAAGGCTGGAAAAATGCCAAAAAACAGGGAGGGAAAAAAGTTGTTAATAATTAAATATACCCTGTAATTAAATGTGAGCAATTCAAACCCAGCCAGGGGTTGGTGCATCCTGATTGTCACCACCAAAAATGGCTTTTTCCAAGGATTTCCAAAAATCTCCTGGCTGATCACCATGGCTCCCAAGCATCTCAAAAAATTCCCCAAGGGCTCCCATGGCTCCAAGGGCCTCCCAGGGCTTCCAAGATCTTCCTGGCTCTCCATGGCTCCAAACGACGCACCAAAGCTCTGGCTGGCTTTCCAAGTGGCTCTCAGTGGCTCCAAGGATTTCCAAAAATCCCGCATGGCTCCGCATGGCTCCAAGGGCTCCATGGCTCTGTGCTGGCTCCAAGGACCTGCCTTCCAAGGATCTAAATGGCTCCAAGAGCTCCAAGGATTCGATTTTATACCGGTAATTTGTAATCAATTTGATTTGATTTATGATTTGATTTTAAAAAATTTTAAAATTTAAGACTGAATTTGATTTTGTCGGTGATTTGTTTTGTTAATTTTATCGAATCGAGCCTTCTAAGATTTGAGACCGAACTGTTCCACGATAAATCGAAATTTAATATCGAATACTGAACTTAATCAATTTATCGAATCCTGAATTTGATCCTGAATACCTTTATCCTGAACTGAACGTTCAATTTGAATTACCTGAATATCCTGAATCCTAATTTTGAAAGCCGAATTTGACCTTAATTTTATGAATTTATCCTGAAATTTGATCCTGAATTTTGTCGAATTGAACCGGAATTTTCCGATCCGACGAATCCTGAATTTATCGAATCCTTAATTTTGACCGAATATCCGAATCCGAAACGAATTTATCCGGACTGAAAGCCGAATTTGAATCCTGAATATCTGAAATGAACGAATCTGAATGAACTTAATTTGATCCGAATCCTTTGTTCATTGATCCGAAAGCTCGAACAGCCTGGCTTCAAATTAATCTTCGACGACTTGATCTGTTCTTGATAATAACGTTTTGAGCCGAACTTTGACTTTGAGGTTTCGTCTTTGTGGAAGAACGGACTTTGATCTGATAATATGGCGGACGAAAGCAGCAGCGGTCTCGATGGAGCCGACTTTGTCGACGCCCATGATGAATCGGTTTTGCGCGATCGATGCCTTTGTGATTTTATGATTGTTCTATTAACGACGACGGATCCGGACGCGATTTTGATGATGCCTTTGACCGACTTCCGAAATTTGATGATGATCGATGATCCTTCGAGTTTCGATCCCGATGAGTTCTGATCCTTTTTCTGATTTTTCGAATATCTCGATTTTCGATGCCGAGTTCTGGATCCGATGAAGGTTTTTGATCTTTGATTTATCGCCGATCTTTCGATTCGACGCTTTTTATCTTTTAATTTTCGACGCTTTTCGACTTTTCGATCTGATGATGATTCGATTTTCCTCTTTATCGACGCTGACGAGTCGACGATTTTTAATTTTCGATGCCGACCTTTATTATTTTTCCGATGACGATGCTTTTTCGATTTCGATTTTTCACCGACGAATCGATGCTCGATTTCTCGACGATTTTCTCGACCGATTTTCTTCCCGGATTTCTCGACGATCTTCTCGACCGATGTTTTTCCTTTTTCTCGACCGATGCCTCTTCTTTCTTCCGATTCTCTTTTCCGTGATCCATTTCCTTCCTCCTCTTCCCTTTCTCCTCTTTTCCCACTAGATTTTCTTCCTTTTTCCCCTTTTCCCCTTCCTTTTCCTCTTTTCCGACCGTGATTTTCTCTTCCTTTTCCTTTCCTCCTTCCTCGATTCTCGACGATCTTTTTCTCCTCTTTTTCCTCTCTTTTCCCGATCTCCTCCTGGATTTTCCTCTTTTCCTTTTTGCCCCTTCCTTCCCCTTCTCCCACCTAGTTTTCTCTCCTTTCCTTTTCTCTCCCTTTCCCCTTCCACTTTCCTCCCCACCCATTTTTCTCTCTCTCTCCCTTCCCATTTTCTCCCTTTTCCCCTTTTCTCCCTTTCCCACCCATTTTTCTCTCTCCTTTCCCTTTCCTTTCCCATTTTCCTCCCCACCTTGTCTTTTCCTCCTCTCCTTTTCCCCCTTTCCCCCTTTCCCATTCCCCTCCCATTTTTCCTCTCCTTTCCCTTTTGCCCTTTCCTCTTTCCCCTTTCCCACCTAGTTTTTCCTCTCCTTTCCCTTTTCTCCCTTTCCCCTTCCACCTTTCCCACCCATTTTTCCTCTCCTTCCCATTTTCTCCCTTTCTCCCTTTTCCCCTTTCCCACCAGTTTTTTCTCTCCTTTCCCTTTTCCCCTTTCCCCTTTCTCCTTTCCCCTTTCCCACCCATTTTTCTCTCCTTTCCCTTCTCCCTTTTCCCATTCCCTTTCCCCCCCGCTTTTCCTCCTTTCCCTTTCCCCCGTCCCCCCTCCGGCTGCCGGATCATTCCCGTTCTCCTGCGCTCCTCTCCTCTCCCGTATCCCAACTTCTGTGCGCTACTGGCTGGTGCCGCTCGAGGGGCGTGAGCAGCTCCGTGCCTGTGGTCAGTGATGAAGACTTTCTGCTCTTTTCATCCCCACAGCACGGAGCCACCGCTCAGGGCCAGCCGGCAGCTCCCGATTCCCGACTCTCGCCTTTTCCAGCGCTTTTTCCAGGAGAGCGCAGCCTTCCCCTCCCGCCGGCTTATGATGAGGTGAGTAAATTCCCTTTTCCAGCGCCGCTTTGCTGCCTGATGTCATAAAAGTGGGATTTTTTTTCCTCGGGGGAAGCCTGGGGGGAAGCAGAATGTGCTGTTTGCTTTTGGGGTTCACTCCAGCGCTCCCCCAAGATTTGCCCCCCTCGCCATTCCCGGCTGGCAGCTCCTGCATTTCCCCTGCAGACACAACTTTCCCCCCCTCCTTTCCCCCCTCTCTGGCTCATTCAATGACTCAACGAGGTTTGTCAGAGTTAAAAAATGATGCTCTTCGCTCGAACTATTCGGGATATTTGTGTCATCATCCCAGAACTTTCAGAGGGGAATCGTTGCCATTCCCACTCCTCCCTCCCGAGGCCGAAGCTGCCCCGGGCCCCTCTGGGGGCTGCTCCTGCTCCCGAACCCCCCCGGCTGCTCCTGCTGCTGTCACCGCCCTCCATGGGGAAAGTGTCGCCTGTGTCGCGACAGAGCCACCCCCTGGCAGGGCAGGAGTTAATCCAACCCCCCCGTTTCCCTCCACCCTCGACTTTCAGCTGCAAAAAATATGAAGTGAGGATGGATCCGCTCATCTGCTGAGCAGAGAAGTCGCTTTGATGTCGGTCCTGCTGTCGGTCCTTCCTCTCCTCCTTCCCCTCCTTCCCCCCCTTAACCCTTCTGCCGGTGCCTGCCTGGAATCGCGACCCGGCAATTCCGTGTGCGTGGCAGGGGGACACGCGGGGAGGCTGGGATTTAACTTTTTTTAAATTTAGTTTTTATTTGCGCCCCATCGCCGCCCCATTGCCGGGATGCGCATCCATCCCCCTGGAGCGCTGCGGGGCTGGGGGCGACCCGAGGGGGTGGCGAGCGCCTTGTCACCTGTGGCGGCCCGGGAGGGCTGAGCTCGGGGTGTTGGGTGTTGTTGGGATGGGATTTTTCCTTGGGAGAGGGATTTAAGGGGGTTTTAACCCCGTTTTTCCGCCGCTGGAGAAAAGCGCCGCTGCCGCTTTAAGGCAGAAGTGTCCCTTTAAGTGACTTTCCATTTGCTGCGCTGGAGAGCCGAGAATTCGGTTTCCCAGATTTCCTCTGAATTGTGTGCAGGAGGCAGAGGGAGTTAAAAATTACTCGGGGAACCTTCAGCAACTGCAAGGCAGAGGGGGGAAAAAAAAGAGGGGGAGAAATGAGATTATGGGGGGAAATTATGTGTAGGGGACAAACTGAGATTTGTGGGGGTGGTGGGGGGGGCAGATTTAGGGATGAAAAAAAGAGATTTAGGGATGAAAATAAAGGAGATTTAGGAAAGAAAAAAAAGACATCTGCTACTGTTTCTCTTTGACTTCCTGAGGTTGTTCCAAAATCTCTGTCTGGGGAGAAGAGGAATGGGGAATGGGGAATACAGGGAGCTGGGAGGATGCAGCACCCGGGTACCCAGGGGTTAACAGCCCTCACCAGCTGGGCAGCATCATAAACTGCAGCCCTTCCCCACCAAATTATTGTGCACTTTCTTTTCCTGATGTTTGCACGAGGAAGAGCGAAAAAAAAAAAATTAAAAAAAATTAAAAAGAGGAAAAAGAAGAGGAAGGGGAGGGAAAAGCCCCTAAATAAATAACGGGGCTGGAAGGGGCTGGGGAAGGCTCTGGTTCCTCAATTAGCCGGGAATTGCCTCCTCCCGACCAACGGAAGGCAGCAGCGTGTTTGAGCCTCTGGATTTGTGGAGCTCTCTCCAAGTGCCAAGTCTGGTTGTGCGGGACTTTGGAGGGGTAGGTGGAGGAATCCGAGCGGCTCGGCTCCCTTAACTCCTTCGGAGCCGAGGGGGTTTGGGCAGCGCAGAGCTGGGGAGAGGCGGTTCCTGAGGCTGGGAGCGCCCCTGAGCTGCTGCAGGAGTGCCGGAGGCTGGGATGAACTGAGCTCCTTTGTCATTAACTGGGGATACCCGGGACTGGGGTCACAGAGGGATTTTGGGCGTGTGGAGAAGGTCAGGGGCTTGGAAAGAGAAGCTCAGGGAATTTGGGGATGTGTAGAAGGTCGGGGTTTATCCATGATCCTCGAGAATGGAGAGGGAAACTCGGGGATTTTGGGGATGAGCAGGTCAAGGAGTATCCATGATCCTTGTGTTTGAGAGGAAAAGTTCAGGGATTTTGGGAATGTGCAGGTCAGGGGGTATCCATGATCCTCGTGCATGGAAAGGGAAGCTCAGGGATTTTGGGGATGTGCAGGTCAGGGAGTATCCATGATCCTCATGCTTGGGGGAAGCTCAGGGATTTTGGGGATGAGAGGTCAAGGGTTATCCATGATCCTTGTGCTTGAGGGGAAAAGCTCAGGGATTTTGGGGATGTACAGGTCAGGGAGTATCCATGATCCTTGTGCATGGAAAGGGACACTCAGGGAATTTTGGGAATGAGCAGGTCAAGGAGTATCCATCATCCTTGTGTTTGAGAGGAAAAGTTCAGGGATTTTGGGAATGTGCAGGTCAGGGGGTATCCATGATCCTTGTGCATGGAAAGGGACACTCAGGGAATTTTGGGGATGTGCAGGTCAGGGAGTATCCATGATCCTCATGCTTGGGGAAGCTCAGGGATTTTGGGGATGAGAGGTCAAGGGTTATCCATGATCCTTGTGCTTGAGAGGAAAAGCTCAGGGATTTTGGGGATGTACAGGTCAAGGGTTATCCATGATCCTTGTGCATGGAAAGGGAAGCTCAGGGAATTTTGGGGATGTGCAGGTCAGGGAGTATCCATGATCCTTGTGCATGGAAAAGGGAGTTCAGGGATTTTGGGGATGTGTAGAACATCAGGGAGTATCCATGATCCTTGTGCATGGAAAGGGACACTCAGGGATTTTGGGAATGAGCAGGTCAAGGGTTATCCATGATGCTCCTGCATGGAAAGGGAAGCTCAGGGAATTTTGGGAGATGTGCAGGTCAGGGAGTATCCATGATCTTTGTGCCTAGAGGAGAAGCTCAGGGATTTTGGGGATGTGCAGGTCAGGGAGTATCCATGATCCTCCTGCATGGAAAGGGACACTCAGGAAATTTTGGGGATGTGCAGGTCAGGGAGTATCCATGATCTTTGTGCCTGGAGGAGAAGCTCAGGGATTTTGGGGATGTGCAGGTCAGGGAGTATCCATGATCCCCATGCTTGGGAAGGGGAGCTGGGGATTGTGCTGTTCACATCCCAGCCATTGGTAAGTGTGGAATGATGATGGGGCAGGAGCTGCTTTGGGCCATTCCCAGTCTGAATTCCCGCTGAGGCACGGGAAGGACTCTCCTGCCTGTCCTGAGGACACATGGAAAGGGGAGCTGCATGGGGAGTGGCCAGTGCTGCTCCTGGTCACTCAGCCCGTGTGGGTGTGGGTTCCTGGGATGTCTGAGCCCGTCTGTTACCCCAAACACAGCAGGGACTGTGCCTGTGGAGAGGGAACAGCCTGGGGGCTTGTCTGGGGTTTCCCCCTGAATCCCAGCTGCTGGAATGTGGGAATTCCCACAGGGCTCAGCCCACAGCTCCAGCAAGTGCTCGAGCAGAATTCGCTGTGACACCAGGAATCTGTGTCATTCTGCACCCCAGAGGAGCTGGAAAAGCAACATCCAAGGCCAGGGGTGGAGATGCAGAGCCAGGGTTCTGGGATTCTGGGCAGCAGAGAGCCTGGGAGAGGGTTTGGATCATGAGAGGACTGCCTGGCCTGGATTTCCCAGGACAGCAGGGATGGGTTTGCCTTTGGAGCATCTCCTGAGGTGCTGGGATCTGCTGCCTCGGGCTTGGGAGGGGAGGATGCAGAACCTGAAGTATCCCATTGCTACCCAGGAAAGCCAGGCAGATTTACCCCAGCTCCAGCTGCAGAGGGAACACCCAGCCCGGAGCTCAGTGCTGAGTGTCCACACCAGGAGAGGCAAACCCAGCGTGGGATGAGCTCTGCTCATGCCCCTGCTCCAGGCTGCTGCTCCACGGGGATGGCATCCAGCAGGGCCTGTCCCCTGTGTTTTCCTTTGGGCTGGAATCTGTTTTCTTTGGGTTTGAGCGCTGGTTCCTGGTCAGCCAGGACAGAAATGCAGCGCTGGGAGTGCCCAGAGCTCTGCTCCTGTGCCAACCCCTCCTGCATCCCCACCTGGCACCTGTCCTGCCCTTCTCCTGCCTTTCCCAGCCCTGTGCCCTGTCTGTGTGGGCAGGAGGGGGCTGGGTGTGGGTGTGTCCCCAGCCAAAAGCAGCTCCTCCATTCTCCAGAGCCTCCTGGAAAATGCAGCACCAATGTTCCCTCCAAAACCCAGCCTCTTTTTGGGTTGAATCTGCTGCTTTTTAATTAAAGGGAGCTGCCTGTCCCTCCCTCTGCTGTGGGTGTGTGGAGCTGCCAGGATAAATGGGATGGCAGGAATTATTTAAGGAATTATTTAAGGAATTATTTAAGGAATTATTTAAGGAATTCTTTAAGGAATTATTTAAGGAATTAATTAAGGCCCCTTCCAGTCATGTTTAATGAGCATCTCCCCATCCCTGGGATCCAACCAGGCTGGAACTGCACCCAGGGCTGGGACTTCCTGCTCCAAAAACACCTCCCTGGGGTGGAATTCCTGCTGGAGTTCCAGGGAATCGTGGAATCCCAGGATGGTTGGGTGGGCAGGGTTTGGGAATGTGGAAGTGCCCAGCTGAGCCTGGGGTGCAGGGATGGATCAGCTGGGGGGTTCTAACTGGAGTATCCACGGCAGGGAAAGGGTTGGAGGGGAAACTGGGGCAGCACTGGTTCAGAACCAGTTCTCCCATCCCTTTTCCATCTTTCCTGGGATCCTTTTGGCTCCCTGGCCCTGCAGCCCAGCCTTGGCCAGTGCCCTCAGGCTGCTGCCTGTGCCAGCTGGGCTCTCAGGTGTTTTTTCCCCTAAACCAGGGAATTTGGCTTCCCTGATTGTTGTCCTGAGCTTTGCCAGAGTTTATTCCTCCCTCACCCATTAGTGATGGATCAAATGATAAACCCAGAGTGGGATTTCCACGGAGATCCCAATTCCCACGGTGATTATCAGGGATAAACACAAATCCCTGCCCTGCCCTGGCTTGGAGCACCCTCAGCACTTCCTGACCTCCCTCAGAGCCAGGGACTCATCCCTGGGGTTTGGGGAAGGGCTGGGAGGAGCTGGAGCATCCCTAAAACTGCCTGTGCATCCCAGGGCTGGATGGGGCAGGAACTCCCACACCATGGCATCGCTCCCATCCCTCTGGGATGATTTTCCCTCCTGCCATTTCCCTCCTGTGCCGTGTTTCCCATTTCCTCTGCACCCCAAGGACGGCTCAGAGCTGCTCCTGGGCTGCCCCAGTGCTGAGGGACACAAAGAGCTGCTGTTCCAGCTCTGGCTGCTCCCAGCACAGCGGGGTTTTCCTTGGCCAGAGTCCAGAGGGAGAAGGTGACAGAGGATTCCCACATTTTCCTGGAGAAAGTGCCCAGCTCAGCTCAGTGCTGCTGCTGCTGAGCCCGTCCTGGGTGCTGGAGCTGCTGGAATGTGGGAGATGTGGGAAGTGGGGTCTGTGTGTGCTCACTCCCTGCCTCATCCATCCCCTTGGGAATTACAAAAATCCTGCATTTAAGGGTGGAACATTGATACAGAAAATTTGGGGATTTTTGTCCATCTCTGTTAGAATTAATCCATTAATTCCTCCAGCATTTTGGAGGAATAAACCCTTTTTCCACAATTCTGTCCCCTCAGCTGTAGCAGAGCAGCAAGTGGTGCTTCCCAATGGCATTCCCAGGAACTCCAGGGGTTTATTCCATGGGTAAAATCCTTCTGAGCAGGTGTCAGTGGCTTCTTCTCCCTCTGGGACAGGGAATTGTTTCCTGGACAGTCATTGTGCTGCACTGCAGGGACCAGCCAGGACCTGGGAGCAAGGAATTGCCAGGAAGGAATTCTGAGCAGGGAATTCTGAGCAAGGAATTTCCAGCAAGGAATTGCCAGGAAGGAATTCTGAGCAGGGAATTTCTAGCAAGGAATTTCCAGGAAGGAATTCTGAGCAGGGAATTCTGAGCCAGGAATTTCCAGCAAGGAATTGCCAGGAAGGAATTCTGAGCAGGGAATTCTGAGCAAGGAATTGTGAGCAAGGAATTTCCAGCAAGGAATTGCGAGCAAGGAATTTCCAGCAAGGAATTGCCAGCAAGGAATTCTGAGCAGGGAATTCTGATTGAAGAATTGCAGGCAAGGAGTTGTGAATAAGGAATTGTGAGTGAGGAATTGCAGGCAAGGAATTCTGAGCAGGGAATTCTGAGCAAGGAATTGCCAGCAAGGAATTGTGTGTAAGGAATTCTGAGTAAGGAATTCTGAGTGGGGAATTGCAGGCAAGGAATTGTGAGTAAGGAATTCTGAGCAAGGAATTACCAGCAAGGAATTGTGAGCAAAGGATTCAGGCAAGGAATTATGAGTAAGGAATTGTGAGCAAGGAATTGTGAATAAGGAATTGTGAATAAGGGATTGTGAGCCAGGAATTTCCAGCAAGGAATTGTGAGTAAAGAAGAGGGAGTAGAGGTGAGTGTTCCCAGGAGAATCCTGGAGGGATCCCTTCCTCCAGCTCGCTGCTTTTGAAATCCCAGTAGGAACTGGATGTGAGGGATCCACATCCCAATGGGAACTGGATGTGAAGGATGAAGATCCCAATGGATGTTTGGGATGCACATCCCAATGAAATGCTGGATGTGGGGGATGAAATCCCAATGGGAACTGGATGTGGGGGAAGAAATCCCAATGGGAACTGGATGTGGGGAATGAAATCCCAATGGGAACTGGATGTGGGGGATGAAATCCCAGTAGGAACTGGATGCTGGGAATGCACATCCCAATGGGAACTGGATATGAAAGATGAATATCCCAATGGATGTTTGGGATGCACATCCCAATAAATGCTGGATGTGGGGGATGAAATCCCAATAGGAACTGGATGTGGGGGATGCACATCCCAATGAGAACTGGAATATAGGGGATGAAATCCCAATAGGAACTGGATGCTGGGGGATGAAATCCCAATAGGAACTGGATGCTGGGGATGAAATCCCAATGAGAACTGGTTGTTAGGGATGAAATCCCAATGGGAACTGGATGCTGTGGATGAAATCCCAGTAGGAACTGGATTTTGGGAATGCACATCCCAATGGGAACTGGAATATAGGGGATGAAATCCCAGTGAGAACTGGTTGTTAGGGGATGAAATCCCAATAGGAACTGGATGCTGGGGATGAAATCCCAATGAGAACTGGATGTGGGGGTGAAATCCCAATAGGAACTGGATGTGGAGAATGAAATCCCAATAGGGAACTGGAATCTGGGGATGAAATCCCAATGGGAACTGATGTGGGGGATGAAATCCCAGTAGGAACTGGATGCTGGGGATGAAATCCCAATGAGAACTGGATGTGGGGGATGAAATCCCAATGGGAACTGATGTGGGGGATGCACATCCCAACCCAACCACACCCACCAGAGGTGCACAGCTGAGCCTCCCCTCTGCCTTCACCACTAGGGCTGGATTTTCCTGCAGCAGCAGCAGCTGATCCCAGCAGCCAGGAATGCTCAGAGGAAGGGATTTTATGGATTTTATGGATTTTATGGATTTTATGGATTTCATTTTCCCTTCCCTGGCTGGAGTTCCGAGGGCGCTGCCTTTGATCCCAAATCCTGCTATCCAGGAGGAAGCTGCAGCTCTCTGAAGTGGGCCTGGAACCTCGGGGGGGTTCAGCCTGTGGCACCAGGGTTGGGTCACCCATCCCCAGGGACTGTGGCCACCAAGGGGTGTCCAGGCCCTGCTCACAGCCCGTTTTGGGCAGGAAAATAGGATTTGGTGCCTGGAGGAGCCCAGATGTGGCTGGGTGGGATTTGGGTGTCCTGCTGCTGTTGGGAACATCTGGCCTGGCTGCTGTGTCCTGGGGCACTGGAAATGGGTCATGTCCTGATTCCAGAGGCTTTGGGATGAGTTTTCAGGGCTGGGCCTGTCTGGGTCACTGTAAAACTGCTTTGTGCCCAGGGGCCGTGGCTGCCTGCCCCAAAATTCACCCCAAAGAGGCACCTTCATGTTTTGGAGGTGCAGAAATGGTGGGACCAGCCCTGAGGAGTCATCACTGGGATCCTGGACTGGAGTCCTGGCAGTGTGGAGGGGCTGGGGACAGCTCCCAAAGGAGCCCCACACCGTGGAATGTGACAGAAAATCCCCACGGGTCTGCTTGGGGCCAGTTTCTTCATCATTCCATCAAAAAATCAGCATGATGTTGCAGCAGCCCCGGAGAGTTTTGGGGGGAGCATCCCCCTGCCTGCCAGAGCTGGGAACATTCCCAAAATCCCTGACTCCTGGAACACCTTCCCATCAGAGCTGCCCCCAAGAGCTCCCCAGGATGTCCCAGCAGGGGCAGCTTGGAGCCATCTCAGCATCCCTGGGAAGTCATTCCCACCTGAGGCAGGTGTCCTCTTGTCCCACAGATGAAACATCCATTGGAAATCATTCCATGTGATCCAGGAGCTCCTTTTTCCCACATCTCCAGCATCCCTGGGAGGTCATTCCCACCTGAGGCAGGTGTCCTCTTCTCCCACAGTTTCAACATCCCGTGGGAAATCATTCCATGTGAGCCAGGTGTCCCCTTCTCCCACAGTTCCATCATCCCTGGGAATTCATTCCATGTGATCCAGGAGCTCCTCTTTCCCACATTTCCAGCATCCCTGGGAATTCATTCCCACCTCAGCCAGGTGTCCCCTTCTCCCACATCTCCATCATCCCTGGGAATGCATTCCCACCTGAGCCAAGTGTCCCCTTCTCCCACAGTTCCAGCATCCCTGGGAATTTATTCCCACCTGATCCAGGTGCTTCTTTCTCCCACATTTCCAGCATTCCTGGGAAATCATTCCCACCTCAGCCAGGAACTTCTTTCTCCCACAGATCCAACATCCCTGGGAAATCATTCCATGTGATCCAGGAGCTCCTTTTTCCCACATCTCCATCATCCCTGGGAATTCATTCCCACCTGAGCCAGGTGTCCCTTCTCCCACAGTTCCAACATCCATTGGAAATCATTCCATGTGATCCAGGAGCTCCTTTTTCCCACATCTCCAGCATCTCCTGGGAATTCATTCCCATTGAGCCAGGCGTCCCCTTGTCCCTGGAGGGAGCATCAGGAGCCCAGGACAGGCAGGAATTGCCTCTGCAGCCTTTGGGATGTGTGTCCCAGGGAATTCTGCCCGTGCAGAACCTGCCCCAGAGCACCCCCAACCCCTGCCACCGTGTTTGGATTTGGGGATCCCAAACCCCTGGTGGATCCCCATGCCAAGGGCTGGTGATCCCCTCACCCCTGCCCAAATTCCCTCCTGCTGGAAGGATGCTGGGCACATCCCTGAGCCCACATTGCTCCTTCTGGATTCCAGTCCTGCATTTAAAGCTCCAGCTGCTTTTCCAGCCCAGAAAATCCTGATTTTTCCCTCACTCCCAGCTCTGTCTGGGGCTGAACTTTTGCCCTGCAGACAGAGCTGGATTTAATTGTGCCCCATAAAGCAGCTCCAGCTCTTCCCTCCAGGAAGGCTCATGAGGAAGATGGAAAATAGGCCCTTAATGCCCTGAGAATTCATCTCTCTTCCCCCATCTTCCCTTCCATGAACTTTTAAGCTCATCCAAAACACTCCATACATTGATGGCAGGGCTGGGATGCTGCAGCTTTGCCAGGAGGGCAGGATTTTCATGCAGCTCTAAGTGAAAGCAAATGGTTTTAAAGGAAATTAAATTTACAGCTCCATAAAAAAAATAAAATAAAAAAAAAGGCATTTTATTGCTTTGCTTTGCCTCTCAGTTGGGAGGGGCAGGGATAAAGGAAAGCTCAGAGGCACCAGGTGGATGGATTTGGAAAATCCTGGATGCTTGGAAGTGATGCTTAGGATGCTCCATGCTCTTAAATATTGGCTGGGGATGCAGACACAGCAACAGCTCAGGGTTTATTTATGGGGGAAACAGCAAATCCCTAGGATTTATCAATTAATGTCTTCTCATTAATTAATCTCTTCCCAGCCCAGGCTGAATCCCAGCCCAAATCCCAAATCTGGGAGTGATTCCCACCCCAAATCCCAAATCTACTCCTGAATCCCAGCCCAAATCCCAAATCTAAGAGTGAATCCCAGCCCATATCCCAAATCTGAGAGTGAATCCCAGCCCATATCTCAAATCTGAGAGTGAATCCCAGCCCAAATCCATGTCTGAATCCCAGCCCAAATCCCAAATCTACTCTTGAATCCCACCCCAAATCCCAAATCTTAGAGTGATTCCCACCCAAATCCCAAATCTATTCCTGAATCCCAGCCCAAATCCCAAATCTGGGAGTGATTCCCACCCCAAATCCCAAATCTGTTCCTGAATCCCAACCTAAATCCAGGCTGATTCAGCCCAAATCCCAAATCCTTGCCTGATTCCCAGCCCAAATCCCAAGTCCCTGCCTGAGCCCCAAGCCCAGGAGGGCTGGGAGCAGCAGGAACAGAGCTTGGCTCTGGTGCCCCCGGAGCAGCAGGAACAGAATTTGGCTCTGGTGCCCCCAGAGCAGCAGGAACGGGAGGGAGAGGAGGGGCTGGTGCCCTCCTACCCCACGAGAAGAACCCCCTGGGACCCCTGTGGACCCCCCAGCGCCGTGTCCAGGGGAGCTGGGGGCTCCGGGGGACAGGGGGAGGTGACAGCCGGTGACACCAGGGCCCTCAGCCCCGAGCACAGCCCCAGGAGCATCCCTGCCCGGGGCTGGGGGAGGCAGGAGGGGCTCAGGGGGACGTGTCCCCGCTGTCCCCGGGCTCAGGGGGTGCTCGGGGGCTCTGCCCCTTCCCCAGCTCCCGGAGGGAGGCAGGAGGGGCTCAGGGGGACGTGTCCCCGCTGTCCCCGGGCTCAGGGGGTGCTGGGGGGCTCTGCCCCTTCCCCAGCCCCGGAGGGAGGCAGGAAGCTGCCCCAGCTCCAGCCCTCCCAGCTGTGTCAATAGAGCAGCCAGAACAAAGGGGCTCTGTCTCCTGCTCTGTGTGTGCAGGGGGGGACAGTGGCAGTGCCACGGGGACAGTGGGACAGGCTCAGCCCGGGGGGGCAACGAGGGGATCCAGGCTCTGCTTGCATCATTTTATCTCTTATTATTTTATTATTCAATATATCTCATTATTCCATGTTATGGGAGGTTTGTATATATGGGAGAGTTAATCTCAGCATCCCTGAAGGGTCCCAAGCTGGGCTGACACAGCCTGGGACATTTTATTATTAAATATATCTGATTATTCCATATTTATATATAAGGGAGAGTTAATCACAGCATCCCTGAAATGTCCCAAGCTGGGTTAGAGCAGCCTGGGACATTTTATTATTAAATATATCTGATTATTCCATATTACGGGAGGTTTGTATAAATGGGAGAGTCAGGTCACAACATCCCTGAAGTGTCCCAAACTGGGTTAGAGCAGCCTGGGACATTTTATTATTAAATATATCTGATTATTCCATATTGTGGGAGATTTATATGTGGAAGAGTTAATCACAGCATCCCTGAAGGGTCCCAAGCTGGGCTAGAGCAGTCTGGGACATTTTATTATTAAATATATCTGATTATTCCATATTTTGGGAGGTTTATATATGTGGAAGAGTTAATCACAGCATCCCTGAAGGGTCCCAAGCTGGGCTGACACAGCCTGGGACAGCGGGAGTGCCTGTGGAATGAGATGGAATTGAAGGTCCCTTCCTGTGACTCCATGATATTTATTAATATATATAAATATGGATTTCTTTTGGGGCTTTGTTGAGAGCTGAAGGAAGGGAAGGGCTGTGTCTGGAGCCAGGGTTTTTCCCAAATCTCATCCTTGAGGCTGGGATGAGTGTGGCTCTCAGAGAGGGAGTGATGTCCTGACCCCCGTGGCAGGCTGGAGAGAACCATTACTGACTGGTTTTCACCTTTTTTAAAATTTTTTAAATTATTTTTTTTTAATTGTCACTGTTGGGAAGAATTCCTGGCTCTGCTGGTGCCTCCCACGTTCTCTCCATCCCCACCTCCTGAGAGGAGCGTGTGACACAGCCCAGGACAGTCTGAGGGACAGCACGGGGACAATGCCGGGCTCTGCGCTCTCCCGTCCTGCGGGAGCTTTGTGGCCTCACCGGAGCATCCCCCGGGGATGCCGCCACTCCTCGGGGCTCTGGAAATCCCGGTGCCCGCGGGGGTGAGCCCAGCCCAGCCCAGGTGCAGCAGCCTCGGGGGTTCCTGCGCTGCTCTTCCTCCTCCTCAGAGCCCCGCAATCCTCTCCAGCCCCTCCGCCAGCTGTGAAAACAAGAGCGGCCCCTTCCTCCCAACCCCTGCAGCACATCCAGCTCTGCAGGAGGAGCGAGGGCTCCCAGCACTGGGAGCACTGGGAGCGCTGGGAGGCTCGGCTTTGGCTGCTCAGCCTCGTTGCCAGCTCCCAAATATTCTGGGGTTGAAGTGATGGAGTGGGAGAGCTGGGTCATGCACCCGTGCGTTTTAAAGGGAGAGGCTCACAGGGCACACAAGCCCTGGTGGGAACACGAAGCTTCTCCCATTTTTTCTCCCCCAAAATCTATTCCTGCATTTTAAACCATAAATTTCGGGATCCCATGGCTGCTCCTGGCACTGCTGTGACCCTGGAGCCATCCTGGAGATCCCAGATTCTGTCTGAGCTTTCCACCAGCCAGGGGAACGTGGGGATGGGCTCCAGGGATGTGGGAAATCTGGGAATGTGCTCTAGGAATGTGGGGATGTGCTCCAGGGATGTGGGAAATCTGGGAATGGGCTCCAGGGATGTGGGGAATGTGGGAATGGGCTCCAGAGATGTGGGGATGGGCCCCAGGGATGTGGGAAATCTGGAATGGGCTCCAGGAAAGTGGGGAATGTGGGGATGTGCTCCAGGGATGTGGAAATCTGGGAACGTGCTCCTCCCGTCTGGATAAATCCACGGAAGTTCTTGCAGAGCTGCTGGCAATCTCAGGAAGTTTTGCTCCCCCCGGAGCCCCAGGATGCGGCAGCAGGCTCTGTGTGCCCCCGCCCGTGCCAGACTGGGAACAATGGGGTTTTTCCCCTTGGATCCCCCTTTTCTCCACGGCCAAGGCTGGGTGTGATGGTGGCACCGTCCCTGCTGTGACATCCGTCCCTGCTCCCCGAGGGTGGGGCAGGCAGGGAGGGGATGAAGCAGAGCCCAGCAGAGCTGCTCCCATTCCCACCTGGCCCTGGGAAGCAGTGGATGGATTGATTGATTGATTGATTTATTGATTGGAGCATCCGTGGGGGTATAAATCAGCAGCTCTTCCATGTCCTCTCCACTCCTGCTCACACACAGATCCATGGAAATTCCCGCGGATTCCCACTCACAGATCCATGGAAATCTCAGGGACAATCATTCCTGCCTGCTCCAGAGCCTCTCCAGCAGGAGAAGGGGAGTCTCAGGGAGAAGAGAACATTTGTTCCTCAAAAAAAAAAAAAAAACCCTCCCTGCATGGAGCAGAGATGGATTTTGGCAGCTGGATGCTCTGCGTGCTCTGCCCTTGACCCAAGGGTCACATTTTGGGGGACAAACCTTGTCCCCGAGCTCCGAGGGTGCCGTGGAGTTTCAATTCCCGGGATTTCACCGCGGCTCCCGGCGCTCGGCGGCGGAGGAAAACAATGCCCTGCAATTAAAGAGCATCTTAATTGCAGCGCTACACGCGGCTCTTCCGCTGCTTTCTAAGTTTGGGGCGGTAATTACAGCGGCAGGGACCGGCAGCAGCTGCGGCCCCGCCGAGCCAAGCCCTGCCTTCCAGGGATTCTCGGTTTGACCGTCCCAGCCCTGGGCTGAAGCCTGGCACGGGATAAAAGGGAAAAAGCAACCCAGGCTCAGCACCCCCTGCAGCCCCCGCCAGTTTGTCCCTCTTTTTCCCTCCTTTTCCTCTTTTTTTTTAGATGGGTTTTTTAGCAAAACGGCTTGGAAAAAAATTTAAAAACCAAAAACCAACCAAACCATCCCGGGGAGGTCCTGTCCTGGTCAGTCCTTGCAAGTCTCGGTTTGGGAAGAGCGGCCAGGAAGGTTAAAGGGTGCCTGGGAAGCGGGGCTGGGGGTCAGGATGCTGGGAGGGGACAGCCAGGGGGGATTTGTCCTCCTGCTGTCTGTCTGTCTGTCCTGCTGTGTGTTCCCTTTCCCTCGGGCTCGTCGGGCTGGTTTATTTGGGATCACCCGCAGCATCCCCAGGATTGCTCCAGTGTCGTTTTGTGCCCGGAGGAGATGGAAGTGCGGGCAGGGCACACGCCCACACCCACACTGAATGTTTTCCCTAGTTTTTTTGGTTTTGTTTGTTTTTGTTTTTTCACCCCGCGGCTTTGAGGAATCGCGGGATAAACGCCACTTTCTGTGGCGAAAGGAGGATGTGCTGGGAGCTGCGGTGTTGGTGGCGCAGATCCCGAGTGTTTTCCGTGGCACAGGCAGGTTTGTGTGGGATCACCTGGGCAGGAAGCAGCGGGGAAAAGCGATACCCCGTGGGGACCCCCTCTCCAACACCCCCTTTCCCCAAACCCAGCAGCAGCCGGGCTTTTAATGGAAGAAGCAGCTCCTTTACAGCAGCTCCTGCTCCATGTGGGAAAATTATTACTTGCAACGTTTGGCTGGAAAAGGATGAGAGATGCACAAAGTTATTCCTTATCCCGGGATGGAGATCCCACATGACTTTTCCCTGCAAAAATCCCTTCCTGGAGCTTTAAATCTCCAGGTGAAGGGGAAAAATGCTCTTGGTCTGTGAATTCACTGGGAAAATATGTGGGGTTTGGTGGCATTGCTGAAGGGCTGAGGGAAAGGAATCCTTTCCGGTGTCCATGGGATTAGGTATTGTCTGGGATTCTTTCTGTGGACAGGGAAAATATTCCTGGGATGAGTGTGGCCCTTCAGACAGGGAGAGATGTCCTGACCCCCTTCCCTCTCCTCCCGACCTTGGCAGGCTGGAGAAAAACCATTAATGAGTGGCTTTCACCTTTCTTTTTTTTTTAATGTTTATTTTTTTTTTAATTGTCGCTGTTGGGAAGAATTCCGTTTTCCAGCCAAGATATAAAAATATCCCTTTTTCTCCAGACTCCCAGAGGGTTGGGTTGTTTCATTCCTCCTTCAGCTGCTGAAGACGAGGAAAGGGATGAGTCACACGGATCCCACTCCCTGGTGGTGCTGCTCACCCCAGACTGGGGAAATTCCCAGATTTCTCGGTTCCCAGCACCTTTTCCCATTCAGCATCCTTTCCTCACACTTCTGAGACAGCACATTAAAATCTCCCTGCTCTGCCTGAAAACCACATCCCAAAGCAGAAGGGAAATTCCCAATCCTTGCTCTGCATCCCTGAAGAGGAACATTGTCCTGGAGCAGTAAAACCACCAACACAGCAGGAGCAGGCTTGAACTCCAAGAGCTTTTGCAGCTCATTCAGCACCAGCAAAAGGAAAATATTGACAGGATGCCATTGTTCAACCCGGGGCTCGTTTTTATTTTTGCCTGATGAAAGAGAAACCCAGCAGCGTGAGGAAGGGGATTTTGTCACTCGGAGTGTCTCTGGAGAAAACATTCCTGGGAGCCAAACAGAGCCTGGATTTGTCTGGGTTGTGAATATTGGCATTATCCAGGCTGGGCAGCAGAAGAGCAGGAAAAGCAGCAGGAAAGAGGCACAGAGGGATGGAGCCCAGGGATGTGTCCGTGTCCCACATCTGCCACCCAGCAGCTGGAGCGGCAGGAAGGGCTGGAAATCCCCCGGCGGGATGGTTTCCATCCCTGGCCCTTTGAAGTTCCAGGCATGTGCCGGGCTCGTGTTCGGCACCTGGGAACCTGAGCCGGCTGCGGGGCTGGGGAGGGGATGGGAAAGAGATGGGAAAGAGATGGGAAAGATGGGAAAAGAGATGGGAAAGAGATGGGAAGAGAGATGGGAAGAGAGATGGGAAAGAGATGGGAAAGAGATGGGAAAAGAGATGGGAAAGATGGGAAAAGAGATGGGGAAAGGGATGGGGAGAGAGATGGGAAGAGAGATGGGAAGAGAGATGGGAAAGAGATGGGAAAGAGATGGGGAGAGAGATGGGGAGAGAGATGGGAAAGAGATGGGAAAGAGATGGGAAAGAGATGGGAAAGAGATGGGGAAAGAGATGGGAAAGAAATGGGGAAAGAGATGGGAAAAGTGATGGAGAAAGAGATGGGAAAAGTGATGGAGAAAGAGATGGGAAAAGTGATGGAGAAAGAGATGGGAAAGAGATGGGGAGAGAGATGGGAAAGAGATGGGAAACGCGCCGGGACTGAGCGGCTCCTCCCCACCCCGAGCCCGGGCTGTGCGAACCCATCCCGCTTTTTCACGGCTTTTCCGTGGCTTTTTCATGGCTTTTTCATGGCTTTTCCGTGGCTTTTCCACGGCTTTTCCGTGGCTTTTTCATGGCTTTTCCACGGCTTTTCCGTGGCCTTTCCACGGCTTTGGCACGGCTGCCCGGGGCTGGCACTGCCCGGGGCTGGAGCTGCTCCCTGGATCCCGCCCGGCTGCTGCAGCGGCATCCTTGAAGTTGTCCATGAATGTGTCTCTGTTCCCCAGACTTTTTATAGCTCGGGGCGTTTTTCTTGGCCCCGGGAGCTGCTGCTCCCGTGGAGAACAGAGAGCATCGCTCAGCGCCGGCCGCTGCGGCCAGCGGGGGCTGCGGCAGGACAGGTTTTTTGGGATTCTGCTTCCCAAAATTCAGTTTCCCCCCCTGTGGCTCTGCCTGGCGCTGGTTTGGTTTGTAGCTCAGATGTGGCAGAGCACAGGGAGCGTCCTGGTTTGATTATCCATCCCTTTCCTCAACTTTTCCCCGCGTGGCACATCCCTACTGCCTTCCAAGAGCCGTGGATTCCAGGCAGACACCGTGGGAGGCGATGGCAAATTTGGCTCCAGGCAGCAGCTCCGGCTGCAGGAAGCCAAACCAGGTCAGATCTCGGCAGCTCCACTCCCATCTCCAGGGGTGCAGCTCCCCACGGGATGTGGTGCCCGCTGGAGCATCCCAGCCCCGCGGCTGGGAGAGGGAGCCCAAAGGAAAGGAGACCCCAAAACTCCATCCCCTGCTCTGTGGGGTGTGGTTCCCTTCCCTAAGAACCCTCTGCATCCTCTTCAGCGCCCTGCCGCCCCCAGGGGACACAGGCAGCACCCACGGGACCCCCCAGCCACGTCCCAGCGGGGATCCCCCAAATCTGCCCATCCCCGCTGCCAGCACGGGGCGTCTTCCAAATCTGGGTTCAGCTCAACTCCTGCTTTGCTTCGCAGGAGCAGTGGGGCTTTGCAGGGGCAGGCCAGGGTTAAATCCAGGGTTTAAAGCCCGGGTTTGAGCCCAGCCCAGCAGGGGACAGGATTTCAGCAAAGCCCCCCCGCCCCGCGCTCTGCTGAAATCGGATCCGGCCCCACCAAGCGAGGTTTGTCCTCGCAGCATTTTCGGGATGTTTCGCATTCGGGAGACACCCGAGGAATGTGAGCTGGGCAGGGCGAACGGGGGGGACAGAGCCCCTGTTCGGGGCTGGATCTGCTCGGACCCTGCTGCAAAACGCGTTCGTTCCTGAAAAGAGCGAGCGCGGCTCCTTCCCGCGGGGATCGGTGCCCCCCGAGCATCTCCCGAGCTCTGAACCTGCAGCCGAGCGTTCTGTGGGAGAAGCAGCGGCTCTCCCCATCCCCATCCCCATCCCCATCCCCATCCCCATCCCCATCCTCATCCCCATCCCCATCATCCTCCTCCTCCCTGAGCCCCTCGCCCAAAGCCGGCGCCGCGCGGGCGGCTCCTTTCAGACACCTTTGCTTCCCTCTGCAGGAAAACTCCATCCATTACAAGTTGGCCTCTCTGAATCCCGTTATCCCGAAAAGCTGGACCCCAGCAGGGATGGAAGTGCAGCCGGGGGGGCCCCAAGTTCGTGTCTGCTCAGCGTGGCCTGCCAGAGCCACCGGCTGCTTTTATCTCCATCACTTGGCTATTATACTTAATCAGGAAAAGGGGGATATTATATTTTTATTTGAAATCCACTTTTCTTTTATAGAGAGCAAATTATAATCGCTTTTAATTGAAAAAAAAGGAAAAAAAAGAGGAAAAAAGAAAAGCTGATAATATTCTGCACCAAATTTCTGACAGAGAATAATTAACAGTGCAATAAATCCCCAAAGGAAATGCTCATTAATCTTGTCTTTCCGAAGCCAAATTTCAGAGGAGAACTGATTGAAAACATTGCTAATAATTTTAGGAAAGTTGACAGCTTAAAAACCCCCCAAATCGGGCAGCAGTCTCCTCCTATCAGATCCTGTGGGAACTGGTTCAGGCCGGGCAGGAGCAGCCAGGACAGCGTTGGGATGGATGGGGGTCCCTGGGATGGGACGTGAGGGGTCTGGGATGGGTCTGGCTGTGGCTCCTCCCGGGGTTCTGGGGTGACAGGACGTGGGTGGGCTCAGAGCATCCCTGCTGGGGCGGCTGGTCCGTGCTGGGATGGTCCTTGTGCCATCTGTGGTCCTTGGATCCCTTTTTTTCCTGTGGTCCTTGTTCTTTCCCGTGGTCCCTGTGCCATCCTTGGTCCTTGTGCCACCAAGAATCCTTGTGTTTCCCGTGGTCCCTGTGCCATCCATGGTTCCTCTGCCACTAAGAAGTCTTGTGTTTTTTATGGTCCTTGTGCCACCTATGGATCTTGTTTGTCTCCATTGTTCTTCTGCTTCCCATGGTCCTTGTGCCATCCATGGTTCTTGTGCCACCAAGAATCCTTGTGTTTCACATGGTCCCTGTGCCATTCATGGTCCTTGGATCTTGTTTGTCCCATGGTCCTTGTTCTTCCCATAGTCCTTGTGCCACCCAGAATCCTTGAGTTTCCCGTGGTCCCTGTGCCATTCACGGTCCTTGTTCTTCCCATAGTCCTTGTGCCACCTATGGATCTTGTTTGTCTCAATTTTCTTCTGCTTCCCATGGTCCTCGTGCCATCCATGGTCCTTGGATCCTGTTTTTCCCATGGTCCTTGTTCTTCCCATGGTCCTTGTGCCACCAAGAATCCTTGTGTTTTATGTGGTCCTTGTGCCATCCATGGTCCTTGTTCTTCCTGTGCTTGTGCTTCTCTTGGTCCTTCTGCTTCTCATGTTCCTTGGATCTTGTTCTTCCCATTGCTCTTCTGCTTCCCATGGTCCTTGTGCCATCCATGGTCCTTGTGCCATCCATGGTTCTTGTGCCATCCATGGTTCTTGTGTTTTACGTGGTCCTTGTGCCACCTATGAATCTTTTTTGTCCCATTGTTCTTCTGCTTCCCGTGGTCTTTGTGCCATTCATGATCTTTGTGCCACCAAGAATCCTTGTGCCATCCATGGTCCTTGTGCCATTCATGATCTTTGTGCCACCAAGAATCCTTGTGCCATCCACTGTCCTTGTGCTTCCTGTGCTTGTGCTCCTCGTGGTCCTTCTGCTTCTCATGTTCCTTGGATCCTTTTCTTCCCATTGCTCTTCTGCTTCCCATGGTCCTTGTGCCACCCAAGAATCCTTGAGTTTCCCGTGGTCCCTGTGCCATCCGTGGTCCTTGTTCTTCCCATGGTCCTTGTGCCACCCATGGTTCTTCTGCCACCAAGAATTCTTGTGTTTCACATGGTCCTTGTGCCATTCGTGGTCCTTGTGCTTCCTGTGGTCCCTTTGTCATGCTTGGTCCTTGTTCTTCCCATGATCTTTGTGACATTCATGGATCTTGTTTTTCCCATTGCTCTTGTGCTTCCCATGGCTCTTGTTCTTCTCATAGTCCTTGTGCCACCAAGAATCCTTGTGCTTCCCATGGTCCTTGTGCCACCCACGGTCCTTGTGCTTCCTGTGCTTGTGTTCCCCGTGGTCCCTGTGCCATCCTTGGTCCTTGTTCTTCCCGTGATCCTTGTGACATTTATGGATCTCGTACTTCCCATGGTCTTTGTGCCATTCATGATCTTTGTGCCACCAAGAATCCTTGTGCCATCCATGGTCCTTGTGCTTCCTGTGCTTGTGCTTCTTGTGGTTCCTGTGCTTCCCATGGTCCCTGTGCCATCCATGGTTCTTGTTCTTCCCAGGGATCTTGTTCTTCCCACGGTCCTTGTGCCACCCAGAATCCTTGTGCTTCCCATGGTCCCTGTGTCATCTTTGGTTCTTGTTCTTCCCATGGTCCTTGTGACATTTATGGACCTTGTTCTTCCCATGGTCCTTGTCCTTCCCATGGTCCAGCCAAGCCCCAGGTGAGACTCTGCCTCTCCATCACCCAATCCCAGCTGTGTCCAGGTCTCTGGGCCTCTGCATCCCTTCAGCACTTTGGGGTTTCCCTGCCCTGGCTCTGCTGGGAGCTGCTGATCCCCCTGTGCTGCCCATCCCAGGGTGAGACCTGCAGGGAAGGGTTTCCCTCTGTCCCTCTCCGCACTCCAGGGGCTCACAGCACCCAAAGGAATTTCTGGATTTGCCATCCCACCCATCCCCCGACCCCAGCTGAAACCTGGGATGTTTAATTGCAGGGAGGCAATTAATTTCTGCCAGTGATCCGTGTGTGTGTGTGCCTGAAGGCAGAACCACCCCCAGCCCTGACCCAAGGAGAGGAGCAGGGCTGCCAGAAGGACAAGGAGCTAAATGAGGCTTGGGTGAAAATCCTGGGATGTGCTCATGGCTCTCAGGTTTCCTGTCCCCGTTTGACCAGGGCTGGGAGCTTGGAGCAGACCCAGGCTCTGCTGGGAGGAAGGAAACGTGAGATTGGCCTGGCAGTGCTGTCATTGCCTGGGATTTTTGGCTTTTTTTCTCCTTTTTTTGGGGTCATGGGAGGCTGGGAGGGAAATGCAGAGCAGGGGCTGATGCTGGGGTGGTGGGGAGGGAGTCACAGGGCGCTGGTGATGCCCTGGGGCCAGCTGGGGGTGTGGAGGGATCCATGGTCCCCATCTGCAGCAGCACAGAGTCACTTCTCCCCTCCTCCAGCAGCTCCCCTCAGCATCCCTGAGCACAGGGGCTTCCAAATTTTCCTTACATTCAAAACAAAAATGAACCAGAGAGAGGAAAACCTCTCCCTTCTGACTTCCAGCAAATTCCCTCTTGGGTAAGGAAGGTGCCCAGGTGAGGCAGCCCTGGGGATGGGGACAGTTCCCATCAGGAACGTTTAATTCCTGTGCAAGGCCCAGGGAAAGGGGGCACTTCAACCCCAATTCCACTCCAGTTCTGGGCCCTCAAATGCTGAGGGATGTGCTCATCTCAGAGCCAGGGCTCCCTCAGGCACGGTGCCTTGTCCAAACAAGCAGGAAATTTTGGGAAAAGCTTGAGCAGAGGATGTGGTGCCTCCTGCTCTGTCTGTGCCCAGCACCCTGAGGGATCCCAGCTTAGCCAGGGAATCCTGGAATGGTTTGGGTGGGACAGATCTCAAAGCTCATCTCATTCCACTGTCTCTGGAGCCAGCCTGGCCTGGGACATCCCAGGGATGCAGGAGCAGCCCCAGCTTCTCTGGGAATCCATCCCAGTCCCTCCCCACCCTCCTAGCCAATAATTCCCAACATCCCATCTAAACCTCCTTTTTTTTCCAGTTTAAACCATTCCCCATCCTGCCTCTCCATGTAAAACCCCTTCCTCACCCAACCTGCTGCCTGAGTTCATTTGGATTTTTTTGGATGCTTTTGCCAGGGCTCCACCTGCCATCTCAGGGACCCCAGGGTCCCCTCCCAGCTGCTCTTTGTCACCCAGAGCCATCATTTCCACGAGGCAGCTGCTCTGGCCCTGGCTGCCCCTTTTATCTGGGCTCTGTTAAATGATCTCAAATATGTGATATGATAAAGACAAACAAACACCCGCTCAATTTAGTCCACCCTAATGCCAGACTCTACTTTTACCCAAGTAATTAAGATTAATGCAGTTGATAATTTAGGAAGGATTCTTAAATGTACCCTTCTGGCAGCATCTAACATGTAATTTTACCTTCGAAGATTTATCGGAGCACTTAGGTAACAGATAGGTCCTTAGCAAACAGGAGCATTTAGAAGGAAAATGAAAGATTAATATTCCTTAAATAAATGGCAGAAGAAGTCAGGCTTTATTCCAGCCCCACAAAGATGCTGCTGTCAGCCCCAGCCCCGCTGCTGATCCCCAGGGAGATTAAAGCCAGCACGGCCTCGGGCTGGGCAGCTCTCAGATGTCCAGTGCCTCTGGGTTTTTGGGGATGCAGACACTCTGAAGGGCAAGGAAACGTGGAAAGGGGGGTTTGGGAGCTGCCTCTCATGGGAAGCAGCACAGGAGGATGCAGCTCCTGGCTCTGCCCCTGCGTGGATCCAACCTGGATTTCCCTGGGATGCAGCTCCAGCCCTGCCTGGCACATCCCAGCTGCTTTTCCCACTCGGTGCTGGGTGAGGAAAGCAGAGCTGGGCCCTGGGAGAGCCGCCCCTCTCCCTGCTCCAGGCATCCCATTGCCTTGGGAGAGCCTCTGGGGCTGACTGGGGTGGGACAAGGGGTGGGACAATGGGGTGGGATAACGGGGTGGGGTAACGGGGTGGGACAATGGGATGGGATATTGGAGTGGGATAATGGGGTGTGGCAATGGGGTGAGATAATGGGATGAGACAATGGTGCTGGGATAATGGGATGGGATAATGGGATGGGATAATGGGATGGGATAATGGGGTGGGACAATGGGGTGTGGGATATTGGGGGTGGGATAATGGGATATGGCAATGGGATGGGACAATGGGATATGGAATATGGGGGTGTGGGACAATGAGGCTGGGATAATGGGGTGGGATAATGGGGTGGGACAATGGGATGGGATAACGGGGTGGGACAATGGGATGGGATAATGGGATATGGCAATGGGGTGGGATAATGGAATGGGATAATTGGGTGGGATAATGAGGGTGGGATAATGGGGTGTGGCAATGGGGTGGGACAATGGGATAACGTGGTGGGACAATGATGCTGGGATATTGGGATGTGATATTGCGATGGGATAATGGGGTGGGATAATGGGGTGGGATATTGGGATGTGATATTGCGATGGGATAACGGGGTGGGACTGGAGTGCGAGTTTGGAGCTGACACCCCGCTCCAAGAGCGCGGAATTCCAGCTCCCCCCAGACCCCCCACCCTGGCTCCCGAGCCCTGCCTGGCGTTCCTCCCTCCCCGCCCCGGCCACCTCCGCCGCGCCGGTCCCAGACGCGCCACCTCCCCTGGGAGCGCCCCGGGGCCGGGAGGGGACCCCGGGCAGGCAGCCGAGACAGGCTTGTGACACCGCGGGTGACAGCCCTGCCTCCCGTGGGGCGTCCCGGGAGCTGCCAGGCTCAGCCTCTCCCCCTCCCTGATTGTACATGACAAGCTGAGGAAGGATCAGAGCTCTTTGCAAAATCTGGATCCTCACCAGTCTGGAAACTCAGAGCTGCTCAGATCCAGCAAATCAATTTTGGATCATTGTGAGCAGGAAAGAAATATTCTGAACAACCTTCAGACCTCACCAGGCCAGAAAAATCCGCAGGAAATCACTTCTTGTCCCACCACAGCCAGACCAGAACATCCATGTGTCCCTCTGTGTGTCCCTCTGTGTGTCTGCATCCCCAAAACCCTTCCCAGCCTCTCTTCCGAGGTCCTTTCCGAGCTCTCAGCACCAAGATTTGGCTCTGGGCAGCAGGGAGGGCTGGGAGAGGCTGGCAGCTCCCTGTGCCCAGGGCTGGGGTTTGTGGGTTTGGGCTTTGGCCACCCTCAATTCCCCTTTCCTCCTCCTCCTCCATTTCCTGACCACGGATAGGATGAACCCCAAATCAGCTCTGCAGGACCCCAGTGGGATGCAGGGATGCAGCAGAGAGGGAGATGAGATCCCATCTCCTCAAATTCCTCATTCCCACAGCACCCAGTCAAAGCTGGGGGACCCAGCTGGGGGCGGCCAGGGTGGGAATTTTGGGGTGGAATCCCCCCTTTTTGGCACTGAGCCCTCCCCACACGCTGCAGCACCACAGCCAAACCAAACACAGATTCCTGACATATTTCTCTCTTTCCTTTGCAGCCAAGAAATTCATTTTTCATGGGAGGTGAGAGTGAGTCCCGGCAGTAGCTGAGCACGGAGGGTGCCAAGGTAGGGGCCAGTGACAGCAGGGGCTCAGATGCTATTTTTGGGAGCCAGACTCCCTCCTCCCCACCCCAGATGGGCTCTGGGAGTGCCTCTGGCTGCAGGGATGCTCAGGGACCTCCTCTGGCCCTGCAGCTGCTCAGTGGAGAGAGGGAGGGAGTTTAAGGGGCTGGAGAAGGGGCCAGTTCACAGGGGAAGGGATTTTTCCCAGCTCCAGACAGAGCCATGCTGGGTCAGATCAATCTGTCTGGGTGGGATTTCAGTCCTCCAGGCAGGGGTTAGAAGCTTCTTTTTGGGGACAGAGTGTTCAGAGTCACCCTCGTGCCACGTGGAGCCACTGAATGCCCACAGAGCCAGGGAAGGGATTCCCTCAGGAATCCCAGAATTGTTTGGGTTGGGAAGGATCTTAAAACTCTTCCATCCCTGCCGTGGCAGGGACACCTCCCACTGTCCCAGGCTGCTCCAAGCCCTCAGCCTGGCCGGGGACATTCCAGGGATGCAGGGGCATCCCTGCTTGGGCACCTGTGCCAGGGCCTGCCACCCTCACAGGGAGCAATTCCTGCCCAATATCCCATCCAGCCCTGTGTCCTGTCCCTCCATCCCTTGTCCCCAGTCCCTCCCAGCCCTCCTGGAGTGCTGCCCCCACCCATCTCGAAGGGCACTGCCCTGGCAGCTGCCACCCACTTGGCACCCCGAGTTTTTTCCAGCCGCCCCCTCCCACGCGTGTCCCTGATCCCTGAGCTGAGCTGCCACGCTCCCGGCCGTGCTCCGTGGAGCCAGGGAATATCCTGAGCTGGGAGGGACCCAGAGGATCACTGATCCGACCCAGCCCCGCAATCCCACCCTGGGAGGGTTTTCCAAACCCTGCTGGAGCTCTGTGCCCGTTCCCTGGGGAGCCTCTGGGGAAGAACCTTTCCCTAAAATTCCGTGGCACGGCTCCAGGCGCGCCCCGGGCGCTGTCCCCGTGCCGGGCTGGCTCACAGCCGCCCCTGCTCGCACCTGCACCAAACCTCACCTGGAGCGCCGAGCCCTGCACGTGTGCCAGCCCCAGCAGGGCTGCCCTGGGCACTGCCCAGAGGCACAGCAGGAACAGTCCCTGCCCGACAATCGGCGTCCAGGAGCGATAGGCGGGGGCAGCGTTATCGGGCTGATTTCCAGATGGAGCTGAGTCACCGGCTCGCCAAGGTCAGCCAGGGGAGAGGCCGAGCCCAGCGCCGAGCCCGGCTTTGCCAGGCCCCGGCCGAGGCCATGCCCGCCCTCTGCCCACCCCGGGGAGCAGGAATTCCCCCTGCCCGAGCCTTTCCTCGGTGGCATTTTTGTCTTTTCCCTGTTCTGTGCGCCGGTTCCACCTGAGCAGGGTTTTACCCTGGGGGGATGCTTCCCCTGTCCCTGCCCTGCTTGTAGTGGGCACCTGGATGTCCCCTCCCCACCCTGGTGACCCCCTCCTCACCCTGGATGTCCCCTCCCCTCCCTGGATGTCCCCTCCGCACCCTGGATGTCCCTCTAGGGCAGCTGCTAGTGGCGTCCCAGCTTTTCCCCCGTGGGATTTGCACGCCGCAGGGGGATTGGGATGCTCGGGGGTGCTCAGGGACCCCCAGCTCAGCCCAGCCCCGTGGGCGCAGCGAGCTCTGGAGCGGCTTTGGCTGCGCTGCCGGGGCTGGTGAATCACAACCCGTCTGGCACGTCGGGCTCCCGGCAGGACGGGACCTGCCCTGCCTCGCCAGCCAGGCTGCTGCCACCGCTGCTGAACTGTCCCCGAGCCTCCGAGGGGCTGCAGGAAGCTCCAAACCCCCAGCAGGGCTCACAGAATTAGGAGGGGATGGCTCTCCCTGCAGCAATAATAGCAGCGGGTTTTTTAAAAGTCTCTGTTCCATCCCTTTCCGCCTCCTCTGCCAGGAGCTGGAATGGCAAAATCCAAGAAGTGATGCCAGTGGTAACCTCAGCCTGGTGCCGAGGGCAGGCTGGGGTGTGAACGCCAAAAGGAACAGCCCCAATTTTCGTTTTTTCCCGGGTTTCCCGTCCCAGGGGGGGTGAACTGCGCTGGTGCCAGATCCGTAACCCCTCGGGGGATGGATGCAGGAGCCGCCCGGGGAATATCGCTTTGAATCAGCGCGCCCAGCCCTCCTTATCGATCTGCCCATGGGAGCCGCGGAGAGCCCGGGTTTCCCTGCTCCCGGGGCTGGAGCGATGCCCCGCGGCCGCAGCCGGCAGGAGGGACCCCCAGGCAGGGACAGGAGACCCCCAAGCCCCGTCAGGGGGATTTTGGCGAGCGAACCCCGTGTTTACACCTTGCCCTCGTTATCTCCGCACCATCTGTGATTTGCATGGAGTAAATTCACACCCATTTCATGCCCAGGCTGTGCCGCCGGCAGCAGGATGCCATCAGCAGCGGCACAGCCCTGCGTGCCACCAGCCCTGCTGTCCCCGCGTCCCCGTCCCTCTGCCAGCACAGGATGTTTGTGTCTCCTGGCACTCGGCATCCCTTGCCATGCAAATCCTGCAGCTTTCCAGCCACACCGACGAGCCTTTCCCTCGCAAAAAAAAAAAAAAAAAAAAAAAAAAAAAGGCTCCTTTATGTGGCTGAAAAGCCCGACTGTGATAATGTAGCGAGCGCTGGCCTTGGGTATTTTATCTTGGCAAGGAGCCTTTGCAAATTTAAACAGCAGCGAGCGGGCTCTGGAGCTGTGGCTGGCTGAGGCATAAGTGGGGCATTGTTTTCCCAGCAGAGCCCTTTGTGCCAAAGGGCCGCGTGTGAGCTTTGGCTCACGCTCGGCTCCGACCCTATCGGCCCCGGATCCGTTTCACTCGGCAGGGTGTGAAATTGGGGAGGAATTCAGGCTCCAAGCACGGAGGGAGCAGCGCTGCAGGAGCGGGGGGGATGGATGTGCCGCTCTCTATCCCAAATATTGTTAATGTAGGGCTGGGGGGGCTCATCCCGACAGATTCCAGGTGGGGATGGGCAGATGAGATCCTGGATAGGTGCAAGGTGTTCCTCTTTTCTTTGGAAAATCTGTGCTCAGATCCTGGGCAGGATGGGTGAACCCACAGGGGTTGGGATTTGTGGGAATTACACCCAGAAGGAGAGGAATAAACTGAATTTTCTGCTCCTCACCCCCTCCCAGCAGTGCCGTGCCTTGACCCGCTGCAGCAGACGGTAAAGAAACATTTCCAGTGAGGGAGCAGAAAAAAACCCTCACTGTTTCCAGCAGACTTCTCTTTTAAAAAGGGACTCTTTAAAGCAAAACTTTACCCTTCTTTTTATTAAAACCTTCTCCATATAAAATCCTGGTGGCGCCTTTTAAAAGGCTGCACTCAACTTGTGCTCCGTGCCCAACGCCCCGAGGTCTGGGTTGTAAAATCAGCTGCGAAATTTGGGACTCAGCTTTCCTGGTTTTTTCCCTTCCTTAACAACATCTAAAATTTCCAGGGCAATTCGCGGGGAGGGCGGTAAAGTCCTTTCTCCATTTTATAGCCAGGAGGGGCAGCTCCGGGAGGAAAGTGGCGGAGTAAAAACCTTTCCCTGCAGCAGCGGGGATCTGGGGACGCGGGAACATGAGGACGCGGGGACATGGGGACACAGAGCCCTTCCCAGGATGCCTCTCCCAGCCCATCCCGACAGCCCTTCCCACTAATCCGTAGGTGGAGCTCTTCTGTCATCTTTTTCTGCTTATGTTGCTGAGAAGTAACCCAGAAATAGCTTTCCCGGGGAGGGGAAAAAAAAAGCGCCTCCTCAGCAGCTTTGGCCAGAGGTGAACTGCTCTGAGCATCCTTTGGAGAGCCCGAACCGCAGGGCTTCACCCGGGGGGGGATTGTGATACACTCTCCTCCCATTGCAGTGCAAGAAAAGGGGCCAAAATCTCTCCTGAGTGACATCCAGCCTTTCCCCTCTTGTCTCCCGTTGCCTGCAGGTGTGAGAGGATGCGGCAGGGCCCCTCTGCCCGCTCGGGTGCCCGTCGGCGGGGGACCATGGCCGTGAGCGGGGCACGGCAGCTGGCAGCGGCTCTGTAGCCGTGCCCCCTGCTCGGTATCATGACTGGAGAGACCCAGCATGCTTACACCATCGGCGACACTGAGGCCGGCCCCAAAGAGCCCGACAAGGATTTTGGCTGTGAAGGCAGCGGCGATAAGGATGGGAGGGCGCTGGGCGGGGAGGGGACACCCCCCTTCCCTAAGCGACAAGGAGCCGCACAGCCAGCGGGAGGCCGTGATCCGGCCGCAGCAGGCGGGGAAGATCGACTTCAAATCGCTGCAGAAGCCCAAGCTGGGCAATGACAGCGCCTGGGGAGAGGCCAAGGGCAGCGCGCTGTCGCCGCCGGGCAAGGGGCGCGCCCGGGAGCGCGGCCGGCGCTCGGGGAGGGGCGAGCGGGGCCAGCAGCAGCTCTACCGGCTCAGCATCGCCGGCAGCCGGCCCAGCCCCGCCATCGGCATCGCCTACCCCCAGCAGAAGGTGGCACCGCCCAAGAAAGCCGAGGTGGCCCCCGCGGCCGGCGGCTACGGCTTCCACGCGGCCGGCATCGCCCAGCGCGACGCCGAGCTCCGGCCGCAAGAGCTCGGCAGCTTCGGCCGCTGCTCCAGCGGTTTTACCTCACAGCCCGCGCCCCCCCTCGGCCCCAAGGGGCAGCCCCCCGCCGCCGGCATCCCCCTCAAGAGCCCCGGCACCCACGGGCAGCTACATTATTTGGAGTTCCAGGCAAACCGGGCCGAGTCCCTGGCCGTCCCCGGAGAAGAGCTTTGCAGGTGCTACCTACGGGATCTCGGTGCAGAAGGCCGGCTCTTTCTCCGAGGGTGGCAAAGGTGCTGTGCACGGCCTGGGGGCTCTGCCGTGCCAGCTGCCCTTCCAGCTGGGCAAGGAGCCGTTCCTCAGCAATGCAGGCAGCCAGGAGTTCCTGGATGTGGGAATGGCCGCCAGCGCCCAGCTGGCTCCTGCTGCCTTCTCCTTCCACTCGTCCCCTCAGAAGTGGCCGGAGGAGCCGAGCGGGGGCTCCTACGAGGGTTTGTCCCCCGAGGGGAGGCTGTACGGGCTGCCTGCGCCCCCAGCGCCCTTCCTGCGGCCGCCGCCGCCAGCCCTGCACCACGGCCCCTTGTCCTGCCGCAAGGGCAGGGCGGAGCATCCCGCCGACCCCTCCGGTGCTCTCCCGTCGTCTGGTGCTATCGACCCAAACACAAGCACTTTCCAAGAGAACCAAGCTGTTTTCCCGTCTAGTTTACACTCGCCTCCCGTGCCGCAGCCGGCGGGGAAGAGGCAAGGCTCGGCCAAGGACGGTGTGGCCAGCGCTCGGCTGCTGGCGCAGAGCAGCCCCCTGAGAAGGACAGCGCCACCGAACTCCCTGCCCCAAGTGCACTTTCAGAGCAAGGCCTGTTGCGGCTCCCCTGCGGGAGCCGTGCCTTTCGAGACGAGCGTTCCCACTACGGCACCCACCCACCCCAGGCTTGTGCAAGCTTGGGAAGGTGCCACGAAGGCGTTTTCTCCCATGGACCAGAATTCAGCACCTTATCCAAACCCTGTTGGAAACCAGTTCTCATTCGAGTGCCAGTCTGGCCCCGAGCAGAGGCAGCACAGGCAGAAAAATGCCAGGCTGCCTTGGCAGCAGATGCACCTCCCTTCTGCAATGCCCGGTGCCAACAGGCTGGAGCTGTCGAGACACATCAGCAGCCAGAAGCTCCCCTTCCCCCCGGGCACGTCGGACTGGCAGGGCACTGGGAAAGCCCAGAAAGCGCCCCCCATGAGCAATTCTCCAGGGTACCACAGCAAAAAGCTGTTATCGGGAGAGGGCCTCCAGAGGGGAGATCCCAGCGTGACGGGAGCTTTCTCCTTCGACAGTGGGAAGGAGCCAGGCTCTCCCGCCTGTGACTCGAGAAGCAAAGCCCTGTTCTACACTATGGCTCAAGCAGCTCCTCCTGCCTCAAGGAGCTCGTCAGGCTCAGGGCTGGTCCTGCCACCATCAGCCTTGGTGGCTGCCTCCCCCTGTGAGTCCCCTCTGCCGTCCCCTGTCCCCAACCCCACGTGTGGCAGCACCTGCTCGTCGCTGTCCCCCATGCCCAGCAGCCCACTCAACCCCGCCTTCGAGGACAGCCAGATGTCCGGAGCGCTGACCCCCTCGCCCTTCTTCCAGCACCCCTGCCACGCCAAGGACGCCAGCAAAGCCTTCCTTCCCTCCGAGGTTCTGAGTCCCAGCTCGCTTCATTTTCACCCTCCAGACTCCGTCAAGTCCTTCAGCTTCCCTGCGGATGCTCTGAAAGACGACAGCCTGCTGAAGTGTGCCCCCGCCAGCCCGTTCCACAAACCCGGCGGGGACGCGGCCGAAGGATGCCCGGAGGGGCTGGATGGGGAGCAGCCTCCGCCCCCCTACTCCTCCCACCACCTGCTGGCCACCTCCCTGAGCAGTGCCAGCCTGGACCAGCTGGACGTGCTGCTGACCTGCAGGCAGTGCGACCAGAACTACAGCAACCTGTCGTCCTTCCTGCAGCACCGCCAGTTCTGCGCCTCGCACGCCGCTGCCCCGGCAGAGCCCCGGGACTCTCCCCGCGCAGCCGAGGGGCGCAGGCCGCCGCCCCCAGAGCCCCCCAGGCCCCCCAGCCTGGCGCTCTCTCCTGACCCCCAGGGACTGCTGGTGTTAAACAAGGGCGACGACTTCTTGCTGGACGGGGAAGGCAAAAGTGAAGGCAAGGAGGATGCGCTGAAGGGCGGCCTCTTCCACGGGCTGGCCGGCAGCTCCCTCCCGCTCAGCGCCTCCGACCTGGACATCGACGATGCCAAGCTGGACAGCCTGATCACCGAGGCCCTCAACGGCCTGGGGTACCAGTCAGACAACCCCGAGATCGACAGCAGCTTCATCGACGTGTTCGCCGACGAGGAGCTGCCGGGCGTGAAGGCGGCGGGCGGGGGGGTGGCGCACAAGGAGAGCAGGTGCAAGCAGGCAGCGGAGGAGAAGGCAGCGGGAGAGGCCGAGGCCCTTTGTGGAGATGGGGAGCAGCTGAAGAGAGGGGCCGGAAAGCAGCACCTTCACAAAGGGAGGGTGGCGCTGAGGGTGGATCCCGCGGCAGAGGGGGCGCAGAGGACAGGCAGGCTGAGGGCAGGCAGGAAGAACAGCATCCCACCAGCCAGCAAGCATCCCAGGAAACTCAGCCCGACCAAGAGCGAGGCGGGGCCAGGCAGTGCCGCCAGGAGCCCCAAGGCACCGCGCTTCTCCGGGAAGGACGGGAAGAAGCGGAAGCCCCGGAGCGGGACGTGGAGCAAGGAGCTCATCCACAAGATCGTGCAGCAGAAGAACAAGCTGCACAAACTGCAGGTGAAGAGCAGCAAGCAGGCCCAGCTCCCCCAGGCCGCCGAGAGGCCGCCGGCAGCCAGCACGGAGGGCGGGCTGCGGGAATACGACTACGTGTCCGACTCGGATGAGGAGGGGGCAGAGTGCAGCAAGCCCCGGGGCAGGAGGAAGCGTGGCACGGGATTCATGGGGAGGAGCAAGTACAGCTTCAAGAAACGCCTGGGAAGGAGTGAGAGAGCCAGAGAGAAAGACCCAGCCTGGAGCTACAGCCAGAAGAGGGAGGAGGGGGATGTCCCGAATGGGGAGGATGCTGAGAAAGAGGATTGTGCTGCCAGAGCCCGAGGGAGGAGCAGCCACTCACCTGCTGGCAGCAGCCACAGCGTGCCCAGAGAGACGGGCACGAGCCCAGCCTGCGCTGGTGGGGCTGGTGACAAGGGTGGCACCCCGAGGAGGAGGAGCTCGGGCAGCCCAGCCCGTGTGCCAGGGCCTCCCCTCAGCCCTCCCCAGGACAGCAGCCCAAAGACGAGCCAGGAGAGCAAAGAGGACGTTCCCAGGGGGAGCAGGAGGTTTGGCCCAGCCAGAGCTTTGCTGGCAGGCTCCAGGCCGAGTACAGAACCAGGTGTTGCTGCCTCGGACTGTGCCGAGGAGGAGCCGTCACCACAGCCCCAGGAAAGGCAAATGCCCAGCACGGCCACCCCAGGCAGGAGCCCTGCCAGCTTCTCCTCTAAGGAGGGGGTGGAAGAGCCCAGAGGAGCAGCACAGCTCCCAGATGAACCCACCCTGCAGGCTCAGGGCTCTCCTGAGCTCACCATGGACCACCAGAGGCAGGAGTTTGCCCCTTTCCCAAGTGAAGGGCTGAAATACCAGAGAGAGGAGGTGATTGCTCCAGCCCACAGCGGTCACAGATCCAGTCCTGGCCGTGGGAATGCCACCAGCTCCGAAGCAGGAATCAAGTACACCAAGGGACAGGGGCTGTGTGACAGCCACAAGGACTATCCCACACCAGCTCCCACCTTCGAGGGGGATGCAGTGGCAATGATGCTCACTGCCAAGGCCCCTGATCCGTATGTCAGCACTGACAACGCATTTTTTGACCCCAAAGGCCTTTCTGGTCACTATGACAACGACAACCTGTTCCCAAAGCCGCCAGCCCTGGGCTCGTCCCACATGGACGAGATGTACCTGTGCCGGGACGACATCAGCTCCTTCCAGCAGAAACACGCCAGCATCTCCCCTTTTGCCACGGAAATGCCGCAGGGCAAAGCCTCCTCCCCTCTCAGCTTTGACTCCTCGTCCATTTTCGGGGAGCTGCCCGTGTCCGAGTTCGACCCCTACGAGAGCAAGGACGGGTTTGTGGCGCCGTTCCCCTGCCCCGGCGGCGCCGCCCGCAAGGCGCTGCCCTTCGAGCAGCCCTACCCGCCCTTCCTGCCCGAGAAAGGCTGGTCCCTGATGGAGGAGCTGCCAGAAGACATGGCCCAGTTCCACAGCCTCCCCGTGGAGAAGCCACCAGCCAAGAAATTCGCCGAGGAAGGAGCTGTGCCCAGCAGCCAGCTGGCGCTGGCGCTGCCGGACAGGATGGCCGATTACGGCGTGGCGTTCATGGGCAGCATTTCAGACGACGAGCTGGAGATCAAGCGCCTGGTCACGGAGCTGGAAAGCCAACTGCAAACCAAGCTGGAGCCCGAGGTGTCCCTCAGCCTGCCGAAATCCGAGGCAGACGGGGCTGTGGCGCCGCCAGCGCGGGGCGCCGAGCGGTTCCCAGCGCTGCCGGCACGGCCAGAGGCAGCCCGGGAGAAAGGGCTGTTCCTGGCGGGTGAGCTGGGCAGAGAGAGCCTGTGTGCTGCGGAGAGGCTGCCAGGGGACAAGCCGGACGTGGTGACCACCTGTGAGGACTATGAGAGACGCAGGGAGCCCTGGCTGGAGCTGGGCTCGCTGGAAACGGGGATGTGCGTCCCAGCCCCGCTGGCCACAAACCATTTCTGCGCCAAAGAGAGCAGTGAGCAGCTCCAGGGAACTGCAGCCACTGAGGAAAGAGACCTCAGGAAGATGGAGAATGGGTCTTCTTCCAAAAGTCTGCCTGGCTCAAGCACAACTGAGCAAACAGAAGCTCCCATCTACAGCGACCCTGTGACAAAAAGCCCTCCTGTTGTCACCAGCTCTGTGTTCTCCGAGACCCTGGATGCAGCAGAAGCAACCAAAGACCCCCTGCCATCCCTGCCAGGCCAGTGTGGTGCCAAGGGCTTCCCTGTGCTGGGGAAAGCTGATCCTGCACAGCTGGAGAAGTTTGATGCCAGTCTTCCAAACCCTAAGCCTCAATTCGTTTTCCAGCAGGGTCCCACCCCAGCCTTGGATCTCGCCTTTTCACCTCACGTCAAAGAGGTCCCAGATACAGAAGAAAAACCCTTAAGCAGGACTGAGCCCCCCAAAACAGTGAAAAACGCAGTGGATCTCCGAGGGAGTGGTGGTGGGCCTGTGCTGGTGGAGGAAACGGAGAGGAAGAGTCCCAACACCTACGAAAGCCCTGGATGCAGAGGCAAAGCCAGCAAGCCCAAAGTGCTGCTGTTTGAGGTGCTGAGCGTGCCCGAGGAGAGCGACCACCCTTCCCAGGAGATGCTGGTGGCACCCCAGGAGCCCTCTGCCAACCCTCTGCAGCAGCTGCAGCTCTTCGTTGCCCGCACGGTGAAGAACAACGAGGAGGAGCTGCTGGTGCCGTGCTTCCCCGGGCTGCTGGCCCCCAGCCACGGCCAGGGGGAGCACGAGGAGCCGAGCAGCGGCGCCTTGGAAGGGGAAGATCAGCCCCAAGGGGAAGGGGAGACCGGGAATATCGCTGCTCCAGGGGAAGAGGGGCTTTCTCCCAGCGGATGCGAGCAGCTGGAGTCGCTGGATGCAGAGGGTTCTCACCGTGCAAAACAATCCACAGCGGCAAAGCCGGGGCTGCAAAATAATGTAACAGAGCTGCAGCACTTAGCAAATGAAGGCCCGGAGCCCGGGGACATTAATATCCCTGCAGATGGTGTTTCCCAGGAGCGTAATGACCTCCCAGCACCCAGCAGCACCGCGCTGACCTCGCTGCCAGGGCAGGCGGGGAAAGCTGATCAGCTCGGGGAAGAGCAGCAGGGAGATAACGGCACCACGACCTTGGCATCCAGGAAACATGAGCAATCCCACCCCAGCCGTGGTTTGATCGAGGAAGAAAGGCTGGGCAGAGAGGAGGGAGAGAGGATGGGGAGGAGTGGGGTGGGAAAGGGGGCTCAGTGCCCGGGCAGGGCTCCCACGAGTCCTGTCTGCCCCCCTGGTCCCTCTGAGCGGGATCCCCACCAGGATCACAGCTTGGGGATGGAGATGGAAGCCAGCACAGTCAGTGCAGGTGTTCCCAGAGAAGGGAATGGCAAACTGTCCCTCAATGGCTGTCACTACCAGGGTGAATCTCCAGCCAGCCTGCTCTTGCCAGCCAAATATTCCAACCTCAAATGCTCGCAGAGCAGTGGGGGCGAGAGGGGAGAGGCCCCCAGCTTGGGCACTCAGCTCTCGGGTGAGAAGAAACACGGCTCCTCCCTGCCTGCAGCACCGAGCTCATTTGTCACAAAGAGCTGTTCTCCCGAGGCCAGCAGCCGTCACACCCGCCACACCCCGAGCCCAGCAGAGCAGGGGACGTGGGGAAGGGCTCCCAGCCTCCCTCCCTCGCTGCATCACCGCGGGGCTGTGCCCGTGGAAGCGGCTGAGGAACATCCTCATCCCCTCCCTGATGGAGTTTTGGGTGGCTATGAACCGCCTGGAAGAGAGGGGACAGCGAGACCCTGCACTCTGCTGCATGGGGAGGCTCTGCTGAGCTCTGCCTTGGAGATGGGTGGTCCCCAGGAAGCTCCTGGGAAGGACTGTTCTCTGCCCTGCTCACCCCCTTCCACCGAAAGGCTGTTGGGAAAGAGGTGCCCGAAAACACCGGTGCTGTGCTGCCAAATTCTAAAGAAAACCAGGGATGTGCCACCACAGACACAGTCATTAACTCCACCCCTCCAGAAACCCAGGATTGTCCAACCCAGCCCACAGCAGATCTTCTGCCCATGGAAGAAAGGGATGTCAACCTGAACCAAGAGAACAAGCTTGAAAACTGCTCCCATGTCAGGAAAAAGCATCAGAGTGAGCCAGAGGCTTTGTCCAATGGCTTTGCTGTTCAGGACATGTCAGCTGCCATCAGCAGAGGTCTCACAAGGGTTGGAGATCTTGGTCCTGCTGAATTAAATGGCCATGAGTTTTCAGGAGCAGCAGAAGTGAGACTTGGTGTTTCCAAAACCACAGAGAGTGAAAGAAAGAGTTTAAAAGGGGAGAAATCCAAAAGCCATGGGACTGCAGAAGCTGGGGGTTGTGTGCTAAACAGCATGGGCCAAGGAGAGGACTGCACACCCAGCAGTACTCCAGACCCATCCCCAAACGAGCTCCACAAAGCAAAAAAGCCCAAGGGACTCCCGGTGACCTGTGACATCTGCTCAGCCACGTTCCGGTCCAAGCCCGGCCTGACCAGGCACAAAGCTGTCAAGCACCAGGTGAAGAATGGTGGTTTGCCACAGCCCAGCGAGACTCCCAGGGCCCCTCTGGTTCCTGCACACCAGACAGCAAAAGCAGCCCAAAAGGTGCCCAGGAGGAGCCTGAAGGCGTCAGTCAAAGACAAAACCCACAGCTCACAGGTGCCGACCTCCAGGGCTGAACACGCTCCCAAAACGCTCCCAGAGCTGGAGAAAGAGCCCAGCTCACAGATGCAGGAGGTGGTGAGCAGGGTGCTCAGCGACCTCAGCGTGATCTCCTTGGAGGTGTCCCAGGAGCTGCAGCGCTCGCGGCTCCTGCAGAGGGAGGCCAGGGCCAGGGGGGTGAGGGGGTGTGGGGAGGCAGAGCCAGGGAAGCTGGATTCGGGATGGCAGGTCAGGAGGGGAGAAAAGGGCAGAAGGAGCCAAAGCAAAGATCGTGGGGAGGAGAACAGCAGCTCTGAGAAGCAGCTCAACAGGAAAGTGAGGCGAAGGAAAGCGAAGGTGTTTCCCAGGAGGAGCGAGCCCTGTGAGCTGGAGCAGAGCACGGGTCCTGCTGCCCTCAGCTCCAGCCTGCCCAGGCACGAGCCAGATGGCTGCATCCCCACAGAGGGGACCAGCACAGCCCAGCTCTCCCAAAAAACCAAAGAGTCCTCTCGTGCAGAGCACCTGGACAGAAGGGTGGGGTCCCTAAAGGAGATGGGCAGCAAGGAGACAGCCACGGGCACGGTCACCTGTGCTGGGAGGTGGAGGATCCAGATGCAGTGGAGGACACACAGGCTGGCAAGAAATGGATTAGCAGGTTAGAGAGGCAAGTGGCGAAGGGATGGGGCGAGGTGGGCACAGAGCAGCGTGGCGGTGCTGATGGCACAGGGGATGCGGATGCTGGGACAGGGGACGGTCCTGCGGCAGGCAGTGACACCAGCAACCGGAGCAGCGCCCTGCAGGGACCCACGGCTCCCGCCGAGGGGGCTCTGCTGCTGGAGGAACACGACTTGGGAACCTCCCAAAATGTTTCTGGGCGTGGCGCTCCGCAGAGCCCGCCGGGGAGCAGCCCTGCTCCCGCAGAGCCGCCGCCGTGGGGAGCGGCGGAGGCGGCGCCGGGCCGGGAGCGCGGCGACAGCGCGGCCACCTCAGAGCTCCAGAGCTTTTTCGACGACGACTCCACGTTCTCCCAGCTGTTCCCCGGGGACGAGCAGGGTGCCCGCAGGAAGTGCACGCGGGTGTACGGCAAGCGCAGCAAGAAACCCAAACCTGCCCCCGAGGGCAGCCGGCAGCCAGCGGGGACCATCGACCTGCTCAGCATCCGCCTGGCCTCCGGCCTCAGCGACGGCAGCTCCCTCTGCCGCACCAGGGAGGAGCCCTGCGGCTACCAGACCATCTCCGCGGACGACGCCCTGATGCTGAACATGTGTCACGGCGGCGAGGCAAAGAGCGGAGATGCTGCTCCCAAGGGATGTAACAGCACCGAGCTGAGGCTCGACCAGGAGGTGACCGGCCAGGGGAAGGAGGACATTGACCTGGAGGACAACATGCTGACGTTCCTGTGCCAAAACAGCCACGTGGACAACATCCCCAGCCTGAACATCTGGGGCAGTCTGGAGAAGGAGGGGGAAAGCCTCTCTGCCGAGGACATGTTTGAGCCCCTGATGGACCTTGAGGATGAGCACTCGCTCCAAGAAGCGAGCTCTGAACCCCCCGACCTGGCAGAGGAGTCCTGCAGTGCCAAGGATAGCGGGGATCCGGACTCGCCCGAATTCCACACCATCGACATCGAGATGCTGAACGCAAAGCTGAAAGTGAGAGACGTGTGCTTCTTCAGCCCTTGCCAGGATCTTCCCGGCCACGGCGAGGAGAGCTTGAAGCCGAAGCCGGGCAAGCACAGGAGCAAGCCGGAAGACGGGAAATTGGGGAAAAGCCGCGGGGAGATAACAATCAAAACCAAAGACAAGCAGTACAAATGCAAAGTGTGCTTCCAGTGGTTCCTGACCCTGGGCGAGCTGGACTTCCACAAGCTCTCCCACAACCCCTCCCCTCCTCCCACCTGCTACATGTGCGTGCAGCGCAAGTTCAGCTCCCGGGAGCAGCTGCGGGACCACCTGAAGGAGAAGCACGGGCGGAACAAGGCGGGGCTGTGGGCGTGCGGGATGTGCCTGAAGGAGATCTCGGACGTGTGGATGTACAACGAGCACCTGCGCGAGCACGCCACGCAGTTCGCGCGCAAGGGCCAGGCGCAGAGGTCGGCGATGGGGCTGCCCGGCTGCTTCGGGGAGGACAGCGCTGCCGTCACCCGCTTCCTCAGCAGCATCATGTGTCGGAAACGCGGCAGGTCCTCCCGGCACGGTGACCCCGATGGGCGGGGCGGGGTCAGCAGGGAGAGCAAGAGCCCCAGGGAGGCGCCCCCTGAGGAGAGGGTGATGAGAGACCCCGCGGAAAGCAACGTCAAAGTGAAGCCACCCGCAGCCAGCTCCTCCAAAGGCTCCTCCAGCCCGTCTCCAGAGCACACGGCAAGGAGTGAGAACGCCCCAAAATCTGTACCCATGCACCCCGACTGCAAGGATCCTTCCCGGGACTGCCATCACTGCGGCAAACAGTTCCCCAAACCCTTCAAGCTCCAGCGGCACCTGGTCGTGCACAGCTTGCAGAAGATTTACCTGTGCCACAAGTGCCCCATGTTCTACCAGGAGACCAAGGAGCTGCGGGGCCACCTGAGCCAGGAGCACGGCGTGCTGGAGGAGCAGGAGATCAAGCACACCACGCTGTACGCCTGCGAGCTCTGCGCCGACGTCATGCACGTCATCAAGAAGTCCTTCATCTGCAGCATGTGCAACTACACCTTCTCCAAGAAGGAGCAGTACGACCGGCACATGGAGAAGCACCTGGCGGGCGGCAGCAAGACTTTCAAATTCCGAGGGGTCATGAGGCCTGGAGCTGCCTGCAGGGAGGGCAGGGGGAGGGTGAAGGAGGATGGGTCTCTCCGGGAGGGAATGCCACCCAGCAAGAAGAGGAAGGTGGCTCACCACGGCAGCTCAATCCCACACCGGCCACCGGTCCGGCTGCACCCCAAAAATGACCTTCAGGTGGTCGAAGCTGGAAGCCCCAGCCTGCAGGTTCCCACTGACTGCTTCCCAACAGCACCCGGCGAGCTGGCAGAGCCCCAGCCCTCCAGGAAAGCAGAAGTCCTGGTGGGTGACTTCTCGGAGCTCCTGGCAGAGATGGAGAAGTCCCCATTTGACCCCCTGCCACCCCCGCCCTGCCTGTCCCCACCTCTGCCACCGGCTGCTGCGGGCAGCCCCGAGCTCGGGCACATGGCCGGGCTGTCCGTGGAGGAGCTGGAGAAAGGAGCCTTTGATGGGAAACCACTTCCCTTCTTGGACTCCCCCGAGTTTCCCATGGAGCTGGCTGGCTTGGCTTGTCACCAGGCCACCGACCAAAAACTGTCCCCTCCCCTCCTGACCCAGAAACGTGGCTGTGCCGATGCCCATAAAAAAACAAGTGCAGGCAGCAAGGGTGAGTACAGGGCCTGTATCCTGGAGAGTCCCGGCGCAGACACCAACGCCGTGGATGAGATCCCTTTCCTCCAGCTTGCCAAGAAGGCCTCAGAGCTTCCTTCCCCTAAAGCAGAGTCCCCACAAGCCACAGACACCCACAAATGGGGCAACCCCAGCGCCAGTGATGCCTCTGCCTGGGAAGGTGCAGCCAGGCCCCCGTCTCCAGAAGGTGCCCACCAGCCCCTGCCCCCAAGGGACAAGAGAGCATCCCCCACACCCCACAGAGCTGCCAAAGACCCGGCGCCACCAAAGAAGGGCAGTGAGGCTGCTCCCGGGGCGGGCAGCGCCGAGGAGGGTCAGCAGCCCGTCTCAGGGAAGGAGAAATCCGTGCCTGAGGCCAAGGACAGCAGCGCTAACGCCAAGGACCAAGGCGGCAACCCAGGCAGATCCGGCGGCCACCAGCCCAGGGGTGAGGTGGCCGGCAGCGCCGCGAGGCACGGCCACGCAGAGCCAGGCAGGGCCTCCAGCAAGCCTCACCCCAAGAGGAGGAAAGAGCACAAAGCCCTGAGCCACCGGGGCAGCCCTGGCTCCCGGGAGAACGTGGCGGGAGACGGGAAGAAGAAGAAAACCCGTCCGCCGTGCCCAGCGAGGAGCGAGAGCGCGGCCGAGCTCAAGCGCGGCGGCTGGAGCGACGCCGAGGGTCCCGCCCTGTCCCCCGGCAGGAGGGACACGCACTGCAGCAAGCTGGGAGCCAAGCCCAGACCCGGCCCCCGGCTGAAGAAGATGCTCCTGGACCCTTACAACCAGAAGAAAGGGGAGCTGCGCCACGCCAACGGGGACGTGAAGCGCAGGAAAGCCATCCTGGGCAAGAGCCTCCAGCAGGTGCTGGCCAAGGGGCCGGCGCCGTCCCCGCGGGGCTCCTGGCACGGCCCCCGCGGCCCCGCGGCCGCCAAGGTGGCCAGCCCGGCCAGCTACCGCAGCGCCGAGTCCCAGAACAACCTGCTCAGCCAGCTCTTCGGGCAAAAACTCACCAGCTTTAAAATTCCTTTAAGAAGAGATACTTCAGAGTAATTTATGGAAGTGACTTGTGGTGATCCTCAGCTGCTTTCATGGGGTTTGCAAGGGAAAAATTATCAAAGCATTAAATTCGTTTGTGTAGCATGATTTCTCTGTCTAGCTTAAATGAACTTGCACTGCAGCCTCTGTGAAATAGTTTGCTTTGTGTCTACTAATCTACTTTAATTCACCTGATTTATCATGCAAATGCTAGAACTTTGATGTTGCTGATGATTTTCATGAACTGAAATTGTAATCGCTTTGGGCAGACTGAATCGTCGAGAGCAATTGCTTTATTGCAGAAGTGCTGAGGTTATAAGGATACTTGCAAATCTCAGACCCTTTTGAGTCTGTGTCTGTGTTATCTTTGTACAAAGTACTTGAAGAGATGAACTTCATTCCGTAGACGTCTTATTCATAAGGTGCAGTACACTGTAGAAAGCAAAAAAAAAAAAAAAAATTTTTTTGAAGATTTTGCACAAATAATCCCGTACAATTCATTTAATTGGGAGCTGGCCTAAGAGATGATACAATTAAAAAATTAAATTAAGACCCAAGTGTCCTATATTTTGACAGCCATCCCTAAGGATTTTGTTTCTACATCGTCAAGAGAAGAACGACCCAGCTCTGGGGGCTGCCAGAGCCCTGCAGAGGATGCTGCCACTCTTTGACCACTGTAGACGATGGGGCTGGAGGAGAAGCGTCCCCGCGAGCAAACTGCACCTTGACACTTGTGACAAACTCTGATTATTTTTTTTAGGTTTTTTTGGGGTGTTTCTTTTTTTAAATGTGTGTGCGTGTGTGTGGGTTTTTTCTTTTTGTTTGTGGGGGTTTTTTTGTTTTTTGTGCAACGAGGAAACTGTGCCAATTTTACAGCAGCAAAAACAGGTACTGAACAAGTGCCCTCCACGGTATCACTTCGAAAGTCTCTTACTGTATTGACGTAGTGGCTCTATAGGTATCCGCTTGTACTATGCAGTTACTGGTGCTATTCTTCATTTGTAATGTGAAAACAGACTTCCTTGATTTAAAAAAAAAAAAATGGAGTTGGTAGGAAGAAGCCATTACCTGTCAAAAGAAAAGGAAAAGAGCAGGAAAAGAGAATTTTTTTTAAAAAGCCAACTCGAGGGGAAAAACATTCAGCTTTAGGGGGAAAAATTAACTTTAGGGAAGAAATCCAACTTGGAGGGAAAATGCAACTTAGGGGGAAAATACAACTTTGGTTTAAAAAAAGAACTTTAGGGGAAAAAATACAATTTTAGGGAAAAAATTCCTCTATGCTGGTACTCCATAGTGTCGAAAAGGTTACGTCACATTAAACGAGCACGTTCTACAACCGAACTTTTGGATCCAGAAAGAAATCTCAGGTGCAAATGAGGACATGGAAAGATTTTATTGAAATACTCCCAAGTCAAGGAGGTGAAGTAATGCACTGATGTGATATGAACAGTCAGAGTACTTTGCGTCTGTCCTGCAATGATTTTTTTGTTTTGTTTTAGAGTTAAAAGGAAAAAAAATAAGAGGCTTTATTCTGTTAATATGTATCTTTACAATTCTTTGTATTGTATAAAAAACTATTGTAGGTAATTTACCTTGGGTGCAATGTGTTCTGTCAAAAGTTTTTATTTTGATATTTTGTCCAGAGAAGCAGAGAGAGAGCAGGAAACGCCGTTTTATGATGTTGTCCGTGTGCTTTTAAAGTGCCTCTTTAATATTGTGAAATAAAGTATGAGATAAAAATATGGGGTGGTACTGTAAAGTCATCCATGATTAATCTTTTCAAATATATTCCAATATTTTCACAGAAGTTCCCTGTCTGCGTGGTGTTTGTGGGATGTTTGAGGTGTCCTCTGAAAAGGGGCTGAGGAGGACCTTGGTGCCACTGCTGTCACCTCAATGGTTTGTAAAATGTTGGAGTTTCTCAACAGTGAGCTCCTCTTCCTCCCAGATCTTGTCCAAGTGCTGCTCATGGCAGGAGAGTCTTGTCCTGAGGGGGAAACCCAAGGTGGTGATGATGGTGGTGGTGGCCTGGTTTGGTGGTCATCAACTGGGGATGGTGATGGCACAGTTAGGTTATCAGGAACTGGCGATTGTTATAGCCAAATTTGGTCATTACCTACTGGCAATGGCAACAGCCTGATCTGATCATCACTTGGTGATGGTGTGGCACAGTTGGTCATCATCAGTTGGTGATGGAGGTGATCCAATTGGTCATCATCAGTTGGTGATGGTGTGGCACAGTTGGTCATCATCAGTTGGTGATGGAGGTGATCCAGTTGGTCATCATCAGTTGGTGATGGAGGTGATCCAGTTGGTCATCATCAGCTGGTGATGGTGGTGGGGTTACCTGGTTTGGAGATGACCAAGTGTTGATGGCTCAGTTTGGTGATCAATTTGTGGTGAAGGTGGTAACGGTGATGGTGATGGTGATGATGGTGATGGTGATGGTCTTGGCAATGATGATGGCCCAGTTTAACCATCTCCCATTTGTGATGGTGATGGTGATAATGATGGTAATGGTGACAGCCCGGTTTGCTCATCCCAAATTTATGATGATGATGATGGTGATGGTGAGGGCCCATTTTCCTCATCCCCATTTGATGATGATGGTGATGGTGATGATGATGATGATGATGCTGCTGCTGGTGGTGATGGAGATAAGGATGATGGTGAGGATGATGATGATGATGACGGTGCTGGTGCTGGTCCTGGTGAGGTCCATTTTGTTCATCCCCATTTGATGATGATGGTGATGATGAGGTGTTGGTGGTGGCAATGTCGATGTTGATAATGCTGCTGCTGGTGATGATGATGATGATGATGATGAGAAGGGTGATTGATGATGAGGAGGACGATGATGGTGCTGGTGAGGGCCCTTTTTGCTCATCCCCAATTGATGATGATGGTGATGACGACGGTGTTACTGATGGTGAGGTTGGTGATGATTGCGCTGCTGCTGGTGATGATGGTGGTGGTGGTGATGAGGGTTATTGATGATGATGATGAGGAGGGTGATTGACGATGATGATGATGATGAAGAGGATGATGATGATGATGATGAAGAGGATGATGATGATGATGGTGGTGATGGTGAAGGCCCGTTCTGCTCATCTCCATTTGATGATGTTGGTGATGATGAGGTGTTGGTGATGGCAATGTCGATGTTGATAATGCTGCTGCTGGTGATGATGATGATGATGGTGGTGGTGATGATGAGGGTTATTGATGATGATGATGATGGTGCTGGTGAGGGCCCGTTTTGCTCATCCCCAATTGATGATGACAGTGATGACGACGGTGTTGGGTGATGGCGATGTTGATGATGATCGTGCTGCTGCTGGTGGTGATGATGCTGGTGATGATGGTGATGGTGGTGATGGTGATGATGATGGTGATGGTGATGATGATGATGATGATGATGATGATGATGTTGATGATGGTGCTGGTGAGGGCCCATTTTGTTCATCCCCATTTGATGACGATGGTGGTGATGACGATGGTGGTGATGGCAATGTCGATGTTGATAATGCTGCTGCTGGTGATGATGATGATGATGATGATGATGATGATGATGGTGCTGGTGAGGGCCCGTTTTGCTCATCCCCATTTGATGATGACAGTGACAACGACAGCGCTGCTGATGGCGATGTTGATGACAACCCTGCTGCCGGCGATGACGATGGCGATTGATGATGAAGACCACGGCGGTGCTGATGAAGGCCCAGCTCTCCCCTCCCCGCTTTGCCCTCGAGCTGACCTCTGCAGCCCCGCTGGGCTGGGCTAGGAGCCGCCACAGGGGCGGTGTATTCCATCCTTTAATTACTGCTGCAATCACGACACGGAGCCGCTGTCAGCGAGAGATAGCTCGGCACCGCCGGCTGGGATCCTCGCCACTCGGGGCTTGTAACTAAAACTGCAGGATTAATTTGATTAATTGATAGAATTATTTTCCAAACTACTCTTTTGTTTATGGAGGCTTAAAATGCTTGCCGCCTGCACCCTCCTGGTGTGTTGCAGAGTGGAGATAAAGTGGCTGAAAATAATTAGTATGGCTTAATTTAGGGAAAAAAATAACCTCAAAAGAATTTTGCAGAAAATTTAAGGCAGCACATTTTACTTTGTTTTGGCAGGAAATATTATGGAGCTGGAAATGGGACTTTTATGTTTTCCCTGTGCTATATTTCACCAGGGCAGCAAAACCTGCAGGGTGGAGGAGGAGAATTTCACGCCTGCTTGTTGCCAGAGCTCTCCCACACCTCCAGATTCATCACCTGGGCACCTGGAATTGAGTCTCCTGGGAGCCAGGGGAATGCTGGAGGGATGAGACCCATCCCCAGGGCTCTGGGATGGGAGCAGGGACCCCTTCCCAAAGCTGCATCCATTTTAAGGAAGCCCAGGACATGAGTGATGCCCACCTCGGGCTCTGGGATGATGTTGGCATCATCCCCACATCTCTGGGGGCTGAATTCTTTAATGAATCCTTTCCCCTATAAATGTGAGTAGTTTTTTCTCCCTGTTCTCACCCACATCCCGCTCTCCCAGCCCCCCCCACCCATCAGCTCCTCTGAGCTCCCTGAAGCCCCGGGGTTTGCTGAGTCCTGCATTATCCAGCAGCGTTTGTCACTTGGAAGATTGCAGGCCCCTGTCACCGTAATTCCAGCGAGGATGCAAAGCCGGGCAGCTTCTCCCTGCTGGGGATTAACTCCCTGCTCGGGGGGACCAGCAGCACAGGGGGGCTCCCGTGGGACTCAGCACATCTGGGGGTCCCAACCCTGCACCCCCCGGGATTTGGGGCCACTCTGCACCATCCTCATCCAGGATCTGCATCCTCAGGGATGGGACAGCCCCAGGGCTCGCAGGGAGGGTCTGATGGGAGGTGCCTGGCTCTGATGGAGCCCCTCAGGGGATTTCTTGGCTTCTTGCCACCACCCTGAATTTCTAAATTTTCCTCGAGCTGTTTGCTCTTCAACCCCACCCCCAAATCCAGCTTTCTTTTCTCAGCCCCACATCCAAGTTTCTGAGCCAGAGGTGCTTTAAGCCTCTCCATAAAGCCTGGAGGATAACGGGATCCACCATGGTTGTCAGGCTGCAAGCAGGGGCTGAAGATTTAGAATTTCTTTTTTCTTGCTTTTGAGTTAAATCTGGCCATTCCTTGCACAGCAGGAATTTAAAGCCCAGCTCTCACCTTCCTCCCTGGGGTGTGTGGCAGGGATCACACACAGCAGCAGGATCCTGCACCCCTGATGCTGAATTCATGCAGGAAAACCTGGAGCTCTGGGGGCTGTGAAGGGAGGGAACAGGAGCCATGCAGCCCCCAGGGATGCCATCCTGGCAGCCCAGGAATCGCTTGGATTGCTCCTTTTGGGAGTCAGAACATCATTCCTACAGATGGAGATCACTAAGAGGAAAGGGGAAATAAGCACTGAGCTTGGATTTGGGATTCCCACCTGGCTCCAGGAGCATCCAGCATCATTTGTGCCAGGAGAGGTTTGGCTTGGATATTAAAGTTTCTCCAGCCCTGGCACAGCTGCTCAAGGCAGTGGCAGAGTCCCCATCCCTGGAGGGATTTAAAAGCCACGTGGATGTGGCACTTGGGGACACGGTTCAGTGCTGAGGCTCGATGATCTTGGAAGCTTTTCCAACCTAAATAATTCCACGGCTGTGCTTTGCTTTCATCCCAAACCCTTCCACGCTGCCACTGCAGCTCCCAGGAGCCTGGAATTCCACAGCAGCCTCTCTGCACAGGACATGCCCAAGCCGTGCCCAAGCCATGGAGGAACATGCCCAAGCCCTGCCCAAGCTGTGCCCAAGCCATTCCCAAGCTGTGCCCAGGCTTTGCTCCTGCCTTGCCACGTCCATGCCCCATCCCATGTCCACACAGGACCCCGGGGTGGTGGCAGCCACACGAGGCTGAGCCACAGGCAGGTGACAAGTGGCACCCAGGGCCAGGCTCTGCTGCCAGCAGGTGGCAGGGCCCTTCTGCAGGTGGTGCCAGTCCTCCCTCTTGGGACAAAAACCCCCTTGGTTTGAAGGACAGGTGTCTGCTAAGGAAGGCAGGGGCCTCTCTTGGAATGGAGAATGTAAACCCCCCCCCCCTCCAATTTGTTGTAATTTTGAAATCAAGGAGCTCTTAGGTAAAGATATGGGAATAGGAATAACAGTTCTTTACCAGGAAAATTTAAATGAAAATATAGCAATAAAAAAAAAACAAAAACAAAAAAAACACCAAAACCCTGACAGAGTCAGACTACACTGTGACATCCTGTTGGTCAGGGTGTTGGCAGCAGTGCCATAAATGCTGGCTGCATCCTCCTGCAGTGGCAGGTGTGGTTCAGCTGAATCTATGAGCCTGTAGAAGGTGCAGCTTCCTCTGAAGGTCCAGTGGTGATGAAGATGGGCCTGGTCTTCAGGGAATCCCGTGGAAATTCCTGAATCTGCCCTCTAGGAATCCAGTGGAAAAGGCAGCTCTGGTGTTCCAAATCTCAGTTTTTATCCAGGTAGGAAATGCCTGATTCCTCCCCCTGGCTGGAGCATCTCCCAGTGGGATGATGTGATTTTATCAGCCCATTAACAGAAAATATCCCCAAAGTTTTAAAGATCACTGCTCCACCTGGTTTCAACAGATAGAACACACAATTTTGGGTACATCCTGCATTGCAACCCAGGACAAATAGGATATTTTATATATAGGGTTATATAGTAATATTTTGAGCTGGAAAAAAAAGCTGGTTTTGGAGCCTTGGCAGACAGTGCCAGTGTGCAGTGGTACCAGGGGCTCAGCACAGCCCCCCAAAATCCCCCCCAGCCATCCCTGAGCCCCGAAATCCAGCGGGGGCAGCGCCTGGGCTCTTCCCATTGACATTCCTGCGCCGCCACCTCCTCTCTAATAATATCAGGCCAGATTAATTGGCACTAATACAAATGTACACAGCTCCATAAAAAGATGTCACCTCGCTCACAATGGGGGGAACGGCTGCTCGCGCATTATCTCTGCTCTGCAGGCGTGTAATTCACTCCTGGGGAAAACACGCTGTTTGCTCGGCTACCCTGGAACAGCCTCCCCGCAAACACCCCGGCGGCGGGGAGGGGGCAGGGAGACACCCAGCCTGTCGCTGTCACCGCCGCCGTGCCGCTGGGACAGCCGCGGGCCCCTCCAGGGGATGGGACAGCGGGATTCGGGGATGTCCCCACACCGGGATCCAGCCGATTGTCACCTTGGGGTGGTGCCAAAAAGGGAGTTAAAGGGATGTTGGTGAGGAATGTGCCAGGGGAAGGGCTGCAGCCCGTTTCCTTCGCTGGCCAGGGCAGGTGGCAGCGCCCCCCGGCTCCAGCGAGGCTTTTTGGGCATTTTGTGGGAGGGGGATGCAGCCCCCCGTGGGTGTGACAATGTCCTCTCGTCCCCTCGAGATGCTGCCACTGCTTCTTCCAGCACAAAGAGCCGGGGACAGTCCCCATCCCCCAGGGAGAGGAAATTTGGGTGCCCTGTCGGTGTTGGCTCGCCCCAGCCCCTCCAATCCGCGCAATTAATGATGCTGTGTTTAATTAAATGGCTGTCTAATCAGACACGCCAGGTGAGTGCCACGGGAGATCCATGGATGTGCCAAAATCCTGAATGGATCTGCGACCCAAAATCCCCGGAGAAGAGCCGGGGGGAGACTGCAGACCCCCAAAGAACCGGGGTGGGTTTTGGCTGGCCCTGGTGGCCGAGCAGAGCCCACCACGGGCTCCTCCAGCACAGCCGGGCTGGGAAGGAGGGGAAGGCCCTGCAAGCAGAGCTGCTCCCCGGGGCTTGGGCAGGAGAGATTCGAGGCCACTCGAGGTGAAAGGCGCCGCCAGGTTCCTTTTGGGGGGTGGTCAGAACCGTGTCCTCAGCAGCGTCTCCCTCCTTCTATAATTATTTTTTTTCTCCCCTGGATCTCTTCTTAATTCCTAACTTAATTTCTTTTGACATCCTCATTGCCGGTTTGACCTCTTTACTGGAATCATGTGCTGCTTAAAACTCATTATCCCACCATTGAAACAGGAAGTTAATTAAAAACCCTTTTTAGAAAAAAAAAAAAAAAAAGAAAAAGGGGGGGGAGAAGTACATCCCGTGTCCGGGGATAGATGGAGAAGGGATATGAGCAAGCTGTGCCGTGTCCCCACAGCCCACCAGCCCCCTCCATTGATCCAAAAACTCCATCATTTTTTGGGGACCACCAGCCATCTCCACTGGCAAATCCCCCTCAACCAAGATCAGTCCAGTTTGGGAGAAATTGTTATTTTTCATAGGAAAATATTCCCATTATAGATCCAAAAATTTAAGTGTTTAACTCACATTTCACCCGAAAATTTCTTCCTGCTCACAGGTCACCTGGCTGGGATGATGTCTAAGGGGGACCCAACCTCGAGCCAGGGTCACGGTGCCAGGGAAGTCACAAGTGGGAGGTTTTGGGCCATTTGTCTGGAAACGAGAGGAGTTCTAAGGGATCCAAAAAAGACGCCCTGGGGACCCCACAGAAAGGTTTGGGGAGATCCCACAGAGGCTTTGAGAGGTGAATTGGGACCCAGTGAGGGCACTGAGATCCCGGTAGAGGGATCGCTGTGAGTGCAGGAGCTTCCAGACATGCCCCGAGTGATCCCAAACTGAAATTCGTGAAACCCAAAAAGGACTGAGGACCCCAAAGGCAGAATCTGAGATGCTGAGGATTGAAATTTGTGAAACCCAAAAAGGTTTGAGGACCCCAAAGGCAGAATCTGAGATGCTGAGGATTGAAATTTGTGAAACCCGAAAAGGACTGAGACCCCAAAGGCAGAATCTGAGATGCTGAGGATTGAAATTTGTGAAACCCAAAAAGGACTGAGACCCCAAAGGCAGAATCTGAGATGCTGAGGATTGAAATTTGTGAAACCCAAAAAGGGCTGAGACCCCAAAGGCGGAATCTGAGATGCTGAGGATTGAAATTTGTGAAACCCAAAAAGGGCTGAGACCCCAAAGGCAGAATCTGAGATGCTGAGGATTGAAATTCGTGAAACCCAAAAAGGATTGAGACCCCAAAGGCAGAATCTGAGATGCTGAGGATGGGCGGCAAAACCCAAAAATCGTGTCCGCCCTAATGGGGCGGGGCCAGACACGCAGAGCAGAGAGCGGCGCCTCACTGATCACACAGCGGGGCTGCGGGCACGCGGGAGAATTTTCAGGGACACGCGGGAGAATTTTTGGGGACCCGCGGGACATTTTTTGGGGACCCCGCGGGGCAAAGGACGGAGCCGCGGCGGCCACGCCCCTTTCGCCGTTAGCCCCGCCCCGCGGCGCGCGCCATCCGGTGGGCGTGGCCGGCGGGGGGCGGGGGCCTATGGGCGGCCGCGGCGGCGGCGCGGCCCCGCCCCCCGGAGCGCTCCGCGGGTTTGATCCGGCGCGGCGCCCATTGAGAAAATCCCGCGGCGGCGGCGGCGGCGGCTTCGCTCCGCCGAGCACGGCCCGGCCCGGCCCCGGCCCCGGCCCCGGCCCCGCGGGCGGGCGGGCGGGCATGCGAGCAGCCGGGGGCCCGCCCGCCGCCACCCACCTGCCGCCCGCCCAGCCGCCAGCCGGGGCGCCGGGCTCGCCCCTCGCCGAGCGATGTCCAGGAGGAAACAGAGCAACCCCCGGCAGATCAAACGTGAGTCGTGGTTACCGGTGCTCCCTTCCCTTGTTCTGTGCTGGTCATACCGCCCCCAGCCTGATATTTTTTTTTGCGGCAGCGCTCCCGCACCTCCTCCCTCGGTCTCTCCGGTACTCCCGGGACACACCCGGGACACGGCGCGGACCCACCCGGGCCGGCCGCCGTGGGTGCCGGTTCCCGCTCCCGCCCCGCTCTCTGTCCCCCCCCGCGCCGCCTCCCCCCCGCCAGCGCGGTGGCTCCGGTACCGGCTCCCGATGGGGGCCCCGATAAGGCTTTAAAATATTCCGTTCTGCAAGTCCCGTCCTGATAACATCGCTCTGTCGGGACGGCCTGAAATTGTGATCTTATCTCTCCTGCCTGCCTCCCATCCAGCGCCGGCAGCCGGGGCCAGGGGCTCCCCAAACTCCCCCCGCCGGGGCTCCCCATTGCCGCCGGGCCGCCCCAGCCCTGCCCGGGGCTCCCCATCCATCCTGGGGTACCCCAGCTCGGGGACAGCACCGCGACCCTGCTGAGGGCTCCCCTTCCCGCACGGGGACCCCATTTGCCCGGGCGCTGCTGGACCCGCCGTGCCATCCTCCCCGTGTGCCATCCTCCCCGTGTGCCATCCTCCCCACCGGCCACGCTGTCCTTGACCCCCCACCCTGCCCTGTGTCCCCCCAAATCCCGCTTTGCATCCCAGCCCAGGTGGGACGCGGCCCCAAGGAGCGGCCACAGGGTCCCACGGGACTTTGGTCGCATCCCTGTCCCTCCCTGTTGGAATTGTGATTCCAGAGGGTCGCGCTGCCCACGATCCGGGCTCTTGTTTTTTGCTCCAGCGAGGATGTACCAGCAAGGCAGGGAAATCCTGCAAAGTGCTGGAAGTTTTTCGGTGCCGGGCTCAGCTTGGCTTTTCTCCTTCCTCTCCGGTGTGTGTGTGTTTTTTTCTTTCCCCCTCGAGTCGATGGAAGCTGGTGATAAGAGGGAGATGGGAGGATAGGGAAGGCTGGCCACCATGTGATAATCTACCTTTATCTTTCTCCTGAAATAATTGCAAGGCTGAGTTGCACCTACCTGTTTCCCTGCCTGGGGTGATTGCTGTGGTGATAACGCTCAGCTAGACTTTTACCCGGGGAGAGTTAAAAATAGTCCCAGCTGCCTCCTTTTTTTTTTTTTTTTTTTTTTTTTCTGGATACTTTTCTCCTCTGGCTTTACCCAACTTCCGCGGCTTTATTTCGGCAAAAAGCCCTGCCTGGGTAACTGCAGCTCGTCCAAGCGGGAGCGTTCGGAGCGGTAGCGCTGGAATGACACCGCTCCTCCCTGCCGGGATGGGATGCCCGGTCCCAGCACGGACTTCATGGGGCAAACTGGGGCAGGACGAGGCCGCGGCAGCTCGGCCGGGCGGCGGCGGCTCCTCGTATCTCCTTCCTCTGCTGCTTTTCTGCAGAGATGTGAAGAAACGATAAAAGTGGGAGGCTGATCTCAGGCCGCCGGCGATGGCCAAAACTGATTAAAGAGCTGAGAGCTTGGAAGCCTTCCTGTATGTGTCAACATGAAAACAGTCATTAGAGGCGGCGAGCGCGGCGAGAGCGCCCTGCCGCTCTCCATCAGGGAAGGTATGCATGAATCAGGGCTCCGGTAACCAGACTCCTCTCATGTACAGACCGGACCTGTTTCCACAAAGTCTATCCTCCTTATCATCTCGGCTGGAGCATTAAAAACCTCCTCCAGATTGGTATCTGCTGATTTTATTTTCCTGGGTGACGCGATGTTCTCGCTCTGGGTTTCGCCTTCTCTTGTGGGGTTGGGGTTTTTTGTTGGGTTTTTTTTTTATTTTTTTGAAGCGCGATGCGAGGCGCAGATTAAGGCTGGCGGGGAGATCGCCGGGAGAGCGGGCGATCGCCAGCAGAGATAAGACAAAGATCAGACACCGGACTATATTTAACCAGCTGCTTTAACCTTCCTTTTCTTCGTGCCTTTCCGGGCTGGAGCCGGGCGGGGATGGAGGGGCCGCTCCCTCCGAGCCCCCCGGCACGCGGTGGGGAGGCTTTGAAAGGCGATTGCATCGCGATGGTGGCTTCTGATAGCAGAGAAAACACCCCGAGCATCTCTCCCTTTCATTTTTGGGGGTTCCTGCCCGCAGAGGACAGTTCCTTTCCATCCCTGCCTGTACCAACCTCCCTGCAGCTGCTGCTGCTTTATGGGGTGGTTTATTTTTTTTTTTTTTTTTTTTTTTTTTTGTGTCTGTCTTTTGTTCTGCTGGTAGATAGATGTGAGGGGCTGATAGGGAGCAGGAGCTGATCTCCAACCCAGATAGCCTGTTATATTTATTAACTTCAAACATGGGAGCGCGGGCGCCCAGCTGATGAGCGAGGCTCTGGCAGCTGCCGGTGCTTTCGCAGCGCCGGGTCCTGCGATGGGGGAGCCCGATAAGCGGGAGATTGATCTCATCGCGCTGATGTGCCTTCCCCTCCCTTCTTCTTTTAATACTGATTTTTTTTTTCTTTTCTTTTTGTTCCCAAGCGAGCTGGAAGCGAATGTTTTGTCATAGTTGCAGGGGCCTATTTGTGGTTATTTTTTTTTACGGTGTGGTTTTTTTGTTGGTGTTTTTTTTTTTTTCTTTTTCCCTTTTTATTCCGCGCTCAGCTGCAGCAGATCTGAGCTCCTGATAAGTGCCAAGCCCCGATCTCCATCCTGATAGAGATTGCCAGGGTTGATAAGCGCCACTTATCTCTCCCCACCAGACCGGAGCAGGATTCGCTACAACAACAAACACAGCAAAGAGGGGCAAAAGGGCTCCAACAATTTGTTCCACTGCGAATGTGATTAACGCAGGCGCTTTAATTATCTGATGGGGGGCAGCTGCGTGTGTGTTTTTATTTCTCAAGGTGGTGGGGTGCCTCTCCCCCCCCTCCACGTGCTCTGGGTTGAGAAGCCGAGCTCTCCCAGCGCCTCTTATCGGCTGCAGATGTTGCATTAGTTTGATGAGAGCTTTGACTTTTTTTGATGATTATCTCCCATTCTGCTCCGCCGAGCGAACGCGCGGGGCTGGGCTGGGGAGGGGGGAGGAGGTGAAAACACCGTCACATTTTTGCATGTGGATTTTCTTTAATTGCTATTAGATGGTGTCAGATAAGGAGCGCGATCTGCGCTGTTAAAGCCGCCGTCTCTTCAGGGGGGTGTGTTGGCCTGGGTGGTTTTATTTTTATTTTTTTTTTCCTTTCCTCCTGCGCGCTCGCCGGTCCCGCGTGGGCTGGGTGGCGATGCCGGGAAGGGGGTGCCCGTGGGATCCGTCCTTCCCGGGAGCTTGGAAAATTGCATTTCTGCTAAAGATGACAGTGGCCAACCCAGCGTCTATTTTTAGCGGCGGCGTGGCGAGCCGGTGGCGTGGGATGCTCCCGGCACGCCTCCTGCCCGCTCCTTCCCGCTGCCTTCCCTTGCAGGTGACTGGTTCAGCCTCCTCTGCTTGCTCCTTTTTTTTTTTTTTTTTTGGTTGGTTGGATTTTTTTTTGTTTGTTTGTTTTTTGCCTGTTTCCCCCCCCCGCGCTTTTCCATCCCCTCCTCCGTGCCTCAGTTTCCCCATCCGGGTGGGCGGGGGGTGTTCGGGGAGGTGCTGCCCTGGGGTGGGGAGGGTTTTCTCCGGGGATCTGCCTCCCAAAACCGGAATTTTCTGCACATCCCAACACCCCTGTTCCCCACTCGTGGCATCCCGAGGGTGGCATCCCCGTGTCCCACATGTCTGCTACACCCACGGGCGCTGCCTGCCTGCCAGCCCCTCCCCTCTTGTGCAAACAGCCCGAGGCGTTTGCCAGCCCTGGCGCGGTGGCACTGGCAGCTCCTGGCAGCTGGGAGGTGGCACGGCTGCCCCCACAGTGGCACTGCCCAGCCCAGCTGTCAGCAGCCCCTTGGGACGTGCTGTGGGTGGCATCAGGGGCTCCCAGGGCTGGGGACACATCGTGGTCCTCACAGGTGGGCTGGGATGCTGGTGGGATGCTGGTGGGATGCACTCCCCACCGTGGGGGCTGTCCCCAGGTGTTGCCCACGTTCCTGCTCAGTGGAGGATGTGGTGATGAAGTTTCCCTCCTCTTCCTCAGCCAGGGCTCCAGGTGTGAGCATCCCTGCAGGCCCCAGCTCCAGGAGAAGGGCTGGCACCTGGTGGCCACGGGGACAGCAGGAAATCCATTCTCCATGGACAATGGAGAAATAGCACTGATGGCCACCAGCCCATCACCCCTGAGTGCCAGGGCACCCTTTAGGGACCAGGATGGCTCTCCCTGGCCATCCCCAGCTCTGCAGAGGGCAGGGAGGATGAGGAGGATGCTCGGGGAGCAAGCTCTGCCCGTGGCTGAACCAGTTCTGCCTGGAGCCTGGCACGGCCCTGCTGGGAGGGAGGCTCTGCCAGGCAGCTCCTTGCAGCTCTGTGGGCGCTGGGGTTGGCTGGGTTTTGTGCCTGCTGCTGCTTTTGCACCCCCTGAACCCCCGGGGGCCGCCCCCAGCCCGGGCACTGTGTCCCTGCATCCCGGGCAGTCACTCCAGCCGGGGTTTGCAGCTCGGGATCCGAGGTTGGGCAAGGTCTTATTTTCCATGGTGAATCACGAGGCCACCTAGCAAGCTGCAGCTTTGCCTTTGGCCAAGTTGTGGTGTGGCCAGCTCGGCAATCAGGGCTCGGGAAGAAGGCAATGCTTCCCCCACGGGTGCTGCAGGAATTGGGCAGGGAGTGAGCCGAGGCTCCTGGAGAGGGGCAGCGCCCCAAAAGTGTCACTGTCCCCACGTCCATCCTGGCACAGCAGTCTCGGTGCCCTGGGACATTCCCAGCTCACATCCCTGGGAAGGGAAAGGATGATCCTGCCCAAACTGGGAGCAGCAGGGCTGCTGGTGGTGCTGGTGGATTTGGGGTCAAACGCAGCCCATGAAGGAAGAGGATGTTTGCAGGATGTTTTCAGCGTGTGCTGTCCATCCTGCTGCAGCAAAAAACAAAAAAACAACCAAAAAACCACAAAAAACCAAAAAACCCCATGATCTGCCTTGGAAAACGCTGGATGGGGCGTTGCTGTGGGGGGAAAAGCAGCCCAGACCTTCCACAGGGGCACAGCCAGGGCTGAGAGTGATGCTGCCCGCAGAGAGGCATGTGAGGAACCTGCAGCTTCTCAGAATTCAGCATTTCAGAAGAGAAATTGGAAAAGGCCCCGTGCCAGCCCTGCACCTCACTCCACCTCTGCTCCATTTTTCTTCCTGTGGGGCCAAGCAATCAGCTCCCCCACTTTGGGGAAGAGCAGCAATGGCAGCAGGAGGCCAACATCTCCTTTTTTTTATTTTCCTGCGCCACATCCCATGACTCCTGCTGCTGCCTGACTCAGGGCTTTTGGCCGCTCTGCCTTGGCCAGGCTGTGTCCTGCTGCTCCTTTTATCAGGAAAGTTCAAGTGTTTCGGGGTAATACAGTTCCCTCTTCCGATGGCTGCCCGGCAAAGGCTCCACATTGTTCCTGCAGCAACGTGTTTTTTTGGAAGGGCTGAAACGGCGAAAGGAATGCAACTGCTGACCTTGGGCTGCAGTGGGGTTAAGGAGTGTGTGCCTATGAGTCACTCCAGATAAGAGCCTTCCACGGCTTTTTTCCTCCAAAATAATTCTTTATCTCCTCTTTCTCACATCAACATATTTTCTTGACATCTCCCATTCGATAGCGCGTGGAGGAAATGTGCTCCTCTAATTTGTTCATCTGATGAAATGTAGATCCATTGTTTTGCCTCGGCCTTGGCCGGCTGGGAGCCTGACCCCGGGTTTGGGGATGTGCCCAGGGCTTGAGGATGCTCAGTGGGGTCGTGGCCTGGAGATTTTGGGGTCACTGCATGGGGTTTGGGGGTTTTTGATGGGGTTGGTGCCTGGAGTTTTGGCAATATTTGGGATTGGTGCCTCGTTTTTTGGGGGTGCTTGGTGTGGTAAGTGCCTGGAGGTTTTTGGGATGTTCAATGGGGATCAGTGCCTGGAGGTTTTTGGGATGTTCAATGGGGTCAGTGCCTGGAGGTTTTTGGGATGTTCAGTGGGGTCAGTGCCTGGAGGTTTTTGGGATGTTCAGTGGGCTTGGTGCCTGGAGTTTTGGCAGTATTTGAGATTGGTGCCTCGTTTTTTGGGGGTGCTTGGTGTGGTCGGTGCCTTGAGATTTTTGGGATGATCAGTGCCTGGAGGTTTTTGGGATATTCAGTGAGGTCAGTGCCTGGAGTTTTTGGGATGCTCAATGGGGTTGGTGCCTGGAGTTTTGGCAGTATTTGGGATTGGTGCCTCGTTTTTTGGGGGTGCTTGGTGGGGTCAGTTCCTGGAGGCTTTTGGAATGTTCAGTGGGTCAGTGCCTGGAGATTTTTGGGATGATCAGTGCCTGGAGGTTTTTTGAGATGTTCACTGGGGTTGGTGCCTGGAAATTTTTGGGATGTTTAGGAATGGTGCCTGCAGTTTTGGGAATGCACCCCCAGGATTTGGGGTTTTTTGGTGGGATGGGTACCTCTTGCTTTAGGGATGGTCTTTGGGGTTGGCACCCTGGAATTTGTGGGTACCCAACAGATTCAGTGCCTGGGGCTTTAAGGGGTCAGTGCCTAGGAATTATGGATGCTTGAAGGAGTTTGGGGATTCACCTTAAGCTGTGCCTGAGGCTTTGAGGATGCTCAGTGGGGTCAGTCCCTGTGGCTTTAGGAACACACCTAGGGATGGTACCCAGAGTTTTGGGATGCTTGGTGAGATTGGTGCCTGAGGTTTTGGAGATACTCCTCTGGCTCAGTGCCTGGGGTTTGGGAATATAAGGGTCCATACCCAGATCTTTTGGGATTCTCAGTGGGGTCAGTCCCTGTGGCTTTAGGAACACATGTAGAGTTGGTACCCAGAGTTTTGGGATGCTTGGTGAGATTGGTGCCTGGGGTTTTGGGATGCTGGGTGAGATTGGTGCCTGGGGTTTTGGGATGCTTGGTGAGATTGGTGCCTGAGGTTTTGGGATGCTTGGTGAGATTGGTGCCTGGGGTTTTGGGGATACTTCTGTGGCTCAGTGCCTGGGGTTTGGGAATATTAGGGTCGATCCCAGATCTTTTGGGACGCTCAGCAGGGTCAGCCCCCACCGAGCCGTCCTCCAGCCCTTTTGCCAAGCCGTTCTGGGAGCAGCGCGCAGCGCATCCCCACCTCGGGAAAAGCCGCTCCTCCCTCCCCTGCCCCGCTCCGCCGGGAAGTTCGGCCGCTCTCTCTTCTCCATCTCCCAGCCGCGGCCTCTCACGCTCCCCGCAGCTGCGATGATAATGCGGAAAGTTGAACTGGCCCCATTACCGCGCGGCGATGGTTGCGGCGATAAGGGCGCGATAGCGGCGGCGATAGCGGCGGCTCGGTAGCCAATGGCTCAGCCGCTGCTGCCATTAACATTCCCCACCACGGCCGGGCTCGGAGCTGCCTATCTGCTCTCCATTTCCACTCCTCCGCTAGATAAGAATGGAAATACTGACTTCATAGCTCACTGATTAAAGTGTCTGGATTTCTTGATAATACACAGATAAATTATGTTTTTCAAAAAGAAGGTAGGGAAGGGAGTGCGAGGGGAGGGAAAAACCTCCAGTCCATTTTTTTTTCCCTTTCCCTTCCCTCTTTCTGGCCGTGCCCTGGGAGTTGGGTTTTTGCTGCTCTGAAATGCCCTTCCCAGCAGGAAAGCAGAGCCCTGTGAGGTGCCCTCAGGAGTGGGGGGACAAAGGATTTTTGGGAGGGATGCAGTCCAGTCAGGTCCCTGTGCTGGGATGGAGATGCTGTTCCTGCAGCATGGGCTTTGCCAGGATGCTGGTGGTGGCTGGGACATTGAGATGTGGGATCTGTCCCCAGGCTGGCAGCACCCAGGGGTGCTCAGGAAGCATCTCCATGTCTCCATCTGCCTCTGCTGCAGGATGCTGCCCTGGGTACTTTGGAGCAGCCCCATCCACCCTCATCTCCTTGGCTTTCCTCACTCATCACCCCCACTGGAGCAAACAGAGCTTCCAGACTTCTTGGTTTTGGAAAAGGTATCGACCACGAGCCTCTGAGTTTGTTTCATCTAAATATAAAACTAAAGAGCGAACAGTATAAAGTTCATTTTTTAATGTGTTGCCCCATTCCAGTTGGGCTGCTCTCTTTATTTTTTTTAGGGGAACTGTGATAAAAAGCAGAGATAAAGCCAGGACTGTTTTGTGTAGGAGTCTGTATCTGTGTTATCTATCTCCCTTTTTCACTCTCCGAGCAGCTCTGTTGTTTTTCGCTCTTATCTCGCTCCACCAAAATGCCAAGAACAGGAAAAAAAAAAAAATTAGAAAAAAGAGAGAGAGAGAGAGGCAGCACAGGCACGTTTGCATGGAGAGAACTCTGTGTCCACAGAGCTGGGCAGGAGGAGGGAGTTGGAGTTGGAGGGATGGGGTGCTGGGGAGGCAGGGAGGGATTTTGGGAGCAGTGCTGTCCCAGGGATCTCCAGGTGCCAGGCTCGGTGCCAGCTGCTCCTGGCTGTGCCCTCTGAGGGTCCTTCCTGCCCCTGGAGCCCCCACGGCTCCTAATCATGGCCCTGGGAGCTGGGGTTGGGCATCCTGAGGGACTGGGAGCAGCAGGGACATCCCTGCTGCTGTCCCCATCCTTGTCCCCGTCGCTCTGGCCTCAGAGCTGTCACAGACTGCAGGGCTTGGGCTGGACACTGAAAACCATCCCTGCTCCCTTTCCATCACTTTTGGGAGCAGGATGGGCCTGGCAGGACCTGGAGCAGCTTCCCACAGGAAGGAGGAGGCTCCAGCTGGGTTCTCCAGGGTAATTTGTCGCTGGATTAGCCCAGAGCTTGACCTGTGTCCTCGCTGCCACTGGTATTGATGTGCTGCCCGAGCATCCCCACCCCCAGCCAGGCTGGAATGCCTTTACTCCAGGTGGGACAAGAGGGATCCCAGTGAGGGGCTCTCCCCCAGTTCTGCCCTTTGGCAGGGAGCAGGGCTGGCTGCTTGGAGCCCCATCCTCAGGGGTGGAATTTGGGAATCTCTTTCCCACGTTGGTGCGTGTCAGCGCTCACACCCTGCATCACCAAGCTGCTCCAGGACGGGGTTTGGGTGCAGACAGCTCCAGTCTCCATCCCAGTAAGGGCAGCTCCTCCTCTCCCAGTCTCCCAGCTGCCTCAGTTTCCCTGCTGAGCTCTGGGCAGGCTCCGTGCTCCCCCTTCAGCGCATCCCTTCTCCTCACCCCATCCATCTGCTGCGCTCCTTCCCCTCTCTCCGAATCCATCAGGCCCTTATCGACCCCATCTGAAGCCTAAAGTCACTGCATTGTCATTGTCCCGGGCTCCCTGCCTGCCTGATCCGTCCCCGGGGGGCTGGAGCCCCAATCTCCCGGGATCTCCGGGCGCTCTATCGGCCCCATCGCAGCCGGGCCGGCGCTGGCGCCGCTCGCTGCTGATAAAGTTTCAGAGTTCAGGCAGTGATGAATGTTCAGTAACTGCACCCGCCCGGGCTTGGCAGCAGCAGCTCCGGCTGAAACCAATCCCTCTCCTATCAGCAGCGCTGCTTTTTCTCAGGCTCGGCCTCTCCCGCTCCTGCCCTTGCCCGGGGGCTCCCCCGGGGCAGCCAGCGCCCGGGGATGCTCCACTCCAGCCTGGTTTGGGGTTTGGGTGGGCTGGGTTGGCAAGGAGCTTAAAGTTCACCCGGGTGCAGGGCAGGGACCTTCACCTGACCAGGATGGGGTGGTTGGGACAGAGCAGCTCTGCATCCCATCCCAATTTCCCTTCCCACCCCAATTTCCCTTCCCATCCCAATTTTCCTTACTTCCCACCCCAATTTCCCATCCCATCCCCCATTTCCCATCCCATCCCAATTTCCCATCCTTCCCATCCCAATTTCCCTTCCTTCCCATCCCAATTTCCCTTCCTTCCCATCCCAATTTTCCCTTCCCATCCCATTTTCCCATCCCATCCCATTTTCCCATCCCATCCCATTTTCTCCCATCCCATCCCATTTTCCCATCCCATCCCATTTTCCCATCCCATTTTCCCATCCCATTTTCCCATCCCATTTTCCCATCCCATTATCCCATCCCATTGTCCCATCCCATTATCCCATCCCATTTCCTCCTCCATCCCATCCCTATCCCCATCCCATTATCCCTTCCCATCCCATTGTCCATCCATCCCATCCCATTTCCCATCCCATCCCATCCATTTTATCCCATCATCCTTATCCCATTATCATCCATTATCCCATCCCATTATCCCATCCCATTATCCCATCCCATTTCCATCCCATCCCTTTTCCCATCCCATCATGAGAAATCCCAGCCTTCCCAACACTTTCCTTTCCCACTCTTCCCACCTCTTCATTCCCCTCCTGCAAAAATTAGTATATTATAAATGTAATTATTATAAATTTATCAATTCCTGTCCCATGAACGATGGCAGCTCGTGCCCCACCATCTCTGTTCCCTCCTGGTATAAATTAGGCCTAATAGATTATAAATGTGATAATATTAATCATTATAGAACCCCTCATGAGGAGCTGGAGCATCTCCCCATCAAGTATTACAGCATCACCCAGCACCTCTATCCCCTGTTCCCCTCCTGGATAAATTAGGCCTAAATACAAAAATGTAATAAGTCTATAAATTTATGAGTTATTATAAATATCCCCCATCAGTAATCCCAGCATCCCTACCACCTCCTGGACAAAGCAGTAATAATTTAATCCCAAATCATGATTTATACATTATAAATCCTCCTGTTGGACCTTCCAATTGTCCAACCATACTTTCTTTTCCTTGCCCTTCTCTCAGGGCACCACAGGCAGGCTCAGGGTGAGTTTTATCTGGAGGTGATGGAGAAGGGCCCCAAATTTGAGATAAATCCCGCTGGGGCCAGCCCCAGCTGCTATCAGCTCCATGCACTGGGCTGATCTCTCATGGGGAGATACCCATGGGAAGAGCCTGGGATGCTGCAGATATGGGACAGGGCTGATTTCTGCTCAGAAAAGTCCATTTTCCTCCCAGACAATTCCAGACTGTTGGAATTTAGTGCAGCATCACCGAGGGGAGGTGTATTGTATGAAATTTTTTCCCAGCTTGGCATTCCCAATCCGCAGGAAAGGGACCTGGGAGCAGCCGAGGTCGTTGGTAAAACAAACATTGGAATTGGGTGAGAAGAGAGGGCGGGTGGCCCATCAGATACCATCAGGGGTTTGCACTTCTCTGGGTGTTTCTGGCACTGCTCAGCCCCTGGGGAATCCCGGGGTGCTCCAGATCCCACCACACCCCCGGGCTGCCTGTGCTGCAGGAGCATCTTTCCCTGCAGCCCTTTGCTCTTGGCTCCATAATTTGGGGGGGAAAGGGGTGATTTAGGGGCAGGGAGGAAGCGATGCCTGAGTGGAATTCCCACATTTCCAGCGTGAGGTGATGGAGGAGCACCCTGGTGGTGTTTTGTGCATGCCAAAACCTGGTTTGCAGCCTGCTTTTGGGTTGGTTTTCATCATCATCATTATTATTATTATTAATTGTGGTTTTTGAATTGCAAGAGGATGGGATGAGGAGGAGCTGGAAGGAGGAGAAGGGATCCTCCATTTGTTGCCTGCCTGCTGGAGCTGGAATATCCCCCAGGATGCCCTGGCAGTGCTGGGATGTCCCCACTGTCCCCCCAGTGACACCCAGGGCCAAGGCTGAGCTTTGAGGTGCCTTTAGGATGGGAGGGCTCCAGGCTCTGTCCCTTATTCCCTGGCTCCTGGAGCTTTCCTTGGACTCATCCCCTGCCCAATGGGATTTGGAGGAATTTTTATTTTTAGAAATGAGGATGGAGGATTCCCAGAAGGGTTTGGCTTGGAAGGACCTTAAAGCTCATCTCCTTCCTCCCCCTCCACGGGCAGGGACACATTCCTTTCAGCCCAGGTTGCTCCCAGCCCCATCCAACCTGGCCTTGAACGCATCCAGAGATGGGAATTGGAAGGAGCTGGATGGGAAATTTTTATTTAAATCTGTATTTAAAAATAAACACTTGGGGCTGACGGCAGCGCCGCGCGCCAGCCGGCGAGGGCAGGTTGCCACCAGCCTGCACGTGTTCCCAGCCCAGGACCTGCTTCCCACCATGGGAACTCCTCCTCCTCCTCCTCTTCCTCCTCCTCCTCCCTGCTCCAGAGCCGGTGGGAAAGTCTGTGGCTGTTGCTATTTTCTATCTGTTATCAAAGGCCTCTTATCACTTTGCTCTTGTCTCCGTGCCGGCTCTCCGAGCGCCCAGGGTCTCGCTCTTGGCAGCCTGGAAAACTCCCCCCCCAACTCCTCTTGATTCCCTATATTCTTCTGCCTTTTATTTAATTTACCAGCCAAGCACAAAGAATCAAGAAAAGCTTTATTGTTCCTGGGAGAACCTTAATTGGAGAGCAGTGATCAAATCATTACCTGGGTTTCCCTGGGAATGCCGACCCTCAGCCCAGCCCTGGTGACATCGGGCACGTTGCCTCAGCTTCCTGCAAGTTTTTAGACTCACTGTCTTTCTTTTTTTTTCTTTGGAGGGAAAAAAAGAAGAAAAAAAGAAAAAAAGAAAAAATCCTTGCTCGTTATCAATAAGAAAAAAAGGAGGGAGGGAGAAGAGTTAATCGTCGAAGCGGAGTATCTTGGAAGGGAACGTTTTTTGGCTCTTCCCCTCTCTGTAAAACCAGCCTCAGTAATTCAGTTTTAAAGCATGAAAAAAGGGAGTTGATGAAATTCCGCTATCAGCACTGAACCAATATGCAAAATATCTCGCCGAGAATCAAATAGCTATTATGTTTTCATTTCCATTTCAGCGTATTTGCTTAATGAAGAATAGACAGATCAGGCCAGCCGAGGGAGGCTGTGTGCGGTGATAACTGTGCAGGGCTCCCAGCAATCCTGGCCCAGTGACGCTCCTCTCCTGCTCTCAGCTCCCTCTCCCTCACTTGCCTTTTTTTTTTTCCTCCTTTTTTCCCTTTTTTTTCTTTTTTTTTTTTTTCCCAGTGGTTCGTTTAACCCGTGCAGCAGGGAGTGCTGGGGGTTGGGATGCATCCCAAGACAATTTTGGGGTGCTGGTGGCCACCCAGCCTCCCCATGGTCCCCAAACCTCTGGTTTTACATGCTTGGATTTGTCTGGAGCATCCCCATCTCCCTTGGGAGTGCTTGCAGTGTTTTGGGGTGGGACTGTGTGAGATGACTGCAGGATGCTGTTGGCCACCAAGCATCCCCATACCAGGTTTGACATGTTTGGATTTATCTGGAGCATCCTCACCTTTCCCATGGCTGGGCCTCAGTGTTTTAGGGTGGGGTGTGGGTGGTCCCAGGATGCATCCAGGGATCACAGTGACAAGATTCTGGGATTGTTGGCTCCCCATCCCCCCTGCTGGGGTACCCAAACCCCAGCTGGATTTACAGGGAGCATCCCCATCTCCTTCCTGCTTGGGGTGGATATTTCAGGGTGGCACCTGGGTCATGCCAGGATGCACCCAGGGACCCCAGAGCTGTGCTGCTGGGATGCTTTTGGCCACCCTGTAGGAACTTGGTGACACCACAGGACTCAAACCCCAGCTGGATTTATATGGGGCATCAGTTGGATTCATATGGGGCACCCAGTTGGATTTATATGGGGCATCCAATTGGATTCATGTGGGGCACCCAGTTGGATTATATGGGGCATTTGGTTGGATTCATATGGAGCATTTAGTTGGATTCATATGGGGCACCCAGCTAGATTCATATGGGGCACCTAGCTGGATTTATATGGGGCATTTGTTTGGATTTATATGGGGCATTTGGTTGGATTCATATGGAGCATTTAGTTGGATTCATATGGGGCACCCAGCTAGATTCATATGGGGCACCTAGCTGGATTTATATGGGGCATTTGTTTGGATTTATATGGGGCACCCAGTTGGATTCATATGGGGCATTTAGTTGGATTTGTTTAGGGCACCCAGCTGGATTTATATGGGGCACCCAGTTGGATTCATATGGGGCATTTAGTAGGATTTATTTGGGGCATTTAGTTGGATTTATTTAGGGCACCCAGTTGGATTTATATGGGGTATTTAGTTGGATTTATATGGGGCATCCCCATTTCCCTCCTGCCTGGGGATGGGTATTTTGGGCTGGGATATGGGATACATCCAGGGATCATGGGTGGGATGGATGCTCCTGGCTGCCCATCATCCCTGTAGGACACCACAGGACTCAAACCCCAGCTGGATTTATATGGGGCATTTGTTTGGATTTATATGGGGCATTTAGTTGGATTTATATGGGGCATTTAGTTGGATTTATATGAGGGTATTTAGTTGGATTTATATGGGGCATTTAGTTGGATTTATATGGGGTATTTAGTTGGATTTCTATGGGGCATTTGTTTGGATTCATATGGGGCATTTAGTTGGATTTATATGGGGCATCCCCATTTCCCTCCTGCCTGGGGATGGGTATTTTGGGCTGGGATATGGGATACATCCAGGGATCGTGGGTGGGATGGATGCTCCTGGCTGCCCATCCTCCCTGCAGGCCACAACGCTGTGGTACCCAAAGCCACCCCCTCCTCCTCCCGCTGCTCCCAGCAGGATGTGGGTGGTCTCAGCCCCCTCGGGTGGGTGCCAGGTTCCCTCCTGGTCCCACCCATCCCTTCCCAGCCCCTTCCACCCCTCCCTGGGCCGGCTGGAGGTGCCAAACCCCGTTGCAGGCGAGCGTCGGGTTAACTTTATCAGAAGCCCAAGAGCCGTGAAGGCGTGAAGGAAGAAATTAGCCTAACAATGTTTCATTTACAGCGGGAGAAACGATTTGTTAGCTGGCGATTGTTTCTGAATATTATCAGAGCCTTTTTAATTGTGCTGGAACTGAAATTAGCAGAATTAGAATAAATTGCCTTCCCTTCTCCGGCAGCCTCTTTATTCACGCTCATTGTTGTGTGCTTTGTATAGATTATGGGCTCTTTGTTCTGCTGCTGTAAATATACATGCCTGGAGTCACAGTGAGCAGCTGAGGTCTGCAGACGGGCTGGCCCTGCTCTGATCCCCCCCTGGTCCCCCCAGTCCTGTGCCTAGCTGGGGCAGGGCAGCCCTGGTGGCATCGTGTGGTGCCAGCCACGTGTGCCACCGCTGCTTGGGGGATGTGCATCGCCATGGAAACGGCCAGGAGGGGTGGCAGGGCTGGGGGTGTCCCCCATGTGCACGCTGTTTGTCCCCTGGGTCCCCCCTGCAGGGTCATCCCCATGTGCTCTGTCAGGTAAGGGGTGGTGGGGACATTTCTGAGGGTCCTTTTTGGGACAGGTGATGCCACCTCTGTGTGCACAGCACCCCTCTTGCTGCCAGTGCCTCAGGGAGCACCTGGAGCAAGACATGGCCACCTGTGCAAGGGCACAGTGTAGCCCAGGCATGGCTGGGCAGGGCTTTCCCTTCCTTCCCTGTGTGGGATTTCCTCCTGGTTTCCCAGCTGGGAAAAACCATTTCCCTCTGGCTGTGCCCCCCTGAGCGCCCTGTCTGTGCTCCCACAGGTTCCCTGGCAGCCATGGAGGAAGGTGAGGACGCCCCAGTGGGGGACAGGAGCCCCTCGGAGAGGGACGGGGCCGCCTCGGACTGCGAGGGCTCGGCCGAGCGCGACTCCTGCAGCCCCCCCGGCAGTGAAGGTGAGCCCTGGGGCTGTCCCTGCTGTCCCCTCCCCACGGGGACGGGCTCTGCCAGCACAGCGACCTGCTGGGCATTGTCTCTGCTGGTGCTGGTTAGCCCAGGAAGCAGCCTGGCCACCCCTCGGGGCTGGTGGGCTAGTGACACCCCCGTGTCCCTGGGGAGTTCCATCCTCTGGGCAGCTGGTGGCAGGACACCCTGCTGCAAAGTTCTGTCCCTTGGGCTGTAGAGGGACAGAATTGGGGTGTAGAGTGACGGAATTGGGGTGTAGAGGGACAGAATTTGGGGTTAAAGTGCCTCTTCCCAAGGATTTAAAGTGACCCTTTGGGATATAAAGTGACCCCTTAGGTGCAGAATGACCCCTTAGGTGCAGAATGACCCCTTAGGTGCAGAATGACCTTTCCCCCCACCTTGGGGTGCAAAGTCTGGTTCCCTTAGGGTGCAGTGTCCCACCCCAGGGGTGCAGAGTGACCTCCCGGGGTGCAAAGTCACATCCTCTGCCATACAAAGTTCCTCTCCCTGCCCACGATCCAAGTCACGTCCCTTGGGGTGCAAAGTTCCCCCGGCCGGGGGAGCAAAGTCACGTCCCTTTGGTGGCTTTGCTGCCCCCCCCGGGTGCCAGGCAGCCCCAGAGGTGGCCCTGGCTGTGCCGTGGGTGGGCTGGGGGCGCAGGGCCCGCCAGGCTGCCGCCGTGCCGGGCCGTGCCGCGCCCCGCGGGCGGCTGCGGCTCAGGGCCGGGCTGCAACAGCCCCAGATATCCTTCAAGTTCCTTCCTGTGGAGGTGGGGGCAAATCCCAACCAGTTAATGTTTGCTGTGCCCTTTGAGATAACCGCGCCGGGGCAAGGCTCACCCAGCTGCAGCCGCGGCGCCCGGCGAGCCCCGGTGCTGCATCTGGGGAAAAGTGTCCCCAAAACTGGCACAGCCAGGGCACGGGGCAGAGGGAGCCACTGCTGGGGCAGGGGAGGACCCTGGGATCCCGAGAGTTGGGACAGGGGAGGGATCCCGAGAGTTGGGACAGGGGAGGGATCCCGAGAGTTGGGGCAGGAAGGGATCCTGATAGTCGAGATAGGGAAGGGACACAAATAGGGACAGTCAGGGAGCCCAACTCTTGGGGCAGTGGAGGACCCTGAGAGTTGGGACAGGAAGGGATCCTGATAGTCGAGGTAGGGAATAGCTGGGACAGTCAGGGAACCCAATTTTGGAGGCAGGGGAGGGACCCTGAGAGCTGAGGTAGAGAAGGGATCCTGAGAGTTGGGATAGGGGAGGGATAGAGAGACAGGGATGGGACACAAATAGCTGGGACAGTCTCAACTTTTGGGGCAGGGAAGGGACCCTGATAGCCCCAACAGATGAGGCAGGGAGAGATCCTAATAGCCAGGACAGAGCAGGGACATAGATAATGAGGACAAGGAAGTGATCCCTGTATTTGAGCCCAGGAACCCCAGTTGGGGCAGGGAGTGGACCCTCATAGCTGGAGCAAGGAGAGACCCCAATTTCAGAGAAAAGACCCCAACAGCCAGAGCAGGCAAGGGATCCTACAGCAAAGCAGGGAAGCGAGCCTGATAATTGAAACAGGGAGGGAACCTGATAAGTGCGGCAGGGAAGGGACCCCACTATCTGAGTCAGGGAGGTCTCCCAGGCAAACTTTGCTCTGTGGCGGAGAAGTGAGGGCTGTTATCTGATGGGGCAGGCGGGCTGGGGGCGAGGAGCCGGAGCTGCACCTGGCACTGGCCTGCCTCGATAACGAGGCGATAGCAGAGATAAGGCCCAGCAGCAATAACGGCCACTAAAGCTTTCAGCGCCACGGATAAAAATCGATACGCCAGGCACTTTGATTTATAGCCAAAAATAATAGGACTTTTATACCCGGTGATTGATTTATTTGATGTTAATCACGGCGCTTATCACCTGTATTAATAATGGGCCCGGGCGGTGACGTCACGGCGGTGGCGCCGATCGATTGGGCTCCGCTCTGGATCCGCCCGGGACGCCAAGGCAAACATGTACTTTGGGCACTAATCTGCCACACTGTCATATGCAGATTGGCCCTTATCAGCCCATCTCCAGCAGCAGTTAATGCAGAAAATAATTTGTTATCAAGTTGCTGTGAGTAGGCCGCAGATGGAGCCGTGAGGGGAGCGGGGTGTGGTGAGGGCCGTGCCCGGGGTGTGGGGTGGGTTTGTGGGGTGTTCACAAGGGAGACTGGGGGGGGTTTGGGCACCCTGTGCACATCGTGGAATGCTGCCTCTGGAATTCCCTGCTGCAGAGTCCAGAGATGCTCTGGAGAGCCCCAAGGAGCCAGAGAAGCCAGGAGATGCTGGAGAAACCCCCCAGGAGCCAGACAGCTGGAATGGGCCTGGTGAGTCTGGCTGTGCGGGGCCATCCCTCTCCATGCCAGTGCCCTGGTGCAGCAGATTCTCCTCTTGCAAACAGCACTGGGAGCTGGGCAGGCTGCAAACCCCAGAATTCCTGCTGGAGGGGCTGGGTTGTGATCGCCGATGGTAAAACCAGGGATGTGGGAGCAGCAGGGATGCCATCCCCACAGCTGGCACCACAGCCCTGGCACTGGCAGGGTTTGGGCCCGTCCTGCGTCGCACCAGGCGCTTCACCAACATCCTGGCAACCACAAGAGCGACGCTGGGCTGGTTTGGTGATGGTTATCAAAACCCCAAGGAGCAAATTCAGCCTCTATCTCCCCCTGGTATCTCCATGCCAGGGCCCTGTGGGCACCCCCAGCCCTATCACCCACCATCTCCAAAGCCACAGGGTTACAGATGTGTGCACAGGGAGCTCTGGAGGTCACCCAGCCCGGGGCAGGGACACCTGGAGGTGACACAGGGACACATCCAGAGACTGGGATTGGAATGGCTCCAGACAGGGAGACCCCACGCCCTCCCAGGGCTCTGCCACCCTCCATGGGAAGTTCCTCCTCGTAATAAGGTCGAACTTCCCATGGTTTAGCTCGTGGCCATCACTCCTTGGCTGGAGCTGTGGGTTGTTCCGCTGGGAACAGCTCCTGCCAGGTGGGGATGGGACCCCCAAGGGTGAATGTGCCACATTCCACACCCTGTTGGTGCCTTGGGAAGTGGTGGCACCCTGCAGGACAGGGCAGGTCCTGCTGTGTCCCCAAGGCCAGCAGGCCGTGCTGCTGCAGGAGCCCTGGGAAGGGGCAGCTGGCAGCACACGTGCTGTGTCCTGCAGCTGCCCAGCTCCCCACGGGAGCAGGGCCCAGGGCAAGGGAAGCTCCTGCCGACCCCGCTGATATCCCAGCCCTTCCCGGCAGGAAGGAGCTGCGGGGCCACCCCTGCTCCTCCTTATCTGCTCCCAGCCCTTTGCCCCTGGGGCAGGGCAGCAGGGGACTGCCCCTCCAACCCCACAACCCCCTTATTCCCCATGGGCTCAGCACCCCAGCGATCCCAAACCCCCCAAAACCAGCTTGGCTGAGGCCGTGCCTCCCCTTCCCCTTCCCCCCCTCCCGCTCTGGGGCAGCGGGTTATTTGCATTCTTTATGTAAAAGAGATTTCATTATCGGGGCTGGCAGCCCATCTCTCTGCTAATTGCCGCCCTATTAATTTCGGCGCGGCCGGTCCGGCGATGCGGCGCCGATAGCGCCTTCCCCCGGCCCCAGCTGCTGCCAGAACCCCTATCAGGGGCTCTGCAGCCTCCCCCCTTATCAGCCAGGGAGCTGCCCAAAAGGGAAGCTGGGAGCAGCCTGAGCTCGCTGCTTTATCTGCCAGGATCCGCCGGGTGCCGGGGTGGGGTTTTTGGGGAGGGTTTTTTGGCGCCCTGAGGGAGGTTTGGGGGGTCACTGGGTCACCCCCACAGTGGGTTGGTGCTCCCAGAGGTCATCCTGCTGTTCCAGAGGGGATGTGGCCTGCCAGCACCTCGCCCTGGCCCCACCTGGCAGGAGGGAGAAGGAGGATTTTGGTTAATTTTTGAAAGGACCATGTTCCAGCTCCTCAGCTGGAAGTTGGAATGCTGAGCTTGGGACCCTTCATTCGGGGTGCTGGGACACCCTGGCTCTGTTCTGCTTCCCAATGGGGTCGTGGGATGGAGCATGGCCATGCTTTGTGCTCCCTCCATCCTCTGGCAGGGCTGGGGACAGGATGTCCATCCTTCCCAGATTCCCCCAAACCATCCCAAATTCCCCCAAACCCTTCCCCACATCCATGGCTCAGGTTTCCATCTTTCCCACTCGTTTTAGTTTGTTAAGGAGAAAGGAGAATTTCAGGAGCACCCACAGCCTCCAGGGCTGTCCCATCCCTCCCCATCCCTGCCTGGCCAACCTCAGCAATTCCAGCCACTTTTCCAGAAGGATAAGGTGAAAATCTCTGGTAGATTTCACATGGAGCTGGGGCAGGAATGCAGCAGAGGAGAGCCCTGCTCAAGTTCATGATGAACCAGCAGAGAATTCCCACTGGGAGCTGCCAGGAGGCTGCAGCCCCTGGGGATCCTGGATTCTTGCTTTTCCACCTGGTGGGATGAAGCTTTTTGCTTTTTGTCCTTGTGGGAACAACCACAGGCAGGGACAGGATTGGAGGTGACCAGCCCAGGGTGGCTTTTGGGTTATCCCACCCAGCCTTGGGAATTCCCAGGGAATTCTTCACCCCCTTCCCAACATCAGCACTGCTGTTTGCAGCTCCACCTTGCTGAACCCCAACTCCTGCTGTCTTGCCTGTTTGAGCTTTATTCAATTAATTATTAATTATTGAATGTTCATTTAATATTTCCTCTGGGTGGTAATGATGGCTCTGGGTTGATTTCAGACCTCAGGCTCCTCTCCCAGTCCCCCAAACCCATCCTCACCCACCATCCTCCATATCAGGATGGCACAGAGCAACTCCTCATTTTTTTTTTAGTGCATCTAATTAAAACTCTCAAGTCCTTTTTTTTTTTTCCCCTTTTCCTCCCAGCTCCCCCTTCCCTCGTGCTCCTGCTCCCTTTCAGTTGTGTTTATCTCCCTCTTCAATAATCTCTGGCTGCCCAGAGTTTGTCTGGAAACCTCAAGGTTCATTATCGGGGTGAGCAGGGCACAATGGGGGGGACAGCTCGTCCTGGGGGGGGGACACAGCCCCCACCACATCTGCCCCATCCCTCCCCCTCCACCCTGGTATGTGTGGGTGGGAAAAATTATTCCAGCTATTCTGTTTTATCGCTGGGAGCAGAGCAGCAGAGAGTTGTGCTTGTGGGGGATGGTTGGGGGTGGGGGGAGCTGGGATTCAGGGAATTGGCACCCCCAGCATCCCAAATCAGGGGGTGCCCAGCACCCTGAAATCCTCCCCCTGCCCTGGTGTGTGTCCAGCAAATCCTCCTGCCACAGGCAGCGGGGTGGGGACGGTGCCAGCAGTGATGGGGACACCTGTCCTGGATTTGGGACATGGCAGAGCAGCTGTCCCTGCTGGGGGATGTCCCCAAGTGTCACCCCAAGTCTGGGGTCACTGCAGGGTGGAGGGGACAGTTTGGGGACACTGATATGGGAAGGGATGCTCTGACTGGTCTGGGGATGTTGCTGAGTGGAAGGATGATCAGACTGGTTTGGGGACAGGGACAGTGGAGGGATGCTCAGGGATTTTGGGGACAGGGACAGTGGAGGGATGCTCAGGTTCCCATTTCCCCTGGGCAAGGAGAGCCGTGTCTTGCATTTTTGTGCTGAGAGTCCTTCTGCTGCCAGGCTGGTGCTGATTGACAGCTGCCAATCACTCACCTCGCTGCTCTGCCCTGCCTGGATCTGAGAACTGGTGAGGATTTGTGGCTTGGACCCCCCTCTCCCATCTGGGTGCCCCTGTGGGGCTGTGGCAGGGTCCCCCCTGCTGTCCCCTCCCCTTTCCGGACAGGATATCTTCCCTCTGCATCAGCTCCGGGGGCCCCTGTGCTCCCCCTGCTCCCCTTCTCCGGCTTCCTGCCCCCCCAGTGCCCTCTGCCCACTGCCAGGGGTCCCAGCAGCCCCAGCAGAGGGGACAGGGTGTCCCTGGCACAAGGGTCGCACCACCCTGGGGAAGCCAGGATGTTTTTCCTCCTTCCCATCCTTCCTGAGTGCTTTCTGGTGGTTTTCCCAGTGTTTATTCCTGTGTGTGTTTCCTGGTTGTCCCAGGGGAACAGGGATGGCAGCACCTCAGGCATGGAAACCTCTTGGGATGGGGTCCATGAGTGGGGGCAGCAGGGACAGGGCACAGAGGTCCTGGCAGCCCCAGCAAAGCCAGGAAGTTTTCCTGCTTCCCGTCCTCCCTGAGCCTTTTATTTCTGATCTTATTCCCAGCGTTTCTATGCACATCCCTGCAGGCACAGGTCCCACTGATTTCCTGGGATGGCACCCGTGGGGATGGGGACCCTCTGGAGATGGGCAGGGTCTCCAGCCCCTCCCAGCCCCGGCACAGCAACACCCCAAAGGCAAATCCCGGGAATGCTTATCAGCCCATCCTGCTGGGGCAGGGCAGCCTGGCTGCCAGCTGTGCCGCACAGCTGGCCAGCGGGAGCTGCCCCTCGTGGGCTGCAGCCCCTCCCTGCCGTGTGCCCGGTGCAGCCCCCGGGGCCGGGTGGTGCCCGCGGGGCAGGGCTCAGCTCTCCATTATCCGGGGGCAGGGTTCAGCCTGATAACGAGTCGCTTTTGGACTCGGGCAGCAAACAATCAATAAGTGGCGAGCGATGGGCAGGGGAGATAAAGGCAGAAATCCCCCCTTGGCTTTTCCCCAGCACCCAAACCGGGGGGAGCTCTGCCACAGCCAGCCCCTCTCCAGCCCAGGCTGAGCCCAGCAAGGCTCGATTTAAACCCTCCTCACTCCTTTGTCGTGCCCAAGGCTGCCCTGATTACTGGAGCACCCGGGACGGCAAAGCCGGGATAATCTCCTTAGCCCCTTTGGAGAGATTTCCCTTTGTGAGCGGAGGTGAAGAGTGGAGATGCTGCGTGTTCACAGCTTAAGACTCTTCCCAATCTGCTCCCTCCATCTTATCGGAGCGCTGCCATCACATCATTGCACTAGTTGAGTTGTCAGGATTTATTCCTTCCGCCCGCGCTCGCCGCGGCTAAAAACAGCAGCTGGGGCTGCCAGGGGGAACTGGGGGGAACTGGGGGGAACTGGGGCTTCTCCAGCTCGGATTTCCTCAGGTAGGAGCAGCAGAGCCATGGGAGGTTGGGTGCTCATTGTTGGATCCCATCATCCATCCATCCATCCATCCATCCATCCCATCATCCATCCATCCATCATCCATCCATCCCATCATCCATCCATCCATCATCCATCCATCATCCATCCATCCATTTATCCATCCATCCATCCATCCATCCATCCATCATCCATCCATCCATCCATCCATCCATCCATCCATCCATCCATCCCCATTTCCCAATCTCTCCATCCATCCATCCATCCATCCATCCATCCATCCATCCATCCATCCCCATTTCCCAATCTCTCCATCCATCCATCCATCCATCCATCCATCCATCCATCCATCCATCCATCCATCCATCCATCCCCATTTCCCAATCTCTCCATCCATCCATCCATCCATCCATCCATCCATCATCCACCCATCCCCGTTTCCCAGTCTCTCCCTCCCCAGGGCTGGTGCTGGTGCCAGATCTGGCTCCTGGCCCCCAGGCTGGCACAGGTTGCTGAATTTTATCAGAGCAAGGCGGCTGATCCCGGGATGTGATCCCATGACACACTGATAGCAGTATTTATCCTGATAGTATCCAGGCAGCTGCAAACACTGCAGGGACCTCCGAGCCTGGGTGCCCACTGAGGGGCAGAGCAGCTGCTTTGGGTGTGGCTCAAATCCTCTGGATGCAGCTGAGGCAAAGGGATGTGGGAACAGCTTGGGATGGGATGGGTGGGTTTGTCTGGGAACCCTCTGCCCTTCCCTCCCAGGGTTTGTGTCGCACCAGGCAGGTGCACCTGGCTCTCTGGGGCTTTTCCCTCCTTCCTCTTTCCCTTCTTTACTTCCTTCCTTCCTGCTGCTTTTCTCTGCACCCCAGAGCAAACAGGCCAGTCCCTGCCCAATTTGGTTAATGAGCTGGGAGATAAGCCCTGCTCCCCTGATAAGGAGGGACCGATGGCCAGGTGAGATAGCTGGGGGGAGTTCACCTGCCAGGGCATCCTCACAGCGAGTGCAGCTCTCAGACTTTGCCCCAGGACACCCCAGGGGCTGGCAGCAGCTCTTCCCAGCCTTGCAGGCAGTGGGATGTGGCTGCATCCCTGGTGGGATCACTCAGCTTGCTGGCTTTGGGTTTGTTCCCAATGTGGAACACTCAGCACCTCCCCATCATTTTCCTGTTCCCACTCAGCAGTGCTGTATGTTTAGCTGGGAAAAAAAAACCCAACCCAAACATCTTTTCCCTCCTTTTTTCCCTCGCTGTGGCTCTGGCAGCATCCCTGGCTGGCACAGGAGGCTGAGAGGAGCACGGAGGAGCTCTCAGCAGCACAGAGCAGGGGTTCAGCAGCCTTGCTGGGGCTCAGCACCCCGTTTTTGGGTGGGTGGAGGCCGTGGGGCATGGCAGGAACAGGGCTGGCTCCAGCAGCACTATTTTTGTCCCCCTGTCTGGAACGGTTTTCTCTTTATCAGCGCCTGCGTGTTTTCTCTGCTGGGGATTGATACACACAAGATGAAGTGCTCTGACATGGGAAGTGTCAGGCGAATGCTCTTATCTCAGAGACATGGTCTCCTGACCCAAAGGCTGCTGATTACCAGTGAGACAGGGAAGGGGGGGCACCCACAGGGGGCCGTGGCCGTTGGGCTCTGCTCCCCAAAAGCAGCTGGGATCTTGGGGGTGGCAGAGGCAGAGGGGAGGCAGCACTGCTGGGGCTCTCCTGGGGTTTAGGGCTGGATGCTGAGGCTGAGGGAGTGCAGCAGCCCAGCAGCCCTTTGGGAATCAGATGGGAAGGTGCTGGAAATGTGGGATGATGCCTCACTCAGCCCCGAGGTCACTCTGGTGGTCACTCTGCTCAGTTTGTGCCAGGGCAAGAAATCCCAACAGCTCCTCAAAGGCTTCATCCCTCCTCCTCCTCCTCCTCCTGCCTGTGCTGAGGTGGGGCTGATGAGGAAAGGGCAGGGGGATGCCAGGAATGTGGGGGATGCAGGGTGGGAGGATGCCAGGGATCCCATGCTGTGCTCACTCCCAAAACCCCTTTGCAGGGATGACATCCCAGCTAGAAACAGCTGGGATCTCCATGGATTTGGGAGCACTGAGGCTCCAAGGGCTCCCAGGGAACTGAGGCACAGCCCATCACCAGCACAGGGGGTGGAGGGTGGCAGGGACCAGCCTGGTGACCCCAAACCCCTCGGGGAGCCTGGGCACCATCCCAAACCTCGCAGAGGGGTTTTGCTGAGCTGGCAGCAGCTGCTCCCCCGGGATGTGCTCCAAGCAGTCCCCAGTGGCCCGGGGTGGCCGGAGGGGACCCGGTGGCACCTGGGTGATGGCAGGTGACACCTCCCAGTGGCTCACCTCAGCTCACCCCAGCGCCGGGAGGCTCCAGGTGTCAGCCCTGCTAATAAACACGTCAGATTTCAATCTCGCAGCCATGGGATCGCCTTCTCCTCCCCGCGCTCCCGGCTCCAAAGGCAATTTCGCCTTCAGCCAGCACAGCCTCCTCCTGCCCAGGGCACCAGCAGCGCTGCATCTCCCCGGGGGGCTCTGGGGGCTCTTTGTCCTGCAGTTCTGGGGTGGGGGAGATCCCACTCTGCTCGGTTTTTGGGGGCAGCAGCCAGCGAGGGGCAGGCAGCGCATCCATCTGAGTATTGGTTACCTGCCATCTTATCTGCGCTCCCAAAGACAAAGGCACAGTTAAAACATTTTCGAGCAGCCTTCATAGCGTATTCACATGTTATCTACCCCATTAAACCAGAGCCTTATCAGATAATCAAAGCCATTAAGCCCTGAAGCTGCTGCGACTTTGGGTGCGGGGATGGGAAACGCTCCTTCCTCTGCTGTGCCGGGTCTGGACCCCCCGGGCTGTGCCGGGACCCCCGGGAAGGGGATGGATCCCCCTGGGACCCTTGGGAAGGGGATGGATCCCCTTAGGACCCCGAGAATGGGATGGATCCCTCCTCAGGACCGCCGGGAAGGGGATGGATCATCCCTGGGACCCTTGGAAGGGGATGGATTCCCCCCTCAGGACCCTCGGAAGGGGATGGATCCACCCTCAGGATCCTCGGGAAGGGGATGGGTCATCCCTGGGACCCCAAGGAATGGGATGGATTTCCCTCAGGACCCCCGGAAAGGGGATGGATCCTCCCTGGGACCCCGGGAAGGGGATGGATTTTCCCTGGGAAGGGGATGGATCCCCTTGGGACCCCCGGGGAAGGGGATGGATCCCCCCTCGTGCACCCAGCTGGGTCCCCACACCCCCCAGGATTCGGGGTGCCGCAGCTCCGGGGGTTTTTTGGGGCGCATCCCACTGATGCTGGGCGTGTCTCCCCGCAGACGAGCTGGCTCTGGAGGTGCAGGATGGGCAGAGACAGCTGAGGACCCGCAGGAGCCTCCCCGAGGGCTTCTCCTGGGGCCCCTTCCAGGGCAGCATCCACAGCGAGCCGGCATCGCCCGGGCACGGCGACACGGTAAGGAGCGCCCCGAGGGCACACACAGATCCTTTGGGAAGAGCAGCCCCTGCTTGAGCTGCTCCTGCTTGGAGTGCCCAAGGGTTCCCCTGCAGCCCAGAGCGTTGCCAAGGCAGGGGACAGGATGGTGCCATCCCCTCTGCCAGGCTGCCTTGGTGGCACCTGTCTGCCCACTGGATCTGGATTCCCCGGGTTTGCTGCCTGGGGACTCCGGGTGTGCCTGGAAAGCACCAGCAGCACTGGGGAAGGGGCAGGAGAGGAGCACTGGGGGGTTGGTGGCTGTTGGTGGCCCTTGGTGCCATCACTGGCAGGGAGCAGCAGAGGGACAGACGTGTCCACGAGTGTCACTCTGGCTGGTTTTGGGCTCTGGATCCTCCATCCCAGCCACATCCTTCCCTCCACATCCCCCGAGCTGCACACAGGCAGCTGCAGCCCAGGATCCTCAAGCCCTGGCTCCATCCCCACCTCTTCCTCCTCCTCCTCCCTCCTCTCTCCTTTGCTCTTTTTTTTTCTCTTTTTTTTAAGCTCAGGCCCGTTTATCTTTGCTGAATTAAATCCTTGATTAACCCTTATCTGCCCAGTTTGGCTCCCTATCTCCTGCTTGGCGCCGTGTGTCCAGACACCCGGTACAGGATGATTGATTTCCCCAAGATATGCTCAGCTTTTTTCTGATACTTCATTTATTGTCTAAATATTTTTGCTCCCATTTCAGCAGCTCCCTTATCGAGCCAGGCTGATGATTCCCAGCCCTGCTCTCCTCTGCCACTCTCCTCCCTCCCTATCTCTGCTCAGGGAAGGGAGGAAGGAATTGCAGCCCCATCCCTGATAGGGGCTGTCACCCTCAGGTCCCTTCCTCTGTGTTCCTGGGGTGGTGGGGGGGCGTGCAGGGGGTGTCCCCCAAACCCTGCCTGGCTCTGCTCTTCATCTCCATGTGGGAGATGATCCCAGCTTGGGATTTTAGTGAGGAGCATCATGTGTCCCCATGCTGCTGATGGAGGAGGAGGGAAAAGAGGAGGAGATCTGCCTGATCCCACAGAGCTCCCCCAAAAAATCCTTGCTTGGGAGGGTGTGGGAACCCTGTGGGCCAGCTCAGGGGAGTGAAGCCCCTCTGGGGGTGTCGGTGGGTCCGTCAGGCCGGGCTCGGGGAGGGCAGGGATGCGCCCTCCCGGCGGATGCGGGGCAGATCGGGTTTCAGATCGGGTTTCCGATGGTTATCGGCGGCGTGGAGCCGAGACAGCGAGCCCTTTGTTCCGGGAGAACAAGGAAAGGCTTCAGTGCGGGGCTGGGGCCGCGGCGGGGAGCCGGGCTGGGCACCCCGGGGTGCTCCCGGGCAGGGCAGGCACCCCCTGCGTCGGGGGAGCCGAAACTCCAAAGGTTCTCCTCTCCCCGAGGGTGCTCTGGCACCAGCAGTGCCCATCCCTGTGCGCCGTGCCGGGGTCCCAAAGCCCCCAGCCCCATCTCCTGTGTGCACAGGGAGCTGTGGGAGTGCACACCTGTGCCAGTGTCACACCTGTGCCAGGGTGTCACACCTGTGTGTCACACCCCTGTGCCAGTGTCACACCTGTGCCAGGGTGTCACACCTGTGCCAGGGTGTCATACCTGTGCCAGTGTGTGTCACACCCGTGCCAGTGTCACACCTGTGTGTCACACCTGTGTGTCACACCTATGCCAGGGTGTCACACCTGTGTGTCACACATGTGCCAGGGTGTGTCACACCTGTGCCAGTGTCACACCTGTGTGTCACACATGTACCAGGGTGTGACAGCCCTGTGCCAGTGTCACACCTGTGCCAGTGTGTCCTATCTGTGTGCCAGTGTCACACCTGTGCCAGGGTGTCCTATCTGTGTGCCAGTGTGTCACACTTGTTTGTGAGAGTGTCACTCATGTGCCAGGGTGTCACACCCTGTGCCAGTGTGTCCCAGCCCTGTGCCAGTGTCACACCCATGTGCCAGTGTCACACATGTGCCAGTGTGTCCCAGCCCTGTGCCAGTGTCACACACATGTGCTGGGGTTTATCACGCTGCCAGCACTCGGCTCCTGGCACTGATAAGGCCCCAACTGGCTGCCACTGTCAGGCTGAGTTGGAGGGGTTGGAAATATTGGGATGGATAATTAGATTTCATATCGTTACTGCAGCAGCCATCGGAGGATCAGGGAGATTAATTTCCCCCTTGTGCTCATTAATATTCATTAGAATGCGGGGAGGCTGAGCAGGAGAGCTGTGACCCCCCTGGCAGCCCCTCAGTGTGACCCAGCTGGTTTTGGGGAGCACTGTGACCCCCTGGCAGCCCCTCAGTGTAACCCAGCTGGTTTGGGGAGCACTGAGACCCCCTGGCAGCCCCCTCAGTGTGACCCAGCTGGTTTTTGGGGAGCACTGAGACCCCCTGGCAGCCCCTCAGTGTGACCCCCAGCCTGGTTTTTGGGGAGAGCTGTGACCCCCTGGCAGCCCCCTCAGTGTGACCCCAGCCTGGTTTGGGGAGCACTGAGACCCCCTGGCAGCCCCCTCAGTGTGACCCAGCTGGTTTTGGGGAGCACTGAGACCCCTGGCAGCCCCCTCAGTGTGACCCCCAGCTGGTTTTGGGGAGCACTGTGACCCCCTGGCAGCCCCTCAGTGTGACCCAGCTGGTTTTGGGGAGCACTGTGACCCCCTGGCAGCCCCTCAGTGTGACCCCAGCCTGGTTTGGGGAGCACTGTGACCCCCTGGCAGCCCCCTCAGTGTGACCCAGCTGGTTTTGGGGAGCACTGTGACCCCTAGCCCCTGGCAGCCCCTCAGTGTGACCCCAGCTGGTTTTGGGGAGCACTGAGACCCCCTGGCAGCCCCCTCAGTGTGACCCAGCTGGTTTGGGGGAGCACTGAGACCCCCTGGCAGCCCCCTCAGTGTGACCCAGCTGGTTTGGGGAGCACTGAGACCCCCTGGCAGCCCCCTCAGTGTGACCCCAGCTGGTTTGGGAGAGCTGTGACCCCCTGGCAGCCCCTCAGTGTGACCCAGCTGGTTTTGGGGAGCACTGAGACCCCCGTGCTGACCCTGTCCCTGCCCCACAGAGCCCCCCTGTGACGCTGGTGCTGGGGGACGAGAGCTGCTGGCTGTCCCACCTGCCCCTGGTGCCCGCAGAGCCCGATGCCAACGCTGTCATCTACAGGAAGGGTTGGTACTGGGGGGACTGGGGGTGGGAGGGGAGGGACCCCCATCCATGTTCCCTGTCCCAGTGGCTGCTCCCCCTGTCCCACTGCTGGCTGTGCCTGGGCTTGTCCCTGTCCCAGCTTCCCCGGCTGGGCTGGGGAGGGTCCCAGCAGGGATGGGCACAGGGATTGGCACAGGGGTGGGTGCAGAGGTGGGTGTAAGGATGGATGGGTGCAGGGATGGGCACAGGGATGGGTGCAGGGATGGATGCAGGGATGGATGCAGGGCTGCACGCTAGGGATGTGGCAGGGATGTCGCAGAGATGCACACAGGGATGTTGCAGGGCTGGGCACTGGCTCTGCAGAGATGGGCACAGGGATGGATGTAAAGATGGGCACAAAGGTTCAGGGATGGGCATAAGGATTGGCACACGGGTGGGTGCAGAGGTGGGTGTAAGGATGGATGGGTGCAGGGATGGATGCAGGGATGGATGCAGGGATGGATGCAGGGCTGCACACTGGGATGTCGCAGGGCTGGGCACAGGGATGTTGCAGGGATGCACACTGGGATGTTTCAGGGATGGATGCAGGGTTGCACACTAGGATGTTGCAGAGATGGGCACAGGGATGGGCACAGGGATGGGCACAGGGATGGATGCAGGGATGGATGCAGGGATGTCACAGAGCCCTGAGCACTGGCTCCGTGCAGAGATGGGCACAGGGATGTCGCAGGGATGTCGCAGGGCTGGGCACAGGGATGTCGCAGAGCCCTGGGCACTGGCTCCGTGCAGAGATGGGCACAGGGATGGATGCAGGGATGCACACTGGGATGTCGCAGGGATGTCGCAGGGATGTCGCAGGGCTGCACACAGGGATGTCGCAGAGCCCTGGGCACTGGCTCCGTGCAGAGATGGGCACAGAGATGTCGCAGGGATGGATGCAGGGATGCACACTGGGATGCACACAGGGATGTCGCAGAGCCCTGGGCACTGGCCCCGCGCAGAGGTGGCACAAGCCGCGCGCGGCGCCGGGCGGGCTGTGCGGGGCTCAGCACGGGCACACACCGCCATCTCCAGGCCACGGCCGGGACGGAGCAGCGGCCGCTGCCGGGCCGCGGGGACAGGGCGGGGACAGAGGGGCCGGGCCGGGCGGGCGGCAGGACGGGAGCCGGCGCTCCCTGCTCGCTCACCGCTGCCCCCCTCTCCAGACGAAGCGCTGTGGTGCCGCACGACGCGCGCGCTGCGGGAGGACGAGCCCCTGAGCGCCTTGGTGGTGGCAGAGCCACCAGCTGTCCCCAAGCACGGGGTGAAAGCGGAGCCTGGAGAGTCCCCGTACCCGGCGGCGCTGCACTCGGACATCCAGCTGCTGCCACAGCAGGCCGGCATGGCCGCCATCCTGGCCACTGCTGTGGTCAACAGTGAGTCCGGGGACACGGGCAGGGACATGGGGAGGGACACATGGAGAGGGACACGCGGGGAGGGACACATGGAGAGGGACACAGAGAGGCACACAGAGGGAAGGACACACAGAGGGACACACAGGGAGGACACACGGGAAGGGACACACAGAGAGGGACACAGAGAGGCACACACAGTGACACACAGGGAGGCACACACAGCACCACAGCCCTGCCAGGGCTCCCCAGGCTGTCACCCAGGCCTGTCCCTGTCCCTTGCTCCCCACAGAGGACGTGTTCCCCTGCAAGGACTGCGGGATCTGGTACCGCAGCGAGCGCAACCTGCAGGCGCACCTGATGTATTACTGTGCCAGCCGGCAGAGCGCCGGCGCCGGCTCCCCGGCCCTGGAGGAGAAACCCAAGGAGACCTACCCCAACGAGAGGGTCTGCCCCTTCCCGCAGTGCAAGAAGAGCTGTCCCAGTGCCAGCTCCCTGGAGATCCACATGCGGAGCCACAGCGGTATGGCACGGCATGGCTTGGCACGGCATGGCTTGGCACGGCATGGCACCCCTCCTCTGGCGGCTCTGGGGTGGCAGCACGGTGACCACGGTGACCGTGGTGACCAGTTAGAGGAGGCTGAGCTGCTGGAGGGGCAGGGAGGGGGCAGGGCTGGATGGAGCACATTGCCCAGTGGGATGAGGCTCTCCCCAGCTGCGTCACTGGCTTGGCACAGCTCACGTGTATGTCTTCCCCCATCTCAGAGCTGGAGTTGGCACTGTGGGGTGGCCCTGTGGGTGTCCCCACAGTCCCTGTCCCCCTGCTCCTGAGTGCTGAGTGTCCGTCTGTCCTCAGGAGAGCGGCCGTTCGTCTGCCTGATCTGCCTGTCTGCCTTCACCACCAAAGCCAACTGTGAGCGGCACCTGAAGGTGCACACGGACACCCTGAACGGTGAGTGTCCCACCCACAGCCCTGGCAGGGGCCTGTCCTCCTGCCCTGCCCACTCAGCTTTGGTGCCTGTCCCCTCAGGTGTCTGCCACAGCTGTGGCTTCATCTCCACCACGAGGGACATCCTGTACAGCCACCTGGTGACCAACCACATGATCTGCCAGCCCGGCTCCAAGGGAGAGGTGTTCTCACCTGGATCAGCCCTTCCTGCTGCCAAACCCCTCGCTCCCGGTGAGCCCTGGGGCTGTGGCTGTGGGGGACACGGGATGGCATTGCCACCAGGGGATTGTGTGTCTGTGGTGGGAAGGGAGGTGGGGATGGTACAGTGTCACTGTGCCAGGATGTTGGGAATGGGGAACAGAGCAGGATTCCTGTGCCAGGGGTGTTGGGAACAGGACATGGCAAGCCAGGATGGGACAGGGACGGGGTGAGGATCCCTGCCCTGGGATGTCACAGGGACAGGAATGGCAGCACCACAGATTCAGTGACACCTGTGCCAGGGCTCCCAGTGACACCAGTGCTGCTCATCCCTGTGCCAGGGCTCTCGGTGACACCAGTGCTGCTCATCCCTGTGCCAGGGCTCTCAGTGACACCAGTGCTGCTCATCCCTGTGCCAGGGCTCCCGGTGACACCAGTGCTGATCTTCCCTGTGCCAGGGCTCCCGGTGACACCAGTGCTGATCTTCCCTGTGCCAGGGCTCCCAGTGACACCAGTGCTGCTCATCCCTGTGCCAGGGCTCTCAGTGACACCAGTGCTGCTCATCCCTGTGCCAGGGCTCTCGGTGACACCAGTGCTGATCATCCCTGTGCCAGGGCTCCCGGTGACACCAGTGCTGATCTTCCCTGTGCCAGGGCTCCCAGTGACACCAGTGCTGCTCATCCCTGTGCCAGGGCTCCCAGTGACACCAGTGCTGATCTTCCCTGTGCCAGGGCTCTCGGTGACACTGGTGCTGCTCATCCCTGTGCCAGGGCTCTCGGTGACACCAGTGCTGATCTTCCCTGTGCCAGGGCTATCAGTGACACTGGTGCTGCTCATCCCTGTGCCAGGGCTCCCAGTGACACCAGTGCTGCTCATCCCTGTGCCAGGGCTCCCAGTGACACCAGTGCTGATCTTCCCTGTGCCAGGGCTCTCGGTGACACGGTGCCCTCTGTCCCCCTGCAGGGCTGAGCCAGCCGAACAGCGCGTCCCTGCGGAAGTGCAGCCTGAGCGCGTTCCTGCCCGAGGCGCTGCCCGCCCTGCCGCAGCACGTGGTGCTGCCCGGCCCCGACACCGCCCCGGCACCGGCACCGGCACCGGCACCGCCCGCCTCGCCCCCCGACCCCAGAACCGGCAAACTCTCACCGCCAGCCCAGCCGCAGAACGGGGAAGGTCCTTCATCCTCCTCCTCCTCCTCGTCCGGCGAGCCCGTGCGCATCAAGGAGGAGCCGGCCGGCAGCCCGGGCAGCGAGGCAGAGGCGCCCAAGGGCGGGGAGGGGGCCGGCAGCCCCCAGCCCGGCTCCCGCACCTCGTCCCCCCGCAGCCTGGCCTCGGCCAAGGTGAAGTCGGAGCTGGCCAGCCCCACGCCGGGCTCCAGCCCCGTGCCCAGCGAGCCGGGGGCGGGCGCGGCGGGCGGCACCGTGTTCCTGCCGCAGTACGTGTTCGGCCACGAGGCCGCCGTGGTGCCGCAGGCGTCCGAGATCCTGGCCAAGATGTCGGAGCTGGTGCACAGCCGGCTGAAGCAGGGCCACGGCGGCGGCGCGGTGCCGCCCGCCATCTACGCGGGCGCGCCGGTGCCCAAGGGGGCCACCTGCTTCGAGTGCGAGATCACCTTCAACAACATCAACAACTACTACGTGCACAAGCGGCTGTACTGCTCCAGCCGGCACCTGGCCGAGGACAGCCCCCCCGGGCAGCAGCGCAAGCTCAAAGCCCCCCCCGGGCTGCCCAAGGGTCCCCCCGCCCCCGGGACGCTGCTGTCCCCTGCGGCGGGCAACGGGCAGGGCCTGGCAGCGGGCGACAGCGACGCCGGCCGCGACGCCACCCCGCCGGCCGCCGCGCCGGAGGGCAAGGCCGAAGAGGGGGGCACCAAAGCGGGGTCCCCCGAAGGCGGAAGGGGGGTCGGGGCGGTGCAGCGAGGACAGCCAGAGCCCCGCCAGCTCGGCGGGCGACGAGGGGGACGAGGACCCCAGCAAGACTCTGTGCGAGGCGTGCAACATCCGCTTCAGCCGCCACGAGACCTACGTGGTGCACAAGCGCTTCTACTGCGCCTCCCGGCACGAGCCGCCGCTGCGCCGGCCCTGCGCGCCCAAAGCGCCCTTCGCGCCGCAGCCGCTGCGCACCCGCAAGCGCCGCAAGCTCTACGAGATCCACGGCGCCGCTCGCCGCCACGCCGAGCCCCCGCCGGAGCCGCCGCCGCCGGCAGAGCCGCCCGCGGGCACCGCCGAGCCCCGGGGCAGCCCCGACGCTGAGGGTCCCATCGACCTGAGCAAGAAGCCGCGGTGGCAGAGCGAGCCGGCACCGGCACCGGCGCCGCTGCTGCCGCTGGCCGACTACCACGAGTGCACCGCGTGCCGCATCAGCTTCAACAGCCTGGACGCGTACCTGGCGCACAAGAAGTACCAGTGCCCGGCCACGCCGCTGCAGCCCCGCACCCTGGAGCACCTGCAGAAGATGAAGGGGGCCATGGGCGCCCCCCTCAAGGGCCGGCACAGCCCCGGGAGCCCCGGTGAGGGGGACCCCGAAGGAGGGCTGCGGGTGCGGGCGGCCCCGGCGGCGAGCCCCGGCGTCCCCTACCCCGTGGCGGACTCGCTGCAGCGTCACCCCAAAGCTCCCCTGCCCCCAGCGGGCGCCAAGGGTGCCCTCGCCGCATGTCCCTACTGTCCCCTCAACGGGGCCATCAAGGGCGACCTCCTGGAGCACTTCCGAAACGCCCACGGGCTCTTTGTGGCCAAGCCGCCCTCGGGGGCAGGGCAGGGGCTCCCGGACGCGCTGGCCCCCGCTGCTGGTCCCGGCAGGACGCCCGAGCCCCCCCTGCCCACGGCGTCCCCGCCCGGCCCCCGCCTCCGCCGGGACAGCGCCAAGGAGGGCAGGGACAGCCCCGGCTCCCCCCGAGCCCCCTCCTCGCCCGGAGCCCCCGAGGCGCTGCGGGAAAGCCGCGAGCCCCCCACGCCCCCCGCCTACACGGACAGGGCGGTGCAGACCCCCCCGGGCAAGGCTGTGCCCGGCCCGGTGCCCAACGGCAACCACAGGTACTGTCGCCTGTGCAACATCAAGTTCAGCAGCTTGTCCACCTTCATCGCCCACAAGAAGTATTACTGCTCCTCCCACGCCGCCGAGCACGTCAAGTAACCCCCACCCAGAGCCCCCCCAGCACTGCTCGGGGGGCTGCAGGGGGATGGAACCGGTGCCTGACACCCCCATACCGTGCAGGGGTTGGGGTGATGGAGGATCCCCCCCTGGTTTTGGGGTGAGGACCCTGGTGGTGGGGTCAGCCCCGGGGGGAAACTGAGGCAGGGGGACGGTGCACGGCCCTGCCCTGGGGGTGCAGGGGGCTTTTCCCCCCAGGTAGACACTACTGGGGGTGTGGGGGGGCACGGGTTTGGCCCCAGCACCCCGGGAAATCTGGGGGTGCCCTCAGCACAGAGCAGACCCTGCACGGAGCCAGCGAGGATGGAGCTGCCCTGGGAACTGTGTGTATAAGTGTGTACAGAAATAAATATGTCTGCTAAACACTGTGTAGGGTGGGGGACGCTGTGGGGGACATGGAGGGACACCGGGTGGGGGGCAGCAGCTGAATTGGGGCAGGGCATGAGTCCCCACGCTGTCCCCAGTGCCCCTGGGTGGCACCTTCATCAGCCCAGGGATGTCACACTGTGCCATGGGGCTAAGCTGCTCCCAGATGCAGCTCAGCTGGTGCTGATGGCTCATTAATTACCAAGCTAATTAAGCCCGGGTGGGGCTCAGCTCTGCCACACGAGCAGTTCCTGCACTGCAGCTCCAGACCCTGCAGTGGGTGCCCAGGTGAGTGTGGCACAGGTGTCCCCCACGGTGTGACAGGGCAGGGTGGCCCTAAGGACCTCCAGAGCATGGCTTCTCACCTCCCCCCTGCTCAGCCCAGTGCTTCCCAGTATTCCCAGTCCAGCACAGACTGGCAGGGGTTGTTCCTCTCCCTCCCACCCTCTCTGGCAGGGTGGTGCTTCAGGATTTTTCTGGGCTCCCCTGCACACTCAGGGACAGTCCCCAAGGGCCAGGTCACTGCAGCCCAGTGCCCCCAGCTCTGTCTGTTTCCCAGCTGCTCTCCCTGGAGCCGTTGGGCCCTTGGGATGCCCCTGGGCGGGGCCAGGCCAGCACCAGCACTGGGGGTTGGGTAAGGCAGGGGTGGGCACAGTGACTGCCCCTGCCCAGGGCTGCCAGCAGGGACTGGAACACCCTCCAGGGCACAGGGGCTGTCACAGGCAGGGCTCAAGGGGCAGGGAAGGGACAGATGCGGTGCCAGCTGGCTCCAGGGGCTTTGGGGTTTGCCCCATCACTGTGCTGTGGGTGGCTGCAGTGCCAGGGGGTGGGAGCCAGGCTCTGGTGCCAGGGAGGAGGAGGAGGAAGGGAGCAGCTCCCTGGGGAAGCGCTTGCGACAGGTCCCCTGCTCACACCTCTTACAGCACCAGCTCAGGGTGCCAAGTAGTGCAAGGGCTGAGTGTCCTGGGTGTCCCCCCCCAGCAAAGATGACACAAAACACAGCTGAATCCAGGAGAACTTTACTTAAATAAATATATTTACAGAGCAGCAGCTATTCCAGAGCAGATGTGGCCTCACTCAGCCGGCGGAGTGCAAGGAGAGGCTGTGCCAGGCCCTGTGCAGCCTCTGCCCAGGCATTGACCTAGTGCTGGGCCCCCCGAGGGGTGGGGGGACAGAGGAGGGGACAGCCAGCCCTCACTGCAACATCTTCTTGTAGGGCAGGGCGGGCAGGCTGCAGGGCAGGAGGTTCTGAAGGGGCAGCGGGTTCTTCTCCTCCTCCTTCTGCTCCTCCTCGGTGGCATCCAGCAGCTGCTGCATGTAGCACGAGGTGCCCAGCAGGACGTGGCCAGTGGCCTGCATGGTGAAGAGCCCCCAGCGCAGGGCTTCCCTGGGCAGGGAGAGCAGGGGTCAGCGTGCCAGGGGCAGGGTCCCTGCGTGCCAGGGGAGGGTCCCCCAGGGCTGGCAGGGTCCCCCAGGGCCGGGCAGGGCCCCCTGCTCCCCCACACTCACTTCACCAGGCGCCGGGCGCCGTAGCAGCGCAGGTCGTAGGACATGCTGTAGGTGCCATACAGGGTGGCTTTGACGTTGAGGCAGCCCAGGTCCTTGGGGTGGGTCTTGTACAGGTCGAAGGTGACACAGGCCACGTCGATCTTGTGCGGGGGCTTGCGGGACAGGCTCACCTGGTAGCCACGGGACTAGGGAAAACACCACGGTCACCCCAGCCCTCCCAATCCCACCAGAGGACACAAACCAACCTCCTGGCCCTCCCAGGGGTCCCTCACCTTGGGGGCACTCCAGCTCTGCCCTTCGCTCAGAGCCATCAGCGCCGTGTTCTCCTCCAGCGTGCGGAAGAACGACTCAGTCTCCACCGCGGTGCCGTCCTCATCCAGCACCAGCACGATGGGAGCCGGCAGCTCCAGGGCACTCTGAGCCTGCAGGGGGGCTGGGGGTGAGCAGGGCTGCGGGGACAGAGCCCGCAGGGACGGACAGAGCCCGCAGGGACGGACAGACCTGGCGCAGCAGCTCGGCCAGGCTGGGGGCCATGACGCCCTTGCGCAGGCTGCGGTCCCAGCTGCACACGCGGTAGGGCCGGGGTGGGGGGGCCGGGCTGGCCAGCAGCTGCTGGGTCATGGAGGCACTGGCTGAGACACACCTGGGGAGGGAGACAGGGGCTGGGGTGTCTGAGAGGCAGCAGAGCCCCCCTGGCAGCGGGATGTCCCCCATCCCTGGGGACAGCAGCGCTTACCTGGACACGGGGGCAGCCAGGCGCTGGCTCAGGGATTTGGCGTAATCCATCTTCCAAGGAGCACGGAGCAGCCTGTGGGAGGAAGGACAGTCTCTGTCAGCTCCTGTTTGCTCCAGATCTGTTCCCACCAGCACGTTCACCTCCTTTCCAGAGGATCTTCCACTCCTCTCGCTCAGCTCCTGTCAGGAGATGTCCCCTCTGTCAATGCCGGTGACAGAATCGAGCCTGAGCTCTGCCACCGCTGCCTTTAGAGGGGCTGGTCCTGCCCTTTGGCCAGGGCCAGGCCAGCAGTGGCTGCCCGGCCAGAGTCCCCTGCCAGCAGGGCTCTTGCGTAAAGGGACACGTGGGAGCCTGAGTCAGCGCTGGAGCAAAGGTGAGACACCAGCCGGGGCTGTGCCAGGGCTCCGAGCCCTCCAGAGGGCAACCGGGGCTCCGGGAACCAGAGACACCACGGGAGCAACCCCAACCCTGCTGATCCACAGACATCTCCAGCCAGGAGCCTGCTGAGGGCTGCAGGGGTATCTCCAGCCAGGAGCCTCATGGGCAGTCCAGCTGACATCCATCCCCCATAGCTACCTCCAGCAAACACCAGCTCTTCTCCGCGGGATGCTGCCCTCGCCTCACCTTATATACCTGTCACAGAGGCTCCTCCTCCCCCCCGGCCGCACCCCCTCCTGCCCAGCCAGTCCCAGCCGCGGGACCTGGGGCGTTTTCCTGCTGGTGTCCGTGGGTGGGCTGGAGAAGGGAAAGCTCAGAGGGGATCCCATGCAGATATCTCCATGGGGTGTCACAGTGCCAGCCTGTTCCCCGCGGTGTCCAGCGACAGGGAGAGGAGCAATGGCCACAAACCAAGCAACGAGAAGTTCCCTCTCAACACGAGGAAAAACTTCCCACGGAGGGTGGCAGAGCCCTGGCGCCACCTGTCCGGAGCCATCCCAAACACACCCGCACGTGTTCCTGTGCCACCCGCTCCCTTCCACCCCAAATACTCCCCCAGCTGCGGAATCACCTGTGCACACCTGGAGCCGCGTGTGTGCACATCCGTTGGCGCGCGCGCGGAACCTCGCACCTCCCTCCGCGCGCGCGCTCACCTGTGCGCGCTCACCTGTGCGCGCGCACCTGCGCTGCGTCCTTGCGGTGCGCGGCCCCTTTAAGGCGGCGGGGGGGGCAGCAGAGCGCGCGCTCCCCCCTCCCCTCCCCTCGCCTCGCGCCGCCGGGGCCCCGTCGCGCGCGGATGACGTCACGCCATGGCCGCCCTGCGCCGCCGCGAGTAGAGGCCGCTCCGCCGCCCCGTCCCGCTCTGCCGCCGCCGCCCCGCCGGCCCCGCCGGCTCCCGCCGCACGCCCGGCCCGCCCCCGCCGCGCCCCGCACCGCGCCGGGCCCCCGCAGCTCCCCCGACAGCGGTGAGGCGCCGCCCGCGCCGCCGCGGCCTAGCCCGGGATGGGGGGGCGGGCCCGGGCCCGGCGCGGGGAGGGGGAGGGGGACACCCCCGGAACGGAGCGCGGAGAGCGGGGCAGCGCCTTCATGGGGGTCGGGGGGCCGCGGGGGGGCTGGCGGGCGTTTGGGGACGGCAGGGTGCGGAAATCAATGGGCTGCCCCGTTTCCCTGGGTAATGAATGGGCAGGGGCGCGCGCGGCCCTGGGGCAGGGGGCTCTGACTGTGCCCTCTCCGCAGGCACTGGGGACAGGGACAGCGCCCGCAGCCGCCGCCCGGGGGCACAGCAGGAGGAGCCCAGCCTGGCAGGAGACCCTCCGAGGTGAGGCGGGACCGGGGGGCGCAAACCGGGCCCCCACAGCAGCGCCGGCTGCACGGGGGGCAGTCCTGACCGGGGCTCGGGGGGTGGCACCCCTGGGGCGCAGTTTGAATGGTTTGGGGCCCATCACCTGCAGGGTCAGTTCTGGATGGTCTCTCACCTGTGTCAGTTCTGAATGGGCTTGGAGTCTATCACCTGCAGGGTTAGTTCTGGATGGGTTTGGGGTTTGGCACCTGCAGGGTCAGTTCTGGATGGGTTTGGGGTTTGGCACCTGCAGGGTCAGTTCTGGGTGGATTTGGGGTCCATCACCTGCAGGGTCAGTTCTGGATGGGTTTGGGGTCCATCACCTGTGTCAGTTCTGGATGGATTTGGGGGTCTATCACCTGCAGGGTCAGTTCTGTATAGATTTGGGATCCATCACTTGGGTCAGTTCTGGGTGGGTTTGAGGTCCATCACCTGCAGGGTCAGTTCTCAATGGGTTTGGGGTTTGGCACTTGCAGGGTCAGTTCTGTATAGATTTGGGGTTCATCACCTGTGTCAGTTCTGGATGGGTTTGGAGTCCATTACCTGTGGGGTCAGTTCTGAGATGAGTTTGGGTTTTGGCACCCATGGCGTCAGTTCTGGATGGGTTTGGGGTCGATCACCTGTGTCAGTTCTGAACAGGTTTGGGGTCCATCACTTATGGGGTCAGTTCTGGATGGATTTGGGGTGCATCACCTGCTGGGTCAGTTCTGGGATGGGTTTGGGGTTTGGCACCTGCAGGGTCAGTTCTGGATGGGTTTGGGGTCCATCACCTGTATCAGTTCTGGATGGATTTGGGGTCCATCACCTGTGTCAGTTCTGGATAGATTTGGGGGTCCATCACCTGTGTCAGTTCTGGATGGGTTTGGGGTCCATCACCTGTGTCAGTTTTGAATAGGTTTGGGGTCCATCACTTATGGGGTCAGTTCTGGATGGATTTGGGGTGCATCACCTGCTGGGTCAGTTCTGAGATGGATTTGGGATTTGGCACCTGTGGGGTCGGTTCTCTATGGATTTGGGGTCCATCACCTGTATCAGTCCTGGATAGATTTGGGGGTCCATCACCTGCAGGGTCAGTTCTGGATGGATTTGGGGTGCATCACCTGTGGTGTCAGTTCTGGATGGGTTTGGGGTTTGGCACCTGCAGGGTCAGTTCTGGATGGGTTTGGGGTTTGGCACCTGCAGGGTCAGTTCTGGATGAGTTTGGGGTCCACCACCCATGGGGTCAGTTCCCAGGTGAGTCTCCTCAGAGCTCCAGGGTGTGAATTCTTTCTTCCTAAGGTTTGCCTGGATTCAGGGAAAGGGTCCTGGTTTATCAGGACAGCTCTTTGCCTAACTGCTGATCCAAAATTAGTCTTCTGAGTGGGATTATCCCAAATCCTGCTGGATCCAGGTACAGCCCTGAGAACTCAAACTCAGCATTTGCTGGAGGAGAGCTACAGGAAGGAGACATAGGAAAAAAACCAAAGGCAGTTGCTTTTCCCTTCAGGACCCCAATACAAATCCATGGGGAATATTCTTCCATAGCTTTTCTTCAAACCCAGCTCCTGGAAATGCCTCTCACCACCAAACTGACCCTACAGGGCAGCTGGGTTTGGGGAATTGAAGGGTTCCCTGGGCATCCTCCACCTCAGAGCTCCCTGAGAATGGCAGAGAAATGATTTTGGTTAATTAACCCTGTTAGCAGCTGGAATTCCACTCAGGGCAGGGCTGCACACAAATTCATCCTTTCAGTGTTCCCTGTTTGCCCTCTCCTGGATCCTGAGGAATTTGATTTCCTGCTCCTGCTGCTCTTCCATGCTTTTCCCTCTGTTGCTTCCTGCCCTTGGTTTCTGCTTTGCCTCTGTTTTTGCAGTTCTTTGTTCCCTCAATCTTTTTTTGTGCTGCCTTTCTCTGCTCACCTGTCCTGTCAGCACTATTCCCATTCACTCTCCTCACCCCCCTCATTGTTCCTGCCTGCACTTAGACCCTGCTCCAGAACTTTTCTGCTCTGCTTTCACCCCTGGGTTTCATGGAGCTGATTCACAGGAGCTGTTTGCATTTTAGGAAGTGGATTTTATCCTTTTATCCCAAAGATTTCTGCCAGAAGGAAAGAGCCTCATCTCTTCTTCCTTTCCCATCCTTCCTGTGACCTCCCCTAGGGCTGCAAAAGGGACAGAAATTGGGAATGCACTTGGTTTCTCATATCCATGAACATTTGTAGAATTTGCCTTTGTCCAGCTGCAGATTATTGTAGGAACTCTGTTCCTGGCTGGAATTTCTTCCTTTTTAATTTTGCACCTTTTGGTGCTGTTTAATTAACAAAAGAGAAGCAAAATTGGCCTGATTTTGCAGAGGGTAGAAATTCCTGCTCTGACTCCTCTGGCCTTGTAAAAATTACCTGACAGTTCAGGAGATTATTTAAAATGTATCCTGGGATTCCCTGGTGAGGTGGAAGTGGAGTTTTAAAAGCAACTTAAGTAGCAAAAGGCTTTTCTCTCCCTGCTTTAGTGCTGTGCCAAGGCTGCTTAATCCCAGTGCTTTAAGATAAAAAATCTTTGGATATTGTTAAGCTTTGATAAAAATATCTTGTAAAGGAAGTGAAGCAGGTGAATTTCAATTTCTGTAGCACCTCCATAAATTTCTCCTCCTGTTTTTTAGAGGGAAATGTGTAATTTTAGATGTTTCTAAGAAGACTTTAGTGGGAATAAACTGGCACAGTGAGGATGACCAGGTAGGAGGAGGATTTTGTCCCACCTTGTGCAAGCAGTGGAACTCTGATAAATTCAGGAACAGTTCATGCTTCATTCCTTAAATTAAAATATTCCAGAGCCCAGGCTGTGAAGCTTCTGACTCGATGTGTTGTGGAAACTAAAAGCTCCTCATTCTTGGGAAATTCTGCTGCCAGCTCCTCAATTTCTTCCCTGAGAACCTGTGACCTGCTTTGAAGATGCTTTCAGCTCACTGAGGCATGCCCAAAAACGGGGAAAGATTTTTTTTTTTTTTTTTTTGGCTGAAAATGCCCCTTATTTCTTACATTTACTCCCAAACCTCACCATGGAAAGGCTGGCCCAGCTTTTTTTTTTCTTTTTCGAGGAGAAATTTGTGAGCCTGCCTGGAATTCCTAGTGCCTTGTGCTGCTCCAGGCTGCCCCAGACACACAGGAAAGGAATATTTGACACACTTGGAGCAAATTTGAGCCAGTTTTGGAACAGAAACAGTTGTGCAGCTGAGACCAAAGGCAGCTTTGCTTGAATTTTTAAGATTTTTGAAAGATAAAAGGCTGCTCAGTGAGAGGCATTAATACATCCCTCTTGCCTGAGCTGCAAGTCAAACAAGCTTATCTGAGGCTTAGGAGTTAATTTTTTGCTTTTATAACTGGTTTTGAATCAGGAGGAAACTGGCTCAGTTTTAAGGCATAAAAAAAGGCCAAGTTTATGATTGGGGAGGGTTGAAACCAGGGGGGTTCTGCTCTGCCACTTCTGTCACTGCTGCTTGATTTCAAATATTTCCATGGAGTCATTTTTTCTCAGGTTTTTGTGATATTTGTCTTCATGTTTCCCTTAAGGACAGCAGAAAACAGTTTAAAAAACCCCAAATATTAAAAAAAAACCCCAAACAACCCCTAAAAAGCACCTCCAAAAAAAAAAAAAACCCCAAAAAAAAAACTTTCAAGATTTCAGAAATTTAGGACAAACTGTGATTTGCAGATTAAAAACCTCCTCAGAAAAACCTCCCACAATTCCATAGGTTTGGGGTAAATTGTGATTTGTAGTTTAAAAACCATCTCAAAAAAAAAACCAAAAAAAACCAAAAAAAAACCCTTGCAGAATTCCACAGATTTGGAATAAATTGATTTGTAGATTATTTTAACACTTAAAACTGAAATTAAACTTCCTGTTCTGTTCCATCATTAGCCATTTTTCCTTTTAATTTCCACCTCTCAGTTTTTTTTCCTACTGTTGATTTTACCTGTGGACACCTGGGCTTTTTTGGGGGGCATTTCCATGCAGGATAGGATTGCTGCCAAAATCTGCTTGGTTGGTTTTGGGGAATCTTGGAGCAGCAGCCCAGTGCCTGAATCCAAGAAAATACATCCCAAAAAACCCCTCCCTGCCTGGATTTTTTTTTTTTTTAATTCTTATTTGGGTCATCATTTATTGTATTTCTTATCATTTCTGCTGATGGAAATTAATAGGAAATTATTACAACTGCTGGATGCTGTGGATTTTATAAAAGCTGCTGTGGAGGTCAGTGTTTTATATTCTTCACCATCAGAACTTATTTGTTTCCTCCCATCCCTCTAAAGGTCTCCATGTCAAACACAAAAAGCCATTTACTTCACTTAAATTATCTTTTTTTTTTTTTAATTTTTTTACTATTTTTTTTTGCTGCTTATTTGCAAGAAAACAGAAAACAAATTTCCTGAGTCCACGTGGCCCCCTGGCAGCTTTGATATTTCTGGTGGCCTCTCCAGGCTGACCTTTGTGTTCACACAAAGTCACTTCTCAGGCACTTGGGCAATTAAAAATTAAAATCCCTTGCTCTGAACTGGCTCTTAAGGCCAATAATAATTTGTGCAGGAATTTATGAGCTCGGCATCAGGCTTGATGTGCTCAATAAAAGAAATAATCTGCTTTAGATCCATCCTGGGGAACTGCTTGGAGCAACTTCTTTTTTCATTTGGGGTTGACCTTGTCAAAAAATCAAAATTTTGCTGGTGAGCAAGAACCAGCTTCAGTGTGCAGAGGGACAAGAGGAGCTGGGAGGAAACTCAAAATGTGAATTTTCTGCTGCTGATGTTGACATCACCTCGTGTTTATCAGTGAGCTGCTCCCAGCTCTGAGGGCTTGGGCAGAGCAAAGTCAGCCCTAAAACACAGCTTAGGGATGGTTTGAGTTTATTTTCTGGTTTTAACTCCTCTGCAGACCTCCCACAGTATAAGGAGCAGCTTTTTCTGGGGTGGGGCTTTGATCTTGGGAGTTTGCAGCAAATGCTGTTCATTGCCAGAAGATTTTGGGGGTTCAGGTGCTGGGAAAGCTCAATTTGCTTCACTTGGGGCAGTGTTTGGTGTGTCTGTGCTGGGAAATCACTTTTCCTGTGCAAAGCCAGTTGGGCAAACAGAGAAAAGTGTCAGGAAAAGATGAAATAGCAGCTTAATAAAAGATTAATAAATTCTGGATAGCTGGGTGTGTTTCAAGGAGCAGCATTATCTGACATTTGTAGCATTTCTGCTCCGAGGGTTTTAAAAATGACAGGTGAAACTGCTCATTTATGCCAGGGTTTTGTGGCAGCACTAAATGAACTTGCAGAGAGCAGCTGGAGTAAAACATGGGGCACATTAAAATAAAGGTGATTTCTAATTCTGTAAATTTTCTGCAGGGTATTTAGAGTTTTTGTGTGGGTTTGACCCAGTCAGCTCAGCCAGCTCCAGTCAAGCACTTCTATAATTTATGGGGGGTTTTGTTTCTGGAGTAAAAGAAATTAATGTATGGCCCAGGTTTTTTCCCTGCTTTGCAGTTTGCCCTTTTCTGGTGTATTTATTTGATTTATTCTTGGCAGACATGAGATTTTTAACGTGTCCCAAGCACATGTTTAGACATCTTCTAGAAAAGTCTCAGTGCAGGCAGCTGGATCTGCTGCTTTGAAGGAATTTTGGGATCTTTACTGAAGGTTCTGCCCCTCAGGTGAGACCCCACCTGCAGAGCTGCCCCAGCACAGGGAGAGAGGATGCTCCAGGATGGCCCCAGGGGTGGAGCAGCCCTGCTGGGAGAGCTGGGATTGTCCAGCCTGGAGAGGAAAAGCTTTGGGGTGATCTCAGTGTGGCCTTGCAGGGCCTGAAGTAGCTGCAGGAAAGATGGAGAAGGACTTTGGACAAGGGATGGGGGGACAAGGACACAGGGAATGGCCTCAGGCTGAAGGAATGCAGGGATGGGTGGGATCTGGGGAAGGAATTGTTCCCTGGGAGGGTGGGCAGGCCCTGGCAGTGTCCAAGGCAGGTTGGACATGGGGTTTGGAGCACCCTGGGGTAGTGGAAGGTGACCCTGCCGTGGCAGGGGTGGAATGGGGTCTTTATGATCAATCCCAGCCCAAAGCAGTTTGGGATTCTGTGAAATTCCAACCTCAAGCTCTGCCATTGTTCATGAAGGGCAGCACATCCAGTCTGGAACAATACTGGAATCAGTTCTTTGTGCAGTTTAAACTCTGAATTTGCCTCTTGAAGGATCTGTGAGAAACCATATTCCTGAATTTATGGCATCCCAGAATGGTTTGGCTTGGAGGGAACCTTAAAGCTCCTCTCATTCCAAACCTGTGCCGTGGGCTCACTGGACTGGGTTCCTCAGGGAATTCTCCAGGAATTCCAAGAACCTTTGCTGAGGAAGCAAAGCACAGGAGGAGGAGTTGCTCCGGGGTGAGTGTTGCCTGCTTCCCCAGGGTTGCTGCCCATAACCAGAGGTGTTCTCTGCCTGCAGACTCTCGGGGACTGATGGACGTTTCCGACAGCCCGCAGCGAAACCCCTGCTCTCCCGAGGAAGAGGAGCAGCAGCTCTCTGATGAGGAGGCGCTGAAGGAGAGCGGCTCAGAGCGGGAACTCGATGGGGAGGGTGGCCAGGGGAGCCTCCTGGGCGAGGAGGAGGAGGCAGGCAGGGCTCTGAGCCGGGGGGAAGAGGAGAACCACTCGGATGAGGAGGATCGGCTGAGCGAGGCCAAGTCGCAGGAATCCGACACCAACGAGCAGAGCGTGGAGCTGAAGAGCCCCCAGCCCCACAAGGGAGAGGAGGAAGACAGGACCAATGACCTGGAAGTGTCCTCTGTCACCAGGGAGCTGGATGAGCACGAGCTGGACTATGATGAGGAGGTTCCTGAGGAAGCCAGTGCTGCTGCTGCAGAGGAGGACGGGGAGAAAGCTGCTGGGGAGGATGATGAGGAAGAGGAGAAGGGAGATGATGCCCCTGAAGATGAGAAGAAATCCAGCAGCAAAAGTGATGATGAGAAGGATGGGCAGGATCCCCTCAAGGAGAAGAAGAAAGAAGAGGATGATGGGGAAATTGATGATGGAGAAATCGATGTAAGTATGATGGGGGGGGTTCAGAGCTGGTTGCCTCTCCCACTGCAATTCCTTCCTCCTCCTGGTGGGAATATCCACATCCCCAGGGTGCAGGGAACCCTTTTCCCTGGAGCTGAGGCCTGAACATGGGGTAGGCCCTGATCTCAGGGGCTGAACCAAAACTGTGTGCCAGAGCCATCAAAGTGAGCTTTGTTCCCTCTCAGTGTGGGGAGACTCCAGTGCTATAAGGAGCTGCCCTGACTCAGCTCCAGGAGGGTTTGGGAATGATGCTGGCAGCAAATCCCACGGATTGGGTGTCCAGGAGCTGTTCAGAGGGAGGGGCTGGTGCTGGAGGGTGGTTGTGGTGCTGCAGCCATCAGGTGTGTGGGAAACCCTGATCCTGAGCTGTTCCAGGGGCTCCAGCAGCATCTGGATGCATGGAAGGGGAATGGAAGGTGTGAGATTTCTGAAAAATACCCAAGGCATGGTTTGGGAATGGGGTGAGGGATGTGCAGTGTTTCACAGCCCTGAACAAGCCAAGATATCTAGAAAAATCAAAAGTGAGGTTTGGTTTGGTTTAGTTTAGTTTAAATACCACCTTTTCTTTCCTTAAATTCTCCCTTTTCTTTAAAGGATCATCTTCCATATGTTTTTTACTCTTCATAGTTCATTGACAAGTTTAATTGCTTTCAAAAATGCCATAATTTTTCTTCCTCATGCCCATCCTGACAGGTGATTTTGTTCAACACGTGTTTTCCAAAGGTTTTGTTATTCCTGAATCAGTTAGAAGAAATTCCAGCATGTTATGGGCAGAAAAAAAAAATTCCTGGAGTCCTGACTCCATGCCTGCTCCTTGATTAAAATATGAATGCTCTCCTTTGGAGCCTGAGGCATTCTTGGGAGCTCTCCTCACAAAGCAGGAGATGAATCTGGTCCCTGGTTTTCATACATTAACTCATAACAGCATTCTCAGCTGCCTGATTCCAAGGAGACCTCCCAGAAATAAATACTTCCCCTTTTGTTGCAGACTTCACACAGCTCTTTTGAAAGCAGCAGAGTGGAGCTGGTTCTCCCATTCATGCAGCACTGAAAGCCAGCCCCAGCTTTGGGGAAAACTTCAAACTCTGCATTTTCTTCTGCTTTCAGTGTGGAGGGAAGGGAATATTAATGCAAATTTTAATTGGAATATAAGTGCAGGCTGTTAAATCTGTGGCTGTTGAGGAGAGCTCTCTCCCTGTCTGGCTCAGGAATGCAGGAGAGGCTCTTCACCCACCTCTCTTTGCTCCTGTGTTTGTACAGCCAAGGATGGCTTTTTTCTTCTTTCCAGCTGCTCAGTGCATCAAAGGAAAGAATTTTCCTCATCTTTTCCACCCAGAAAACCCCTGTTGCCAGGCAGAGGGAAGGCACATCCAGATGCTCCCTCTTCACATGCTGAAAATAAGGACATGAGAACAGAGAGAGGGAAACCAGGATGTCCTTTAGGATAAAATCCTGATTTCCTGGCCAGATACCTGTGACACCTCTCTTTTTTTCCCTTGGAGAACAGAAGAAAATGCTGGTGCTTGAAAGTTCCAACAACTTTTCTTCTGGAGGTGTTTCATGGCTGTTATTTCTTAATCTTGGAGCAACCTCCAGCTACCAGGATTTATTGCATCCCTGAAGATGAGGCAGAGTTTTGTTTGAGCTGGTTCCCAGCTGCAGTGTGGAGCTGAGGAGTAGAAGGGAAGGTGGGGATGACTGGAAAAAATCTGTTGGATTTATCCTGAAATCATTTGTGAGATTGTCCTTGGAGAGGGACTTTGGACAAAGGGTATGCAGGGATAGAAGGAGGTGGAACTGGCAGGGTTAGGTGAGATATTGGGAAGAAATTCCTCCCTGTGAGGGTGGGAAGTCTCTGGCACAGATTCCCAGAGCAGCTGTGGCTGCCCCTGAATCCCTGGAAGTGCCCAAGGCCAGGCTGGAAGGGGCTTGGAGCAGCCTGGGATGGTGGAAGGAGCTTTTTGAGCCACCTGGAATTTTGTGTCTTCACCCTGTGCAGGTGCCCTGGAGCATTCCTTGTAACCTGACCTTGTTTTTATCCCCTGCTTTTGCCCCAGGGTGGCTCTCAGTGACTGATCTTTGAGCAGATTGGGAAATGTCAGGTGCTGCAGGGAGTGCCCCACATGAAATGTCAGCTTTGTCTGTTCCAGGATGATGACTTGGAAGAAGGGGAAGTTAAAGACCCCAACGACAGGAAAGTGAGGCCACGTCCCACCTGCCGCTTCTTCATGAAAGGTAACCACCCTCTGGGGGAGGGAGGAGCCAAAGCTGCTGCAGCTGCTCCTCTCTGGGGATTTTTTCCCTCCATGAAGTTGCTGTCCCATGATAAATTCTACCCTCAGGCCTCCTCAGTGTCACCCTTCTGTTTCAAAGCTGAATTTTCATGGAGCCACTACACAAAAAAGGGCTTTGCCCTCAGCGTGGTGAGCCTGGAGGAGGGAAATAAAGGGAAATAAAACAGAGGAGCTGTGGCTGCCCCATCCCTGGGAGGCTGCAAGGCCAGGCTGGGCAGGGCTTGGAGCAGCCTGGGGCAGTGGAAGGTGTTGGGATTGGAATGGATGAGCTTTAAGGCCCTTCCAGCCCAAAGCACTCCATGGTTCTGCTCCTGCCTCACTGTTTGAGATGCATTCTGGTGTTTTGCTCTCATGTTTCCTGTGAAAGGCAAAGCTCCTAATTAGAAATGTTTGTCATTAATAAATGAGGATCTCATAGGCTTATTCCTGCATTTAATTAGCAGTGTGTGTCCATCCCTCCCTTCTCCCCACTGGAATAAGGTTCTTGGGCATTGATCCATCTGTGTCTGGATGTGTTTGTCCCCTCTGGCAGGTGGAGAGTGACAAATATCTCTCCATGTGTGTGAAAATGTACCTGTGGGTACATTGAGAGGAGAAAAATCCAACACTTCAAACAGCTTTATTCCTGAAAGGATTTTAAATGCCTGCTGGGGATTTTTGTGGTTGTGGGGCTGAGGTGCTGCTTGCTGGTGGGACAGGGATCTAACACTGTGTGTTCCCACAGGACACTGCACCTGGGGCATGAACTGTCGCTTTATCCACCCTGGAGTCAACGACAAAGGAAATTACTCCTTGATCTCCAAGCCTGAGCCCTTCTCCCCCAATGGTGCCCCTCCCATGGGCCCTCACCCACTGATGCCAGCCAACCCCTGGGTATGGAATCCCTGCTGTGGCTTTGTGGCTCCTGCACACCCCTGGGAGTGCTCAAAGTGGGGTTTTGGAGAACCTGGTCTCGTGGAAAATGGCTCTTCAAGGTCTCTTCCCACCCAAACCATTGCACAATTGTGTGATTGTTTTCTTTTTCTTTTTTTGGTTTTTTGTTTTGGGTTTTTGTTGTTTTTTTGTTTTTGTTTTTGAGCTAATACCTCAGCAAAATCCAACCCACAGTTGGATGTGTGATTTTTAAATGGTGATCTCCAGAGTTGCCAGTAGAGGGGGGTAATTTTCCATGGTTTGCATCCCTGAGGTAGCTTTACAAAGCCCAGCTTTGCTGTTTAAAACTGACTCAAATGTCTTCTCCTGCTCTCCTCACCTTCCAACAGGGAGGCCCAGTGGTTGATGAAATCTTACCTCCACCTCCTCCAGACCCTCCAACAGAAAGTGCCTGGGAGAGGGGACTCCGGCACGCTAAAGAGGTGAATCCCTCCCTCAGGGAATTGCTGCCTGCCTCCAAAATCCACTGGGAAAGCTCTTTTTGGAGCACAAGTGTCTTGCTCTTTCTCTATTCATTTTGCCTTTTAACTTGTTAATTATGTTTTGTTGTACATCACAATTGTCAGACAGCCAAGAGCTCAAATGCACATTGGGGGGATTATATTTTAGAAATTGTGGGAATTTGTGGCCCTCATGTCCAGCCCTTCACAAAGCAAAGCTTTAAGTTAATCCAGTTTCTCTCCTTTCAGTACCTGTTTGTGATCACTGAAGGGAGGGGAAACTTCTGTTTCCTGCTGGAATAGGGAATTAATCAGGAAAAGTTTAGTACCCTGCACATTCTGAGGGAAGAAGGTGCTCTAGAGGGCAGGATTTTTAATATTAAAATTTCTCCGTGCTCCGGGAGAGGAGAATTTTTATTATTTTATTATTACCATTTCTCCCTTCACTCCTCACACTGTTTCTCATGCTGTGCCAGGTATTAAAAAAAGCAACTATGAGGAAAAGAGCAGGAGCCTGACTTTGAGGAGAAGAGATTCACTGTGACCATCGGGGAGGACGAGAGGGAGTTCGACAAGGAGAACGAGTTTTTCCGGGACTGGAACTATCGCATCACCAGAGACGTCCGGGACCCCGCGTAAGGGAACTGCTGCCCCTGCCAGGGCTGCCTGGGGGGCTGCCCTGCAGCGGGGCTGCTGCCTTCACCCACCCCTCCAAAACCAGGGAATGTCACCTCCAAAATGTGGCAGCAGCTTCCATGAAGCGGGAGGTTAAAGCTTGAGCCGCCTGCGCTCGCTCTGGTTCAACCCTGTGGGAGCCCAGGGTGCTCCCCTGCCCTCCTTGGGGGTCTCAAAGACCCCTGAGTGAGACCCTGGTGTCTCAGGCACTGAATTCCAAGCCCTGGGGGAAATTACCAACACAGAGGGAATGGAAACAAGCCACCAAAATTAGCAAAGTGTAAATTAGGGGATGTTTGTGATAAGGGACACGTGGCCAAGATGTAGAATTTGGGGTGTGGATACCTCTTCCTCCTTCTCCTCCGTGCCATCCATGCTGGGTGACATGCTGGCACTTTCAGATTGGATGTGAACAAAGCTGGACCATGTTATAAGACTGAATTGTATTGGAAAATAATTGTAAATCCCCAGTAGGTAATTTAGACTATAAAAGATCAGTCCTGCCTCTCCAGGCAGATTCTGCCCTGGATGTCTGGCGAGCAGAGCTGTGAGCTGGGCAGAGCAATCCTGAGATAAGGGAGAACAAACAGCCATGAAAACCTCTAAGAACAGCCTCACAACCCCACCTCCCTTCCCAGTCTCCTTTAACCCTTCCTGCCTCCAGTTTCCTTGGAATTCTGCTCCCTCCTGGGCTCTCTCCAGCTCTCCCTCACACCAGTGCATTCTTCCAGCTTTGTTTCCCTCTTTTTTTCCTTATCCCAACCACGAGAATTTAAAACTATTGGAGCTGAGGCTGCAAAGTTGGAGCATGCTCAGGGTGCAGGAGCTGGTGGCCCCAGCTGGGCTTTGCTTTGCAGAACTGGTTTAACAAACACCTCAACTGGTCCCAGTTCAGCTGGGCACTGGGCAGAAGCAAAGCTGGCACCTGCCCACAGCCAGCACCCTAAATTTAAGTGTTTAGGTCCTTGGGGGTTTAAGGTAAAATTGAAAATGTTGTTCCCAGCTCTGGGAAATTGTTTGGTAGTTCTCGAGCCAAGAAAGTGAATGGGAAGAGAAGTTTTTGGGAGAGGGGCTTGGATTCTGCAAGAATACAGTTGGATTTGTGTCTCCTTGCTCTGTTCTTCCTACATGGACAGATTATGGAAATATTTCCACTCCCAGAGGGTTTGCAAGGCTTAGTTCTGTTTATTGTAGAGTGAATGAGTTACAAAAAAAACCTCTGAAATGGAGTAGATTAAATCTTTTGTTCAATGTTCTTTGATTTGCTCTGGGGTGCAATTCCTTTCAAAAAAACAAACCCAAAAAAATACAACAAAAGAACAAACCAACCTGTCCTCAGTTCTGCAAAAAGAAAAGAAATTTCTAAAATATTAATATTTTCCTGAGTTTAATTAGCTCTGGATCTTGGCCTTGTTCCTCTCAGAAGCACTTGGGAGTTTATCCCCAAAAGTTCTGGGGGTTATTCATCCATTACCTTTATTTTATGACTGTCCTGTAAAATGCACCAGCAGCATTTTGGGGCTCTCTGATGTAGGAATTGTTAAGAACAGGCCTGGTTTTCTTATAGTCCAGAAAAAAAAATGTATTGCACATAACCAGTGTTAAACAAAAGTCATCCAACAGCTGCAATTCCTGAAAATTCAATGGCATTAAAATATCTTCATTGTGTGTGAAAGGAAAAGTTCTGAATCTGCTGCTGTAAACCCTGGAAAATGCTGATTTTTCTCCCCCACACACAATTTATTGCCCAGTTGGGCACCTTGCAGCCAGCTGAGCTCTGGAAGTGCAGCTGGGATGTGGAAAATGCTTTCAGCACTGTCTTGTGACATGTGGAGTTGTCTCAGTAGTTCATGAATCCCTTTTTCTTTTTTGAATAACTATAGGGAGGTGGACATCAAAGAAAACATTAACTATGGGTAAGCAGGTCTTTGATTCCAGTATTGTTAAAACTGTAAGAAAATTTTCTTTTGCTTTCTTTTTCCATTGCATTTCCTCCAACTTCCGAGGCCACAGACAATACCACTGTCCCCTCAGTGGATATATTGAATTATTTTTGGGATTATATCAATTATTTCCTAATGATTTAAGCACTGGATTACCCAAACACAGCAGTGATCCTTTTTGAAATTAAAAAAAAATCCTCCACCAATATTCTAGGAAGGGGAATTTGGAGGCTGTGAGAAAAAGCAGAGTTTCCTTTCTGGCATGGCTTGAGATGTTTTTGTGTCTCTCTGAACACCTGGTGCCACTGAATCCAGGCTGGTTTGGGTTTGGCATCAGGAGTTTGTTGCTGACTGAAGCATCCCAAATTCTAGTTCTCCTTCCCCTGGTGTATTGCTTCAGTCCAAAAGAGAAATCCTAAATTATTTTCAAAGCACTGAAGGAAATACACTTGAGTCACAGGGCAGCACCTACATCTTAACCTGGTTTAGGTTACTTGGCACTTTTAAAATGCAAAATGTGACCCTTTATTCCTTTTTTTTTTTAAAATAAATCAGAGTCTCATTATGGATAATCTGGAATTTGGGAGCACTGCTGTATAATCTTAGCTTTGCCACTGACTCCTCTGTGGCCCTGGAAGTTTCTTATCCCTGTACCCACCTCCCCATCCTCACAGTGGATCTGATATTTGCACTCCAGGTGGTTGGATGTTGTTGAGTTGGGGAATTCAAACCATCAAACCATGTCAACAGAAAGCAGGAAATGGAGGAAACAGCTTTAAGGAGGGTGGAGTTTCCATCCTTTTCCTCCCCAAAACTCCTGAGTTCTGCAGCTGTGTGTGTGGCCAGCAGCTGGTTCCCACTGGAGAGCATCAGCTGGGAAGTGGTGCCTTCATTCCAGGGATAATTCCAGGTCCAGATGTTGCTGACCTGCCCCCAAAGCTCCACTGTGGAAAAGCTCAGCACCAGCTCCTGTCCTGTACTGGTGGCACTGGGATGCAGCCAGGGGCAGGGAGCTGGGGCATCTCCATCCCTTCCATCCTGCAGGTGTTTGGGATGAGCTGTGGGTGCAGGGGCAGAAATCCCAGCTCTCAATCCATGAGCAGAGCACCTGCTGCTCCCTGGCAGGGGCTCTCAAAAGCACTTTCTGTGTTTGCACCACATTCATTTGAAGGCTGGATTTTTGGTAGCTCTTATTTTTTTCCCTGGTGTTTATCAAGAAAGGTTTGTGCTTTTCTCTGATAAGCCTCACTTTAAAAAAACAAAACTGTTTGGTTGGGCTGTGTAGAAAATAAACATCTCTGTGCAGCCCTGCTGCACTGAACGTGGTTTTCTTGTCACAGTGACTGAGCTGGCCTAGAGCACAGTTTTTGTGGTGCCAAGGTGCCATTTCCCTCTCTAACGTGCCCTGTTTTTCATTGTAGGCTTGATCCCTATGCAGATCCCTATTATGACTATGAAATAGAGCGTTTCTGGCGTGGTGGGCAGTATGAGAATTTCAGGGTTCAGTACACAGACCCCGACCCCTACCGTAACTACAGAGTAAGTAAGGAAATTCCCTTTCCCCCCTTTACCTTCCTGACTTTCTTCCAGGTTCTTCTGGGCCTTGGCACAATCCCAGAGCAGTGCTTGAAACAGGAGTTTACAAAGAGTTAAATCTTGGCTTAATCCCAGCACAGAGCACAAGGGGGAGGATGTTCTGTTCCTCAACCCCAAGGGCAAAAATGCTCCAGGCTTGGGAATGAGGTTGGGAAGCTGCCTGATGGAAAAGGACATGGAATGCTGGTGGAGTGGCTGAGAAGGCCACTGGCACCTGGCTGGCACTAGCCCTGGCATGGCCACAGCCCCAGAGATTGTCCCCTGGGGCACAGATGGATTCTGGTCAGGTTTGGGCCCCATCCAGGACACACAATGAGGGATTGGAGCCAGTCCAGGGAAGGGAAAGGAGAATCCTGAGGAGCTGGAAAGGAGCTCAGCCTGCAGAAAAGGAGGCTCAGGGGGAATTTGTGGCTCTGCACAACTCCCTGCCAGGAGGGAACAGCCCCAGGTCGAGCTCTGCTCACAGGGAACAGGAGAAGGAACAGCCTCAAGTTGTACCAGGAAATTATGAGATTGGATTTTAGGAAAATTATTTCATGGAAAGGGTGTAAAGCATTGGAAAAAACTGCTCAGGAAAGTGGTGGAGTCCCCACCCCTGGAAGTGTTCAAAAAACCCGTGGATGTGGCACTTGGGGACATGGTCAGTGGTGACCTTGGTGGTGGTGCTGGGCTGAGGGTTGCACTGGATGATCTGAAGGTCTTTTCCAAACTTATCAATTCCATGTCTGAGATGGGAAGGTCTGCCCCTCAGTGCAGCAGTTGAGCATCCTTGGACATCCTGGAGAGGGAGGGAAAGAACCTGGTTGAGGAAAGGTTAATTTCCTCAAAGGAAAGGTTTTTAAAGGTTAATTGTTGGGAAGGAGAGGGTTAGATTTTGGCTCTGTGTGGCAGCAGAGGCTCCAGCCTGACTGTGCAGTGCTGCTGGATTGAGGCACAGGAAAGCAGCAGCCAGGTGCTGAAATCCCAGGAGCTGGATGAAAACAAGGCTCTGAGCCCTTTCCCTGCTCTCCCTTTCCCCCTCATGCCAACTTTGTGCCTCTGGAGCAGTGACCAAACCAACCAGTCCTGCTCAGGGGGGAGCTTTTCAGTGCTTTCCATCAAATCCTTCAAAAGTAGCTTTTCCTTTGCTCTAAATCCTTGTTTTCTGCAGAAGCAGTGCCCAGACAGGAGCCTGGGCCACACGTGACCAATTATTTTCCTGATGCTCATTTGCAGAGTTAATTAGCTGGTTATAGAAATGATCAGCAACGAGAGGAATGACTTGTAAAAATCAACATATTAATTTAAAAAGCTTAATAAACCAAATTAATCCAAGTGTTGCCTTTGAAAAGGACAGTTGTGTGGGATATGCTGCTGTGTTCGTGTCCAGGTTCTGCTCAGCCTGATCCGGATTATTGATTGATTTTCACACCATCAATTTGCAGATTATTGATCACTGAGGGAGGGCGGGTGTAATTCCTGACATTCCCAAACATCACCGCGGCTTTCTGCTTGTTTGTTGTGTGTTTGTTTTTTTTTTTTCCCAAGGAAAGAGAGCGAGAACGGGAAAGGGAAAGAGAGAACAGACAACGGGAGCGGGAACGGGAGCGGGAGCGAGAGCGGGAGCGGGAGCGGCGGCAGCGGGAGCGGGAACGGGAGCGGGAGCGGGAGCGCGACAAGGAGCGGCAGCGGCGGAAGGAAGAGTGGGAACGGGAGCGGGAGCGAGTCAAGAGGGACGAGAAGGACAGGCAGCACAGGGACCGCGACAGGGACCGCGACAGGGACCGCGAGCGCGACAAGGACAAGGACAAGGCAAAGCCGCGCTCGCCGCTGCTGCCGGGGTAAGTGCGCGCTGCGATGGGGAGGAGCGAGCCCGGGGATGGTTAGGGAGCCCTGAGGCCGCTGAGGGGAGCTGAAACATCGGCCACAGGGAGGGGAACCTGAGCCTGGAAACGGCAGCGTGCTGGGGCGGGATGGGAGTGTCCCTCTGCCTTGGGGATGGAGGGGTTTGGGCAGGATGAGGGAATCCTGCATGGGAGTCCTGTGGGAGTCCCTTTATAGCCTGGAGAAGTGTCTGTCACAACAACCAGAGCTGCTCTGAGATTGTGGATAGTAAAAATATTCTCGAGATTTCAGTACAGCTGGAAAAGGGTGAAGGAATCCTGCATGGGAGTCCTGTGTGAGTCCCTTTAAAGCCTGGAGAAGTGTCTGTCACAACAACCAGAGCTGCTCTGAGATTGTGGATAGTAAAAATATTCTCGAGATTTCAGTACAACTGGAAAAGGATCAGGGAATCCTGCATGAGAGTCCTGTGTGATTCCCTTTATAGCCTGGAGAAATGTCTGTCACAAGAGCCAGAGCTGCTCTGAGCTTGTGGATAGTAAAAATATTGAGATTTCAGTACAGCTGGAAAAGGGTGAAGGAATCCTGCATGGGAGTCCTGTGTGATTCTCTTTAAAGCCTTGAGAAATGCCTGTCACAACAACCAGAGCTGCTCTGAGATTGTGGATAGTAAAAATATTCTCGAGATTTCAGTACAGCTGGAAAAGGGTGAAGGAATCCTGCATGAGAGTCCTGTGTGAGTCCCTTTATAGCCTGGAGAAATGTCTGTCACAAGAGCCAGAGCTGCTCTGAGCTTGTGGATAGTAAAAATCTTGAGATTTCAGTACAGCTGGAAAAGGGTGAAGGAATCCTGCATGAGAGTCCTGTGTGATTCCCTTTATAGCCTGGAGAAATGCCTGTCACAAGAACCAAAGCTGCTCTGAGCTTGTGGATAGTAAAAATATTCTCGAGATTTCAGTACAACTGCAAAAGGATCAGGGAATCCTGCATGAGAGTCCTGTGTGATTCCCTTTAAAGCCTTGAGAAGTGTCTGTCACAGGAGCCAGAGTTGCTCTCAGTGTTTGTGAATAGATAGCAGAAGTGTCTGGAGATTTCAGTACAACTGGAAAAGGGTGAAGGAATCCTGCATGGGAGTCCTGTGGTGACTCCCTTTAAATCCTTGAGAAATGTCCCACAAGAAGCAGAGCTGCTCTCAAGAGTTTGTGGATAGCATTAGTATCTGGAGATTTCAGTGCAGCTGGAAAAGGGTGAGGGAATCCTGCATGGGAGTCCTGTGGTGACTCCCTCTAAAGCCTTGAGAAATTTCTCAAAGCAACCAGAGCTGCTCTCAGAATTTGTGGATAGATAGCAGAAGTGTCTGGAGATTTAAGTTCAACTGGAAAAGGATCAGGGAATCCTGCATGAGAGTTCTGCTTTGTTGCTCTGTCAGTGATTTATGAGCCCTGCCTTCCCAGCCTCCCTGTCTGAGGCACATTTGTAAAGCTCTGGATAAGAGTTCCATCCCAGTGGAATGGAAGTTCTGATGTCACAACCTCATTTGGTTCAGAATCATGGAAAAGTGCCACATTTTTGCAGAGGGATGCCTTGGACCAACCTGGTCTAGTGGAAGGTCCCTGCCCATGATGGGGATAAAATGAGATGAATTTCCATGTCCTTCTCAACCCAACCCATTCCATGATTTTGTGATCTCCAGGAAACCTGCTTAACAGTTTGTTGGGAAGAGTGGCAGATGGAGACTCCCACAGCCTGTGGGGCACCCTGGGGACTCAGAGCCGTGTGTGGGACACAGAGAAGGGCAGGGAAGCTGTTTGCCAAGGTTCAGTGGAGCTTTTCCTGCTGCCTGGTGTCTGTGTTGTTGCTCTGCACTGGAGGAAGGTGTGAAGCACGATGGGCATGAGGAAGAGTTGGATCAATGAAGAGCAGGGTTAAGAATGCCAGGAATGAGGCTCCACGTGGAATCAGGTGGGAGCAGGGCTTAGTCCTGAATCCAACCCAGGATTTTCATGTGCATTGCTGAAGGAATAGCTGATTTTTGACCCTCTTTCCCAAGAGGAAGTGGCAGTTTCAGAACGGTCTGGAGGAGCAGTTATAGGAAGACCATAATTACATGTTCTGTTTAATTATAATCTTCACCTAACAACCACGATTTGTGCACCTTAATTACCACATTGCCCCGTGGTTTGTGCTCTCCCTGGCTTGGTGATGGGACAGGTCTTGCCCAGACCCATGTGATGGAGATGATGTCAATGAAAGTGATGTCACCTGCTTGGCAGCTCAGGGTCACGAGTCAGTGACAGTCACTGTGACCCAAGGCTGAGCCTTGGCTGCTCCTTCCCTTGGCACTCCTGGCTGTGTTGGGAGAATTTGGGCTGCCCAAAGGGTGCTGGGTAGGGGCAGGGGCCATGCTTACCAATTTTGGATCCATCTCATTCCATGAAACCACGTGAGAGCCCAGAGATGGGATTGGCAGCATTCAGGGGATGCACATTCCCTGCTTCCCTCTGGCAGAAGGGAGCTGGAGATGCCTCTTGTGTCTCCAAAACTCCATCATCCTTTAAATGAATGTTCAGAAACATTTCCTGATGCACCTCTTTGCTCTTTTTTATTTTAAGTCTGCTATGGAGAGGGACTTTTCAAAGGGCATGGCATGACAGGGTAAGAGGGATTTGCCTTAAATTCAAGGGAATGCAGAGTTAGATGGAATATTGGGAAGGAAATCTTCCCTGTGAGGGTGGTGAGGCCCTGGCACAGGTGGGCCACATTGGAAGGGACCCTGAAACCCATCCCATCCCATCCCATCCCATGGGATTTCAGTTCCCATGGCAGACATCCATGTCAACACGACCCCATCCCACAGCTCTGCAGGTGTCTGGATGTCTGTGGAGAAAACAAACCTGCAGAATGAAGTTTTGCAGGAGCTTTTTTAACTTGTTAAATCCTCACAAGTGAAAGCATAATTGCAGCTTGTCCCTGGGAGGGCACATCCCTCATGTGCTGTCACTTGGCTTTTCCCCAGGAGTCCCTGTCACGCTGGTGGCTCTGGGCTGTGTCCCACGTCACTTTGTGACCAGCTCCCAACTTCCTCATGGCAGTGCAGTGGCTGAACTGTCTCACCTTTTCTCCAGATTCCTCTGTGCCAGGCTCCAGAGGGACATCCTGGGATTGAGCAGCTGCCCAGCTTGCTGAACGTGTCAAACCTGGCCTTGCTCCGTGCTTCCAGGGAAGCAGGGTGCACTGCAGTGCACAGCACACACCTGTGCCTCTATTTATAGACTCTGGGCTTTCCCTAATTGCTGGATCCCAGTTTCTGGCAGGGCCAGCCTCTCCAGGCGGCGCTGGGGGCTGGCTCATGCCACAGCTGCCTGTTGGCACTGCTGCTGCTTCCAGGCCTGCTCCCCAATGGGCCTGGAGAATTCCTGCACAGAGCCTGGAGAGCTGCTCCTCAGAGCCTGGAGAATTCCTGCACAGAGCCTGGAGAGCTGGTCCTCAGAGTGTGGAGAATTCCTGCACAGAGCCTGGAGAATTCCTCCTCAGAGCCTGGAGAATTCCTCCTCAGAGCCTGGAGAGCTGCTCCTCAGAGCCTGGAGAATTCTTGCACAGAGCCTGGAGAGCTGCTCCACAGAGCCTGGAGAGCTGCTCCACAGAGCCTGGAGAATTCCTCCACAGAGCCTGGAGAATTCCTCCACAGAGCCTGGAGAATTCCTGCACAGAGCCTGGAGAGCTGCTCCACAGAGTGTAGAGAATTCCTCCACAGAGCCTGGAGAGCTGCTCCACAGAGCCTGGAGAATTCCTCCACAGAGCTCAGAGGATTCCTCCACAGAGCTTGGAGAATTCTTCCAGAGAGCTTGGAGAGCTCAGAGAGCTCCTCCAGAGAGATTGGAGAACTCTCCACAGAGCTTGTGCAAGCAGCACTGAGCTTTGCCAAAGGCAGAGCTGAGGATGTTAATAGTTCCAGGTCCATGTTGGTAGTTCCAGGTCCATGTTGGTAGTTCCAGTTTGATGTTGGTAATTCCAATTTGATGTTGGTAATTCCAATTTGATGTTGGTAATTCCAGGTCCTTGTCAGCAATTCCAGGTCCATGTTGGTCACTCTGTTGGTGTAGGGGTTCCTGCAGGAGCTGAAGGAGGGAGCAAACCAGAACCTACAGAGTCAGGGGATGAAAGAGCCCAAACAGCAAATAGCCAGGAATAAAGGAACAAATTCCCTTTCCATTCTGCTGAAAGCAGGAAGGTTTAACCTGATCTTTAAAGAACAGGAGATTTTAAGATTTTTAAGGCTAAAAATGTGGAGAAGCCAGAGGTGTTCCCAGCTCAGGAGGAATAGAATTTAACAGATTTAAACCCTGATGCATTCAGGGACAAGCAGTTCTCCTTGAACCTTTGGAAAGAAGAGGCTGCAGTGTTCAGGCTCCAATGGGATTGTCACACGTGGATTGGCCTTTTGGGAAGGAATTTAAAAATTATCTTCCAGTACCTGTGGGGAGCCACCCAAAGAGAGAGAGAGGGCAAGGAGTAGTGACATGACAAAGAGAGATGGATTCAAAGTGGCAGAGAGGAGGTTTAGATGGGATTGTGAGGGTGGCAGCCCCTGGCACAGGGTGCCCAGAGGAGCTGTGGCTGCTCCTGCATCCCTGGAAGTGTCCAAGGCCAGGCTGGAGCAACCTGGAGTTGGAAGGTGTCCCTGCCCATGGCAGGGGCTGGAATGAGATGAGCTTTAAGATTCATTCCAACCCAAACCACTCCATGATCCTGTGAATGTGCAATTGCTGTTTTAAGCACTGGACTGGGTTTTTTTGGTTTTTTTCCCAAGCTTAAGATGAGTATTCAAGAAGTTTAAAATCTGAGATTGCACTGCTGGTAAAACTGTTCCTCCCCCTCCTCCCCCTCCCTCCTCAGGCAGCGAACACTCAAACAAGCCAGGACACTTTAGGATCAATTAGAGGGATAACTTGGCTGTCTGTGCTCCTGCTCCCATCTCCAGAACGAGTTCTGATGCCCCAGGCTGGGCCTGATTTTTGCTGAGTGCAGAATTCCTTTTTTTTCTCTCTGGCTTGCCAGTGGAGCTCCCTGTTGTGCAAAGCCTTTCAGGGATAAAGAAGTGACATGAAATATGTCCTCTGAAGAAACCTAGAGCAGTGCAAGATGTTCTGACCCTTAGCTGGGGGTGAAGGCTCCACACACTGAAATAATTTTAATCCTTTCTGTTGTTGCCATAGGCCTTTATCCCACCAGCATCTGTTTGTTCCAGGAGCTCATGAAGCAACCCAGTGTTGTGGGGCCTGGCTGTGTTCCCAAAGCACTGAGGGAGATTCAGGAGATCATTCCCAAGGGACACTGATGTCCCTGACCAGGGACAGGACCAGGAATGGCTGGAGCTGTGTCAGGGCAGGTGTAGGTTGGAGATCAGGAAAGGTTCTTCCCCCAGAGGCTCCCCAGGGAATGGGCACAGAGCTCCAGGAGAGTTTGGAAAACCCTCCAGGGTGTGATTGTTGGGGTGTCTGTGCAGGGCTGGGTTGGACACACCAGAGAGAGAAGGAACTTCCATCTTGCTGCCCCTCAGCTGGGGTGCTGTTGGCCAAGCAAGGAGGAAGGAGGTCCATGAGATGGGCATTGGTTTCTTTCCCACCTGGGTTTCCTCTCCAGGGAATGCTGGGGGTTCTGGTGGGGAGCAGCACAGCAAAATGAACCTTGGAGTGAGACACTGGCATCTCCAGTCTTGGGATTTGTCCCCCACAAAGGCTCAGGTTGGACAGCAAGAGGAATTTCTTTGTGGAAAAAGTGACTGGAATGGGCTGCCCAGGGAAATGGTGGAGTCCCCATCCCTGCAGGTGTCCAGGAAAGGACTGGATGTGGCACAGGGTGAGAGGATTGGTCACAGGACTTGGAGCTCTTTTCCAGCCTCAGTGATTCTGGGATTCTCATGGTATGGAGCCCAAATTCCATGGAGCAGCAGAGCCAGGTAGGATGAGGAGAAGGAGGGAGCTGTTGTCCTCAGAGATGTTCCCAGGAGGTGACAGCAGCTCCAAAGGTGCCAGGAAGGAGCAGTGTCTGACAGACCATCCTGTCATTATCTCACACACTTATTTTGGAAGGAACTTCCCTCCATCAGAACTAAAACTATTAATGGAGAGCACTTAGGCAGCCATTAAAAACCAAAATAACCCTGTGAGGGGGGACTCAGACAACTCATAGCAAAGTCAGGAAGGACAAATCATAAATCCTTGTAAAACCTTTCCAAAAATGAACCTTGAGCTTCTTCCCACAGTTCCTGGAGCAGGTGGGGGTTACGTGATCCCATGGCCGTGCTCACCCTTGTGTTGTTTTCTCAGGCTGGTTCAAGTTGACTTTGTTAATCTCTGAGCACCTTAATGAGCAGGATAACCCAGGCCCTGGAATCAGTGCAGGTTATCCAGGGCCTGCAAGTCAGAAAGTGTTGGAATGAGCTTGATTAGATAAAGGAGTGGCAAAAAGAAGGGAATGCAAATGGGGTGATTCATGGTGGTGTGTGCACCACAAAGCAACTGAGCTCGGTTTTTTTGGGAAGAATCTCTAATTCTGAGTGTTCCTGGGTCGTTGTTGTCTTTCCTTTCCAGTCTCCCAATGCTGCCAGCTGGATTTTTTTCTCTAGTTTTTGGGTGTAGTGTCTCTAAATTAAACTAGTTTTGGGGTACTTAGTGCTGGCATCTCATCCTAAAGATGAGGATGGTGGATTTGGGATCCTCTTAGTTTTCCCTGTGGAAATCTCAGTTATTTCCTGAAAGAAATCCTTCATTTGTTGCTGTTTGTCCTGCCACAGGAGGAAGAGCAGGCAGGACAGACAACTGTGTAATTCTGGAGTTGGTAAAACCCTTGGAATGCCCTGATTCAGCCTTGTATCCATGAAAATTGAGTGAAGGGGGAGCCAGCCTCCATGCAGGGCTTTGGATTTGCTCTGCAGGGGTCTGCACCTCCCTGGGCAGCTTCTTGGGGCTGTTGGGTTTCCCAGGCTGAGATGGGCTTTTTCTGCTCCAGCTCCAGGTGTTGCAGCACTGCTCAGAGAAGGAATTCCCTTCTTTTCACACGCAGAGCACATCCCGTGCCACTCCAAGGTTCTTTGGGATCTCAGTCCAGTGCCCTGCATGGAAGCTCTGCTGTGATAAACACGATAACAACTTGTTTACATCCCTGGTTTTTTGTGGTGCAGCTGCCAGCCAGAGCCATGGAACCTGCTTAGACAGCTCTGCTTTCATTTCTGCTCCCAGGACTTGGGGGAAGCTGTGATAAGAACAGCTCTGGGAGTGTTCAGCTTGGGGAAGGGAAGGCTCCAGGGCCTAAAGGGGCTCCAGGAGAGCTGGGCAGGGACCTGGGGACAAGGGGACACAGGGAATGGCTTCCCCTGCTGGATTAGATGGGGTGTTGGAAAGGAATTCTTCCCTTTGAGGATGGAGGTTGGAGCTGTGGCTGCCTCATCCCTGGAAGTGCCCCAGGCCAGGCTGGATGGGACTTGGTGTCCCTGCACAGGGACTGGATGAGTTTTAATGGCCCTTCCCACCCAAACCATTTTATGATTCCACCATGATAAAGGCTGTGAATCAAACCAAGCTTTCCCAGTTCTCCACAAAAAAAAATTCCTGCTGACTGGGATTTCTGTTGCTCCTTATGGTTCTTGAGCTGCTGCCTCCAGTGCCCCAGCAGCAGCAGTTTCACAACCCTAAATCGAGATGAAGGACAGTGAGTGACTCAGATGTGGATCATAAAAATGTGATTTTCTTTGGCATTTCGGAGCTGGAGTTCCTGGGAGATCCCCCAGCCTGGATTTTGGTGGAACGAAGGCAATTCCAGGGCAGGATCACTGGCACATTCTGGGGCAGGACTGCTGCCTCCTGCTCATGGAGAGGAGGCTCTCCAGGTGTCAAATGCTCAGCCCTTAGGGGAGATGCCATCTCAGATAACTTTATCTCCCTGCTGGGATGATTTCATCCTGGAGGTTCAGATTGTATCTCCACTCTTTAATTTCCAAGCCTCTCCCCATCAGGCTTTGAAGAAATCTTTCCTTTTTTTTTTTTTTTTAACTTTTTGTTTTTTTTAAGTGACTGATAATGGAAACAGCTTGAGAAAAGCATTTTCCTTCTGTTATTTCCCCAGCATTGGCAGCAGCTCCACGGCTGCCCTGGACACACTAGGTGGCTTTCCAGAGCTGCTGTCCCTCTCCATTACTCCAAGACAGGAAAAGGTCCTGCGTGCCTGCACTCTGCTGGAATTTATTTTGCAGCAATTACAGATCCCTTCACAGCTGCTTGGCACATGGCTGCAGTCATTCCTCGAGTCCTCTTCCTCTGGAAAATTCCACTTTGCTGAAGGAGCAGCGGCGCTGACGCAACCGCAGCTTTTCCTGCAGGAGCACCGAGGCTGCTCAGCCATCCCTGGACTTCCCTCCCGGAGAAAACTGAGCTGGGAGAGCAGCCCTGGAGCCAGGTTGGCGTCACTGCTGCCCAGGGGTGACAGCCTTGCTGCCCTGTGCCACGGCATGGGCAAGGAGGGGCAGCAGGAGCTTTCCCCTGGATGCTCATTTCCCATCCGAGATTAGAAATGTTTCATTTCTAATGCAGCATTTGCATCATACATGAGGAAAACTTGAGCTGGGCAGGTTTTTTTCTCCCCCTTCCAAAGTTTTGTTGGACTCAGTGATGTGCTTCAGCTGGGTTTTTTTTGGGATCATGTTTTTTTTTTGGGAGCTGGCTGAGCCATGCTGGGGGTGCTGCCAGCTGGAGCTGCCTCTGCTCCTCTCCTGCCAAAGCCAGTTCAGCCTCACTTCTCCTCCTGATTGCTGTCATTGCATTCCAGCCGAATGGGCATCAGCGTGTTCCTTCTGGAAAAGAAAACTTTCGTGATTTTAAGGGTAAAATTGCCTTTGGGAGCTGCTGCCCGAGTGATTCCTGAGGATCTGGGTGGAAATTTTGCTTTTGGTCACTCTTATCTCTTCTTCCCTCTAATTAATTTTTTAAAACCTTGTGGAAGAGACTTAGGAGTTAATTCTGAAATATTTCAATTGTTTTCTAAATTTGATGAAAAGGATTGGGATGAACACAAGAGTTCTTGGCCACTCCCTGTGCTGAAGTGTGTGAGGTTTGCCAGCAGCCTGGGCAGCCGTGCTGAGGGTGAGGATGAACTCCTGAGCTGATCCCATGGCTCACCAGCCCTGGAATTCTTCCCTCCTTCCCTCCTTTTCACTCAACCCCTGCTGTGAGCAGGTTGATCTCACTGAGTCAGCAGCAAACCATTCTAATTTTTAATTTATTGAATTAAGGAGCTGGGAGCAAGAACACAGATCCAGCACAAAATGACCTGTAGGAGTGAAAGTGAGGAGAAATCCTCATCTCCCAGCCATGGGCCTTGGCCAGGCTGTCGATTGGGATGTTGCTCCAGCTCACTTTCCATTCTGCTTCCTGAATTCCACTGGAGAAGATGAGTCCAGCAGCATCAATCCCAGCTTTAGGTGGAACAAGTTTCTTTGGTGAAGCTCTGACAAAAGGCTTTGAAATTGTCCTGACAGGAGCAGCATCTTCCTTGTCTGTAGCATTTAGTGCTGAGTCAAAAAGCCAAGCACACCCCAAAAGGAGCCTTTCTGTTGTGGTTTTCCTGGGGAAGAACCTTTCCTCCAGAAAGTGACTTCATCCAGAGGGAATTGCATCAAACCAGGTAATAGGTGCAAGTAAGTGAGATTTGCTGTCAGAGTCATCCCTGCTCCCAGCTGGCTCCCAGGCTCTGGAGTTGCTCCAGCTCCCAGTGTGCTGTGGGATCTGGGTTTTGAGGGAGAAGAAACACTGTAGGATGCTTTTCTGTCTGAAAACTGGTTCAGGAGGGAGTTGAGCCTGGAGAGGCACGAGGGCATTCATTAGTTCATGGACTTGTGGAATACCCTGGGCTGGAAGGGACACACAAGATCTTCAACCCAAGGCTTGGTCCTGCCCAGGACACCCCAAAATCCAACCCTGAGCAGTGTCCAAACTCTCCTGGAGCTCTGTGCCCATTCCCTGGGGAGCCTGGGCAGTGCTCTGGGGGAAGATCCTTTCCTGATCTCCAGCCTGAGCCTGCCTGACACTGCTGTTGGCTTCCACATCTGTCATCTTGGACACTGCAGGAGAAACTTCTCCAGAGGTTTTACCCTGGATAAAGCTGCCTGTGCCAGCAGAATATTCCAGACTGTGATCTTTTGGGAAGGGACATTGGATCAGGGATACTGGGCATTGTCCATGAGCATCCTCACGTGGTTTTCTCTCCTCCTTTCCTTGCTTTTTGTCCTGCTGCTTCATGCAAGGTGTGGAGGCTTTTCCCAATCTTCCTTTTCTTCTTTTCTCTGCACTTGGTTGATTCAGGGATATTCCAAAGGTTAAATTCCAAATGGATTTATAAACATCTGCTGGAAGGAGCCCTTGAGCCCAGCCTGGACTATTTAATGTTATAAAGAATAGGGCCAGTGTGTCTCAACCCCATATGTGGTGTTTCTCCAAGGTGAAATACTCTTGGAATTGTGGAAAACTTGAGCAGTCCACTGCAAATACCCTGTGCTGAGTTAAACTGTGTGTGGGGGCAATGCTGGGAAAGGGGGAGGATGGGATGGAGCTGCTGGGGAATAAAGCTGAGCCATGACCCTGCCTGGGACTCCCTGGCAATGGAGTTCTCCTCTCCCAGTTCTCCTCTGCTGGAGCTGGAGTGAGATTTGTGGGAGGGGTGAACGTGACAGGAGGGGTTTTCCTCGGAATATTCCAAGGGAGTTGTGGGACAAAGAGTAAAACTGCTTTTACATCAGCAGAGATAAGGAAAGAGTCAGAAGCTGGATTTTTAGGTCAGCACATCCCAGTCCTGGATTGGGGAAGAGGAAACTCTGCCAGAAAGGAGGGGATGAGGCTTCTGTGAGGTGTGAAGTCTTCAAAGAACAGGCTCCTGAGCAAGAGCTTTCATTATCCTGGGGTTTGTTGAAGTGTTCCTGGAATTATTAGAAAACTTGGAGGTGGCTTTTTTATCTCCAGAAGGTCGAGGAAGTTGTGTGGGGAGTGGTTGCTTCGGTGCAGTGAGTAATGGGGTGGTACTGGCTGAAGCCAGCAGGGGAAGGGGCCTTTCCCTCCCCAGATTCCCAGGGAACTCACTGCTGTGAGGAAAGGAGAAAATGCATCATTGTCCTGCTAATTTGGTGAGTGCAAGAGACTTCAGAAAGCTTTAATCCCTCACAAACTCTGCCTGAAACCACAGGGAGAAGGTCAGGAGGAGGTAGTTGAGGAGTTGAGTGCAGGTTAGAGCAAGGGCAAGGAAAAATTCCGGGTTAAATCACCCAGAGATAAGAGAGGCAAAGTCTCAGCCTCAAGAAACTCATCCTGGAGTACTTAAGGAAGTGTCTGGTGCAGGTGCTGAAAAGTTGGCCTTGAATTCTTTTCAGAAGGTTGGAGAGGAGGAAGGAAACATGGAGAGAGCTGCAGCTGTGTGCTGCTCTAGGCAGGAGCAGGTTTCCCATCCCAGTGCCCAGTCCTTGGAGGGCAGGAGCTGAGCTGGAATCAGCCAGGAGGTGCCAGAGTGCCCAGAGGAGGTCACAGAGTGGTGACTGTTGCTTTGCAGAGCAGCTCTGGTTTGTCACTGAGTTCTTCTAACACTTCATCACCCCAAAACGGTGCTGGAATCCACAGGGGGATTAGGAGCTGTAAGGAATCAATCTAAAGGATGAATTCTGATTTCTCCACGGCCCTGTATGTTCACTTATACATTTTATTCTCATACATTCATATTTCTGCTGGTTTTCCCCTGTGTACCCACGTGCTGAGCTCCTCCTCGTTTTGCAGCCGCCAGCCCGAGGCACCAAAGAAGGACAAGGAGGCCACAGCTCTGGGCACTGCCCCGTCCAAGAGGGCAGATGAGTGGAAGGATCCCTGGCGCCGATCCAAATCCCCCAAAAAGAAACTGGGAGTGTCCGTGTCCCCCAGCCGGGCACGGAGGCGCCGGAAAACCTCGGCGTCCTCAGCCTCTGCCTCGGGATCCTCCAGGTGAGGGAGGGGGAGGGAAAATGGGATAATGGGGTGGGAAAATCGGTGGGATAATGGGGTGGGAAAATAAGATAATGGGGTGGGAAAATGGGATAATGGGGTTGGAAAATGGGGTGGGAAAATCGGGTGGTATAATGGGGTGGGGAAATGGGGTAATGGGGTGGGATAATGGAATAATGGGGCTGGAAAATCGGGTGGGAAAATGGGATGGGATAATGGGATGGGATGGGATAATGGGGTTGGAAAATGGGATAGTGGGGTGGGAAAATGGGATAATGGGAAAATGGGGTGGGATAATGGAATGGGATAAGGGGAAAATAGGGTGAGAAAATGGCATGGATAATGGGGTGGGATAATGGGATGGGGCTTCTTCATGTGCCTAGAGTGAGTTCCATCCTAGGAATAGGAGGTTTAGATGTGGCCAGAGCCGTTGCTCCTTTTTTTTTTTTTTTTTTTTTTTTCCTGTCAGATTGCTTTGGAAGAATTTGCTTTGTCAGATTGCTTTGCTGTTCTTTTTGCATAGTATAAAAAGGATTTATTACTTTGGGGAATTCCAAAAGACAAAAGAGGAAAGGTGCAACAACCTAAATATGAGGGAGGTTCAAGGGGAAGGTACAAATTCTTAGCAAGTTTGAGAAGTTCTGGGGAGGGGTAAAGGGTTTGGTTCACAAAGGCTTTGTCCAATGAGGGAGGTGGGGGGGAAACTGGGTCACATGGACTAATGAGATGTCAAGTTTTAGGAGATTTCCAAAGGGGAATTTCAAGCAGGGGGCTGGCACAGAGCAGGACTGACAGGGAGTTAATAAACAAGGTGGGTGGGAGGGCACAAGCTGGACCACAGCAGTGACAGCACAAAGCATTAACAGGAAACACTCTGCAGCATGGAGGTGTTTGGAACAGGCTGTGCAGAGAGGTGTCTCCATCCCAGGGACAGTGGAAGGTGTCCCTGCCCTGCGTGATCCTTAAGGTCCTTTCCAAACCAAACCGTTCCAGGGTTTTATCTTTGGGAAAGCAGTTCAAGACTTTGCTCAGGAACACCTATGGAGAGGTGGTGAGATGGAAGCCAAAGCAGGCAGGGAGCTGTGGGAGCTGTGCTGTGGCTGCTGGAGATCAGGAAAAGGCAAATCCGTGGAAAAAACACTTTTAAAGGGAATTAGAGCTGGATGCATGATAGCAGCTCACTAGATGAAAACTGACCTCAATAGGAGCAGCATGAGCTGGGAGCTGTAAAAATTGGATCCTGGTCACTCTGGGATGGATGGAGGGAGGAGTTGAGCTCACTCCAGTAAGAGCTGGTTGATACTGGGAGAACTGGGATTGTGGAGGTTTGACAGAGCCTGGGAGCGTTGGAATGAGGCTTGGAAACCAACAGTGTAAAATAAGATAAAAGCCACTTTTCAGAAAGAAACTCCCTGAATCTGGGAGCCTCAAGGTACAAACTGGATCCATTTCCTTTAAATGCTTGAACTTGAAGCTCCTGAAAGAGGGGGGAAGTATCCAGGAGGAATGAGGAACAGGTTAAATTGGAGATAGACATCTAAAAGCCAGAGCCCTCCTGAAGCAGATTTTCCTGCTGGGATCACTGCACCCAGTCAGGTGATCTGTCAGGGGATTGTCCAGGGAAAAGGCACAAAATGCATGGAAGCAGTTCCCAAAAAGGATGGAAAATCAGTAATTAAAGAAAGGGAGGCTTATTAAGGGTGCAAAGAGAGCAGCAACAACAGGATCCTCCCTAAAAGAAAAGGGGGATTTGAGGAGAGGCTGTAAATCCTGAGAGTTCCCCGAGGAGAGGCTGCTGGGGTTTGGAGCACAGCTTGGGAAGAACATCTTTGGAAACAAAACCTTGGGGGCTTTTGGGGAAGCTCTGAAGTTTGACATTTCTTTTTAGGCAGCTCTGAGGTTTAATATTTCTCTTCCAGGTCCTCTTCTCGTTCATCCACCTACTCTGGGTCCGGCTCCTCCCGCTCGCGCTCCCGATCCTCCTCCTACAGCTCCTACTCCAGTCGCTCCTCCAGGCACAGCTCTTTCTCAGGCAGCAGGTCCAGGTAGTGCCTCCTGGGACTGGCATCCAGTGGTGGGATGGTTTCCAAATTCTTCCTGCCAGCTCCTTTCTGCTCTGTTAACTTGAGCTGTTCCAAGCACTCGGCTGAGCGAGGCTGTGGTTGTTGGATGAGGAGATCTGTCAGCCACCCCCTCCTGTCCCCAGTGCTCCCACCCACGGGTGCAGTGCTGTTGTGGCTGGGCTCTTTCCCATGCCTGTGGTGGATTAACATTCCCATCATTTGCATTTTCTGGTTGGAAGAAGTTCAGCAGCATCTCTTTTCTGTGGCATTGGAATTTCTGTCTCAAGAGGCAAATCCCGTTTCTTTATTAAAGCAGTTGTGCCTTGTGATAGTCCTGACACTTCAAAGTAGCAATCCAGTGTCCCAGGCTGATTAAGATTTATTCCTCTGCAACTTCCTGGCCCCTGCAGACAGTTTCCCAAGCCTGGAATATCCATAGTAGGAGAACTGGCTCCTCAGATAGGAGCTGAAGCCACACAGGCACCCAGAGCAGATCCCAGAGGTGATGGCAGAGCACACACTGTCACTTCTGGGGCTGCTGTCTCTAGGAAAAGCTGGTTCCTTTTGGGAAGCAGCATGAGCTTCCCCATCCATCCATGCTCAGCAGCAGTGTGGGTGGCACCCTTGGCTGCTGTCCCTGAGGTGGCAGAGTGAGCCCCAGTGTCCCCAGTGTCACACAGGAGTCAGGCTGCTGAGGCACTGGGGGTGAATCACCCCAGCAGCAGCACGTGCTGAGCTCAGGGCTCAGGAAACTGCTCCTGCCCTTGATTGTCACCTCTGGGATGCACCCCTTAATGCTGCTCCTTGTGTTCCAGAAATTGCAGATCAGTGTTAAGTTTAGGTGTATTTTTTATCTTTCTCCCAAGTTGCTTTTGGTTTTGTGGCTGTTTAAAGGATGAACTGTTGTAGGAGTTACGGGATATAAAGTGATGAACACAAAACAAAATCCTGCTTATTTTCCTGTGTGTTCTCCCTCAGGAGAGAATAGAGAGGATGGAGGTGTTGCTGTGGAATACCTGGAATGCCTCTCTTCCTGCTGATCCTATTTTTGATTCTGTTTCCTACTTTTCCCACTGTCTGATGACAGAAGTTGACTTTTGTTGCACAAATATAAAAGCAGGAGAAGCTCAGGACAGGTTCCTGGGGAGGGGGGAGTGGTGGCTGAATGCCCTGGGAGGCAGGAAAAGCTCCTGAGAGGCTGAGCTGAGTGATGTCTCCTTCCTTTCCAGGTCAAGGTCCTTCTCTTCTTCTCCCTCTCCTTCTCCAACACCATCTCCTCACAAGCCACTGGCCAAGGCTAAAGGGGAATTATTGCCACCTCCTGGGAAAGGGTAAGGATCCCTCTTCCTCTGGATAGCTCTGACCTTCAGGGGCCTCAAGCTGAAGGGATGCAGGATTAAATGGAATACTGGGAAGGAATTGTTCCTGTGGGTGGGCAGGCCCTGGATCCCTGGAAGTGTCCCAGGTTGGATGGGGCTGGGAGCAGCCTGGGATGGTGGAAGGTGTCCCATGGCAGGCAGTGGAACAGGATCTTTGAGGTCCCTTCCCATCCAAATCCTCATTCTGGGATTCTAAACCTGATTGAGTTTAAGAAAGAAATGAAAGATGCAAAGTGCAACTTTTATTGGAGAGTTTTTAGTTTGGCAAATTTAATTCAATAATGACACTTTTACTTATTAAATCCAATTTAAATAGCCTTAAATATTACCTGTGTGCAGTGTTTAAACACATGATTTACTGCTGCAACATTCTGTATGTGCAGATATATTTGTATAATCTAAGTATACCTAATATGAACTATAAGAAAGTTTAAATTCCTTCCTCTGCTGTGGCTTTGGTTAATCCACAGCCTCAGAATAAAGAAATTGTTCAACCTCATCAGCTTTTCACACTGGAGACAGATGAAACCAGGACTGGAGCTCTCTGCAGCTGGGTTTGGCACATTCTGACAGCCCTGCTGCTCTTTTAAATTCCTGAAATTGCTATTTCACAAACCCTGCAGTGGCAAATTATGGGGCCCTTGGAGGGTGACACAACACCATAGTGATGTCACCTCTTCTAAGCTGACCTGCAAATAAATGACACCGTGGGAATCCCCCAGAATTCTCCAGAATTTAGGACAATCCCCTTTGCCACAATTCTTGTCCCTTGTTATTCTGCCTTTTGGGGTTTTTCCCTCCACTTGGCCCTGCAGTGGTGTCTGCTCCCTCCCAGTGCTGCTGGGATAAAAATGATGGGATTAAATGGATAAGAAACAGCATTTCCACCCAGTCTGCTTCAGGAGTTAATTCACCAGTGCAATATCTCCAAAATTGGCTGTTGTACAGTAATTTGTCTCTGAAAAGATGAATTGTTTGAGAATATAGGGAACAAATCCCTTCAGGGAAATGTGTGGTGTTTGTGTTTTGGTGAAGCAGCCAAGTGTTTGTAGCTACAGGAATCACATCAGGGCCAGGTTGGATGGGGTTTGGAGTAACCTGGGGTGGAGGAAGGTGTCCCATGGGATGGAGAGGAGTGAGATGATTTTTAAGGTTCCTTCCAGCCCACACCATTCCAGAATTCCATCATCTCTAGAATATTAAACAACAAACCCAAGCACAGAATTTCTGGGATGTCCCTGCTCTGTGCTCACCCCCTGGGATCACACACCTGAAAATTGTCATTTTATTGCAGGGAAAAATCTGTGAAGAAGCTCACTGCCCTCCCAGTCCCTCAGCCACTCACAAAAATTGCAGCAGCAGCCCCAGAGGCAGCCAAGGCAGGGGATAATCGGGAAGCCAGGAGGAAGGAACGTCAGACAAGGACTCCACCCAGGAGGTGAGAGAGCTGGGGGCAGGAGGGAGGCAGCAAATGCCAGGTTTCTGTCTCCTGGAAGATCCAGCAAATCCCAGAGTGCTGGTGATAAGGGAGAAATCCATCTCCTGGGGCAGGGAGAAAAGGGGAAGAGAGCTGGGCTGGGATGTTCCTGATGTGCCAGGAGTGGCTCCTGCCTCTGGAGCTGGGGTGGAACACACAGAACATCATTCCCAGGGATATTCCCAGCACAGAACATCATTCCCAGGAATGTTCCCCACCACAGAACATCATTCCCAGGGGTATTCCCAGCACAGAACATCATTCCCAAAAATATTCCCGCCACAGAACATCATTCCCAAGGATGTTCCCCACCACAGAACATCATTCCCAAGGATGTTCCCCACCACAGAACATCATTCCCAGAAATATTCTCCACCATAGATCATTCCCAAAAATATTCCCCACCACAGAACATTATTCCCAGCACAGAACATCATTCCCCACCACAGAACATCATTCCCAAAAATATTCCCCAGCACAGAACATCATTCCCCACCACAGAACCTCATTCCCAAAAATATTCCCCACCACAGAACATCATTCCCCACCACAGAACATCATTCCCAAAAATATTCCCCACCACAGAACATCATTCCCCACCACAGAACATCATTCCCAAAAATATTCCCACCACAGAACATCATTCCCAGGGGTATTCCCAGCACAGAACATCATTCCCAGGGGTATTCCCAGCACAGAACATCATTCCCAGGGATATTCCCACCACAGAAAATGATTCCCAAAAATATTCCCCAGCACAGAACATCATTCCCAGGGGTATTCCCAGCACAGAACATCATTCCCAGGGGTATTCCCAGCACAGAACATCATTCCCAGCACATAAATTTGGACAGGTGTTGGAAGGGGCCGATCACCCCTCAGGGAGGGCTGGTGTCAATCAGAGGGTGCTGAGCAAATCACTGGTTTTCTCTTGGGGTTTTTCCCCCTGTCTCATTCCCTTTCCAGTTCTCACTGTGGGAGGGGGTTTGCTGCCTTGCAGGAGGACCATCAGTGGCAGCATCAGTGGCAGTGCCAGCAGCTACAGCGGGTCCAGCTCCCGGTCCCGGTCCTTGTCCCGGTCTCTCTCCAGATCTCATTCCAGATCATCCTCTGCCTCAGCCTCCCACTCTCCCTCTGGCTCAAGGAAATCCAGGTACAGCCCTGTGGTCTTTATTTACCAGCACAGGTTGTGACTGTGGTTCTCTGGTTTGGTTTTTATAGTGGAAATTCTCCAGCAGCACAAGCTGCAGGTGCCTGGGAGGTGGGACAAGGTTGGGTTTGTGTTTCACATCCCAGATCCTGAACTGTGATGGGAATACAGTGCTGGAGAGGGCATGGAGTGATAGAACAAGATGTGATGGCCTTAAACTGATGGAGGGGATATTTAGATGGGATATTTGGGGAAAATGTTTCCCTGTGAGGGTGGGGAGGCCCTGGCACAGGTTGCCCAGAGAAGCTGTGGCTGCTCCATCCCTGCAAGTGTCCAAGGATAATTTGGACAGGACTTGGGGCAGCCTGGTCTTTTAGGAGGTGTTGGGGTTGCAGCTGGATGATCTCTAAGGTCCCTTCCAGCCCAAACCATTCCATGACTCCCTGACATTTCCCATGTGGTTTATTCAAGGAAATAATCCCATCATGTGTGCCCAAGTACCCATTTAACCTAAATGGTGGCCAGAGCAGCTCCTTCTGGCCAGGGTGATCCCACATCCTCCTTAAACTGCAAATGAACAGTTCCAGGCTATGGAGCTTGGCTCTCCTGAGCCTCTCCTGCCTCTGGTTCCTGTGTGTCCTTAGGGGAGATGCTTGGCCTGTCAGGAGAGGTAGGTCAGAAAATCCCTGCAAGGCCCAGCTAATGATATTTTTCCTTTGCTGGCAAAGTTGCAGGTCCAGTTCCTTTGTGTTTAGCCCCGAGTGAATAGTTCCAAGTCTGTGGAATGTGTAAACAGCAAACTCCTTCCAGCAAAGAGAAACAAACCACTCTCAAGTCATTCCTTCAGGTTTTTTTTTACCTCTTCACACAGAGGATTCCCTGAATCCTCCCAGCAGAACCTTGAAACACAGCACTTCCCTGGGTGTAAGAGTAGTCCTGTGGTGAAAAACCAGAGGATGGAGCAGGATTTGGCTCTGAGCAGCTGCAGATTCCCATCTGTGACCTCTGTGGAGCTCCAAGGTTCAACATCCATGTTATTTTACAGAAATCCAGCTTGTTTACTCCGTGCCTGTCACATTCATCAGCTCAGCCAGGGGTGATGCAAGAGCTTCAGAGCACCAGGGCATGGAGGTGGGAAATGTGAGCACACTGAGGCCTGTGCTGCTGCTGTGGGGAATGCACTGTGTGCCCACAGCAGCTCCAGTGGCCTGCAGGAGTTCCTGGCTCATCCTTTCACTGCTGGAACAATCCATGAGATCTCAGAACCCAGCTCCTGGTGCCAGGGGTAGAGGCTGCAGAGGGTTGGTGTGTGCTGGAGCTGCCACAGCCCCTTCAGTCACCCCATGCAGCTTCCAGGCAGGGAGCCTGGGCCTTGCTGGCAGAGCAGGTCCGTGGAACAGGCTGGAGAGGCTGCCTGAATATTCATGGAGTGGGATGGTTTGGCTTGGAAAGGAGCTTAAAGCTCATCCAGTCCAACTCTCTGCCACCTTCCACTAGACCAGGTTGTTCCAACCCTGTCCAGCCTGGCTTGGACACTTCCCAGGATAGGCTCTGGTAGGAGATTTCCACCTTGGAGGCATCTCCCTGTGGTTATCAGTCGTGACAGTGGCTGTGTGCCAGCAGCAGAAACCCTGCCCTGAGCTGTAACACTGACCTGGATGTGCCAGTGCACTCCCTGCTTCCACTGCTTGTTTTCCTGGGCAAACAGTGACCTGTTTACACATTTCCTTAATCCTGCCTATAAATAATCATTACTTTCTAGGCCTGCACTCAGCTTTGAGATTTTTCCTGCCAGCAGCACCCCAGGACACAACGGGCCTTGGCGTGTCGCTGCCTTTCCATCTCCCCAGCATGCCAGCTCTGAGAGCAGTGCCCAGGGGCTTTGTGCCTTGCTGAGGTGCTGCTGTGCTGTTGTTGGCAGGTCGCTGAGCGTGAGCAGCGTCTCCTCCGTGTCCAGTGCCTCGTCCAGCAGCAGCTCGGTGCGCAGCGCCGACTCCGAGGACATGTACGCCGACCTGGCCAGCCCCGTCTCCTCGGCCAGCTCCCGCTCCCCCAGCCCGGCCCAGCACAGGAAAGGTACACACACGCCTGCCCTCGGTCCTCCAGGGAGTGTTGCAGCAGCACAGATCCTTCCCTGGGAGGGAGTCGTTGGGCAGAGGTGCTGTGAGGTTTTGGTTTCTTCCATCCCTGTGCCTCTGGTTGTCTCAGCCCTTTTCCTGCCTGGCACTTCTGCCTCTCCCTCACCCCGTTCTCCTTCACTCTTGGAATTGGACAATTCAGTATCACATTGCTCTTCCTCTACTCCTTCCAGGACTCTAGCAGAGTCTGTGGCAAAAAGCCTTTTTCTGTTCCTCTCTGTGGAATGCTGGTTTCCTGAATCCCTTAACCTCATGCCCATGAGCTGAGCTAACTGCTGGGAGCTTTTCCATCCCCTCCTGCCCAAGGGGAGTACAGGTAAAAGGAATCATTCCCAAGTCACCCCTTGTGCTCTCTGCTTTCAACAGGAAAGTCAAAAAAAGAAGACAGTGCTAAAGAGGAGAAGAGGAAACGGGATGTGCCTGCCCAGCTCCTGAAATCAGCCAAGCCCACCCCGGGAAGCAAATCCCAGCAGCCACCCCAGGGCCAGCAGCCCTCGGCCCCCCAGGCACAGCAGGGCGGCTTCAGCGGGCACAAGGAGATCAAACTGACTCTCCTGAACAAGGTGGGACTGCCTGGGCATTCCCTGGGCATGCCCTGGTGCCTGGGATCCCCTGCTCCTGGGGGCTGTGGTGGAGGGGAGAGGGATTCTGGTAGGAGAAGGGGGATGGATCCCAGCAGGAGCAGGGGGATGGATCCCAGCAGGGGATGGATCCCAGCAGGAGCAGGGATGGATCCCAGCAGGAGAAGGGGGATGGATCCCAGCAGGGGATGGATCCCAGCAGGAGCAGGGATGGATCCCAGCAGGGGATGGACCCCAGCAGGAGCAGGGATGGATCCCAGCAGGGGATGGACCCCAGCAGGAGCAGGGATGGATCCCAGCAGGAGCAGGGGGATGGATCCCAGCAGGAGCAGGGGGGATGGATCCCAGCAGGAACAGGGGGATGGATCCCAGCAGGAGCAGGGGATGGATCCCAGCAGGGGCAGGGGGATGGACCCCAGCAGGAGCAGGGGGATGGATCCCAGCAGGGGATGGACCCCAGCAGGAGCAGGGGATGGATCCCAGCAGGAGCAGGGGGATGGACCCCAGCAGGGGGGATGGATCCCAGCAGGAGCAGGGGGATGGATCCCAGCAGGAGCAGGGGATGGATCCCAGCAGGAGCAGGGGATGGATCCCAGCAGGGGCAGGGGGATGGACCCCAGCAGGAGCAGGGGGATGGATCCCAGCAGGGGGATGGACCCCAGCAGGAGCAGGGGGATGGATCCCAGCAGGAGCAGGGGATGGATCCCAGCAGGGGATGGATCCCAGCAGGAGCAGGGGGTGGATCCCAGCAGGAGCAGGGGGATGGATCCCAGCAGGAGCAGGGATGGATCCCAGCAGGAGCAGGGGGATGGATCCCAGCAGGGGCAGGGGATGGATCCCAGCAGGAGCAGGGGATGGATCCCAGCAGGGGCAGGGGATGGACCCCAGCAGGGGCAGGGATGGACCCCAGCAGGGGGATGGACCCCAGCAGCAGGGGAGCTCTGGGCTCAGCACTGCTGGGATGAGCTCAGCCAGGAAGGTCTGGGGCTGGCTGGGAGGGCACACACAGAACCAGTCTGGCAGCACACACCCTGCGGTGGCTCCACTGCGGGGCTGTGTTGGCGGCTCCCCTGGGGCACATTCCTGCCGCAGCCTCAGCCTCTTCCTCTCCTGCTGGAGATGCTCTGGGAGCACTTCCTGTGCCACACAGGCTGGGAGAGCCAGGCACAGAGTGCAGGGGGAGAGGGGCAGTGCCTGGGCTGCCCAGCTGCCTCTTCCCTCCCCTCTGCTCCCCTGCCCCTGTTTGCAGATCCCAGCCCACAGCAGCCCTGGGGGTTGGTGCTGGGGCAGGGTGTTGGCCCCATCACGTGGGCAGGTTCCTGTTTTTGAGATTTTGCCCTGCCAGCCCAAATTCCCCAGCACAGTCTGAGGCTGCAGATTTCTCTACTTCCCTGTGCTCTGACGTGAGGAGGCTTTATCAGAGGCAGGAAGCTGCTCTGGAGGGAGGAGTGTGCAGTGACACATGACAGCCTGGAAAAGGCACAGCTCCACATGCCTCCTTCTCACCTGCTATCCTTGGTGCTGCTGGAAAAAAAAATCCCAAAAAGCTGCTGTTTTCCTGTTCTGAAATTAACCCCAGTGCAGGGGGTTGCTGTTGGCTTCTGGTGGTTGGGAATTAGGTGGGTTCAGGGATGGCTGGGACTGGTGTGTGCAGAGTTTATTGGGCAGGGTGTTTGCAGGAGCCAGGCAGCACATCCCAGGGAATCCCTGGAATCCCAGCTGTGCCTGTTTCCCTCTGCAGAGGGAAGTGGCTGCTCAGCTCTGTTGTTTTAATTCCACTGCAGGCAGCTGACAAAGGAAGCAGGAAGAGATATGAGCCAGCAGACAAAGAGAGGCCAGGCTCTCCTCCAGCCAAACGGGCCAACCTGTCCCCTGACAGAGGTGAGGCATCAGCTCCTGCTTCCCAACAGCTGCAGAGATCCTGTGCAGCCATCCCAAAACCTCAGAGTGGGATTGCCACCACATAAAGGGGGGTGTTGACCATCCTGCTGCCAAACCACAGCAGAGGTTGCCACTGTGTGACTCCACTCTGTCCCTGTGAGTCTTCTCCAAAAAAATAACCCCTTGGCTTTGAAGACATGGAGTTCTCACCTCCACATCCACCCCACAGCATCCTGCTCACTGCTGCTGGCCTTGGATGTGACTGTGGAAATCAGGTTTAGGTTGGATATTGGGGAATATTTTTTACCCTGAAAGAATTAGAATAAATTCTGTCAGAGGGGGAGTCCTCATCCCTGGAAGTGTTCAAAAACCATGGATGTGGCACTTGAGGACAGGGTTAGTGGTGACTGTGCTGGTGCTGGGCTCAGGGTTGGGTTGGATGATCCTGAAGATCTCTTCCAGCCCTCTGACATTCCAGCATTCCGAGTCACAGGAGTTTCCTTTGGTGCATCCTGGAGTTTTCCCAGCCCCGTGTCCTGGGGGAGCTGTCCCTGCTTGGAAAGGCTGGGCTGCAGGGCTGCAATCCCTGCCTGCATCAGCCAGCCTGGGAAATGAGCTGATTGCCCCACCTCTGGTGACACAACCCTCTCTGCCCTGCATGTTTAGAAAGAGCTGGGCTTTCCAAGTCTTCTCCTGGGCCTCAGTCCTGCCCCAGCAGCAGGAGCAGCTGGGAAATGCGAGCTGGCAGCCCCAGGCAGGGCCCTCAGTGGCACCTGCAGCCTTCGTGGGGCTGCCAGGAGCAGAGGGGCTGTGGGGGCACTTGGCAGCCAGAGGTGGCCGCTGGTGACGTCGGGGCTGCCACGTGATGTTGTTTTCCCTGGTGGCTCAGCTGTAGGTGGATCTTGTTGACTCTGGGTGCCAGCCAGCAGAAGGTCTGTGCTAACAACCTGCAACATTCACCTCCTGCAAGGGCAGCCTGCAAGGGACTGCCCCAGGTTGGAGTTCACTGGGGTCTGGTTCACACACAGGTGGCAGGGCCAGGCCAGTTTCTAGAGAGACACTGATGTCACCTCTGCTTCTTGTTCTAAAGCAATTTTTAAGCTGTAGGAAATCATAGAAGCACAGATGGGTTTGGGATGGAAGGGACCACACAGCAGGGACACCTTCCACTATCCCAGGTGGCTCCAAGCCCCATCCAGCCTGGCCTTGAGCACTTGCAGGGATGGGGAGTCCAAGCTCCAGTGGGAAAGGTGCTCTGGGACTGAGCCCCTCAGCATCCCAGCACCAAACTGGTCAGTGCTGGTGGCCCCAGTGTGAGCTGCACCTGTGGGCTGGCTCAGGGATGCAGAGGGATGCCCTGGCACACCCAGGGGCTGCAGCTGAGGCCAGTGCAGGGTGGCAGCTCCACAGGTGGAATTCCCTCTCAGTTGTGGGGTAAGCCAGCTGCTCCCCAGCATCCCTGAGTGCCCAGGGCAGCTCTCTTGGGGCAGGGCTGGCAGGTGAGTGCTGCACAAACACGGGGGTGCTGCTGCCTCGGGGGAGGCCCCGCTGGCTCCGAAAGCAGCAGAGCTGCCCTCACCTGTCCCTGCTGGAGCCACTGCACCCTGTGACCTGCCAGGGCAGAGCCAGCAGCTCTGCAGGCACAGGGTGCCGTGGAACAGCCTTACTCCAGCAGCTGGAGGGTGAGGAGGGCCAGAGGAAGGTGGGGTGTGCAGGTGACTGTGGGGCACAGCCCTGCCTGGCTTCTTCTCCCCCTGACCTGCACACTGTGAGTTTCTTCCACCTGCTGCTGGTCTTGGCGTTTTTTTGGCACGATCTGCAGGCAGGGGGTGACCTGTGCCTTGGTGACAAGCAGGACAATGAAGGAATGTCCTTTTTGCTCTCTCCCACCAGGCTCTCGTGATAGGAAGGTGACTGGGAGACTCTCCTCCCCCAAACAGGAGCGGCAGCGGGGCCAGAACCCAAAACCTTCCCCTGCACAGGCAGACAGGTGAGTGCTGCTGCTTCTGCTGGGCCTCCACCCCTGCAGGGGCTCCAGCCCTGCTCCTCCAGGCTCTCCCAGGCCAGCAGCCCCAGGTGCCACGGAGCACAGCACGAGAAGGACGCCGAGCTGCCTGGGCAGCTGCCAGGGCTGGGCCATTCCAGCTGGGAGAGCAGCAGCCAAGGGGGTCAGGAGTGAGCTCAGGCAGTGCCTCTGCAGCTCCTTAGCACAGTGTTAATGAGCAGAGTGCAGCCCCTTCCCTCTGCCCAGCTCCTTGCAGTGCCTGGTTCCCCTTTTCCCAGCCTGGCACAGCCCCAGCTGCTCCCCTGGGTGCTGTGACACGCTCCCAGCAGTGCCAGCCCTGCCTTTGCAGGCTGCAGGTGACCAGCTCAGCCAAATTCCTGGCAGGCAATATCCCAGTGCAGGACTGGGGCTCTGGGGATCCTCCCCAAGGATCTCTGTGAGCAAACATCACAGGGAAGGGGCTGGAGGGTTTGGGATTGAGGGGCTGCTCTCCCCTCTGGGTCTCACAGGGAGCTGCTCACTGCAGCTGGCACTGAGTTCAATCCTGGGAATCTGGGAATCCCCATGGAATAGCTGAGTTTTTACTGTTTCAACCAATTTTCAACCCAAGGCCTCCAACCCACCTTCTCCCAAAGCCATGTGTTCGATGTGGCATTTCCTGATATTTTAACTTAGCTCAGAAGTTTGGCAAAAATCCTTCCCTGTGAGGATGGGCCCTGACACAGAGTGCCCAGAGAAACTGGATCCTTGGAAATATCCAAAGCCAGGTTGGAGCAATGTGGGCTGGTGAAAGATGTTCCTACCCAGGGAAAGAAGGGATGATTTTTGAAGGGATGATTTTTGAAGGGATGATTTTTGAAGGGATGGGTTTGAAGAGATGATTTCTGAAGGGATGAGTTTGAAGAGATGATTTTTAAGGGATGAGTTTGAAGAGATGATTTTTAAGAGATGAGTTTGAAGAGATGATTTTTAAGGGATGAGTTTGAAGAGATGATTTTTAAGGGATGAGTTTGAAGAGATGATTTTTAAGGGATGGGTTTGAAGAAATGGTTTTGAAGAGATGATTTTTAGGAGATGGTTTTTAGGAGATGGTTTCTGAGATACGACTTCTAGGAGATAATTTTTAAGAAATGATTTTGAAGAGATGATTTTTACATTTTTTACCTTTCCCACACAAACTCCACGATCCCATCCCGGTTTTTAACCTGGACTCCCACAGAACCTTTGGGACATCCCCAACCTCCCTGTCTGTGTCTCTGTCTCCCTGCAGGAAACGCCAGCTGTCCCCTCAGTCCAAGAGCTCCAGCAAAGTGACAAGTGTGCCAGGCAAGGGCTCAGAGCAGGGCCCTGCAGCTGCCAAGGGCAGCAAGTCCAGCACCCTGTCCCGGCGGGAGGAGCTCCTCAAGCAGCTCAAGGCGGTGGAAGACGCCATCGCCCGCAAAAGGGCCAAAATCCCAGGAAAAGTATAGTGGGCCGTGCCCCTTAGTGACTGTTGATGTTTTTATAAATAGTGCAGAAAGGAAAAAAAACAAAAAAAAAGTGGCCACTTTGGGATTTTGCAGTTTTTCGTCTTTTTTTTTTTTTTTTTTTTTTTTTAATGGCCGCCGTTCTTTTTAAAAACCCACAGGCGCGAAACAGGAAAAGAAAAATATAAAAAACTTAAGGAAGTTTTTTGTCCAGCCCCGTGACAAAATGGCTCTGGGGAGGCTCCAGAGCCGTGTGAATTGTGCACAGAGGACTCCTGCCGTGCCCCCTCCCCTCCTTGCTAGCCTCCAGGTGTATTCTAGTTAGCCCTGCTGTGTGGTGAGTGTCTTCAGCAATGCAGTTCTAGTCCCGTGTGCAGAGAGAGCCAAAAACTGCTGTGAACTGCTGGCAGCACCCCTCCTCCTCCTCCTCCAGGAAAAACACAAATTATATATATATATTCCTGCCTCAGTCCCCTTGGGAATGGCCTGTCGTTTCTTTGGAGCAGGGGATTGGTTCAGTTGATTTCCCAGGAGCCCTGCAGGTGTTGTGGGCATGTCTGTCTGCCAGGAGGGTCCTTCTTCCTTTGATTTTTCCTTTTTTTGTTTTTGTTTGTTTCTTTTTTTTTCTTTTTTTTTTTTTTTTTTGGAGGGATCTCCTGAAATAAAATATTTTGATAACCAATTTTACCTTTTCCTGCTGTTCTCTGCATCTCCCTTGCCTTGGGGGAGGGGGGAGTCTGTCCCCCTCACTTTGGGGGGTTTTTGGGGCTCTGTGGAGCTGCACAAGCTGCTCTGTTTGCTGGGGGAGCACCCAGTGTGAAACCAGTATCCCACTGGTGTGTGACTGGGGAGCTCTGCCCTGCCTGGCACCATCAGGGGGTCCCTCTGATAAATCCCCCCAATTTAGGCAGCAATGTTTGGGGGTCCCAGTGGATTTCCCAAGCTCCTAGTAACCAGTGTCCTGCTGGTGTGAAGGGTTACTGGGGGATCATCTGGGGTTACTCTGCTGACCCCTCCCATTCAGAGAACAACTTTTGGGGTCCCATCCCCTGGGATTCTCCGTCCTCCAGCCCTGCTCTTTATTCCCAGTATGGAACCAGTGTCCTACTGGTGTGAAGTGCTACTGGGGGGATCATACTCTGCCAGACCCCTCCCATTTAGAGAACAATTTTTGGGATCTCTGGGATTTCCTAGTCCCTGGGATTCCCATCCTCCAGCCCTGCTCCTTGTTCCCAGTATGAAAGCAGCATCCTACTGGGGGATCATTTGGGTACCTCTGCCAGACCCTTCCCATTCAGAGAACAATTTTTGGGATTTCTGAGATTTCCTATCCCCTGGGATTCCCCATCCTCCAGCCCCTGCTCCTTATTCCCTGTGTGGAACCAGTGTCCTACTGGTGTGAAGGGTTACTGGGGGATCATCTGGGGTTACTCTGCTGACCCCTCTCATTGAGAGAACAATTTTTGGGGTCCCATCCCTTGGGATTCCCCATCCTCCAGCCCTGCTCCTTATTCCCTGTGTGGAACCAGCATCCTACTGGTGTGAAGGGTTACTGGGGGGACCTCCTCTGCCAGACCCTTCTCATGCAGAAAACAATTTTTGGGGTTCTATCCCCTGGGATTCCCCATCCTCCAGCCCTGCTCTTTATTCCCAGTATGGAACCAGTGTCCTACTGGTGTGAAGGGTTACTGGGGGATCATTTGGGGTTTCTCTGCTGACCCCTCTCATTGAGAGAACAATTTTTGGGGTCCCATCCCTTGGGATTCCCCATCCTCCAGCCCTGCTCCTTATTCCCAGTATGAAAGCAGCATCCTACAGGTGTGAAGTGCTACTGGGGGATCATTTGGGTACCCTCCCATTTAGAGATCAATTTTTGGGGTCTCGGGGATTTCCTATCCCCTGGGATTCCCCATCCTCCAGCCCTGCTCCTTGTTCTCAGTATGAAACTAGTATTCTAGTGGTGTGAAGGGTTACTGGGGGGGACATACTCTGCCAGACCCTCCCATTTAGAGAACAATTTTTGGAGTCCCATCCCCTGGAATTCCTCATCCTCTAGCCCTGCTCTTTATTCCCAGTATGAAAGCAGCATCCTACTGGTGTGAAGGGTTACTGGGGGGAGACATACTCTGCCAAACCCTCTCATGCAGAGAACAATTTTTGGGGTCCCATCCCCTGGGATTCCCATCCTCCAGCCCTGCTCCTTGCTCCCAGTCCGAGAGCAGCATCCCAGTGCCGCTGTCAGAGTTCACTGGGCCATCCTGGAGGGATGGTGGCAGCCCTTGAGCCCTTCCCAGCGTTGCCCAATTCGGGATTTCTGCCCGGGAGAGCGATGCTGATCTCACGGCGCCGGTGACGCAGCGGGGCACGGCCTGGGGGATGCCCAGGTGTCACCAGGACACGGCGGCCGCCCGCTCGCTGCTCCTGCCGCAATCCCGGGGCGGCGGGGCTCGCTATTCCCGGCTGGCACGCGTGCAGGGAGGGAGAAGGAAGTGCCGGCCCGCGGGGAGGAGGAAGGAACCCGGAGCTGGAGTTTCCAGGTGTGTGCACATCACCTGCCCGGCCCTATAAAAAGGCGGCGGCGGCTGCAGAGCTGCCACTCGGCCGCTTCATCCCTGCGGCTGCACTTCCCAAGGAGCACCCCAAAAAAAAACCAACAAAATTTTAACGTGTTCCCTTCCCCAAATTTGGGCGTGTTTCCTGCCACCCGCCCCCACCCCCAAATTTTGGCGTGGTGCCTCCGACACCTGGCTGATGGTAACGCGGGGTTTGGGGGGGCTGCGGGGTTTGGGGGTGAGGGGAGAAAGTTTGGGCTTGGGAGGGTGTGGGGGGTTGTTATATGTCATGTGTGGGGTTCTGTGTGCATGTTTAATCTATGTTATTGTCATGTGTAGGGTTTCCTGAGTTATTTATGTGTGTGTTACACACCATGTGCACAGCTCTGTGTGTTATCTGTCATGTGTGGGGTTCCCTAAGTTATTTATGTGTGTGTTATTGTCATGTGTAGGGCTCTGTGTGCATGTTCTATGTGTGTTATTGTCATGTGTAGGGTTTTCTGAGTTATTTATGTGTGTTTTACACACCATGTGCACAGCTCTGTGTGTTATCTGTCATGTGTAGGGTTCCCTGAGTTATTTGTGTGTGTGTTATCTGTCGTGTGTAGGGTTCTCTGAATTATTTGTGTGTGTGTTGTATGTCATGTGTAGGGTTCCCTAAGTTATTTATGTGTGTGTTATATGTCATGTGTAGGGTTTTCTGAGTTATTTATGTGTTATCTGTCATGTGTAGGGTTCTCTGAGTTATTTATGTGTGTGTTACCTGTCATGTGTAGGGTTCTGTGTGCATGTTCTATGTGTGTTATTGTCATGTGTAGGGATTTTCTGAGTTATTTATGTGTGTGTTACACACCATGTGCACAGCTCTGTGTGTTATCTGTCATGTGTGGGGTTCCCTAAGTTATTTATGTGTGTGTTATATGTCATGTGTAGGGCTCTGTGTGCATGTTCTATGTGTGTTATTGTCATGTGTAGGATTTTCTGAGTTATTTATGTGTGTGTTACACACCATGTGCACAGCTCTGTGTGTTATCTGTCATGTGTGGGGTTCCCTAAGTTATTTATGTGTGTGTTATATGTCATGTGTAGGGCTCTGTGTGCATGTTCTATGTGTGTTATTGTCATGTGTAGGATTTTCTGAGTTATTTATGTGTTATCTGTCATGTGTAGGATTTTCTGAGTTATTTATGTGTGTTTTACACACCATGTGCACAGCTCTGTGTGTTATCTGTCATGTGTAGGGTTCTCTGAGTTATTTATGTGTGTGTTATATGTCATGTGTAGGGTTCTCTGAATTATTTGTGGGTGTTATCTGTCATGTGTAGGGTTCTGTGTGCATGTTTAATGTGTGTTATCTGTCATGTGTAAGATTTTCTCAGTGATTTTTGTGTGTTCCATGTGCACAGCTCTGTCTGTGTCTGTGTGTTACATGTGTGTGCATGTTCTATGTGTGCTACATGTCTTGTGCAGGGTTCTCTGAGTGATTTATGTGTGTGTTTACACACCATGTGCACAGCTCTGTGTGTGTTATATGTCACTCTGTGCATATTTCATGTGTATTATATGCCACATGCAGGGTTCTCTGAGTGATTTGTCTGTGTTACACGTGCACAGCTCTGTGTATATTTGTGTCTGTGTGTCACCTGTCACATGTAGAGCTCTCTGAGTGTTTTATATGTATTTTACACACCGTGTGTGTGTTATGTCTCATTTATGTGTGTGTCACAGGTGGAGTCTGTGTGTGTGTGTGTTATATGTGATGTGTAGAGTTCTCTGAGTGTTTATGTCTGTGTTACCTGTCATGTGTAGGGTTCTCTGTGCATGTTTTAATGTGTGTGTTACACAGCATGTGCAGAGTTCTCTGTGATTTTATTTTGTGTTTATTTTGTTACACACCATGTGCACAGCTCTGTGTGTGTTATATGTCACTCTGTGCATATTTCATGTGTATTATATGCCACATGCAGGGTTCTCTGAGTGATTTATCTGTGTTACACGTGCACAGCTCTGTGTATATTTGTGTCTGCGTGTCACCTGTCACATGTAGGGCTCTCTGAGTGTTTTATATGTATTTTACACCCCTGTGTGTGGTATGTCTCATTTATGTGTGTGTCACAGGTGGAGTCTGTGTGTCTGTGTGTCACCTGTCACATGTAGAGCTCTCTGAGTGTTTTATATGTATTTTACACACCATGTGTGTGTTATGTCTCATTTATGTGTGTGTCACAGGTGGAGTCTGTGTGTGTGTGTGTTATATGTGATGTGTAGAGTTCTCTGAGTGTTTATGTCTGTGTTACTGTCATGTGTAGGGTTCTCTGTGCATGTTTTTTGTGTGTGTTACACACCATGTGCAGAGTTCTCTGTGATTTTATTTTGTGTTTATTTTATATGCTACACACCATGTGCACAGCTCTGCGTGTTTTATGTGTGTTACACACCATGTGCAGAGTTCTCTGTGATTTTATTCTGTGTGTTTATGTTACACACCACATGCACAGCTCTGATTTCATTTTGTGTGTTTATTTTGTTACACACCACGTGCAGAGTTCTGTATGTTGTTGTGTTTATTTTGTGTTACACACCACGTGCACAGCTCTGTGTGATTTTATTTTGTGTTTATTTTATGCTACACACCACGTGCATAGCTCTGTGTGTTGTTGTGTGTTTATTTTATGTGTTACACACCACGTGCACAGCTCAGATTTTATTTTCTGTGTTTATTTTACATTACACACCACATGCACAGCTCTGTATTTTATGTGTGTGTTTATT